>JANJGN010000035.1:13759783-14959783 GCA_026770705.1 Isurus oxyrinchus
GTACACTTCATTAAGTAAATGTAAAAGCATTAGAAACAATTCAGAGAATCTTTACAAAACCAGGGATGGGCGTGTCACCCAGTGAGGAGTGGTTGGACAGGATAGGCTTCTTGCCACTTTTATCCAATGGAATGTGGAAGAGAAAGAGATAACTTGATGGAAACATATATGAGCTTTTGAGGTTCTTATTACTTGAATATGGGGAGCATGTTTTCCCTTGTGGGAGAATCTAGAATTAGGGGTCGCTGTTTAAAATTCAGGCTTCGCTTGTTTCGGACACTGATTAGTGGAATTATTTTCCCTTGGGCGTGGTGAGCCTTTGGTAATGCCTTCCAAAAATTCAGTAGAAGCAGTTTCTTGGAATATTTTTAAGGCAGATGTAGATATACTCTTGATTAACAAGGTAGTGAAGGGTTATTGGGGAGGCGGTAATGTGACTTTGAGGTTACATTAACATCAGCGATGATCTTATTGATTGGTGCAGCAGGTTCGTGAGGCCGATTGGACTGCTCCTGCACTTTGTTTGTTTGCTCGTATTGTCAAATCCATGAAATCAAGTGTGAGGTGCATCCTTGTTATGGATTGGTCGCTGTGAGATAAAGTAGTGGGTGCCGGCAGATGATGAATGATTTTCAGCTGCCAGCATTTTCTCCAAGGGTCAAAATTTGATCAATTATTCTTTCCTAACTTTAATAAATGATGGAGAGTATAGTGCAGGTAGGAACATGATAAAATCTACTGCCGATACACAACTTGGCAATTTGATTATATTGGTGAGTGGGATCGTTGACTCCAGATGGCACAGGGAGAATAGTGAAATGGGCAAATGTGTTGTAGATGGAGCTGAACGCCGCTAGGTATACCCTTTTAAAAGGTGAGTATGGCAGGACAATGTACAATTACCATTTTGAAAGGCACAGCTGGAAAGGACTGTGTTCTTGTCCACACAGACCATCATATTTTTGTTTGTCATGGGAAGTGGCTTCAGTGGCCTGGGGCCCGCATTTATGGGCCACCCATTTTGAAACGGTATTTAAGAGTCAAGCACATGTATGCCAGGCCATTTATGGACGGCACTTTCCCTTCCAATGAAGGACAATATTGTACCAATTTCGGCATTAAGATATATGGCATTAGTTCCACCGTGATCATTAGCAGCCTTTTAATTTTAGATCTTTATGGAATTCAAACTTCCCCATCTGCAGTGGAAAGTCCCGGTACACAGAGCATTAACCTTAGTCTCTGGAACACTAGTCAGCGACAATATCTCTACGCAATGCATCTAAATGGACTAATATAGTATGAAATCACATGAATGTGCTTCAACTATATAAATAGCTGGTCCTGCATCAGCAGGAGTGTTTGTGGGCAATTCCTCACTCGATAATTTTCAAATAACTCAGGGCATTAAAGCCGGTAAAGGCTTGTTAAACGGGCAATGTACCTCAGCTATAAGGAGAGGTTAAATTATAGCGAAATTGCTTCTGAAGGCCGCTAGAATGTTTTCGACGTGACTTAAAAATTATTTTCAAGGTGGTGGAATGATTTAATAGGAGGTTTTCGAACGGAAGCGCCCTCTAGCGACTGGGCGGATAGCCAACAAGCAGGGATTGAACATCAATGGAAGTAACATCAGGGGAAATATGGCTAATTAATTTCTGAATGTGGGACGTTCTACCCAAAAAAACGGTGTCTGGAAAAAGCTTACAGAAATACTTTTAATGGAGAATAGGACAAGTCTTTGAGGATGTAAACTTGACAGTTTTATGGAGGAAAAAGATAGCTTGGAGATGTGTGACACAGAATCACTGTGCTGCTTCAAGGTGTTAGCGCACGGAGGTTGGGTGGATGTATTATCGATGTAGGAGCCCGACACGCACGGACAACAGCAGTTAGAGGGCAGTGGATTGCTTTCCGGATCAATGCCAGGCTCAATGCCATTAGGTGACATCACGACGGGGTAATGAGAGGTCTGCTAGCCAGTGTTATTTGGGGGACGGTGGGGGTGGGGGGGGGGGCTGCGGGGGCGGGGGCACCACCGGCTGCCCTGGAAATTCATATTTCCGCTGCGAGTCCGAATATGATCAGCTCATTCTCCGGGCCATTCAGGTTATGTAAATACTTGCCATTAACATTCCAACACCATTAATCTTGTTTATAGTAAAATGACCACTCAGTTACCGTACTGTTCGTGTAAATAAAATAGCCTTTTGTGCGATTCAGTGGAAAGCCATCCTCAGGACTGAGGTTTTTGCACAACCTTCACTCGTTTATTGAGTTACGTTTATTTTCTGGCTCAGGGCGGGACCGAGCTTCGTTGTTTTAATATTTTTTCTGGGAAGTCATTCATTCAAAATAAATGACTCCAATTTGAGTGAATTACCGTTTTAGCACATCGGAAGTACAGAGGATCAGAGGGACCGTAGTGCAAATGTCCCCAGATCTCTGAAGGTAGCAGGACAGGGGCTAAGGGGTTTACGAACACTTTTGGGACTTTTGCAATTATAGGCCGCTGCATAGAATATAAGAGCTGCGGGACTTTGTTGTTACTGTTTAAAATGCTAGTTGTGCCCCATCTGGAGTGCTGTATGCAGTTCTATTCCTTACAAGAAAGGAAGGATGTGATTGCAGTGAAGAATATTAAGAGGAGATTCAGGGGATGTTACCTGGTCTGAAGTCCTCCAGCCATGAAGAGATATTGGATACGCTGGGGTTGTCTGCCTTAGAGCAGAGAAGGCTGAGGGGTGGACCTGATCGAGGTATAAAAAATTATGAGGGGCATAGATTGGTTTCATAGGAAGAAAATTTCCCCTTTGCGGAGGCCTCAATAATTAGGGGGCATAGGATTAACGTAAGGTTCAGGAGATTTGGAGTAGATTTGAGGATTTTTACTTCACAACTGAAGGTGGGCCATATCTTGAACTCACAGCCTGATAGGCTGGTAGATGCAGGGAGCTCATAGCATTTAATATGCATTTCGATGAGCATTTGAAATATATTTGTAAAGTGGGCTACGGGGCAGGGACTGGGAAATGAAATAGGAATAAATCGGGGCTTGATGGCTGACATGTACATGATTGGCCGAATGGCCTGTTTCTGTGCCGTATTACTCAAGTGCCCAATGACATTTTTTGTGCCCTGCTTTGACATCAATTTTGTTTTCTTTCACAGCGGTCCAATGATTTCACTCTTCAGGACATCAGCTCTCAAATGCCTGCATCCAAGGGTTGGGTCTCTCGCAATGTGCCGTCTCCAGTGCCGCTCTAGTCCGCTCTTCATTATCACTGCAGGAGTTTCAGCAGGACCCAATATTTCACCGTCATGAAAGCATCCATTACATGATGGCGCATGCTTTTAGGGTTCAAGGATGCACGTTGCTGACTGAAACAAAAGAAAAACGATAAGCAGCGTAAAGAGACATGGGAGAACTGACCAACTGAACCTCAAAGGACAGGACGAGGCCATTCCTCCCTTTGTTATTGAGCCGCCTCCTTGAAGTATCTCGATAATAAATGAGTGTTCCCAAGGTATTTTCCAAATGCCCCAGAAATATTAAATCAATGCACATTTGGATGTTAAGATTAGAATTCTTCCGCATTTTTTCAAACCGTAAAGACATGATTGCCCCCTTTTCAATTCAAACTTAAGTGCACATCCCTTGCTTATCCCACTTCATTCTCCCCTGCAGAGCCTTGCCATCTCTCTAATTACTGCTACATTACAAAATAATGTATTTCTGCGCCCCTTCAATTTCTCCCATCTATCATTAACATGCCTCCCGTTCGATCCTCTGCCTAATGCCAGTGTCTTGTCCCACACCCGCTTGTCTTCAGCTATCATCATTGTTACCCACCCCCGGCTCACACTCACTGACCCATCCTCCGACTGGCCTTTTATTGATTCTCGTGTTAGAATTCCCACGTGTTACACTGTTAAAACGAAGCTTTTTAGGAAAATACATCAAACCTCTTGGGAAGGCCACTTTGCAGATACTGCTTCGCACCAATCACGCCCAGGATATATGGGAGCAAATGGAAACCCTTGCTTACTCCATCCCCTCGCAGTTTCTCACCCCAGACACCGTCTGCCCTCATTTCTCTATCAGTAACAAACCCGCCCATGTTTCAATCTCCGCCCTTCACCGTAAAATGTTGTCGAACATCGGGAGGCCGTGGGAGGTGGCAATATGTTAATGGAGATCATATTCCTACAGACCTCTCTTTTCCACATTTGGATTGGCATGCCTCCCTGGGATAGAGCAGCATGACATTTTTTTTTTCTTTCTGTGACTAAAACCACCGTGTTCAACTGGCAACTTTGCGATTTCCATCTTGACTTGTTTCCTTCCATATGCTCCCTCACTGTGCCTTTTCCAAACTGGGTATGGGAGATATTTCAAGTTCATGGTTTGAATGCGCCTCGCATTCCAATTGATGATCTAAACGCCAATCTCCTCCGGGCCGTTTCCCCTTTTCCCTCCTGGGGTAGCACTATGAACCACCAAATGTTCTGAACACCAGGCAATATGGTGCTGTGTCTTCCTTTCAGAAATAAGTGAAAACGAGCTACGGACAAACAGGAAAAAATATCCGCAGGGTGTCCTGAGTTATGTTTCAGCCCATGTGCCCCAATGCTTTGATGGGTTTAACCCTCTCTCTCACCGATATGCCCATGGAGGCACATTGGTCTGCGAAGACACGCTCCAGCACAGAAGTATGAATACTTAATATTAATAAAAACACTGCTCAGGAGAACGTGGGGAAGTGGACAATGTCGAACCTTTTACTGGACACACTGTCCTCTCTGGTCTATTCATTAGCCAGAAGGTTACAGCTCTCACAATTTAGGAAGTTACACCGAATTCATTTTCATCATTTCAGGGAGACGTGAATACTCTTTCTCACAACCAACTAACAACAAAAAATTACATTGAATTCCCATTCACTAACCTTAATATCTTTTCGTGGTTTACATAGTCTCCAATAATCTAAAGCCACAAATCATGAACGTGAGAGAAAGATTTGTTGTCAAATCTCACACTGCTGAGATGGAGCCAGTCCGAGGTTGGGAGCAAGACAAGATAAAGGGAAGCAGTTGGACTGTGTGGGAAGGGAATCATCTGTCGAGGGCGGATTCTGACTGGACAATGTTTCAGGGGCGGGAGGATCTGTTGTGAGTGCAAACAGGAGGGGAGAGAAACTGCGGGGGCCCCTGTAGCTTATTCAGCACATAACCTGATAATGAATCTGGGAGGTCATGTTTCGGGTGCTGCTTTTTCCACTGCCCATGATATGATAAAACACATTTCCTGCTGCATTCTCCTGCTCTTTCAACAAAGGCTGATATTGAGACATACCATGCAGAAATAGTTCACACATAAAAAACCGTTTAAGCACAAGAGTTACCTCAATCAGATCAACATTGCTGTTTCTGCACTAAACAAACTGCTAGCCAGAGCATTCACATTTTACGCTATTTAAACGTTCCTACTGACTCTTGGAGGTCGATGCAATTCTGAATAACAGTGGCAGGTTTAGCAGGTAGTGACCATCTCAGCTGATCAATTTTTCAGTAACTCCACAGTTCACTTCCCTACCTGACTTGCACCTGCCCGAATTGTCTTCATATCCCTTGATTCACTCTGGGTCCCGAGAAATTATTGGGCTCGATCTCGATTACAATGAGCTGGCACCTACCATCCTCCGGTGTTCAAAACTCAAAATATTCACAGGCACCTGTCGGCTCGGACAACCGCCTTCTACCAAGATTCTCATTGACATTGTGATCGCAAACAAATCCTCCCCTCTTCCCAATCTCCTCTCCCCTCTAACCCCCTCTGCTTCCCCTCTCTGCTTGACCTCCTGTCATGTCTTTCCCTTCACCTTCCCCATTTCCCTAAAACCCCCACTCGGCTTTCTACACTCTCCCCTACCTCTTTACATCTGCTCCTCCAACTCGACCCGTCACCACATCCTTTCACTCTGTCTCCAACATCCCTCAGCCCACTTCCACTCCCGCTCACACACGCCATCTAGCCTGCTCCCCATCTCCTCCTCTACTGCAAGATTGCTGTCGGGAAATGCATGGAAATAATAAATGAGATTAGACTCAGATGTTTCAGGGCAGGCCAAGGTCCTTGGCTCAGTTGCTAAGTGAACCAATTCTGTCGACTGGAGATGCTGAGAGCAGCTTCTCAACTTATCAGCACATGATCGGATTCAAGGTCCCAACAAAGGGCAAAGCATCAGCAGTTGAGGTGTAAATTTCCACCCGACTGAAACCTTTGAGTCTGTGTGACCATAACAGGGAAAAGAAACTCAAAGTGGTCCGGGGTAAATTTCTGCGCTACGTTTACTTGGTGGGCTGCAGAAATTCAAGAAGGCAGTTCACCACCAAATTCTCAAGGGCAACTGGAGATGAGCAATAAGTGCTGACCCAGGCAGCGAAGCCCACATCTCGTGAATGAATACAAATAACTTAATTCTTCTTGAGGTACAGGTCTAATGAGTCATTCTCAACGAGCAGGTTCTGGCAGGAACTGAGACCGAACGTGACAGTAGCAAGAAATGAATAATCAATGTGAGTGCACACACATCAGGATACACAGTGGGAGTGGGGTGGGAGGGAATGATAATAGGGGAAGATCTTGTATTCCAAAATCGATTGAGTGCCCTTAAATATGACATTGCCGCAACTTAGAAAGTTTGATCGAATTTGCCTTCTTGGATTCAAGGTGGCTGACATCAAACTTCCCTGCCTCCAAGAACAAATTAACTCGTTATCTTCACTCACATTTGGATATCGGTCGTTTTGTAACTTCCCGCTGATATTTCTGAAACTGAATGTCGCTCCTGAACTAACGTCAGCCTTGAAATCTTTGAGGGTCCAATGCCAAACTTCGGGGAGGCCGCTTGCTCATGTTTTTGTTTCTAAGCTTGTAATAGGACTACCAGATCAATGATATTTGGGACATGGGACATCGTAGATGCTGGAATTTGAATTGATTAAAAATGTGTAATTTATTATCAAATGATGACCATGAAACCAGTGCCAAAATCAACAACCTGATTCACTGAAGTCCTTAAGGGAAGGAATTCTGCTGTCCTCATGTTCTCCAGCCTACATGTGACCCCAGCCCCACAATGGAAATGTTGTTAACTCTTAAAAAAGACCCATGAACAAGAATGGGATGTAAATGCTGACCTAACCAGAGAAAGCTAACGTCCCAGGAGCGCATTTTTAATCAGGAGCCACTTCACACTATATCACTCTGACAGTTAAGTAATTGTTTTAGCGAGAATATTGATGAAAGAAAATAATCAGGAGCGAATGGGGCTGCTTGTGTCATAAATGTTCTGTAGGGGGCGGAATCATTAAGCAGGGTATGGAGAGCACTTCTTAATGGACAATATTCTGTGAATGCTATATTTATCACAAATGCCTTGAAGCCCCTGAGGTTGCAACTTGATCTGTGTGGATAAGTCATCCACCTTTCAAATGTCTGTCTTTCTGTAAGGACTGTGTTAAAATGCTTGTAATGTTCATAATTTGTGCTGAAGCTACTCATGAACTTGGTGGAAAGCTGGAATTTGGTCGCACATTTTCTAATGGCCAATTTGAAATGTTTTTTTTAATGTTCTTTCAGATATCCAATCAATAAAGCATATTACTAAAAAAGCAAGTTATTAAGTTTAAATTATATAAAGACTATTGCTATTGTAAGACATTGAAGATTGCTGTGTGAGAGCACATTTACGGAACCCATAAACCTCTGACGGTAGAGCATCAAATTTGAATCTGACGGTCCAGAATTTATGTCTCTGTTCAGGCGCTCTGTCCATTAAATTGCCCTCAGATGAGGAAGGCATTTTTAATGAGCCATCTCGCAGAACTCAACAGATCTTGATTGCCTTTCAGCTTCAAATTGCCACAAATTTCTGTGCTTAAGTAATGTTCTTGAACATTTCCACTAGGTTGTTTATTTTAAAAAAGAACGGTTTCTTGACTTGGACCTTAATTTGCTTAGATATTCCCATTATTTGAGCAAAGGGAAATTGTTTCTCGGTTGCGATGATCGGTGTTATTTTGTTAAAACATCTCTGGGTATATGGTGGCATTATGTAAAGAAGACTGTGTGTGTGTGTGCGTGTGTATGTGTCTGTGTGTGTTCGTCTGTGTTTGTGGGTCTGAGCTCAGGATCAATTAAACTGTGGCAGGTTAATACAAACAGTATGTCCACGAGGACAGAAGGATAATAGTTTAAAGGGGTTATCTTCATGCATGTGTAATGAGAGGTTCTGGTGAATTGGATTTACAAGTAAAGATATTGAATTTAATATATACTTCAGTAGATAAGTGGAGACTTGCTTATTCGGCTGCTAACTTTCAAAGGGAAGTTGGGAACTGAGAAGGAGCTTTTAGAACTTGCAAAGTTTTCTCAGGTAAATAAAATGGAAATTGTAATAAATTATTTTGCCCTCAAGTAGAGGCATAAGGAGATCATAGATTTTAATATGGGAGAATTTGGATTTCCTGTCTTGAAAACAGGCACTTTAACCAACTAAGTCATGGCACTGAAGCACCGAGACAGTACTAGATCCAATCTTCTCATTTGCACCAGTGGATTTCCTGCAAGCAGCAACTGGAGTTGTGAGGAATTTGTAACTCTGCGAACGTTATGACCCAGCAGTTTATACAGCCAAATGATTTAAAATGTAAGTGGGGAAAAGAGGAATATGTCATAACTTATATTTTTATGCGTCATGTTTGAGAGGCAACTCTAAATTCAGGAATCAGACCATCTTTTCTCGAGAGCTTTTTATATTAAACCTAATCAAACATCTTATTATGTTGCAACACATTTAGCACATACACATAGCTAGAAATTACCGCTATAAATATTAAGGAAACCCCAGAATAATCTCCTTTAAGGAAGCAACAACACATGGACTATAAGGAGACACCAGCAAAAGCATTTTCAGCTTTCAAATCTAAAATTAGGTTTATACTCTTCGGTTCCTTTGCAGGCACAGCGGTAGCATTGCAGGCTTTAATCTTACATTGCCTCTGCCCTTCATACACCAAACTGTTGCCTGTTGTAGCCAGCACATCACAATAAACGTAAATTCTGATTGCATCACCTGCCCCTTTGAACTACACCTCTTCTAACAATAAAAAACTTTTCATAGTTCCAGTTTTATTAGTGCTATAAATATATTGCTTAGTCTCTTGTAGCTACTTGCCATATGTCACTCCCATTCTTGAATGATGTTTTGAACAAAAAGCAAATTTATTCAACCTCTCTTATATCTCATATCTGGTATATATCAATGCATCCAGGCTAGTTGGCTTTAAGCCAATTGAGATATACTCATAAACCAACACTGTACTTAAAAAAAAAACAATAATACACGTAAATAGCTTCAAGGCACGAATGATTGAAAACAGCGTCCGAGAACGCACATGAAAACCATTCAATTCAGTTGCGCCAGGAAAGAGCATGCACAGTGCCACCAAATGGATCCCTTCAAAATCGCACATGGGTATCATTTTTAATGGCATATTTTTGTAGTGAAGAAAATTTGCCCTGCTGCAACAATTCCCACCCCTCAACGCCCATTCATTTGGCGACATATTCTCCACCACATGTGCGTCCCCCTTGATACTCGGGCAATAAATAGCCAGAAAGGTGACATGTAAAGTCACTCTCTCTTGCCATGAATTGCGCCTGATGCGCTGAACATGTCGATAATTTGTCTTTTATAATACACCTTACATTGGGAAAAGGAGAGGAGATTGAAACACCTCACATTTCCAAGTGTTTAAGTGAACATGCTTTTTACAAATAAAAAGTCGCTTGTAAATGCAACACACAATTCGCAAATATAAACTGGAGTTGCATATTTGGCTGCAGAAAATAACGTCAGTTACATCTAATACGCATTCTTTCTTTCAAAATGGATGGCATCACTCTTTCCCACCGCCAGGTACAGATGGGATCGTTTTTTGAACCCTAAAACCATCGCCATCAATTTGAAACATCCCACTGGCATTTCTGCAAATCAAAGAGGGTTGTTTAATTTACATTATCTTCAACATATTCAGGATCTGATGCACAAACGAGTGGGGTGGGTGGAATAGCCACATCATAAAACACTGTGAAGAAGAGAGTTTTGAGGAAGTGAGAATGTTGATGAAGAGGAGGCAAAGTAATGGATTCGGCCTGCAAGTGTTGGAAATATTCTGTAGAGGGCGGATTTGTTTGATTTGGAATGATAAATAAAAGAAAGGGAAAGTGCTTTTCCTGCTGTGAGACATTGAAGTGCGCTCTATGAAAGCACGCTACAGATTCCCTGATAGATTATTCGGTAGAACATCAGACTTTTAATCTGATGGGCCCAGGGTTCAACTCCCAGCTCAATTGTCCCTTACTTGACCATGAGCCTCAACTCTGTCTGAAAAGGACCCATGTGCTGAGAGAAGGTCATTGTCAGTGTCAATGTATGTTTTGCCCGAGTTATGTTAAGTTTTCTGCACTGAAGAGATTTCTTAGGGACTCGAAACGTTAACTCTGTTCCTCTCTCCACAGATAAGTGCCAGAAAGGCTGACTTTTACCAGCATTTTGCTTATTTCATTGGACATTACTTTAACAGTAGCCTGACCGGCGATGTAAGTGACAGTCAGATTAATTTCAGGATTATTGTAGTTATTACAGTAGTAATTTGGCGTTTTCGATCTTTCTTGTGGTAAAAGATATTTAATTTTATAACAGAAAATCCGTTTGAGACTTGGCAGTCTTATCCCCACTGAAATGAAAGCCTGCATCTCTAAATTGCAATAATGCATTATGATACTTGTTTCATGATTCCTTCTGGGATTTGAGCAACTCAGCACATACCATCCGCGATGTCATAATCATTGGCCAAGGCTTTGGCTACCGGTGAGAAGCTGAAAAGCAAATATTTCCTGTCCACTTTTCTTCCTGACCCGAACTGATTCAGAAATGGCTTCAGAGTCACAATCTTTAAAACTTTTTCGGTTTTAGTAGCTTCAATTGATTTCTCTCTCTTTCAGAATTTTGTCAGACATTTCCACAAGCATTTGTCTGTTGCTTTTAGGCTTAAGTCTTGATTGGCGGAGATATTTCAATTGGTCAGCCTGCGGGAAAGGGAGCTTTCTCGATATTAAAACCTTATTACACTAAATATACCGTGATAGGTCCAATCACCATCCGCCTGAGGTCTATAGGAAGAAGTATTATGCAAATTGTGCTCGGTATTCACCCCTTAAAATGCCAAGTGGGGCTGCTGAATCTGCAATTCTTCCACCCCGGGAGAATACACTCCTTCTGTTGCTCTGATGAGTGTCTGTAAGAATATCAGAATCTGGGGCAGGGTTAGCATTCACTGCCCTTCAAGGACTGTTTCAACGTTCAATATGGCCATGTCTCATCTTGTCACTAAATGTCACCTTCCTCGCCTGTTCTCCTGTCCATTTGTTCTGAAAGGAATCCGGTTCATATCTAAATCTGTGCTGCAGGAAATGAGAGCAGTCTGCAAGTGTCTAGTATTCAAAATCTGCTAAAGCCATTGCATAAAATGATTTTAATTGGTAAGTTGATGAAAGGACAGTCACTGGGGACAGTAGAACTGCCTGTCAAGGTCTCTGAACAAGCCATTGGCCATTACCAATGAGACAAGGAAAATGTGTTTCTTCATAGTCTTGTGAACCTTCTGAATTCTAGTCAGGGGAGAATTGTGCATGTTTGCTTTTTATAATCGAGACTGAGTTCGATATTTAAGAGCATAGGGATGTGAAGACATCTGAGGAAGGTGACAGGAAGAGCATCATGATTATATAAAATGTTGGAGCAGTCCTGAAGGGCAGCAGATGCTGCTCCTGCTCCTGTTTCTGACGATCGTACATACACGGATCAGAGGAACAAGCTGTTCAAAATTGACCCTGGAGCGGATCGAGTGCAGATACAGAGTTTTAATCGGTTCATCGGGAATATAACTTGCAAACTGCAGGCTCCGATTTTCTGTAGTTTCTTAAAATTAAGAGTAGACAGATGGAGATGTTAGTTGTGTTAAAGTTGTGTCTTTGGAAACTAACTTATTCAGCCTGCCTTGTCTAACAGGAAGTTCTAGCCAAATCAAGGCTTCAGTCACAAAAATATCTCCCAATATATTTACAAGAAATTGGCCGAAATAAATCAATGGTAGCAATACATTCACACCATTCTGCCGACATTTTAAATCTTGCCCCGTTCGTTTATTTTGATGCCTTAGGGAAATCCAACATAACTTGCTTAAATTTCTGACTTTCAAATGAGATAAACTATTACCAAAACAGGGACTTGAACGCCGGAACAGAAGAATAAAAAAAACAATGATTAGCCGAATGTGTTAGTGCTTCGGCTGCAGTCACTGAATTTTCTGAATACTGTGCACGTGAGAACTGTGGATACTCGCTGGTTATGTTCAAGTAAGGAAGGATATTTCCATTGGTACTGTCAGATCAGAGGTATTTGAGGACTGATCAAGAAAGTACAATTGACGCAGAGGATGATTTCTGCAGGTATTGATTTTAGGAGCAGTACTGAAGGCCAGGGGAGGCTATTCCTGTTGACTTTTCTGAAATACTTAGGGGTACTCATGAGAGCAACAAACTGGATGATTTTGAGTTGGGGTGCAAGGAGTGCAGATATTTCAGCAGCTTTCCACTTTGTAATTGGTTAATTCACCGGACAGATTGCAAACTGTGGTCTTCTGCTTTCTCCAGTATGATAAAATGAAATTGAAATGGGCTGTCGGAGATATCCATAGTGTTAAACAGGTTAAGCATGGATAAACTGTTTCAGTTTGCTAAAACATAGGGTTGTTCATCTCGGAACGGAGAAGAGGAGATTTATTTTCCTCTGAGGATTGTGAATCTTTGGATATTTCTGCCTCATAAGGCGTGGTTCGCTGATTATTATTAAGGTGGAGGGAGTTAGATTTTGTCTATTTGCAAACGGAGGGGATGCTGGAAACCTGAAACAAACAGGGAAAATGCTGAATAAACTCAGCAGTTGTAATCGTATCTTTGGAGAGAAAAATAGAGTTAAGTTTTTGAGTCCAAATGACTCTTGTTCGGAAGGGAATAAGAGGGTACAGGACAGTTGGAAGGGTAGCTGGGATTGTGGAACACAAAACACAAACAGATCAGAACCATCATCGTATTGAATGGGGTGGCAGGCACGAAGGAACAGTGTAGCCTACATCTTATCCTATTTCATATTTCCTGAAGCAGGGGAGATCTATGACAACAAATGGCCAAGTCAGAATGCACTTTTATCAGTCAGAAAGGCTCGCTGGAAATAATTAACACGATTCCCCCAAAAAGGATCAAAGCTATGATGGCTTGGAGAATACGTACGATTTTTAATACATTCCGAAACACATCTCAGTCTACTGCATTGAGATATAAAAATAATTGGCGTCCACCACTTACACTGCTGCGGCTCATGCGAGTTGAATGCATGGAGCTGAGCAAATCACCCGAAAAATAGATTTGAACCCAAAGCAGTCAAATTTATTTTCGAATCCTTTCGCAAGAGAACAATATTTTTGCTCGGGCACTGAGGTTCACTGTTTATCAAAAGGTATCCCATCCAACATACATAACATTTTATTCCTGAAAATTTGCCCTCCGCAGACTAATGCCATCACATGCAGACCGACTCCCTTCCATTGAAAAATCTTCTTCCTGTGCAAATTCCTCGCTACTCCACACTTTTGTGTGATGTGACAACTGCTCTTTCCCAGGTTTCCGCCCATGGGCCCCCAATCTGTTCAAGATCAACAAAACTGAGAGACGAGCAAGTTGCAGAAAGTGCTTCCCGGATGTTGGAAATTGACGGATTATCTACTCAGTGTCGACAAAATTATGCAAGGTGTTGTTGGGTCAGGGAATGTGCGATGCCATTCACATTGTAAGCAAATCTGTGTCACTTCAGCAAATCATGTCATGTGGGGGCAGTTGTGAGGTTCCAGCAGAGCGAGATCTTCCTTCAGGCATTGCACATTTTACGATCTTCCCCTGAATTTCCGGAAGGAGTATCCATTACACTGTCCTTGCTTGTTGGGATTTCGATCTCAGGTCACCCCACCACCGTGGTAGTTGAATATTGCCCGTTTCAACTAGTCATCAAGAAATGAACGCGCAGCGTATTGGCACGTTCTGAAAGCATGTTAGAACCTCGTGTGTTGGGACCTCATTCTTAAAGGTATTTAGAGAGCACAAGTATAACCATCAGGGGACACACCCTTATTCAGGGGGTCTAAACCCACCACTCTGGGGTCAGTGTAAAGTTACAAGATGTGCAATGAAGTTACTGAATTTTGGAGTAGGAATGAAAACTCAGTTTCTGCGCCTTGTATTTTTTTTATCCTTGGCCCGTGGAATTCGCTGGCTAGGCCAGCATTTGTTGCACAACCATAAACGACCCTTGAAAAGGTGGTGGTGGGCTGAATTATTGTACTGCTGCAGACCATGTTGTATACGTACACCCACAGTGCTATTTGGGTGAGAGTTGCAGGATATGAACCCTGCTACTGAGAAGGAACGGGAGATTTGTTTCCAAGTCAGAATGCTGAGTGATCTGGAGTTAGATTCCCCGCAGTGCTTTTTCCCTCTGCCTGCTGCCCTAATCCTTCTGGATGTTAGTGGTCATGTTTTTGGAAGCTGCTTTCGAATGAGACGTGTCGAACCCCTGCGAGCGCCTCTATGTGTCTTATTCTGAGCGCCTGAATGGCAAATCAGTTAAAGGTCTCTCGCTCTCTCTGTCGCCAATGGCATCCAACGTTAGTATTTCTGTATGTTCCCTTTTCAATTTGAAATTACCTCGTGTTGACAAGAGTGACAGATGATCCCATTGACACACTTAACCTTTCAAGGGGCTTGCCAGGCAATTTTTGGAAGGACATTCCCTATGCCTGGGGATTATAACTGTATAGTTAGGGTGGTAAGGAAGGAAGGAGGGGTGGACAGGTGACAGTGTTGACTAAGGAGGTCATTGCAGTCATGGAGGGAAAGGATATTCCAAAGGTTTCGAGGGCAGAATCTATTTAGCCAAATGTAACAAATGTACAATTACATTTCCGGCTTTGCCTAGAGGCCACTAACTACTGGAAAGCGTATTGAAAACAATATTTTGGGAAAATTGTGGAGAAGATGAAGAATTATAAATTTGTTATAATAAAGATTTTACTTACCCTAACATAGATGGAGATATAGTGGTGTAAATGCCAGAGAGAGGCAACAATTCCTAGTATGTATTCGGTGTAGTTATCTATTACAAAATGTTTACTGTCCAATGACAAATGAAGCAATTCTCAGCCTATTTCTGCAGAATGAAGTGCTTCAGGTGGATCAGCATAAGTATGTAATCATGCAGTAGGCTACGATTGTGGCCACTTTTAGGCTTAGATTGACTGTGGAAGGAGACAAACGGCCTTCGAAGTTATCATTAAATCACTGGGTGAAAGCCAACTGAAATGGGGTAAGAATGCATGTAGCCCAGATGAATATGAAACTGAAATAAATTACCAAATGGCAACTCAACAATGATCTGTATTTAAAGATGAGATAATCCACGTACAATAAAAGCACATTCCCAAAAAAGGGAAAGGCAGATACAATAAACTCACCGTTTTTTGAATGTGAAAGAGATAAAGATTGAAAGAAAGTAGAAAGAGCTTACTGAAGTGAGCACCGAGTTTGATACTGTGACCAGGAATCAAGCTAAATTTAGAAGGTTTAAAAGCGGAACTGAAAAAGCAAACACACGTAGCAAACAGAGTGTATGAGAAGAATCCAGCAGCTAACATAAAGGGTAATCCAAACTCCCACTGTAGACATATAAAGATGAAAAGATCGGTTAATGGACGATTGGGGTCGATTTTGTGATATAGACATGAAAACAGAGCCATGGCTAATAAGTATTCAAAGAATGTTTTGCATTAGTTTTAGCAAGGGAGAAGATGGTGTTCCGATATTGTGAAAAGGGGGTATTTAAAACACTTGAAGGCAAAAGGTTTGGCATTATTAAAGAGGAGGCATTGGGTAGCATGCCAGTACTAAAAGCTCAGAATGTAAAAGGACATGATTAGTTGCATGCAAGCATATTGCATAAAGCTATAGTATAAATTGTAGAGACACTGTTCCGAATTTTGCAATCTCCCTGTGGTGGTGGCAGAGAACACTAGAATTTCAAAAGCTACCATGTGTTTTTTTTTTACAATGGGCGCTTAGATCAGCCCAGCATTTACAAGCCAGTCTTTTGAACATCAGCTGCGTGGAGGTTTTAGAAAAGATAATTTGGTACATGAAACTTCACTTGGGCAAATGGGGGTAAATTGAGAAAACCAGCACAAATTTGTTAAGGACAAAACTAAATTGTTTAAAGAACCATTCTGCCTTTTTGGCAAGGTAAGAGAGAGCGTTGATAAGGGTAATGAAGCCCATGTAGTGCACATGAACCAAAGGAATGCATTTCATAAAGTCGTGCACAATCAACTTGTGAGCAAAATAGAGCTCATGGAAGAAAAGTTCCCGGTGCAATATTGATATGAAGTCAGCTGAGTGGAAGGAAACAAAGAGTCATGATGAACGTTTATTGCTTTCTTGCGGAGGGTTAAAATTGGAAGTTCCAAGGCATGGTGTCAGGAACCCTCGGTCTTCCACAATAAGTATTCAAGACCTATACATTTTAGTAGAGGGACCAATTTCAAAATTTGGAGATGATGCGACAATTGGAAAAAAGCTGAACCACAAGGAGAATATTGTAACAATTGAAGAGGCCGCTGACAGGTTGGCGTGTAGGCCGGACAAGTGGCAGGTGAACATTTGTTGAGAGAAGAGTGAAGTGATTTATTTTTTTCCAAAGAACGTAGAGAAGTAGCATAAAATAAACGTTGCATTCCTGAAGGGTTTGCAGGAATAGAATGTCCTGGCTGTATATGTGCCTGCATCTAGATGTGGATGCGCAATTTACAGAGTGGTTAAGAAGCAAAAACCATCCTGAGCTTTACAGTAAGGGCTTGTGTCACCATTTCTGTAACCTTTCCAGGCCCGACATCCTCCTTATATAAGGAAACATCTCCATCCCCTGCAGCATTCCCTTAGTTTCTAACATCCACTTGACCATAGAATCCTCCCTATCTCCGAAAACGCCTGCAGCACCTTCCAACCCTACCTTTCTGCTTTACATCTTTCAATTCCTTTATAAACCACATACCTCAGTTCCTTGCAACGCTGTCCATATAACACCCTCTCAGTAAATTCATAAAACGGTCCCTAACACTGCACCTAACATAAGCCACAATAAACCTCAGCTTTCTATGAAACCTGACGAACTTACTACACCTCCTATCTCTGTACCTTTCTTCAGCTACTTAAACCTTCTGTACCACTCATCGAACCCCTTATACACCTTCATTTCGCTGTAACTATCTCCTCCCCTTCAACACTTACATTATCTTTAACCTCTTCCAGACATAAAACACTTCTTACCTCTGGAATGTCCTCCATCCTCATCAATCCTCGCTTTGTCTGTAAAATTCTCCAGCCCCTACAATCACCCTATCCCTGTAACATTCTCCAGCCCCTACAACAGTCTCCTATCTCGGAAACTTCACCAGCTTCTACCACTTTCTTGCTGACTGAAAACTTCGGATGCCACAACAACTCTTCTTAACTAGGAAGACTCCTCTCGCACCTAGCACTCTTCCAATCTCTATTACATCCTCAAGGCATATAACATTTCCTATCTCTGTAATCTGTTCCAGCCCCTGTAATGCCTCTGTTTATGTAACGCTCTCCTGGCAATAAAACACCCTTATCAGTTTAACCTCCACCAGCGCCCACAGACCTCCAAAATTCTGTAACATCCATCAATCCAACAATGCTCGCTACGTCTGTAACATCCAGTCCGACAACCCTTCATCTCACTGTATACTCCTCCAGCTCCTACTACAGTTTCCATTTTAGTAACCAACTCCAGCCCCTACAACCACCCAATCCCTGTCACCTCCGTCAAATCCTACAAACCCCTAATTCCATAACCTGCTCCAAACTCTACATTTCTCCCTATCTCTGTAATTCCCTCCAGCCCCTGCAAACCTCCCCATCTCTGGAACCTCCTCCAGCCTCTTCAAGCCTCCATATCTTGGCAGCCTCCTCCAGCACCTACAGCACTATGTTACTCTGTAACATTTGTCAGTGCCATTTCAGCAGCATTCTCCAGCCATTACATCCATCCCTATGACTATAACCTCCGTGTAACGTTTCCTATCTCTCTAAAAGTCTCCATCCATTACAGCTCCCCCTAGTTTTGTAATCTGCTCCGGATCCTGCAATCATCCCTAATACTGTAACCACCTCCAGTCCCCACAGCCCTTCCTTTTTCTGCACCTCCTCGAGCTCCTGCAAACCATTCAACTCTGTAACGAACTTCAAACCTGTCAATCATTACAACTATGCTTTTACTGGCAGCTTACTCAATGCAACCTGTCTATAACGTTTTCTATATTACAACACTAACTACAATTTTAAAGAAGTCATTCAATATCGCGATATTACATTTGGCATGTTATAGTTCGTGAAATGCAAGTTTTGGTTATGCATCTGCTTTGCTATCACTCACTCATGACATACATTCACACAAGACACAATTTCACTGAATGGATTATTTTGTCTTCTATTATTTAGACTGCACTATGTCCTGTTGTAAGTAAAGCACAATGTTTTGTGCTTATGTTACTGGGCAAATATTCCAGGGTACAGAAGTGTAGGGTTTATTTACTAGACTAATAATCCAAGGTACAGGAGTGTAGAATTTAAGTTACCAAACTAATAATCCATGGAACAGTAGTGTCAGTTTTATGTTACTGGGCTGGTAATAACGGCAGTGTAGGGGTCATGTTTCTGCAATAATTGTGTTGAACGCAGATTCAATAACTAGTTGTTAAATGTGACCTGATTGGATGTATTCCTTCGGCTTGCCAAGCAGAACACAGATATCCAGGCAAATTGATTCACTCTTCTACTTAAATGCAAAACACAATGACGCCTCTTGCATGCAGATTCAGATACACCTGATGTGACACACAATAACCATTTACCAACCTGATTAGCTGTCACTTATTTAGCAGTTAAGCTACAGCCAAATCCACAGACAAAGAAGAGAAATCAATAAGAGAAGTGCAACATTTGAGACGTTACTCCCTCCATTCAGTACGTAACAATCGCTGGAGTGCAACTTGAGTTAAGCACAACTTGGCTTTACAGTGTAGAAACATCAACACAGAAGTCCCTGCTCAACAGCCCACGTTGACCATTAACAAGTCCAGGCAGCGGAGGATCAAGGGTGTCTTATGACCCAACTGTCTGTGCCTGTTTGTGGCTATTTCCGCAGCCAGGCATCCCTTGACAGGTAGCGCATGGTCTCTGCCGGCACTGGTCAGGCCATCTGTGTTCGGCGGGCAACGTGGAAACTGGGGTGTTTCATTGACTCTGTTAACCATATTTAGATTTAATGTTTGTTAATTTACTTTAAATTTTGTCTTGATTTTGCAGTTTCCCTTTAAGAGGCTGATCATTACTTTCTTCCTAATTTTGTTATTTTTTTTCATTTGGTTGACTCAGAAGAGTTAAACGGAACAGAAAAGATTTGTAAAAAAATGTTATTTCAGTCATTTTGTATCAGAGAACTTGAGTGCTGCTGAAAAAAAGACATATCAAGCCTTTCCACCTTGCACTCATTGGGCCGTTTGGTAGGCTTGCCAAGTGACCTGATGAGTACAAGGTGAAATGTTTCAACATTTCTCTTTTTTCATCAATGCTCAAGTTGATAATTACAATTTTTGACGTGAATGTCACTGAAATCTTTGGGCTGACCATATCCAACACTCATGGATTATTTCTGAATGCCCATGGTGATGCACTTAATGAATTTGCTGCGCATAAACTTTGAGCTCCAAATTAAAGCGCATTGGATCAGAAAGGCTGTGGTGCACACACGGCAGGTCTGCACTGGAAGGAATGACTGGGTATCCAGAAATGTACTCTTAACTCCATTGTGATCATAATTCACCAACGCCCAAGGAGACAATTTCCCTCCAGCTCCCAAGAAGAGATATGCCTCTTAGATTAGGGGAATTGTATGGACAATGTTTGCAGAAATCTTTGCACAAGATGCAAATGTTTCTTTTTTTACTAATTTGTTGAATGGTATGTGAGCATCGCTGGCCTGTCCATTATTTATTGTCCATTTCCAATTCTCTTTGTTCAGAGGGCAGTTAAGAGACAACCACCTTGCCTTTGGTCCGGAGCCACATGTCTGTCAGGCAAAGAAAAGCGGCAGATTAACTTCCCTCGAGAACATTAGTGAACCAGGTGAATTTTAATTGCACTCAACAGTGGTTTCATGGATACCTTTAAACTTTATGTAAATTCCAGATATTTATTGAATGCTAATTTAGCCAACTGCTTTGGAAGGATTCAAACCGGGTCAAGAGTGCATTAGCCTGGTTCTCCGGAATACAAATCTTGTGGCAAACATTATATTTTGCCGCCTCCCTACATGTATCTTGAGGAATTTTTTTCACACGCCGGCTTTGGGTATGGTATGCACGGCCTGGAATTATGTTGGAGGGAGCTACAATCGGGGCTTTCAAGAGGCCATTAGATGATTATTTCAATATAAGCAATGTTCAGGCGTCGGGGGGAAAAGTTAGGGCAATGGCAATAAGTGATAATGCTCATTTTCAGAGTCAGTGTCGGATGCGATGGGCAGAAATTCTCCTGCTGTGCTGCAAAAATTCTGTGACATAATTTAATCTTAACAGGCTTTACAGAACAGCAGTAGGCCGTCTACACCAGGCACATGAGTAATACTGGCCAGGGGAGAAACGAAAGTCAGCATTTGGATTGCATTTGGGGACACTTTGGGCTCCATTCAACTTTGTAGCATGTCGAACTTCATTGTGCATCAAGGGGTCACTGGCTTTTCAAATGGTGCGTCCAATATCTTTAACCTGTGCTGTTCAACACATGGGCGAGCAAACATCTGGTCCTTCTGAAGTAAATACCGCAATAAAAGTGACCTCTACTGTGAGCCTGCAAATAACACGTAGTCACACCAAATGATAGACACGCCAGAGCTGAAAGTAGGCATGTATTTTTAAAGAGACAGTTCCAAGAGATTCAACCCCTCTTTAAGTTTCCCTCGAGGAGGCCGTTGTTGGCAACAGACCATTGCCCAACTGCTTGTGGAATGTGCTGTGCAAAGACTTCTGGAGAGAGGTACAGTGTTTTATCTTTTTGTCGAGATTCCTCCCGAACAGCTCCGTGACACAGTGATCTATGCCTTATGGGCTGTTCCCACAGAGATGCACAACGAGATAAACATCAATTGCAGCTGGAGGATGATCAACTGGGTGAAATGAACTCTTTTCAATTACCGAAACGTATTGGCCTTTCAGTGCAAAATGTTGCCCCCGGCCAAGTCTTGTACACTGGCACATAACAAATCCAAAGACTATGTGATGAGTGATGCACTAAAGGTTTGATCGCCTGCTGCACTGATGCAATGGGGAAAGGCCGCTCCCTAAAGTATTTCAGCTATAGCACACGGAGGGTCCTAGAATGTTATAGACCCCTCGAATTGCATAAAACTTATTGAATGTATCCAGTGAATACTAAATGTATCATAATTGTACTGAAGCTCCTCAGAACGCTACACGATCTAGGTAGGCAAATTACAAAACAGTGCAATGACGGCTGATTACTACTATTGTCAATGCTATAATGTTCCTTCATAGAATTGAAGTAACTCAGAGTGTGAAATGGTCCTTGTAGGAAATTTGAAAGTGATTGCAGTTTCTGAGATGGCGATTTTGAAATGTTTTTTTTTTATTGCACTTTCAGGTACTTTATCAATCAAATATACTTTTTCCAAAAAAAAAAGGCATTTTTGACAGGTTGTCGTATGCTCTTGGTATTCCCCTCCATTAAACGCAGGAGGTCACTCGATTGGCCATCACGGCCCAGGTCAATTGCACTCCCCGCATGAGCGCTTGTTTGCTTTATTAATTTACATGGTTTGGCGATGCTGGCTCTGCCAACATCTGGAAATAGACTGGGCATTGTACGAGAGCCCCCTTTCTTCCCTAATATTTATTAAATCTGAGCGGCCAGCACTCCATTTTTAAACGTTCAAATCATAAGACATTTTGAAGTAAAATTGCCTGGAAGAAAAATGGTACAACCAAGTTCAGGAGGGTGGTGGTCTGGAAGGACAAAATGCAGAAAACACTTCACGCAGATAAATGGGAAGAGGTGTGATTTGACAAGAATTAGGCGGAAATGTAACTTCAACTTCAAAACAAATAAGAAGTCTGCAAGTGAATGCGAATGGGACTGAAAGGCATTGGGACATAAGTACATTCATCCTAGAAAATGACGTCAATTTGTAAAAGCTCTAAAAACAACTACGTATTTTGCGTTATAGACTGCCTAATGTACCCATATTTAACTGGGTCAAATGTATCGCGATCAGAACAACATCATGCACTGACCCCTGAGGGGTGAAAGTAACGGTGACTCATCACTATGTGGAATAAGCGGTTGGAAAATGCGCTTTTACGCCACTATTAACACAGCTGAATATCACTGTAAGCACAACTGGATGCTAAGCTTTCTATTCCACAGGCTTTGGATTGTGAGCAAACAGAACCAGAATGGCTGATTTCCAACAATGAGGAACATTATGCATGGTACGAAATCAGCAAGGGCCCTTAGTCAGCACCATTCAAACCAACAATAACTACAAACTTGAAGGACCATTTCAACAGATTGATGGGAACACCAGCACCAGGGAATTCACATCCAAGTTACTCACGACCCTGACTCGGGAATATATCACCGTTCTTTCACATTCCCGGCTCAAAATCCTGGAACTCCTTCCCTAACAGCACTGTGGGTGCAGCACTGTAAACTACAAGGTTTGTAGCGGCTCAAGAATGGTGCTGGCCAGTAGTTCTCGAAGGGTAAATAGGGATGGGCAATAAATGCAGCCCAAGCCAGTGAAGCCCACATCCCGTTAATGGCTTAATAGAAGTGCAGCGATTTCGGAATGGACAGAGGGAAAGAACCTGCCTCATGACAAGCAATTTCCTTTAGAATGTGTCCACTCACCTGACCTGGACCGTAACATCTTTCCAGACCCAATCGTGTTAATTGCTTCTTCAGCTGCCATTTATTGATTTAAACACGTAAACCGCTCAGCATTCTAACAGCATCGCTGAGGAGAAAAATAAGGTTAAGGCCCACGATAACTGTTTTTCCCCTCACTAATTTTTTATGAAAATTCGTTCTCCAAGTTTAGTCCTACGATCAAATTCTACCCTTGATGTGAAAACAGATAGTGCTGATAAATCTCAGCACGTTTGGCAGCAAGCTTGAACAGAGAAACTGAGTGAACGTTTCGAGTTCCAATGACTCTATCCTTGAAGGTCCATAATCTTTGAAGAAATTAATCCTGATCCTAAAATCACGAAGCTCTTAAAGTTATATTTCAGCAGGAAGGTTGATAGGCATCAGATACTGAGTTCAGTTAATCGATAGATCTGAAACCTAATCCTGTCCTATTATAATTGAATTGTCTGAGCTCCGCTTACAATGTCACATCATCTCCGGAGGAGTCGGAGAGAAGTGGTGGTGTGGTAGTTATCATTTCACCAATCACATTACAGGGCACAATCACCGCGATATTTCTTTCAAATATCGCTTGTTCTTCGCTGGTTTCAACTGACTGATGAGCTCCAGACCGAAAACAGCGATTGGGCTTAAAGGCTGACATCCTGGATATTCAAGAGGACCCTGCATTAAAGCAGGCCACTCTACCCAATGAGATTCATTAAATGGATAAGGGAGAACAGGGTCACTAGTCAGTTTTTGATTTCCGTTAAGGACCCATTCACCCTACCACAAGCAGCTGGCCATCCACCAACATCAGCCCTCAGACATTCCAATCCTCTCCCTCCTCCCTGCCTCCTAAAACAGAACAAAAATCTCCACACCTATCCCGCACCCACCTCCACCTTCCTACCCTTCACCCGTCAACATCCACACTCAGCCCAACTGCTAAACCCTGCCTACCCAAAGCACAAACAATCACAGACCATCTGCACACCATGTCACTCCTCCCTGCCTCCACAACACACCAAATCCACCTACACACCGCCTTCTCCCTGCATCCACAGCCCTACATTTTCCTCTCCTTGCCCCATGCGCCCTACCCGCCCTACCCAACAACAAACCCTCGACCATTTCATCCCCGCCCCTGGTGCATAAACAACTCAATCAGCAACATCCCCGCAGCTGCCATAACATCATCTCCGGATTACCACAACCAGCCACCAACATAACCCAACCACCCGATGTCCACCTCCTTCACCCTGCACCCTATCAACACCAGTTCACCCACCCCACCTCACAACCCCTCCAACATACCACCCCAACCCTCCAACATGCTCTCGTCGACAAACCCCAATTCCCTTCTCCATACCATATCACCCACGCCCCCCATGCCCCAACAACCAACGCCACCCGTTAGGCCCAATTAAAAGCAAAATGCTACGGATGATGGAAATTTAAAATAAAAACTACTAAGAAAATTCTGCAAACCGTCAGCACGTCGGATAGCATCTTTGAAGAGGGAAACTGTGTTGAATTTTCTAGACCATATCAACCTTCCTTGATGTTCTACTGTGTACGGATTAGTCATGTCACTAATCCGGGGTATAATTTGTGGGCTTCCTTTTAAACAGTCAATTTCCTTTAGTGACAAGTATAGATACTTGTAGGGGCAAAGGGGCTGTGTTTCACAATGGGCATTTGTGAAAGCTGCTGGTTGTGGAACGTGCTGTCCATTCAACATCACACCCTATCTGACCTTGTCGTTACCCGAACACCTGCAATTTGTGGACAGGGCTCTCTTTGATTTCGCCCTCTGAAATGTACATTGCCTTTCAAAATAAAAAAAAAAACTACCTGAATGTGATGAATAAAAGCGCTTAAATGTTGCAACACCTCCTCTGATAACTGAAAGTGTTCAGCCTGAAAGGTTCAATCGAGTTCTTGCTACCAACTGCAACCTAACCCTGATTTATATCCCGTGTGGATGTGTTGCTCATTTATTTTCTGTTTTGAACTTCCAGACCCACACTCCCAGCTGTGCCTCAGTATTCCAGCAGTGGCCATAGACTGAGTACCGGGGATATGTATCCATTCCTGTTTTCATACAAAATGAACTATCCGTATTATACCCCCAAAGGGAGATCAGTTAGGGAGACCAGCAGCATTTGGTTGGCACAGTGAGCTTTAGAATGCAATTGATCATCTCCATGTGAGAGAAGCAGTCCATGTCCAAATGCAGCAATATGCGGACTTGGGCTGATAAGTGGAAAATAACATTCGTGCCACACAACTGTCAGACAATGACAACTTCCAACAAGTGATAATACAACCATCGGCCCTTGACATTCATTGGCATTACCATCACTGAATCCCCGAAAATCAACATGCTAGGGGTTCCATTGACCTGAAAGTGAATTCTACTAGACGTGTCAATATGGAGGGTACAAGGGAAGGTCAGAGGCGATGCAACCCGCGGCGTGTAACTCAGCCCCTGACTCCCCAGATTCTGTCCTAAATCTACAAGGCACAGGTCAGGAGTTTGTTGGAATAATCCCGTCAAGCCAGGATGAGTGCAGCTCCCACAAGACAGAAGAAGAATAAGACCAATCATATCAAATCAGCTCGCTTGATTGGCACACCATCCACAAACCTTCATTCGCTCCACCACCGATGCACCGTAGCAGCATTGTGTACCGTCCAGAAGATGCACTGCAGGAATTCATCAAGGCCACTTAGGCAGCAAATCCAAAACACAAGACCACAACAATATAGAAGGACAAATGCATCAGGTAGATGGGAATACCACCATTTGGAAGCTCCCCTCAAGTCCATCCGCATCCTGACTTGGAAATACATCGGCCGTTCCATCACATTTGCTGGATCAATATCCTGGAACTTCTTTCCTAATGAGAATTGTGGGTGTTCCTTCACCACATGGGCTGCAGCGGTTCAAGAAGTCAGGTCACCGCCATTTTCTTGAAAGGCAATTATGATTGAGCAATAGATGCTGGCATGGCCAGCGAAGACCACATCCCATTATTGAATTTTTTAAAAAAGTAACTTTATTCTCCTATCCCTAGTTTTTCCATTAATGGTGTATTTCACGTTCGAAGTTAATTTATCCACATGTGTGATGCTGATATCTTGTTTTGTAACTCAGACGTGCAGAACTATTTCCAATCTCATCTGTCTCTATTTCGCAAAGAGAAGGAACATATCCAATCTTATTTCTTCATTTACTGATTCATCAACTTGCGTGTAACACAATGTAAAATTCGAACAATATTTTCCATTCTTGTTTTCAAGCAACATAATCCAAATTTTGCAGAGTAAAAGGATATTATTTAATTCAATGTGACCTGTAACAGCTTCCATTCATAAAGTAAAGTCGACATTCATATTAAAGCAAATGGAATTTAACTTAAGGAGAGATATTTCAATGACGATGTGATACAAGGTGAAAATAAATAAATCGCGTGAGACATTAGCTATGATGATAGTTGTGCTGAAATGTGCCTTCAAAAAAAGGGCCTTGAGATTAGCAGATGAATGTCAAGCTGAAAGCGGACATTCACAAATACTGATCGATTGGAGGGAATATTTTGTAAAAAAAAAATCATTCACGGAACCTAGGCCGGGTCCAAATGTATTGCTCATCTATAACTGACATTGTTCAAAGGGCATTTAAGGATCAAACATTACTGGGGACCTGGAGTAGCATGTAGGCCAGAAGAGGTAATGAGCTGTGTTTACTTAAGTTTTCGTTGTCATCAGCAAACTTTGAGATACACTATTTTATAACCACTGGCTTCGAATTCTAATTGCATTACTCACTAGTGCGGGATTTGATACTATGTCAACATGATATTCATCCATTCTATGAACCCACGGACAAAACCATGATGTTGTCTCTCATTCTTTTGTCTTACGGCCAAGAGTGAGGAAGGATGTTTCTTTCAGTTACAGGAAAGCATCACATTTAAATTTTCAGCGAAAATTCTAAAAGTCAGGCCAAAAATAACATCATTGTGGATGTGGAGGTAACGAGCTTATTATGTCACAAATTGCAATCCTGAGCTGTGTTACCATACAGAGCCTGGCTTATTTTCAGTTAAACGAACAGTTGGCATTTTTACATCTGTGAAAGGTCCTTGTGATTCGCAAAGAGGACGTGACCCATCTTCATGTGGATGTTGGTCACTGCCCTGGTCACAGAAGGGGTTGCGTCTAATTTTTCATACAACGCAGTCGATGCAAATGTCCAGTGAGAGGTTAGTTCCCACAGTGCCCATCAACAAGAAGAGAAAAAAAGTCAGGGAATCAAATGAAAACCGAAAATCCAAGTAAGATATGTAGCAGACAAGGGTTTTACTGTTTTATTCTTCCATCGGTCACAATTCCAACACATAATGCTTCATTTTCAGGATACTCCAGGCTAGTTCATATGGCCGATGCATCTAGGGACATCAACACTTACCCTCGTAAGTTCCCTTCCCCTCTCCATTTCGAGCCAAATCAAATGTATAGTTCGAATATCATTAACGCAGTTTCCATGATGTAAAACTTCTCTTCACAGCGTGGTTGGCCTTGTCTCGATTCTCTCAGATGCTCGTCAAGGTGCATGTGCCAAAAGTATATTTTATGCAGTTGTCCATCTCAGTATATCCCACTGAAGAACTAATAATGCCTGAGTGAAAAAAAATACACTAATAAGGACACCTGTAATGTGTGTTTGGTATGGCAATAGGTGTTATAAGGCGATAGAGATTTCATGTGTCCTTATGTTATTGAAAAGATGATGAATTTACCAGCTGATTGAAAAGACCAAGCAATCAGACAGAAAGCATATATTAGGAAAGCCTTCTCCTTTTGAAACCCTCTTAACTATATTCAGTAAGCAGGCGGTTTTCGAGCTGTTAACCACGGCTTGGAATTCTTGTGCCTACATGCTAGAAGAAGGAATCCTTACTGTTACACAGCAGATAATCTACACATTTATTTTGCTGCATCTCACTGTTCGGTGATCGTTTTACAACACATCGGAAGTTTATTCCATTAATGCTTATTGCATCAGTTGAACAAGGAAATTCTGCAGCTTATCAATGCATTACTTACATTATGCAGAACGATGTGAGGAGAGCATTTATGAAATAAATTAAGGCAGGAAACCTTCTTGCAGGGAAAATTGTATGTGCTCGAACAACAGCATGAGCTTGCCCGATCTCATTATTTCCCTGCACTGAATATTAACAGAATGCAGATTGCAACCGAAATTTGACTTCAACAGTCCAACATTGCAATTATTTGTATTTCTTCTACAATGCACAATGCAACGTCAAATTAAATAGCCATAATCCTTCAGATTCGATTTGTATGATCACTCTTGCCATCAGCATTATTATGCAAAGGGTGCAACTTCCGATTGAACATTTACCGGGCTGCATTGGTAAAAAAAAAAAACTTTGGAATGTCCTGGAAACTTTAATTCTGTTGACTACTGACTAAAAAATCAGAATGGAGATATCAGATTCCTCTAATTTCAGGAAGCGTGTCAGTCAAGTGAACAAAAAGCACTACGGAAATTATTGAGTAAAATAAATGCCATCGATTCACGAAAAGTCGATTCCTCCAACGGGAAAGACCGTTTCTTTTGGAGGTGCCAAGACGTGGGTTCTATCGTACTAACCTATCCAAAACATCCACACGTGATCCATGAAAAGAATGATTGAAAGAAGCTCAATCATTACACTCATGACATAGATCTCGGATTCACAACGTTTAAACTTGCTTGACTGCCGAACATTACATCTGTGCTTTCGTTACCATTTCGCTTAAAAACTCACAAAATTACATTAGCAACCTATCATATCATAAGAAATATTGCTGAGTCTTTACTGAGCGAAATGTTCGTAAGTTAAACTCTTTGATCTCTCTTATTTTCATTTAAGGTATATTTTTGATCCAAGATTTGAAACATGGCTGAACCACTTAGCACTGAACCCGGACCCGCTAAACCAGATACACTCACAATCTGCTACAGCGGAAGACCCGGTGAGTTACCGAGGCTCCCGAATTCATTCAGCAGACCGAGGAGTAAGCAGCCGAGGAATTATGTTGGAACAAACAAAAGTTCTGGGAGTAAGCTTAATTCATTCTTTTTAAATTCAAAATTTAATCCTTTTCAAAAGGGTCAAAATTTTAAAAGGTAATGTTGCACAATCAATATACAATGAGCAAAATGGTGCTCACGGCTATCTGTAAGAACAGGATGAAATAGTGCCAACTTTCATTCGCTTTGTTATTCATAGTAATATCGCATGCATAATTCCAATCGGAATACAATTCAGCAATTATATAATTATATTTCAGACTTATTTTTTAAGGTCTGTCACGGGCCGTGGGCGACCCTGAAAGTTCTGTATTTAATGTTCATTTAAAATTTCCCCCTTGACAACACTGAGTTGTGCTTCCATCATGAGCCGTCAACGGCTCTATGGCGATGATGCTCTGAGACAATTAGTGGAGACGGAACAGATGATTTCGAGCAACTGAGGCTGAGGGTAGGAACATTTATTTACAAGTGAGGATCTTATGTGATGTAGATGTGCTCTTGAGTTTGTTACTCTCACAGACATGCTTCCCTCTGCCCTGCTCAGTGGTAAAAGTTGCGGGTTTGTGAGGTGCTGACAACAATGCATCGATGGCTTCCCAGAGTGAACCCTGAAAGGCGGAACCCAGAGCATTTTACAGTCCACCAGTGGTGGAGGAGGGATTGTTGGAATGGATCCCTGGTCTAGGCTTCGATGACATAACTCACCATACTTTATGAGATTTGATCCATGAATCCACCATCCCCCCCCCCCCCCCCACTTCTTCCTCCTCTTCCACTACTTCTCCTTCTCTCTCTATCTGCTATCTCACCCTCTCCCCCAATCCCTACCCCTTTCTATGTCACTCTCTATGTATTAGGCTTTGACAGCCCTTCTCTCTGTCTCTCTCAGTCTCTTTCTCTCTCTGTCTGTCACTCTCTAAATGAATTAATCCAGGGTTTATTATGCAAGCTGTTTTCTAATCAACCTTCCTTTATTTTTTACTCTTCCTCCACTTGTCTTTATATCTTTCTTCCCGTCTCCCCATCCATCTCCACTCTCTCCCCTTCTCCCCAAACTGTCTCCAAACCTCTCTTTCTTCTACACATTCTTTGTCCCGATCTGTTATATCCCCCCTAACAGATCTCTGCCTCTAACTCTCTCACACACTCCCTATCTCTATTTCTCCCCCACCCACCGCCACCTCCCGCTCTTACTCCCTATCTCTCCCACCCACTCCACCCATTGCTTTTCTTGCCTTCCCATCTCGGTGTCTACCAATCAACCACTCCCCCGCCCTCTCACACTCTCTTCCCGATATCACCCAACCAAAGCAGCCTCCCACTCCATCTCTCTCTCTCTCACCCTCTTCTGTCTCTTGCTGTCTGCTTGTCTTTCTCTCTGTCTCCCTACCTCTCAATTCCTAGCCTCCCCTGCAACTCTGTCACATCTCTCCTACTCACCCAATCCCCTGCTCTCTAGCCCTCCTTCTCTCTCACTCCACCTCTCTCTATCCCACAACCGCCATCTCCCGCTCGCTCTCTTTCTCATTCTCGTTCTCTGCTTGCCTCTGTCTCCCTGCCTGTCTCCTTCTCTCTCTAACTAGCAGTTATATTTTATTTGGTTTGATATGCTTTTCCTATGAGCACATTGTGTTATATACTATTATTAGGTCACTCAGATTGTCTTGGGAAAGTGATTTATTCTCCATTGGATTATTCCCTACTAGACAACAATAGCTCCGAACACAGTGCCCTTATCAAGAATATTCAGAACACACTGAGGGAGCGGTCTGTGGGTAAGTATCTGGTAAAGGTCTGCAGAAAGAATGAGATGGTTAGATTTGAACATATTAGATGGTTGAAAAACATTCGTGCTTTTTTGCAGCAAAGGACAACTGATTGATTTTCAATGTCATCCATTCAGAAATCATTGCAAATATTTGGCCTGCACTTGTAGAATTTTGTTAATCCCCGAATGTACTTTGCAGCACATGTGAATATACACAACTCGGTCAACTTAGAAGGAAAATGGCGATCTTCTTATATCACAGACAATCCTATAAAACTGCACTGAAATTAATTTACAAAAAGGGTGTTGAAATGTATTCCTGCCTTTGTGTATTTCTGCCATAGTCTCCTTCAGTTTTAACTGCAATCACATTTTTTTTTCATCCACAGTCTCTGAAAGTGTGGTTCCAATGGGCCACATCTAAATCGTTTCTGTCTTTGTCACAGTATATCCTGTACCTCGCCAAAATATTTCACTGGTACTCTTACATGGTATCATAAATCGCTCTGCTACGAATTGGCACTGGCTTCCCACTGACTGGACGATAGTTTGTTGCATCATTTTAGATCCGGAATAAATGTTGCCTCAAATAACAAGCAATGAAAGCCACCTACCAAAATGTCACCCAGACAATCATGCTGCGCTGGAACGTGTAGTCTTGTAGAGAGCGTGTTATCAGCTCAAGATGTTTTTTGCTCTTTGCGCCCATAACTTAACGTTGTCAGGAAATTTGTATGCTTGGCACCCTAACCCTTCATCTAACACTCGACAAATTCCGGGAGAAGCTGATATCCCAATATGGATTGGTGGAAGACAACTATTGTCATAGCACGTGAATAATCCAACAGAAGAAAAAGAAGACAGTCACAGATCAAGAGAGTTGTTATCATTATAAACATGACCTATCAACTGAAATGCATATTTACAGTTTTTGTTCCAGTTTATCTTTTGTGGGAGCCTCTGGAACTTTCTAGTATCACAGCCAAATTCTCGTCTTGTGAGTATGTCCAACTTGCATTTCGCTGAAACAAAAAAAAAATAATTGCAGGAGCATTGTGTTAACGTTAAATTCTGTACCGAGCCGATTTAGCGCAGAATGGACAATTAGCCTTGATGCTACAATGTTCACTCATCAAGTAGCTCTGGTGATGGGGTATACCCTGCACTGTGTTATCGTGTACAACAAATGATAGTGAACTGGCAGACCCGTTTAACTTCTCCAATTTCATATCAATAAAGGAACACATTCAAAAGCAGAGGTGCAGGTTAAAGATAGATGGAACCACAGTTGAATTATCTGCGCACAGTTTTGATCAGGATTGTAAATAGGCATTGGAGAAAGTGATCGCAAGGATGACAGGGGAAAAAAATTTTCGATTCAAAATTTATTTCCAAGTATTTAAAAGGCCAAAGATTGAGCAATGCCGTGCACACAACACACAAATTAAACTGCTTCTTTAGAAGAATATATTTGCGAATTGCAATGAATGAAATTTTGTATGTCTTTGGCTGTGTGCCATGAATATATTATCGACCAAGCATCCAACGACTTTCTGTGAAATAGCACGGCGGACAGATATCAAAATGAATTACTGCTTTCTCTCCGATGCTGTGCGCCTCTCTGGTGACGAACTTGACCACTGTCTTTGTGGTAGCGGCGGATGTGTTCCTGTTTCATTTCGACATTGGCACTTGGCCTGGACCAAGATTATGTGCTCCCGAAATCGTTGGAGGTCATTCTGCAGTATCTGTGAGGACAGAATAAATTCTGCACTTACGGCCGAATTATGTGAAGCCAAAAATGCAGCACTAACACCAGTTTGCTTTATTGGATATAGCATTGCTGAGAATGGACAATAAGGAAAGGGCTTGCTGCCATGTTACAGTCCCAGACCAAACTACATCCACCTAACCAACTAAATCCAGCGATGGAAGAAAAACAATTTGTGTTTGTCTGACACTCTTAAACTCGTGAAACTTCCTCAGCTGCTTCACAGGAGCGTTACCACCCAAATCACACATCCATACATAGGGGGCGATAGCAGCTTAGGAAGCAAAAAACCTTTTTTAATATGCGTTGGAGGAGCACCTTCGGGTGCATGGCTGCTGAGCAGACTGGTGCAAGATTGCATGTTGGCAGTGGTGTTTTTTTTTTACTTCAAATTTAGGAAAGAGTGAAATCTATGAAGGGGGGCAAGAGAGAACGGGTATACTACAGAAGGAGGACTCCAAGTTACTCACGAGACTATTCCCGTCCAGTTACCTAACTGCCACTCAAAAGCCGACAGAACCAAATTGGACATGCAAAGCACACAAAGCCTAAAGCGCCAACCCCGCGACAATGCTGGCTTCCCTCTCCTCCCCCAAGATATTTCACAGCCTTTGGATCATGACAACCGCATATTTTTCGTTTTGTATTCACGCAATAAGTGGGAATGCATTACCCTGCTTCTACCTGCTGAAGCCTTTACTTATCGTTAAACATCTCTCTCATATTCACCACTCAGGCTTTTGTTTTCTAGTGGAAAGAATACAGAATGCTCACCTATATGCACTGTCAAATCCCTTCTTCAGAATCCCCAAAACCACTTTGGTTGAGCTGCCTATTGGAGGTCAAATCATACGTGATTTTTTTTTTCCACGGAGTGGACTGTATATATGTATGTAAATGCCTGGCTGAAAATGGATCACAGTCAGAAGCCTGATGAGTTACAAGCTCAACTTATCTGTTGTATTTTATTTTATCCACTCGCTTGTCTGCCCATTGCCAACGCCGCCTTCAGATATCCCGTTTTCTGAGATAGTGAGAGAATACGAGCAAAACGACGCCCATACATTTAACTTTCTATGGATGTGCATTCTATGACAAATGTGAAAGGTGCCTTCCAATACAGTGTTGTCCCAGATCAATGTCCGGTCTCATCTGGTTTCTTTCCCCAAGTCTGACTACATTCTCTGCCCGCTAATCTGAGTAAAGTTTATTCATGAATTGTGCTGTCACAGTGGACATGAGTTCCTCGTAGCCAGAAGTCCTTTGCCTTATTTCCAGTTGTCCTTAGCATATTCCTGCCACTGATGAACAGGGATATCATTTCAAGTTCCTAGTTTTCCTCTGGTTCATCGTGCTGTTGGCGATTTCGATGTCAATCTTTGTTTCCTTTTATGCATGGGAGGCACTGGGCAGCAATTCGTAGATTAAAGTTCATAGATAAGTCATTACACAGGTACCAGATTTTATAGGTGTTAATCTGAAGAGAAACAAGTGACTTGAATCTCCACAGCACATTTTCTGATTATTAGAAAGCGTCTTACAAGGAGAGAAGTAGTCTCCTCTCAATAGGAATGTGAATATGGCTAGCTGATATTTCGTGGATGTTGGAAAGAGCTCTTAGATTCAAAGGGATCTGGGTGTCACAATACAAGAATCACAAAAGTCAACTGTGCAGGTGCATCAAGTACTTAGGATATCTAATTGAATATTATAATTTATTGTGAGGAGTATTGAATACTAAATAGAGAAAATACGCTTCAGTTGTACAGGCATTTTTGAGAACACATCTGGAGTTAAGAGTACACTACTGGTCCCCTTAATTAAGGAAGATACAATATAATTAGAAGCAGTTCAGAAAAGATTTACAAGACTAACATTAGGAATGGATGCGCTTTCTTACGAGGAATGGTTGGAATGATTACACTAGTATTCAATGGAATGTAGAACAGAAAGAGGTAACTTTATTGAAACATATGTGTGGCTGAGGGATATTGATAGATTGTTTGTGGAGATGAGGTTTCCTCTTGTGGGAGAATCTAGAAATAGAGGTCACTATGTAAAATAAAGGAGTCGCTCCTTAGCATCAGAGCTGAGGTGTACTACTTTCCGTCCGTGTGTGGTGAGACTTTGGAACCGCTTTCATGAAAAGGTAGTGGAAGCAGGTTCTTTGAATATTTTTAAGGCGGAGAAAGATATATTCTTGCTTAACAAGGGTATAAAATTTTATCTGGAGTCAGCGGGAATGTGGGACTTGGCATCATTCAAATCAGCTATGGTTTTGTTGAATTGAGGAGCAGGATTGATGGGGTGGCTGGCCGACTCCTGTTCCTTTTTAGTCAGTTCGTATGCTCAAACACACGAATGCTAGAGTAAAATGTTAACTAGCTGTGGAAAGGCCGCTGTGATATGAAGCTGTGGGAGGAGGTGGAGGATGAGTGCTTTTCAGATGCTTGTGTGTTGCAATGGGTCAGTTCTGGTTCAATTACTCCCTCCTAACTTCTATAAACCAACAAGCATATGGTGCGAGAAGCTAAATGATGAAGGTTGCGACTGGAACACAACTTGGTAATTCGGTGCATATAGGTGAGTGGGGTTGTTGACTCGAGATGCATAGATAGAATAGCGAAATGGGCAGGAGCTGCGTCGATGTTGCTGAATGCTGTCATGTATAACGTTTGAAAAGGCCAATATGGTAGGACAAATTTCTATTAACATTCTGAAAAGACGAGGTGAGAAGATCAGTCTTCCTTTTCATACAGAACAATCTTAATGTTTTGATATTCATTCATGTGATGTGCTTGTTTCTGGCTTGGGGTCAGTATTTGTTTCCACACTTTTGGTCAGAGGGTAGTTAAGAGACAACTACATGTAACCAAGACCATGTAAAGATGGTATACTTCCTTCCCCAAAGGACATTGGTGAATCATACGGAGCTTCAAAACAATCGGCAATGGTTGCACAATCTTGAATTTAATTCCTGGCTTTTATTGAATTCGAACTTCAGCATCCACCATGCAGAATCCGGGTACACCGTGCAATACCCTGGGTCTTTGGAATAATAGTCAGTAACAATACTACTATGCCACCGCCTCTAAATTGAGTTATACAGTCAGAAATCGGCTGAATGTGCGCCAACTTTATAATCGCTGCTTGAGTCAGCTGGAGCCTTATGGACAATTCCTCACATGATACTCTTCCAATATTTAATGATTTTAAAAGCGGTAGTGGGGAATTGTCCAGGTTGTTACACAGGAAATGGACAATTGCTGTAAGGACAGTTAAATGATAGTGAAGTCTCTCCTAATTCACATAAAATGTTTCGGAGGTGACTTACTAAAGCTTTTGAAGATGCTGGAATGATTTGATCTAAGAGATAGGAAAAATGCTGCTCCCTCTATTAGGTGGACAGCCAAGAGAAATAAAATAAACGTCCTTGCAAGTAGCTTGAGAGGAAATCAAGCTCATTAATTTTCCACATGGTTGCCTGAATCTGTGACATTGTACATGAATAAGAAGTGTGTCTGGAAATTGCTTACAGAAAAAAAAAATTAACGGAAATCGGGCAGCTCGTTAAAAATGAAAAATTGACTGGCTTCCGAAGATAATGGTTGGGGGGGTTGGGGGAGGGTGGGTCAGATGTGGGACACAGCATAACTGTGCTCCTTCAACGGGACAGCACGTGGAGGGTGGGCAGATGTGCTGGAGATGTAGGAGCCAGGCCAGCACAGTTACCTGCAGTTAGAGGACAACAGAGTACTTTCCGGGCCAAAACAAGTCTGAATGTCATTAGGTCACAGCACCATTATCTCAGGAAACATCTGGTATGCAGTGATATTTGTGGGGAGAGGATGTGGCTGCCCGGGACATCTAGAGTTCCGCCTAAATTCCGGCTCTTGTCAGTTGGATTTCAGGGTTGCCATTAGATATAATCACTTACTATTCACATTATGAGAAATTTATTGTAGTTTATAATAAAATTACCACTTTGTTAGCATCAATTTTCATTTAAGTAAATTAGCTAGTGTGTGGAACGTCTATTTCTGGTCTCGCTACTTTGCATAGTCCTCACTAGTTTATTGAGTTACGTTTATTTTCTGACACAGGGTGAGAATGCTGCCAGCACCCTGGGTTTATTTCAATATTTCTGAAAATGGTGTTCCCTTCTGTAAGACAATGTCATTTATAGATGGATTCACAAATATGACTTCATAGATATATACAAACATATATTAGGCAAGTACTCGTTGAATTAATAGTTTTTCAAAAACTAAATTCATTCTCCTAATAAATGACTACCATCTGAATGATTTCCCTTGTTTGCAACTATGATGTAACGAGGATGAAAAGGACCTAGCTCTACATATCCATAGATCCTTGAAGGCAGCAGCAGAGGTACAATTGGCGGTTAACACAACATATGATATGTTTGCCCTTATTAGATGAGGCCGAGAGAATAAGAGCAGGCAAGTTATGTTGGAGACGTGTGGAACGCTAGTTGGGCCCCATCTGGTGTACTGTGTGCAGTTCCCTTTGCCACAGTATAGGAAGGGTGTGATTGCACTCTCCAGGGTGCAGAGGAGATTCACGGGGATGTTGTCTGTGCTGGAGAATTTCAGCTATGAAATAAGACTGGGCAGGGTGAGTTTGAATTCCTTAGAGCAGAGAAGGCTCAGAGGGCACCTAAAATCGGGAATCAATGTTATGAGGGACATAGGTAGGGAAGATGGGAAAAAAAACATTTTACCTTAGTGGAGGTTTCAATATCCAGCGGGCATTGTTTTAAACTAAGAGGCAGGAGTTTTAGAGGAGATTTTAGCATTATTTTGTTCACCCAAAATGGGGTGGAGAGGAGGGGGGGGGGGGGGGGGGGGGGGGAAGGGGGTTGGGGGGGGGGGTGTTGTGGAATACACTGAACGCACTGCCTGAACGGTGGTGAGGCAGCAACGCTCACACAATTTAAGAAGTGTTTAGATGAGCAATTGAAATGCCATAACACACAGGGCTACTGGCCAAGTGCTGGGATATGGAATTAGAATAAATAGGTGCTAGATGACCATCAACAACTTGATGGGCCGAATGGCTTTATTCTGTGCTGTATAAATATATGGATCTATGACTGTTTCTGTTCACTGTTTTTACATCAAATCCTTTCCCTTTCACAGCCGCCAAAAGAATCAGCTCCTCAGGACTTCAGCTCTCAAACGCCCGTACTCCAAGGCCCGGTCTATCGCAATGTGCCGCCTCCAGCACCGCTCTAGTCTGCTGTTGATTGGTGCAGCAGGAGAGTCAGTGCAAAATCTGCCGCCATCATGAACGAGTCCAGTCCACGACTGAGTTTGCTTTTACTGTCCAAGAATGCCCTTTTCTGACTAAAATAAATCAAAGTGATAACCAGAATAAAGGGTCATCGGTGACTGATCAACTGAACCTAAAAGGACAGTATGAGGCCATTCATGCCTTCATTATTGTGTGGTTCCTTGAAGTATCAGTGTTCACAAGTTACTTTCTGATAGCCACTCAACTGTTTAATCAAATTACACTTTAAATAAAATATTGAGCCTTCTTCCACCAAAATTTCAAACTGCCTATAAAGTGTGCCCACTACCCGTTTGACTGTTATCCCAATTGCACATCGCAGCCCTCTCCCATTTCATACTGCCCTCCTGCACCTTGCCACATCACTAAACACTAATATGTTTCCAATAATACTTTCCGTTCTCCTTCATTGTCTCCCATCGATTACTTGCATGTTTCTCTTCCATCCTCTGCGAAATGCCAATGTCTGGCCCAGCACTCACTTGCCTTCACCTCTTCTCATTGTAACCAACCCCTTTGCTCGCTCTCAAAGACGCATCCTCCACGCAGCATTTCATTGATTTTCGTGTAAGAATTCTCATGTGTTGCACTTTTGAAACGAGTTTTATTAGAGTTCATAGTTTCACTGCTTCTAACAATCCAATTGAGTCTCCGAACACAAATCTGCGATAGGTCATTTTCCCCATATCCCACACGAAGCTTCGCTCTGGAACGCCAGTGTTCTGAACACCTGGCAGTCTGGCTCCAGCCCTTCCATTCAGAAATCAGAGAAAACGAGGTAACGACAAATTGGAAAAATAATACAACCCACAGTGATTTCTGAGTTACCTTTGAGCCCAAGTACGGAAATGATAAAGGGGGATTTTATCTTGACCCTAACCTTAAGGCCCCAGGAAGTACATTGGGCTGTGAGAGGAAGCTTCCACACGAAAGGATGGAATGACTAATATTATTAAACATGCTGCTCAGGCAAGTACAGGTAAGGGGACAACATTGAGTTTTTAATAGGCACATTGTACTGTCCAGTCTGTTTATTACTCAGAAGTTTACAGCACTCACAATTTAGAGATCTACACGGATTCGCTTTCATCCTTTCAGGCAGACCAGAACACACTTTCTCAAAACCAACTATGAACGAAAAAAGATACCAATGTCTTTCTCACTAACGTAATGCCTTTCCAGTTTCACATCGCCTTCAATATTGTAAAGGCCGAAATAAAAGCAGTTCTAGCCACATCCCACGCAGCTGTGTTGGATCAGGGCTTTAGTTGGGAGCAGAACCAGAAAAAGGGCCGGATTCAGGCTGCGTATGACGGGAGTTATGTGTCGAGGGTGGCTTCCGACTGCAGAAATTGATTGCTGCTGTGGGGCCTGTTTTGAGACCATTGAGAGTGCAGAGGGGAAGGGAATCGAGGGGGCCCAGAGTAGCTAAGTCGCTACATTTAACTGACGTTCAATTTGAGAGTTCAGTGCTCGGTTTCTGCCTAGTCCACCGCCTATCAGAAGATTAAATACAATTCCTGTTGCATTCTCCTGCTCCTTCAACAAAGGCTGTGATTGGCACATGCCAGGCTGAAAGAACTAGCCCGGTACTACGTGATGAAACAACATAGATACTCCAATCACAATGCCATTCCCTGCTTGTACATTCAACAGAATGGGAACCGCTGTATTCACATTTTACTCTGTTTAAAGAGTGTAGGTGCACAACACCTAGTTATCCTGCTATTGTTGACTCTCGGAGGTAAATATAATTCTGGATAGTGTCCTGACTGGTGTCCATCGTAAAAACAGGATTCTATGTACCATGTAGTGACCCTCTCGGCTGCCCCAAAGTTCCGTGAGTCCACGGTTCATTGCCTACCTGACTTGCAAATTATTGAATTTTCCTCATACACCTTGATCCTCATTGGAATGCGAGAAATTATCAGCCTCGAACTCAAATGTACCATCCTCCCATATCCAGATATCAAAAGACTTACAGGCATCTGTATTCTCGGACAGCCACCTCAAATCAAAATTCTCACTCACATTGTTATTGAGCACACACCCTCCCCTGTTCCCCCTCCCCTACCCTTCCCCCCTTCCCTCTCTCTGTCGCTGTGTACTCCCATCCCCCTCTCCCTTCTCATGTTTTCTTTCTCTCCCCTCTCCACCCCACCCTGCCCCCTCCCCTTCAACCCCCACTATGCACCTCCCCTTCACCTTACTATTTCCTCTCAACTGCTCCAACACACCCGTTCTCCACACGTCCCACTCCCCACCCCACCCTACGGTCTGTGCAGTGAAATTCATGGATACAATGGACAAGATTATATTCAGATGTTTCAGCGCAACAACAGCGCCTGTGGTTCAGTTGGTTAAAGAGCCTGTTCAGTAGAAAGGGGATGCACAGAGATGCCTCTTAACATAATGCAGATTTTACGGTTTCAACATCCTATCAAAGGGGAAATTATCAGCCGTTCAGGTGCAAATTTATATCTGATAAAAATGCTCGAGGCCGTGATCAGTACAGGGAAATACAAGCTCAAATGGTCCAGTGTAAATTTCAGCGCTAAATGTAGCTGGTGGGCTGCAGTGGCTCTTGAACATTCGTCACCACTACCTTCTCAATGGCACCTAGGGATGGACATTAAATTTTGGCCCAGCCTGCGAAGCCCACACACTGTGAATGAATTTAAAACAAACTTAATCATCTTACTGATGTACAGGCATCACAGTTATATTGAGCGATGGTGTGGTTCTCGAAATTGAGTGAACACGTGGCAGGAAAGGCAGGGGGCAGGAATGATAATCCATGAAGATATTATGTTTCCAAAACAATTCAATGCCCTTCAATATGTCGTTGCCACAACCTAGAGAGTGACACAGAATTTGCCTTCTTATTTTCACGATGGGTGACCTCACACTTTCCTGCCACTAAGAACAAATAAAGTGGTTGTCTTCACCAAACATCCTCCCCCCATCTTCGATTATAACTTTCCAATGGCATTTCTGCAGCTGGGTGATGCACCTGAAGGACCGTCAGCATTCAACACATTAAGGTCTCAGCACAGATTTTTTGCGAGATGGTGTTCTCGTGGAACTGCAACAGGTCTCATAATCCAACGTCCCAGGGCACCAATTTAGGGACCCATGTACAAATCCTGCCACATCAGATATTAGAATTTGTGTTTTATAAATATCTGAAATCTACTGTCATAAAAACGCTTTATCTGGTTATCTTTCGGGAAAATAACCTGCTCTACTTACTTGTTTTGCACACATGTGACTCCAGTCCCTGATTAGAAATGCGGTAGAGTATTTAAAATGCCCCCTGAAAAAGAATGGGCTATAAATGCTGACCCAGCCAATGACAGTCAACATTGCCAACCCATGTAATGAAGAATTGCAACATCACACGCTACCATTGTGACAGATCGAGTAATTGGTGCAGCAATAAGTTTGAGAAAAGAGAAGCTAAAAGGTGGCAGTGGGGCTGCTGCCAGGGGAAATGATCTCTCGAGGTCGGGCAGGAAATTAAGAGTGCAACTCAGAGTGGAATTGTGCAGCGAATACTGCATGTATGACAATTGTACTGTGAAGCACTTCAGAGGGCAATTTGATCTATGTCAATAACTTGAATACCATTGCACTATTGGAAATGACCATGTTGAAATATCTATTATTTTCACTGACTCTATTGAAGAACCTCATGATCTATGTGGAAAAGTGGAATCTGATTGCACTTTTTGTAATGGTCATTTTGAAACGTTTTGTAAAGTTCTTTCATGTATTTTATAAAATAAGTACATATAATATACATACTATAGGAAGTAATAAAGGATAAATTATAGACTGTTTATCGATGTTATAAAATATTGAAAATCGTTGTGGGAAACCAGGCTTTCAAAGCTTGGATAAATCAGTCACTATAACGTTAGTTTTTCAATCTGAGTTTTCAGGATTCAAGTCCCTATTCCGAGGCTGAATGTTTGACAGTGCCCTGAGAGATGGAAGTGGTAGATAGTGGGTGCTCTCGCAGAACTCAATTGATATGCATCTCCCTTAAGTTTCAAAATCGCCACATATTCTTTGCTTCAATCTTTTTTTTTAGAACATTGTTATACTTCTCTTTTGTTTAAAAAAGGCTTCCATACTTGACTCTTAATTGGTCCACATGTTTCCATTCTTCGGGCTACAAGAAATAGTTTCTCTGTCGTGATGATGGATGTTATTTTGTTTAGATGTTCTTGGGAATATGGAGGCATTCTCTAAAGAAGACTGTATGTGAGTCTCTCTGTCTATGCGTGTGCCCATGTTTATTAAGCGGGGGGACGTTAATAAAGACAGCTTATCTGTGAGGACTGAGGGATAAAATTTTAAAAGGCATTTTTAACTAGAGTTTCTGTTGAGGTTGCTTTTACAAGTGCATAGATTGGATTTAAAATCTACTTGATGAGAAACGTGGAGGCTTCGTTTTTCAGCTCTTGATTTTCAAAGGAAAGGTTAGAAGTGCCAAGCAACTGTAGAACTTGCCAAGGTTTCACAGCTAACAAAGGGGACGTTATATGGAAGTATTTTAACACAAAGTAGAGGCATTAGGAGAACACAGATTTTAATGTTTGGAGAGTTAGGATTTTTTGTTTAGTAGACAGGCAACTTAACAAACAGAGCCAGAGCACTGACAGCACCAAGATACTTAAAAATCCAATATTTTATTTTCATCAGTGAATTTTCCTACATGCATGACTTAGAATTGTTGACACGTGGTGAGGTCTTTCCAACTGGAATGAAATAGTGGTTAATAAAACTGAGTTATTTAAAAGCCCAGTGGGAAACCTGAAATAACCGCCATAACCTATATTATAACTGGTATGTTTGAGAGGTAAATCTAAATTCAAGAATGAGAAAGCCAGTTCTCGAGAGGTTTTTTATTAAAATAAATGGAACATCTTATATGTAAAAACACATTTAAAAACATACACATGCCTACAAATTGCTACTCTCATAACTCTTAATAAATTCCCAAACTAATCTCAATTGAGGTATGAGCAAACCACAAGCTATAAGCAGACACCAGGCAAATAATTTCTATCTTAAAAAATCAAAATTAAGTTTCTGACAGTTTGGATCCTTTGCAGACGCAGTGCCAGGCTTACAGGCTTTCATCTTGTATTGTCTCTACCCTGCACTCACACAACTGCCAAGTGTTATAACCATCACTTCTCAATGAATGTAAATTGTTATTTCATCACCAGCCCCTTTGAACTCCACCTCTTTTAACTATAAAACGTATTTCATAGGACCAATTATATAAGTAATATCAGCAAAAAGCAAAAAACCGAGGATGCTGGAAATCCAAAACAAAAACAAAAGTAAAAATAACTCGAAAACTCAACAGGTCTGACAGTGTCTGCAGAGAATAATGCAGTTAACGTTTCCAGTCCGTATGACTCTTAAACAGATCCAAGGAAAAATAGAAGAGGTGAAATACAAGCTGTTTTAAGGAGGGGGGAGGGGTGTCGGGACAAATAGAGCTGGATAGAGTGTCAGTGAGGTGGAGTTTGCCAAAATATGTCGTAGACAAAAGGACAAAGGGGTGTTGATGGTGCTGGTATATGCTAAGAAATGTGCTAATAGGTGAGATTATAGGTAGAAAGCAGGAGGTGTAAGATACAGATGGGGGTGGGGTGGGGTGGGAGGAATCGATCTAGAATCGCTAAAAGATAAAGATAAACTATGAGTGGAAAAACGCTTTAAAACTAATGGAAATAGGAGGGAACGTAAATATCTATATGTATTATTGGAGAAAAAAGGGGATTGGAAATCTGGTGGGGATGGAGGAGAGAGTTCATGATCTAAACTTTTGCATTCAAAATTCAGTACGGAAGGCTGTAAAGTGCTTAGTGGGAAGATGAGATGCTGTTCCTCCAGTTTGCATTGAGCTTCACAGGAACATTGGAGTAGGCCAAGGATGGATATGTGGGCATGAGAGCAGGGTGGAGTGTTGAAATGGCAAGTGAGAGGGAGGACTGGGTCATGCTTGCACACAGATCGAAGGATTTCAGCAAACCGGTCACCCAGTCTGCGTTTCGTCTCTCCAATGTAGTTGAAACCGCATTGGGAGCAGCGAATGCAGAAACTATATTGCGGGGAAGTGCAAGTGAAATGCTGCTTCACTTAAAAGCCATATTTTGACTCTTGGACAGTGAGGAGAGGGGAAGGAAAGGGGCAGTTGTTGCCCCTTCTGCGGTTTCAACGGAAGATGCCATGGGAGAGGCTTGAAGTTTAGGGGGTGAAGCAGGAGCGGACCAGGGTGTCCCAGAGGGAAAGATCCCCGTGGAATGACGCCAGAGGTGTTTAAGTGCAGATATGTTTTTCGCTGGCATCATGCTGGAGTTGATAGAAATGGCCGAGGATGACTTTGAATGCGGAGTCTGGTGGGGTGATCAGTGGCGAGTAGTGAGGCCCTATCATGTTTCTGGGAGGGAGATGAAGTTGTGACCGTGGATGCGCTGGGAATGAGCCGGACACGGTTGAGGCCCAAGTCAACCACCGTAGGAGGAAAAGCTCCATTAAGGAAGAAGGAAGGCAAGTCAGAGAAACTGTTTTTGAAAGTGGCATCATCATAACAGGTGTGACGGAGGTGAAGACACTGAGAGAATGGGATGGAGTCCTTACAGGAACCAGTAGATGCGGAGCTGTAGTCAAGGTAGATGTGGGAGTCGGTAGATTTGTAATCAATGTTGGTTGACCGTTGATCACTAGGAATTGAGACAGAGAAGTCAAAGAAGGGAAGCGAAGTGTCAGAGATGCACCAAGAGAAAATGATGGAGGTGTGGACAGGAGAAAAAAACCGTAAATGTTTCCAGGTCCAGACGAGAGCAGGAAGCAGCTTCGAAGGACTCATCGATGTATCTGGGAAAGAGTTGTGGGAGGGGGCCGGAGTAGGTTTGGAACCAATTTGTTCCACATACCCCATAAATAGCCAGGTATAACTGGGGCCTATGTGAGTACCCATAGCCACGCCTTTTATTAGGAGGAATTGAGAAGAGTTTAAGGAGAAATTGTTCAGAGAGTGAACAAATTCTGGCAGTTGCAGCAGAGTAGTTGTGGTTGGGAATTGTTCGGGCCTCTGTTCGAGGGAGAAGTGAAGAGCCGTCTGATCATCCCGGTGGGTAATGGAGATCTAGTTGCATTGGACGTCCAGGGAGAAGAGGAGGCTGTTGGGAGCAAGGAACTGTAAATTGTTGACATGATGAAGGGTGTCAGAGTAAACATGGATATAAGTGGGAAATGACTGGACAATGGTAGAGGGAATGGAGTCAAGATAACATGAAATGAGCTTCGTGGGCCAGAGAAAGGTAACAGGATCGGTCTGCCCGGACAGTCAAGTTAGGGGATTTTGTACAGGCGGTGGAAGTGGTCCGTCCAATTTTGTAGACTATGAGCTTGGAAACTGAGAAAGGAAGATCTCTAGAGGAGAGGACGTCAGCCGCAGTCCTGTAAACAATGGCTTGTTGTTCACTGGTAGGGTAATGGTCTTGGGTGAAGTACGAGGAAGGGACTGTGAGCTGACCTTCAGTCTCTGCGAGGTTGAGGTCAGTGCGACAGACAACGAACCTGTCAGCATGTTTGGTGACAAGGTTGGATCTGAGAGAACGGTGTGCAGAAATTTCTGAGAGAGACAGGTTAGTGAGGGTAGGAGGAGCATAGATATTGAGAGCACTGAAGTACCTCCGACAGTTCTCAATGAAAAGAGCAAGAGGATATAAGATGCCAGAGGGAAGGTTCCAGGTTGAGGAAGAATATTTTTGTGGCGACTAACAGGATCCAGTAAATGGGGAGAGGACTCCTGCCCAATGAAGTGAGCATGGGCATGGAGATGAAGACGTTGGAAGAAGATGTCAGCATCATGCCGAGCTGAAATTCATTGAGATGAGGGCCAATAGGAATGAAACTGGGTAGTTTGCCGAACACTGAACGATCAGCATCAGAAAGGGGAATGTCAGGGGGTATGGTGAATACAAGTCGAAGGCTGGGTTTGGAAGACGGCAGAGGGATAGAGAATGGAGTCAAGATCGAAAAAACTTAGATCCATGGGGCAGGAAAAGCCTCAAATTATCATTCTTCTGGCATAGTCCTTTTTGTACATTTTAGGTAGGAGGTAGTAGTGGAACCTCCGAGATTGGGAGACTATTAGGTTTGAACCTGTGGAAGGAAGATGTCCAAAGGAAATGAGGTCAGTAACAGTCCTGGCAACAATGGCTGGGTGTTCAGTGGTGTCGCCATCGTCTGGGGGATGGTAGGAGAAAGTGGCTGCGAGTTTGTGCTCAACGTCTGCGAGGTAGATGTCAGTGCACCAGACGCCAACTCCACCGCGCATGTCAGCAGATTTGATGACAATGTCAGAGTTGGACTTGAGAGAACGGAATGCAGCAAGTTCAGACAGAGGCAGGTTCAGAGTGGGGGAGAGGAGCAGATAGATTGAGAGACTAATGCAAGACCGACAGTTCTCAATGAAATGATCAAGAACTCAAATATTTCAAGTAACATTAGCATATTGCTTGATCTCTGCTATTAAAATCCCATATTTCACTTGCCTTCTTGAATGCTCTTTTCAACAAAATGCAAAAGCACTCTATTGCTCTCAGATCTCAAAAGTATTGTACATCATAGCACTCAAACGATCATGTTTTATGCCAATTGATGCACACCCACAGACTAATCCTCTGTTTAAAAACGAAATTCCAATTAGATACATTAATACCTTCGTGACATGAATGACTCAAAAGAGCGTCTGATCCCACACACCAAAACTATTTATTTCAGTGCCTACAGGATAGAGTATGCACAGTGCTGCCAATTGGAGTGCTTTCAAATGCGGACACGGTTAGCATTTTTAATGGCACATATCTGTATTGATGAAATGGAGAGAGGTTGCATCTTATGACACTGCGAACCAGCGAGTATTTGGTGGCAGTGAGAAGATTGATGAAGAGGAGGCAAAGTGAGGGATACTGCCAATCGCTCTTGGAAATGCTCTGTAGGGGGAGGATTTCTTTGAAATGAAACGAAAAATAAAGGAAAGGGCGACTCCAATGTCTCTTGTCAATGTCTATTGAGAAGGGCTATATGAAAGCAGGCTTTTGGAGACCGAATAGTTCTGTCGTTAAAGCATCAGACTTTTAATTTGAGAGATCAGGGTTCAAGTCCATTCTCAAGTCCGTTGCTGTCTCCTCTCCGAGCTTAAACTCTGTCGAAAGCATTCGGAGCTGAAGGGAACTCACCTTGAATGCGCCTGTCCAGTAGGTGGCTTGCCAGACCTCTGTTAATTTTAGGAGTTTCCTACTCTGAAGAAGAGCCACAGGGATTCGAAAAGTTAACCCTGTTTCTCCTGTCTGCAGCTGCACCAGACTTCATGAGTTTCTCCAGCATTTTGTTTCGTTATGAGTTTTACTGCTTCCCTACCCGGAGTGTAGCTAGGATAGAGAATAATAGTGGGTATTTGTAGTTATCACTTTGGCAATTTTGTTGAAGTTTATAAGCGTTTACAATCTTGCTCATGCAAAATAAATTTATAATTTAATTTGAATAAAATCCTCTTGAAGCTGGGTTGGCTAATTACTGCTGAAAAGAAAGCATGCAACTCGAAATTGCAAAAAAGTGTTATGACAGTAATGTCAAGTTTCCCTCTGGCTTTGAGCAACTCAGCATTTACCGTTGGCTGTTTCATAATAATTGGCCAAAGTTTCAGCCACCCGTGAGATGCAGAAAAGCAAATCCTTGCCGCTGAATTCTCTCCCTATCCTTCTCTGATTCAGAAGTGATTCCAGATCAAGGAACTTTACACCTTGCCTCAGTTTGAGCAGCTTCAATCGTTTTCCCTGTTTATCAGAATGTGGTTCGACATTTCACGCTGACATTTTTTTTTACTGCTTTTAGGCTTCGCTCTTGATTAGTCGAGATATTCCCATTCCTCAGGATCGGGGAAAGTGAGATTTCTTGATGTTTAACCTTCAATACACTAAAGAGACCGTGATATATACAATCATCATCCGCCTGAGATAAAGGCAATAGGAGCAAACATTATGCGAATTGTGATCCTAATTAAACCATTAAAAATAGGATTGATGCAGCTGAACCTGCAAATCTTCCACCCCATGCCAATAAATATTAGTGTTGCTCTGTTTAGTTTCATTTATTATGTCAGAAAGAGGAGCACGAGCAGCATCCAGTGGCCTAAAAAACTGTAACAATGTTCCATATGGTCAGGGCTGATCTTGTGTCCAAATACCACGTTCCTGAACTGTTCCCATGTCCTTTCGTTCCAACAGGACACAGAAAAATATCCAATCCTGTCCTGAATACAATCAGTGCGGTTCTCCTGTGTCTGGAATTCAAAATCTGCAAAAGCCCTTTGATGAGAATATTTTGAAAGGTACATTAATGAAAGGACAGTCGTTGGGGACTGTTGCGCTGGCTGTCAGATTCTCAGAACAAGGCATCGGCCATTATTATCGACAGGGGAGAACTGTGCAAGGTCGCTGATTACAATCGAGGCTGATGTTGATAATTCCCGGTCTTCTGTCAGAACAAAAGGGACACGAGGACAGGTCAGGAAGGTCAAATTGAGATAGGAGATGCACTATGACCATATCAAATTTTGCAGCCGTCCGGGAGTGCTGTAAATGCTGCTCGTGCTCCTAATTTTGAAATTCTTAAGACACGTGTCAGAGCAAAACGCAGGTTACATTGACTTCGGAGGGGAAGGTGTGCAAATTCCAATTTTTAACGCCTTAATCTGGAATACAATTTGCAAACTACGTGATCCGATTTTCAGTAATGTGTTAAAATTATTGAAGGACGGATGGAGATGTCTTTTGTATTAAAGTTGTGATGTGGGGAGAAACTTATTCGGCCTGCCCTGTTGGACGGAAAGTTAAAGTCCAAACAAGGCGCATTGTTTACTAAAGCATCTCACCGTAAATTCCCAAGGACTAGGTAGAAAAAAAATAATTTTAAAAACAGTCTGGCTGATATTTTGACTGACACCCAAAACGTACACTTTGAGGCTGTAGGGAAATCCAGAATCAGCTTCTTCCAATTATGTCAATCAACTGAAGTGAACTGTCGCCCGAACAGGGACGTGAGTCCTGGATCCTCAGTTTAAAATTCTATTACTCTACTGACTGAGCTATCCGGGCTCCATTCTAAAGCAGCTGAAACTTCTGAATTTGGGGCACGGGACTACTGTGGATGTGCGCATATTATATTCAAGTCAGTGAGGGTATTTCCCGATGTACTCTCAGAACAGAGGGATATGAAGTCTGATCAAGAAGGCAAAATTGATTGAGAGGATGAGTCATGAAGATATTGGATGTTGGGGAGATCTGAAGGCCAGGAAGGGCGACTGCTGCTCGAACTTCTGATATTGGTGGAGACACTCGACAATGCAACAAGCGGGATTAGGTTGAGGCCAGGTGGAAGGAATGTAGATTCAGAGGCAGCTTTCCACTTGGTATTCGGTTAATTCACCGTACTGTTAACAAAACGAGGCCTGCTGTTGTCTCCAGTGTGTTAAAATAAAGAGTAGGGTGATGGAGATACCCATAGTTTTGAAAACTTGAAACATGGAGACACTATTTTAGTTTGTTGAAATTTGGGGTCTCCCTTTCCAGGACAGAGATGATGAGGATTATTTTTCTCTCTGAGGGAGATGTGACCATGGAACTCGCTGTTTCAAAAGGTGCTGGATGCAGGGGTCAGTGAATGTTTTTCTGGCGGAGGGAGATAGATAGATGATTGTATAAAAGAAAAACACGTCAGATGCTGAAATCGGAAATAAAATCACTAAATGTTGGAATAACTCAGCTGATCTAACAGCATCGTTGGAGAGAAAAACAGGTAAAGATTCGACTCCGGATGAAACTTCCCCAAAGTGGATAGACTCTTGTTAGGAAGGGAATCAATTTTTATCGGGAAGATGGCATGGAAGAGGAATCCTCAAGAAAGTGAACAATCGTTTTGCTCGGGATCTGTGCATCGCTCTCTCTCGAAATATATCACATCCACCCCATATCAGGCATTTCGTTCCTAAAAATCCGCCCTTCACAGACCTTTTCCAGGAGATGCAGACCACTCCCTTCTGTTCTGAAATGTTCTTCGTATCCCCAATTCTCGATGTTAGTCTCTGTCATGTGATATGGCAACTGCTGATTCCAATTGTCCGAAATGGGGCCCCTAATGTTTTGAAGATTAAGTTAATTGAGAGACCAATAAGTTGCAGAAAAGGCAGCCCGGATCCTTCACATTGACGGATTACGTGTCAAGGGCTGATAAAATGATGTAATGTGTTAAAAACAAAAAAACTGCGGACGCTGGAAATGCAAAAAAAAAGCAAAAACCAAAAAAACAAAAGAAAAAAAAAACAAAAAATAACAAACAAACCCCCCCCCCCCCTCCCCCCCAAAAAAAACTAAACAAAAAAAAGAAACAAGTTCTGTCGAAGGGTCATGAGGACTCGAAACGTCAACTCTTATCTTCTCCGCCGATGCTGCCAGGCATGTTGAGTTTTTCCATGTAATGTGTTGCTGATTCTGCGGAAGTGCGATGTCATTCATTTTCAAAGCAACTCGTTGTCACCAGAGTGAACCATATCATTTGGGAGCAGTTATGAGACTTTAGCAGAGCGAGATCTTCCTTCAAAGATTGCACGTTTTACCATCTTCTGCTGAGGTTCCTGAAATCGAATGTCAGTTATAGAGAAATTGACCTTTCAGTCGCTTGTCATTCACGTGCTAGGAATATGAGAATTAGAGTCACTGCAGGAATTCATCAACTCGCATTTGACAGCACATTCCAAACGCACGATCATGACCATCTAGAAGGATATGGGTAGCAGATTGATTGTAAAGCCATATCCAGGAAGTTGCCCTCCAAGGCTCTCACTGTGCTGACTTGCAAATATATCGGCTGTTCATTCACTGTCACTGGAAGAAAACCCAAAACTCCCTTTCTAGCATCACTGTGGGTGTACCCTGACCACAGGCACCGCATTGGTTCAACAAGGCAGCTCCACCATCTTCTCAACTGGCAATTAGGGATAGCCAACAAATGCTGACCCAGCCAGCGAAGCGCACAACCCATAAACGATTTAAAGAAGGCAAAGAACCTCTGGGTTTTCACTCCTAATCCAAAGATATATAACTTTGTGGCTCAACTTTAAACTAAACACCCATCCGAAGTTGGTGGGTTTAAACCTCCTGAGTAAGAGTGTGTCCCCAGACATTTATGTGTTTGATGTTTATGAAACTTCATGAATCAGGATCCAACACGAGTGTCTGACTTGCCTTTCGGCAAACGGGCCTGAATGGCGCTACTTCAGTTCTTGATGCGCAGGTCTAAGGGGGGATTTTGAACTATCTTGAGGCAGTATGACCTAAGATCAATAATCCTGGCGTTTTTGGTACGGTAACAGTGGGCATTGTTAAGGGTAATGCTGTTGATGTGGTGCACATGAACCAGAGGAATGAATTTAATAACGTGGTGCACAACAGAATTGTGAGAAAAGTTAGAGCACATCGAAGAAAAACAACAGTTGCAATATGGATATGAGTTTTTTCTGAGTGTCAGATAACAAAGGGTAGTTACAAACGTTTGTTCTTTTTTTTCTGGAGCAAGGTTTATATTGTAATTCCATAGGCATGGGTTTGAGGAACTAACGATCTTCTGAAATATATGTTAAAGATCTAGTTTTTTTTTTCGTACAGGACTTAATTTCAAAATTTGTAGCTGTAAATTTGTAAATTTGGTGAATCATGTGGAGAATAATGTAGCAATTCAAAACAACATAGAAATGTTATCATCAGGGGCACACAAGTGGCAGGTCAAAATTAGTTGACTGAAGTATGAAACGATGTAATCTGATAAGAATAATGCAGAGAAACAATACAAAACAAAGGGTATAATTCTGAAGGGGTTCCTGGAGCAGTGGCACGTGGCTGTGCATAGATCTAGATATGGCAAGGGAATTAGGAGAATCGTTAATAAAGCTTAAATCATCTGGAGCTATATCATTAGGGGCATCATCTATGAAGCCAAGGTGCTTATTGGTATTACGGCTGGACTAATTACTTGGGCACTCAGAGTAAGTCCCTGGAGACCACGATTTGGCTCCTGCAATGGGAGATGTTGGAATTTGAACTCAATGGAAAAAAAAAACATTTGGAATTAAAAGTCCTCTCTCTCGGACAATTGGAATCATCTTTCTGATATCGGATCCCCAACAATTCCCTCAGAATCTTTTATATTTCAATCGGAACTTGTATCGGTCTTCTAAACTCCAATAGGCACTGATCCTACCGGCTGAGCCTTCCTTCATAAGATGAGCCCTTGAACCGAGGAATGAGTCGAGGGAAACTTCTCTGTACAGCTTCGAATCTAACTATCTCTTTACTTGAAAATAAGAAGTCCAAGCCTGCAGAGTGCACAGTACTCCGGAATCCCATGACCCAACTGGCAGGGGAGAACTCCTCTGGGTGCAATATTAGCTCCTCAACGGACACGAGAAGACATACTACCAGCTTCACTCTAGGATCTTGCTTTGTGAAAACTGGCGGCCGTGTTTGTTACATCTCAACACAGTGAAAACGGATTACAAGCATTTCATGGGCTGCATCAGACTCAGTGACATGCGCTAGAGAATTTCCAATTCATCCTTTGGCTTTTGAACACATCAACCCTGCTTCAGAGCAGCGCCCATTGGCATCAGCCGAAACCTCCCCAAACAACACCACATTGTGACTCTCTCTCACACACACACACACACACACACACACACACACACACACACACACACACACACACACACACACACACACACACACACACACACACACACACAGTCCAATACACCCCCCCCCCCCACACACACACACACACACACAAACAGACAGTGGGCACGCACAGTGACACACACAATTCCCACTCTCACCACCAACACTCTCTCTCTCTCTTGCTCTCTCTCCCTCTGCAGGGTTTACATTTGTTTTAAAGGGAGGTAAACCGATGTTCACCTGAAGGATTTAGATTGTGGTGCGCATCCATTTTAATTATGTAAATTGACATTTTTCATTTCGCTCAATTCCAAATCCGTCCTGTTGGACAAACAGATTTGAGAGAATGCACCTGTTTAAGTAAGCCATGATATCCCCGGTGGTTTCTTCATGAAAATTTGAGAATTAAGGAAAGGGCAGGAAATTGGGCAGCTCTGATCTTACTGTATCACAGAGCAAGTTTGAGCGGCAGAACAGCTTCAAACTGCTTTGATTACTAAAAATCTATTCAGTGAGCGCCACTGTGCAGCACGTTCAATACGCTAGAAGAGAAGAATTGAGGCAGATGCTTCAAGTGAAAGGTGGGGCAGGGAAAGGCTCGAGGGGTCGTAAGACCTACATATGCACTAGTATAATGCGACATACAATGAGAAGGCCTGTCAGCAATGTATGACGGTGACAATGGAATTTTGTGTGATAAGATACACATCTTCCCCAATTGAGAATAGATATTTTTTATTTAGCAAATACAATCTTTCTCACATACTCACTGTTCAACACTAAACTCCCTCACTTCTCAAGGAGCTATTCCTAGCTCTGATCACTCTGCATATTGAACAGAAACACCAGCGTGGGAGATTCCATTGGGATCTGGAAGGAAGAGCGGGCACAATAAGCAGTCATATAGTATCTTGGCCTTTCTGTTCCCTCAGGACATTAGCTGCTATCAGTACTTCGGCGAGTAGTAATCCTAAATCTCTGCATCAGAAGCTCACGAAATTAAGCTCCACTCCACATCCACCAACCACCCATTATCCACTAAGATAATCCAGTTCTAATGAAGTGTCATGAAGACTTAAAATGTTATCTCTGCCTTCCTCTACACAGAAGCCTTCAGACGTGCTGAGCTTTTCCAACATTTTGTTTTAACGATAAACCAATGCAGGGCTGGGCGAAGGGGGTACAGGTACAAACAATAATAGGGCTCATTTCACAGGCAAAGCATCAGCACAGAGGAATGTGTGGTGCCACAGTGTCAGGGGGTCCGTGAAGGGACAGTGTCGCTTTGTCCTAGAGTTGGTGCAGGCATAATGCCGCCCTGTCAGAAGTTCGCTTCAGCGCGAGCGAAGCCCTGTCGGAATGTGACTGCAGACGGAGCTCTGCAAGATTGGTGGATGGCTGCAGTGGGAGTGACGTTCTGTCGGGAACTCGGGGCTGTGGGAGCGCCACCCTGCCGGACGTTCGGTGCAGGCGGAGTGCAACCCTGGTGGAATGTCAGTGCAGGGAAAGTGCTGCACTGTTCGAGGTGCTACTTTTGCAGAAGACATTAAACTATGACCATTTCTGCACTCTCATGATTATTCAGTTTTTTATCAAATTGCTGTCTTGGAAGTCTGCTCTGCGCAAATTGCTTGCTACATTCTCTACATCACAACCGTGACCGCAGTCTGAAAGAAGCTCATTGACTCTAAAACAAAAGTGGTAATTGCTGGAAAAACTGAGCGCGTAGCCCAGACTGTGTGAAGAGAGAAATGGCGTGAATGTTTAAACTTCATTTGACTCTCTTAGCTCTGAAATGTCTTCCCGTTATGATAGAAGGTGGTACATCAATGCACGTGTTCCCCCAGTACAGCAGTACGTACACATCACTGAGAAACCATAGCAACTAGAATTCAGAAGCAGTATAAAATAAACCAAAAGATTTGCACTGGATTCAAGGGGATTCATTCAAAACTGTCCAAATTGCAAACGTTGTGTTTCTAATTGGCTGGTGATTCAGATAATCTCTCTAACAGAGCATTCACATTTTCAGAACCTGGTGCAAACGGATTTATTGAAAGACAATTTCTCAAGCTCCACCAATTACAGAGCTGAATGACAGAGCTGCAATGCAAACTGAATCCTGTCTACCCAAACTCATAGAACAGGAAAGGCCGAGGCTTCAAACTGGCCTTGTGTTCAATTTCACTGTCCTGATGGGGGAGCTAGTGACCCTGGGCTTTACAATTCGAGAATTAAGGATGCTATTGCTAAATCCTATATATACAAGACTCCAACATCACTCCCGGAATTGTGTCCAATTCCTAGACTCTGCACTTTTGGGAGGGTATCTGGACTTTGGAGATGCTGGGTAAGAGTTTTGATTAGGATGGTATCAAGGATCAGGGAACTTGGGAAGATTAGAGAATCTGTGAAAGTTCTCCTGAGACCAGAGAAGGTGAACAGGAGATTTAATAGCGGTGTTCAGAATAATGAAGGTTTTCTTTTGAAGAGGGAGAGTGTTTGCAGTGGTTGGACGTTTGGGGAAAAGAGAGTCCAGCTGGGAGAAAATCCGCAATAGAGGCAAAAGCGATTGTAGAAGTTTATTTTTTCTTTTATGCAAAGATCTGTGAGCATACTGGCTGAAAGGGCAGTACCAGTTTTAATTCCAAAACTGAATTTGATAAATACTTGAAGGCGATAAATTTGACAGCGCTGAGGGGTGGAGGAGTGGGGGGGATGAAGAGCAAGGGGTAGTGGCACTACGTGGGGCATTTCATCCCCGTGGCATGTCATTCCACGAGAAGGCGGGTTTTTCGTTCGTCCAACGTCACCCACAATTGCGGAGCATCTGGAAACGCTCCGAAGCCATTTTCAGAACAGCTGTCACTGATACAATGTACGAAAAGCACTGGGCAGAGCAAGATTCCACACACATCCTTGACAGAAATGCCAGATAATCTGTTTCAGTAATGCTGAATGAGCTATTATTTTTTGCCCTTCGACCAGGGGCGATTTGGGAGGCTGGGACAGGAGGGAGACCTGATCTCCTTGGCTCCTCTTACAATTGCGCCTGCACGATCTTTGTACACCCATGAGCAGCTGAAGGGTCTCGTCTTTAAATCATCGGAACTACTGCACCAACCAACTGTGCAGTACGACAACGCTGCTGCACTGGGGGAGTGAGCTAAATGTTTTCAGCTCGAGTCTCTAGACACAGTACCATACAAATTAGGGACAGTAGTAGGCCACTCTGCCCTTCAAGCCTGTTACATCATTCAGTGAGATCATAGCTGATCTGCATTTAACTTCAGCCCCACAATCTTGCAGGCCCCGGGAAAATTTCAGCCCCATTTAAATCAAGAATGTATCTAGCTCTGCCATAAAAAAATATTCGAATGCTCTGCTTCCACCGCCTTTTGAGAAAGAGAATTACATGATCTCTCGATCCTCAGAGAGAAGAATAATCATTTTCATCTCTGTCTTAATTGGTTGATCCCTTATGGCCCACATTTCGACTTTCTCCACCAAGACAAGAGATGCTCTCTATTTTCATACTATTGAGAGCTTCCAGATGACAGGAGGACAACACATGTGCTAACTTTATTCCAGGAGGGAGAAAGGGATTAAGACAGACATTCAGCATGGTTTTTTTTAAGTGAAGGTCATGTCTGACCACTTTAACTGAATGCTTCGAAGAGATGACCACGTGTGTCGATGAGAGCAAATCTAGACTAATTGGACTTCAGCAAGACTCTTTATAAGGTCCCACGTGGGAGACTGATAACGAAAGTAAGAGCCCATGGGTTCCAAGGGAATTGGGCAAATCGAACCCAAAATTGGCTAAGTGGAGGAAAGTAGTAGGTCAAGGGGTGTTTTTGTGACTGGATGCCTGTTTCCAGTGGAGTTCAACAGGGATCGGTGATCGATAAAATGCTGTTTCTGGTATGTATAAGCGGTATACACCTGAACGTAACAGGGTTGATCAATAAGTTCTCGGGTGGCACGAGAATTTGTGCAGTGGTAAAAAAGGAGGATGATAGCTTAGACTGCAGGAAGATATCGACAGGCTGGTCAGATCGGCTGAACCATGGCGAATGCAATTTAATCCAGACAGGTATGGAGTGATGCAGGCCAAACAAGGCTAGGGAATGCACGATGAATGTAGGGCCTTTGGAATTACCAGGGATAAGGGGGACGTTGGTGTGCATGTCCACCGTAAGCTTAAGGTAGCTGGTCAGTTAGATGAGGTGGATAAGAAGGCAAATGTGATATTTGCCTTTTTTAAACGTGGCATAGAATACAAGAGCATGGTAGTTATGCTGAATCTCTGTTATACAATAGACAGGGCACAGCGAGATTATTGAGTGCAGTTCTGGAATCTGCATTACAGAAAGGATTTGATTGCACTAGCGAGAGTTCAGAGGAGATTTACCAGGATGTTGCCAAGGCGAGAGAGTTTTAGTTATGAGGAGATATTGGATTCACTGGGGTTACTTTCCCTGGAGTGAGGGGATTGTGGGGGGAGATGCTGGAGGTGCATAAAATTATGAGGGTATAGAAGGATAGAGAAGAAGGTGCTTTGCCCCATGGAGGAAGGATCACTAACCAGAGGCAAAGATGTAGGTTAAGGGGCAGGAGGTTGAGAACGAATGTGACAAGTAATTTTGCACCAAGAGTGTAGTGGGGTTATGGAACTGGCTGCCATTCAGGGTGCAAGGGGCAGACGCCCTCATAATATTTAAGAAATATTGCTATGGGCACTTGCGATGCAATGGCATTCAAATCTATAGATCTAGTACTGGAAAATGGGAATAATTAATTATGCAATTGTTTGACCATTCACAGGCTCGAATGGTCGAAGGAAGTTTTTCTGTACTCTAGACCTTTATGATTCCATGAATCTATAATCCACTCACTCTACTAAATACTTGTGGTTATAAGCCTAGCTTGTCGAACCTTTCTTCAGAAGACAACCTACTCATTCCTGGTAGTAATCTATTTAATCATCACTTCTAACTGCTTCTGAAGCATTTACATTCATACTTAAATAAGACGACCAATGCTGTACACAGTACTGCATGTGGTCGCACCAATGCACTGTATAACTGCAGCATAGGAAATGTGTGTAATCAATTCCCCGTGCAATAAATCATAACATTCTATTAGATTCACTAACTACTTGACTACCTGCATACTAGCCACTTGTGATTAATTCAGTTAGACATCCAGATCCCTCTGCAACTCTGAGCTCTGCAATCTTTTGCCATGCAGACAATAAGCTTCTTTTTTATAATTCTTCCTTCCAAGTGGTCAAGTTTACAATCATGCCAATGGAAAGTTCACAGGAATCGTATTTTCATTTAAGGCCATAAGTTACAGGAGCAGAAGTAGGTCATTAGAACATCGACTCTGCTCGGCCAATCAATCAAATCATGGCTGGTCTGACAATATGCAATTCCAATTCTCGGTATTGTTCCCATTACCCTTGATTCTCTGAATAAATAAGAAATCTCTTTATTTCAGCGTTGAACATACTTAAAGACCCAAACTATACAGCCCACTGCTGTGTAGAATTCACAGATTTACGGCCCACTGAGAGCCTAAATTCCTCCACAACTCTGTTTCAATGGTCGCCCCCTTACTCTGAGATTATGCCCTACTGCCCTAGATTCTACCACAAGTGGAAACAGCCTCTCAGCATCTAACCAGTCAGGCGCCCTAAGTACCTTATATGCTTCAATAAGGTAATTCCTCATTGTTCTAAACTCCAGTGGGCACAAGCCCAGCCTACCCAAGATCTCCTCATAAGAAAATCTCTCCACCCGGGATCAACTATGTGAAGCTTCTCTGGACAGCCTTCAATGGCAGTATATATTTCCTTAGGTATGGGGCCAAAACTGTTCACAGTATTCAAGGTGTAATCTAACTTAGTTATGCTTCCGTATTTATTATTGCATTCTGTTTGAACTAAGGCTCAACATTTCACTTGCCTTACCGATTACCTGCTGAACTTAAACGTTAGATTTTTGGGAATCATGCACGAGAACCCCCAAATCCGCCTGCGCTGCAGCTTTCTGCAGTCTTTCTCCATTGATGTAATATTCAGCTCCTCCATTCTTCCTTCTAAAGTTTATGAACTCACACTTTCCCACATTGTCTTTGCCCTGCCACGAGTTCTTCCATTCACTTATGCTTTCTATGACCCACTGAGGGGTCTTGGTGTCAACGTCGCCACGTGTCAACCCTCGTATTTTTGTGCCATACCATAGCTGCTTTTGGACTGAATGCACAGCCTCCCTGCATTGCCGCATTTGCGCCCAGCCCCCTCAAAGATGCATAGCCTCGTGCCCAAGAAGATCCCTCAAAGTTTTCACTCCGACTTCCCCCCTGAAGAAATGACCTTTAATACTCAATGTCAAATCCCAGAAGGCAGAGCCCAATTCCTTCAATGCAAAAAAGCCAGTGGACTTAGCGATGGTTGGGCGGAAAAGCACAAGGACCCAGAAGGTGAGCTGGGATAGGGAGACGCTACCTTCAGTAATCAAGCCTTCGTTGTACAGAAAAGAGTGATGCAGCAGCGAAATGGGACCCAGATTCTGGCTCTTGCTGATGAATATGTTGGGAGATGTACGACCGAGAGGAGGCTGCAGCACAAACTGGTCTGTGCGTTTCTTAAAATAAACCCCTAAAGCTGAGCCACTCGTCCAGATCCATCCCCACACATTCCGATCTGTTTCGAAGCCAACTCATTTTCTTTTCCGGTCAAAAGGAAAGTAAACCCGACAGAGATATTCCAAGAGTCACCCTTTCTCCTTCTAGAAATCAGGGCTCTCATGTTCCATGATTACCTCACAAAACTGGAATTGCTGTTGCAAAACCCGTAATTATCTACAAACAAGTTGCCTTCCAAATTCAGGAATCCATTCATAAAAATTTATTAGGTACTCAGTCACTCCAGACCTAGGATGATCTGAAAAAGCAAGCTTTTCTTCCAGTCAATCTTCGCTGACCTCAAAGACTCGGATCCGCTACTTTCAATTCCAAGATATTCTCAGAAATTGTTTTAGAGTCATGACGCACTTCTTTCGGCTGCAAAATGCAGCCAAAAATGAAAGATTGCCTCCTGAAGAACAGTCAGACTGATTTGAAAGATAAACTTTGTTTCTCAGTCCACAGATACTGCCCGGCCTCAGGCGAGTTTCCACAATTTTCTGATTTTGTTTCAGATTCCCAGCATTCAGTGTTTCACTTTGAGATTTGAAAGATCAGGACATGTTTCTTTTTGAATACAATATATTTTGCAGGAAAACAGGATTTGAATTCCCATGGAAAAACTCAGCAGGTCTGGCAGCATCGGCGGAGAAGAAAAGAGTTGACGTTTCGAGTCTTCATGACCCTTCGACAGAACTTGACCCTTCAAGTTCTGTCGAAGGGTCATGAAGACTCGAAACGTCAACTCTTTTCTTCTCCGCCGATGCTGCCAGACCTGCTGAGTTTTTCCAGGTAATTCTGTTTTTGTTTTGGATTTCCAGCATCCGCAGTTCTCTTTGTTTTTATATTTGAATTCCTATTATGTCCAGGATTTTCTCCAGTCTTTCTTGGGTAAAGAACAGACTGAAATTTTTAATAGGTTTATCAATTCCCCCGCCCAGGTCCACCAGCAGGAATTGCTGGAGTCCCCACCGTGAAAAAGGAACAAACAAAATGGAGCAGGTCTAGGTCATTCTGCCCCTCGAGCCCGCTCTAGTATTCAAGATGCTCATGTTTGGTCTGATAGGAACCTAAATTCGGCAGTCCGGCCTACCCCCATTAAGCTTTCACCCCGTCGCTTGCCAGTCAACTATCCAACTCTGTCTTAAAAATATTCAAAGACTCAGCTGCAAAAGCCTTTTCAAGAAGCGAGATCTAAATGATGAATTTTCCCTCACCACGGTTTAAAATCAGCGACCTCTCATTTACAGACAACGACCCCCAGTTCCAGATTCTCAGAGAACAGGAAGCATCCTCTCCACACCCACCCTGTCAGGAATACTGAGGATCTTTTTGGTTTCAATCAAGTCGCCTCTTATTCTCCTAAACTCCAGAGGAATCAAGCCTGCCCTACCTTTCTTCTTAAGAAAACAAACTCATCCCATATGTTAGCCTGATAAAACCTTGTTGAAATGGTCCCAATGCATTTACATCCTTCCTCAAATAAGGAAAGCAATATTGTTCATTGTACACTGCCCTCCTCTCAATCAAATCTAGTGCGTTTCTTCACACTCCCACACCACAATACTTCCCAAAGGAGGCACTTCGGGGAGGGGAGTGGTGTGCGGTGAGAAGTCAACCCAGGAGTTTGCCCCCAGTAAAGGTTTGCGACTGGGGCATGTGGGGGACGGTCTGTCGCCCCTCGCCCACAACCTGATCCTTCCATTCCACCATGACCATTCGGGTCATCTCGCCATCAGTGCGGCTGAATCATTACTCCTCCCCCTCTCTCTGCTATGGAAAGCCACAGCATGAAGGCATCGTGGAACGCTGTGGTGACATCATCCTTTCCCCGGAGATCCCACCTCTGCGACCACATTTCGCCCAACAACTCAGGTAGTAGCAGAGGTGTCAAACATCGAGCCATGGCACTCTGGCCGACTGGAGCCGCCCACGAACACAACAATTCCAGCACCACCCTCAGAGAGATAGGGGGTCCGGATGAGCTGGGATTAACCCGTTCAACAATTTGCAACCCAGCTCTTTTCAGTTGGCAGCGTATATCCGAACTTTTTGCATTGTTCCAAATGTTCCTCCTACTTCAGCAGCTCTTGTTTCACCTTATGTTCATAATTTAAGTAGCAGACCCTCAGATTCCCGCTCTTTGCCACTGCGGAAATGGAACAGGCCGTGCTTGTTGTTTCCACCATTAAATACAATAGGGACATAATTACCAAACTGATGTTTCAAACTTTTCACACACGTTCTCTCTATCATTTGCTTAAACCTTTTTAAACATTTATTACAATAAATTAAATTTGGATAAAATGCGATTCTCTAAATTTAAATCACTTTCATATCATTGATGTGCATTTTAATTTTCAGACCCAGTAACCACCTACTCAATTGAAGGAGAGATTGTTCACAGTCGAAAGACAGCATGAGAGGAACTGGACTGATCCATCTGAGAGGTCATGCCATGACCTCTTTAATTCAGGTTGTCCATAGAATATTAATTAATGAGTGCTGTTATCATGAAAACTAGATCAATTTATTAGAATTTGTGAGAAAATCTAGTTTAACTTTAAATCAGTTACAATGATGAGATTTTATATTTTCTGGAAGAAGTTTGAACAGAGGCCTGAACAATGCCTACCCACCACTGCTCTCCTCCGTCTGTCTGAACTTGTTCTCACACTGAGCAATTTCTCCTTTAACTTATCTCACTTCCTTCAAATAAATGATGTGGCTCTGGGTACCCGCATGGGCCCCAGCTATGATTGCCACTTTATGGGGTATGTGGAACATTCCTTGTTCCAGTCCTCCTCTGGCCCCCTCCCACAACTCTTTCTCTGGTACGTTGATGATTACATCGGTGCGGCTTCATGCCCTCGTTGAGAGCTGGAAAAAAATATTAGTATTGCTTCCAATCTCCACCCCTCGATCATTTTCACATGTTCCATTCCCTTCCTTAAACTCTCTGTCTTAATTACTAGTGATAGACTGACCAGCAATATCCATTACAAGCCTATCAACTCCGATAGCTACTTCCACTACAGCTCCTCACACACTGCTTCCTGTAAGGACTCCATCCCAATCTCTCAGTTCCTTCACCTCCGTCACTTCTGTTCTAATGAAGCTATCTTCAAAAACAGTTCCTCTGACATGTCCTCCTTCTTCCTTAACCGAGGTTTGGAACCCATTATAGTTGACAGGGACCTCAACCATGTCCGGACCATCTCCCGTGCACCCACCCTCACACCCTCTCCTCCCTCCCAGAAACATGATAAGGTCCCCCTTGTCCTCACTTAGCATACCACCAGCCTCCGCTTTCAAAGGATCTTCCTCCTCCATTTCCGCCAACTCCAGCAGGAAGCCACCAAAAAACCCATCTTCCCTTCACATGCCTTGGAGGAAGTCCATAGGGATGGCTCACTCCGTGACACCCTGGTCGACTCCTCCATCACCCCCTACTCCTCGACCCCCACCTATGAAAACCTCCCCGTGCAAACGCAACATTTGCAACACCTTCCCCTTCACTTCCTCTTTCCTCACTGTCGAAGGGACCAAATATTCCTTTCAAGTGAAGCAGCATTTCACTAGCATTTCCCCCAACTTTGTGTACTGCATTCGGTGCTCCCAAAGCGGTTTCCACTACTTTGGAGAGACCAAATGCGGACTGGGCGATCACTTTGCAGAACACCTTCAGTCTGTCCGCAGGAATGACCTACACCTCCCTGTCGCTTGTGATTTTAACACTCCACCCTGCTCTCTTGCCGACATGTCTGTCCTTGGCTTGCTGCATTGTTCCAGTGAAGCTCAACGCAAACTGGAGGAACAGCAGCTCATCTTCCGACTTGGCACTTTTGTGCCTGAGGGACTCAATATTGAGATCAACAACTTTAGGGGTTGAACTCCTCCTCCACCCCACCCCTTTTCCGTTTCTTCCCCCTCCCGTCCGTTTTTTCCCAATAATTTATAGATATTTCTCTTTTCCCATCTATTTCCATTATTTTAAAATGTATTCCCACTCATGTTTTATTTCACCCCAACTGATCGTCCTGCTCTCCAATCTTAATTAGCACATCCTTTTACACAAATCCCCACCTTCAAACCCTCTGTGTTCTTTTCTGTGTGACATCTTTTGGCTACATCCTCCCATCACTGCTTGCTTGTCCGAAGAACCACACGCCGCCATCCCCCCTTAAACCAGCTTATATTTCACCCCTTTCTTGTTTCAATTTAGTTCTGTTGAACGGTCATGAGGACTCGAAACATCAACTTTGTTATTGTCCGCCAATGCTGACACACCTAATGAGTTTTTCCATGTATTCCTGTTTTCGTTTTGAATTTGCAGCATCCACAGTTTTTTGTTTTTATCTTCATGATTAAACATTAACGTAATTAGCATTATGATAACAGCCAACTGGTCAGTTGAAGCAAAAAAAAAAGATTAACAATCGCTCGTATATTTTGAACAGACGTCCAATATCTGATACTTTGTCTCTGCATTAATTATGTAAACAGCGCTGGGGTACAGCTTGGCTCAAATAATACTTCGCTTTTAAATGGAGATGAAGCACGCAGTGTCTGCAGGCATTGTCGAATCCTTCCATGCTCGCTGGGCACCGCGGGGGCTGGGCTGTTTTATTGACCTTGTTAATCACATTTTGGTACCATCTTTGTAACTTGCCTTTAAGTTTTGTCTTCGTTTTTACCGTTTCAATTTAAGTGGCTGACCTTTACGTTGTTCCTTAATTTGAAAATTGGGTTGCAGAACACAAAAGCTGTCAATTAATTGTTTTTTCAAATCATCTTGAAGGAGAGAACCTGAGTTTTTCTGAAAAAGGAGACATGCCAAAAGTTTTTGTCTTGCACTCATCTGGCCAGTTGGTACACTCGTGAAGTTATCTAATGAGTGCAAGATGAAAAGCTTCAAAATGTCCCTTATTTCAGAAACACTCTTGTGATTACTTACAATTTAGGACGCGAGTTTCATTGAAAACTTTGAATTAAAAACATTAAACAATCAGAGATAATATCTGAATACTCAAGGAGACGCAGTTATAACAATTTGGTGTCGTTTTAACTTTGAACTCCACCTTAAATCGCATGGTAACAGAAAGGCTGTTCTGCACACGTGGCAGTATTGCACTGGCAGGAAAGTTTGGGCGTAGAGAGATGGAGTGTTAACTTCGCAGTAATTAGAGCAGGCCAACACCCAACGTGACAATTTTCCCACACTGGAAGTCAAAGACAGTGATGCGGGCCTTGAATCACATGTAGGCCAAGCCAGGTAAGGACGGCAGATTTCCTTACACAAAAAACATCAGGGAACAAGATTGATTTTTACAAAAATCAAGAATGGTTTCATGGTCATCATTAGCCTTTTTTAAAATGACAGATTTTTACTTAATTCAAATTTCACCACCTGACAATTCGGCTTTCAACTGCACGCCGCACGTTCGTGCAATGCCAAGCAACACATGGCAAGACGGACATGGTGTTAAGTGTGAGGGGGGTGGCGGTGGGAACTTAGCTTCAATTACCCCCCTGTCTCAGCAGACTCACCTTTCCACATCTAGTTGTACTTTCCCACAACATTGTCTTACCCAGCCTCCGCAGCTCCCCTTCCCTATGGCCTCGGCAACGACTTTCACTGCCGAGCAGTTCGTTCCTCCCCACCACACACACAACCTTGAACTTCAAAACGTTCCCTCAACCCCAAGAAATAGGCAAAATCGTTGGGCAGTGCAAAACACGTGTTTCAACATCTCCAAGTTCTGCATATTAAGGCACAAGGGCAGCCACATCCAAAATCACTGATGCATTCTGCAGCCTCTCTCCATAAAAACAGTGTACTGGCTTTTCTTTTTGAACAAAAGTGTCCAACCGTTTATTTTTCAACATTATACTCCTTCTGGCAAATTCCTGACAATCGCATAAGCCAATGCTATTCCTTTTCAAAAATCATTGTATCCTCCTCACCTTCTAGTTTCGTACCTTTCTTTCTTTAATCAGAATACTTAGTAACATGACTGCCCGTCCCATCATGCTGGCCATTGACATAAATCCTGCAGAGCTGAATATCTAGCACTGAACCTGGCAGCCTATCTCTTGTTTCAGGTTACCACCCTGTAAATGACCCATTTATTACGATTCTCTGTTTCCTCACAGTTGCACTATCCTTAATCCATGTAAACACAATGAGCTCTTATCTTCTGCAGTTCCTTTTAGTTGCACAACAGCAGTACAATTCGCTTTATCCAGTCGGTTTGCTATATCATCAAAGGGCTCTAATAAACCTCACAAACAGGATTTTCCCTTTACCAAGCCATGTTGGCTCTGCCGGTTTGTAACATAATTTTTGTATATTCCCGGCTATTAAATCTATAATAATGTTTCCTAGTATTTTCCCAATGAAATATATTTGTGAAACTGCCCTTTTGTTTCGTGCTTTCAGTCTCCTTTTTGTTTTCAATAGTGGTGTTATTTTTTGTGGCTTTTCAAATCCCTGGGACATTTGTAAATGTTAGGGAATTCTGGAACTTTGCAACATATTTAATCACTGTCTCAGCAGCCACTCATTGAAAGACCACAGAATACAAACTATCAGTTCCAAATAAGCTGCCAGCCTTAAGTCCCATCAGTTTTCTTAGTGTTATTACCTCCAATTATAGTGATTTATAAAATTCCTCTCCTACTCTTTCACCCTGCTTCCTTGTTTTTCTTGCAGTGATTTGTATCACCTCCACGGTGAAAACAAAAACGAAATACTGTCTCAAAAACTGTCATTTCCCTTTATTAACACTGCAGTCTCACTCTCTGTAGGGCCAGCGCTCACAATCGCTGCTCTTTTCCTTTTATATACACTTGCAGATGCTTTCACTGCCAGTTAATAGCGCTAGTTCTTGTTTTTCCCTCATTTGAAAAAGTTGCCAAGTGCCCTGATGAGGGCATCACAAAAACCTTGGAGATGTCAAATTTTTCATCAATGCTTATGTTTCATATATCTCGCAGTTTTTTTTTTTAATTTTTAACTGATAAACCAATTTCTACCCGGTCATGTGTCTTTATTAGTGTTTAACTTTCTACCCGTCTGGCTTAACACTAAACCTTGCAGCATCTTACATTTATTTTTAATTTCAATGAGATGCCATTGATAATGTCCTGTCTTATGAAAAAAATGGTGAATCCCTCTCGAAGAGACTTTCTTCCGCAGTGCAACATATTTTTGCTGTCATTTGTGATACATCTACTTAAATCGCGGCCATTCCTTCTCTGATGTCTCACATTTTGACTTTAGCTACTTTAGACAACTGTATTTTCATGAACTAGTAATTACTTTCGCTTAACTTTAAGGCACTAATTCTTGGCATAACTTTCACACCACGCATTTTTCTGCTGGGAAACTGCAGAGTGTGACAGGGAAAATTAGCCCTCCCCGTACGCTAACTGATACTTGTAAAAATAACTGCATCGGGGCTGAGCATTGCTCTCTGCAGAAAGACAATAACATGAGTTCAAAGGATTTGCAAAACTCTCATGCTAACAGCAGACTGCGGTTTTTGTCTTGCAGTTTGCTGCCCATAACAAAGACACATATTTATTCTGGGGGAATAACATTGAAAATGCACTTATATTTTTCTACACAAGGTCCATGACCGCAAGAGAGAGCCAATGTTCCTCAGTTGCTTCCTGTTTTCAAATTCGCCCATGTACCTATGACGAATTAATCGGGCTATGTCTGTTTAGAAACTAATCGGCAATGCACGCATGAGACACTCACTTGTGCAAAAACAAAGTTAGCTGAGTTAGACCTGTGCATTGCAATACTTTCCGCACGTTCTCAACAGCAACAATAGCTGCACCCAGTTTTTTTTAGGAAACTGCACATCTTCCTTTCCAGGGAGTGAAGATGAGAACAGGTTATAAGGTAATGAACATCACCTCCACTACACGAACCCTTTCTCACTCGGATTCAAGGAATTATTTGCCATCAATGTCAAGATTGCAAAGTCCTCAGCTCGATGCAGCCAGTTGAGGCTAACCCAAGAAACAAACAGCACAGAATTAGACTTTTTGGCACATTGATCCTGTGCCCACATTGATATCACAGTTTGTTATGAATTAACGGCACGAAATGAATGCGCCTTTGCACCGTTTGTGCTGGAATACTGATCATGCAAACTCCGGCATTAGTTACAAGACATGCAACCATTCGGGGGATTAATTCCCCTCGCCATTATAAATGGAGACTCTGAAGAATTAGATTCTCTTCCAGATCATTATGCGCCCCGATACATACTCAGTTATAATATAACCTGCAGAGTTCATGCTGCCCCTTTCGCCACCATGGATAGTGGAACAGGCTTCTCATGAACAGATTTAAAGTTTGTATTTACATAGCGTTCGTAGTCGTGGCAACAATTGGCCACGAGCTTTGTTCTTTGCTGAAGAGGGTAATAATTCCAACTCGCTGATTTGAACAGATTCTTCAGGGATGAAAATGTACTGGTTGGTAGCATTTGCCCTCCATTCATAATTTATGGGAAGGATTTCCAAACCCGCTGACGCCTGGTGTGGGACTTCGATTTCTGCTTGTGCAAACTTAAGGAAAATAAATGGCCTTTTCTGTGATAAAGGTGTTGCAAGATGCAAGCCGGCGCTCAGCTGCATTCAGAATCAAAGTTTTTGACCCGTTTCACTACGATTGGTGATCGACTCACTGGTATGCAATTACTGTCTTTATCGCAACACCACTCCATGAATAATGGTTCCACGTATGCTGTCCAGCAGTCGTCTGGCGCCAAAGAGGATTTGAGAATAAGTGTAAGTGCCCCTATTTTAAGAAGATAAGAAGATAACAAGTTGGAGCAGAAGTTGGCAATTCAGCCCCTTGATTCTGAGCAGCCATTAAAGACTATCATGGCTGATCTCATTTCGTCTTCAACTCCAATTTCCCACCAGTTCCTCACTTCCCTTCTATCGGTTACTATTTTAAAATCTGTCTGCCTACTCCTTAAACTAATTCAGCGTAAGGGCATTCACTGAACTCTGAGGTAGTGCATTCCACAGGTTCACGACCTTTGATAAAATTAATTCCTTCTCATTTCTGATATAAAACTAGCACCCCTCAACATAAATCGGTGGCCTTTCGTTCACGAATGCCCCACAAGGGGAAACATCTGATCCACGTCCAATTTGTCTACCTCTTTAGTATCATATGTGCCTCAATTAGACATCCTTATAACCTACAGCGAGTACAGGTATAAACTACTCAATATCTTCTCATAATACAATATCCACATCTCTGGAATCAATCTGGTTAACCCCCTCTGAATCGCCTACAATGCAGCTGCATCCTTCCTCATGAAAGTGGACCGAAACTGTGCACAGTGCTCTGGCGTGCGTTTTCGCCAAAGCAGCGTACAGTGCAACAACATTTCACTATATGTATGCTTAATCCTTGAGTAAAAAATGCCAACATTCCATTTGCCTTCGTTATTATATGCTGCACCTGCTTGCTAGCTTTTAGCGATCCATGCAGGACAATACGCAGGTTCATCTGCATTGAATTAGTCGGAAGTTTCTATCCATTTCTATAATAAGTCGCCATTTTATTCTTCCGACCAAAATGGAGATCCTCATACTTATCCACGTTAAACACAATGTGCCAATTTTTAGCCCTTTCAGCTAATCTGCCGATATCTATTTGTAAATTTCTTATTTCTTCAATGCAACTTACTTTCCAACCTATTTTGGTGTCATTTGTAAATTTAGATTTGTTACCTTCTATCAGTCAATCCAAATCATTAACATAGAGTGAAAATATCTGAGCCACAAGGACAGAAAACTGTGCAGGCCATCATTTCCACCTTGCCATCCAGGAAAATACCAACTTATTCTGGCACTATGCTTACTGTTGGTAACACAATCCTCCATCCAAACTAATATATTACCCCTAATTCTTTCTAATTTAGTATTGAGTATTAATGATTAATGCGGCACCCTATGAAAATACTTCTGCAAGTGCAGATATACTATCACTACAGGTTCCCCATTATGTGCTTTGCCTGTCACATCTTCAAAGAATGTAGAAAATTAGTCGAACACGAATTACTCTTCATACAACTATGCTGACTTTAAAGGATTGCATTTTGACTTTCCATATGACCTTTCACTACTTCCTTAATACTACCTTGCAACAATTTCCCAGTAAACGTAAACTTAACTGGTCTGCACCTTCCTGTAGCCTTTTTCCACATTTTTTTTGAATAAGGCCATTATATTAGCTTTTTTTATATCCACTAGAACCTTTTCAGAATCCAGTTATTTTTGGAATATTATAGCTAATGCATTCACACTCTCCACTGCCACAACCTTTAAGGCCGTTGTATTTAGGCCATCAGGTCTTGCGGATCTTTTACCTTTTACTCCCAATCGTGATTAAATTGTTTGCTCATTTATTGTAGTGATGGTGATTTTTCTAAGTTCCTCCATCAGTATTACCTGTTGACTCCTGTTTCTATTGTGGAATTACTGAAGTCCTCCGCCGTGAAAACTAATGCAAAATATTGATTAAGCACCTCTACCAATTCTGCCTTACCCGCTAGTAACTCCCCAGTTTCATCCTCCAAGGGATCAACATTCACTGTCGCAACTGTTTCCTTGTTTTATGTAAGCAGTAGCAGTTTCTGTCACTTTTACACGTTGCAAAAAATTTATTTCATAAATTACCTTTGTTCCTTTATTTTTCTAGTAACTCTTTGTTGATATTAAGCAGCCTGCAACTGAACTTTGCAATTTGGTATACCTTGATTTTGCCATTCTGTTACCTTTAATATCCTTGCTTCACCGTGGGTGCATTTTTCCACCTCAATACTTTCCATGCCATATGCTTGACATCCATGCTTCCCTGGAACAGTTGGTTCTTCCCTTCATCTTTCCAGGAATCTTTTGGCCCTGAGTTCTCGCGATGTCCTTTTCAATGAGGCTTCCACAAGTCTGAAGTAGAGTTATCCACAAGCAGGTACTTGCAGTCCACTTTGGCCAGATCATTTCTTATCATATTGTAATCGGCCTTCCCACAATTCAGTGCCTTTATGTTTTCCCTCTTTGTCTCTTTCCATAATTTTTTGAAAACTTGCAGAGTTATTATCACTATCTCAGAAATGCTCCCCCAGTGACACTTCTACCACTGTCCTGGCTTCATTCCTAAGTTTAGGTACAGCACCAACCCATCACTTGTAGGACTTTCTGCGTGCTGGGTAAAAAAACTCTCCTGGATGCAGTCTAAGAATGTACCCTCACTAAGCTTTTCACACTTTAACAATCCCAGTTAATATTGCATAAGTAGACGTCCCCTACTACTATTATGCTAATATTTATACACTTCTCTGAGAATTGCCCACATACCTGCTCCTCTAATTCACGCTGACTATTTTGAGGTCTTTTGGCCACTCCAAGGAACGTGATTGTTTCTTATTTTGTTTTTAAGTTCTCTTCATATGGCCACATTAGAACAACCTTTTAAAATGTCATGCCTCCTAACTGCGATAACTGTCTCCTTTGTCAATAATGCAATGTCACCTGTTCTTTTAGAACACCTGTACACCTCCCCACTTCATGTCTGTAGGTTCTATGCCCTGGAATGTTGAGCTGCTGGTCCTGCACTTCACTCAAGCATTTTTCTTTGATTACAAAAACATCACATTCCCATATGTTAATCAATGCTGTCAATTCATTTTCATTACTTGTAAAACTTCAGGCGTTAAAATAAATGCAATATAGCCTGGTATTATTCTCTTGTGTTTTAACCTGTCTATATTAGCTCTGCGTTCCAGTATGACTTGCTTTCTAATCTATATTTGGCTGTGCATCAATCCCGAAGGAACCTCTCCTCTGTTACCCATTTGCGAACATAACCCATCACAAGTAAATAAACTAAATTAACAAAAACAAGAAAAAAACTAAAAGGCAGCCAACTGAAAGGAAAACTGTAAAGCTGTCGTTGAACTGGGTAATCTTAAAGTTCAGGGATCAGACTGAGTCTGCACATTGGATTTCCCTACGGCCACACCCCGCACCCCGCCACAACGAATCCCAAGAAGCCAGTGAAGTTATCACTTCTCCGCCCCGGACCCCCTCCCCCTCGCCCAGCATCCCCAAGCACGGTTGGCAGAGTGATATCTGCTCTTACTAATATGAATGTATAATGCCTTTGGGACTGGAATACCAGGACAGATATTGAAATTTCAATTCATAGCCTCAGATAACCATGAAACAGGTGCCCATTTTATAAAAAAGCTCATGTGGTTTCCTAATCCCCTTTAAGGAAGAAAATCCGACATGCTTTCCTGGCTTTGTCTACATGTGACTCCAGGCCCTCTGCAAAGTGTTAGACTTTTCTGTGTCCAATGAACAAGGGGCAATTAGGATTCGGCAATGCTCACCTAGGCAGTGATGCTCAAATCCCATGAGTGAATTTAAAAAGAACATGGCTGTTCAGAAAAAATGAAAACCTGTAAAAGTTAGAACTTTTCTGATTAAGTATCATTTGGATTTTAACCACAGAACATTGAAACTTAATGTTCTAATGGAGTGCAATCAGTGAATTCAAAATTTTTGAACCTTTTTTAAAGCAATATTTGTTCGTGTTTTTTTTGGAGGGTTTTTTTTAACCTTGTGCTTGTAACCGATGTAAATGATCCAATAATGAGGCCAATTTGGAGACACTGGCTGTGCCGTAATACATATAATAGTTGGTGAACGCCACTCGACTTTATACAAAGAAAGCAAAATCCTGCAGATGCTGGAAATCAGAAACAATAAAAAAAGAAAATGGTGCAAACACTCAGCAGGACTAGCAGCTTCGCTGGAGAGAGAATGAGACTTAAGGTTTCAATTCTCACCATATCTCTGTTTCTATTTCCACTTATTTATATGGAAATGAGTTCTCCAATTTTATTGTGGGATTCAAATTCTGCCTTTGAAGTGGAAACCAAAACTGCTAGTAATTATCAAATGTTCTCACTGTATGTGTGGACAGAGAAACAGAGCGAGCGTGGAGGGGTGTTTGTGCGGCTAATTATAATTTCCCCAATTGCATTCCAGGTCACATTGGACAAGATATTTCTCTCGAAAATCAGTTGTACTACTTCGTATTTAATTGACAGTTCAGCTCAAGAGAGGATACAGCGATTATGCTCACAAAGTGAGATACTGGTCACACAACGGAACCCTGCATTAAAGAAGGCCAGTCTGCCTAACGAGGCTACATAAATGGAGAGGCCAAAACAGGGCCACTAAGCAGTCACATATTTCCATTAATTCGCCCCATCCTCCGCACAAACACACCATCCACCAACGCCAGCCCTTATCTACACCAACACACTCCACCTCTTTACGCACAAAATACAAAACAAAACCCAAACTGACCCCACACAAACTCATCTTACTAACCACCATCAACGAATCCCCCCACCAAGCCAGTCCACTCCGTATTATCTGCCTCTCAAACGATCAAACATCCACCCACCCAGTCCACACCCAAACCCACCTACCGTCAACTCCGACAACCTGCAGCCCCTAGCCTGACCATGCTTACTGCCCCCAAGACACCAACGGCCCCTCAACCACTTCACCCCGATAGCACCCACCTTATTATTCTAAAACACCAAATCAACCTCACCCATCTTCCCCCATCCGCATCTCCCTGCCCCAAACCCTCCAACAATCCCCCACCCATCCAGTCCTACCCCAATAGCCCCCTCCAACTTACCGCCAGCACTCAGAAAAACACCACAACACGCATCACTTCCATCTCCTTCTCCCTGGCCTGCAACAACACCACTTTGCCTGCCCGACCTCCAAGCCCCTCATTCCTACAAACAACGCACCAACAGCCCCTGGCAGACCCTATCCCCAACCACGCCGCCCTGCCAACCCCAACCACCAACAACCATTCACCTACCCCACCCCGACAAACACCACCTCCTGCATGCAACAATGTCCATCTCCCCTACGCTCGAACCCACAATGCCAACCGGGTGGCACAAGAGAAAATAAAAATGCTGCCGATGCTGGAAATCTGAAATATTTTTTTTTAATGCTGGAGAAACTCATCTGCGGAGAGAAAAACATAGTCTGCATTTCTCGTCCGTTTGAACCTTCTTCAAGATTCCATGGCACTGACCAGTCATTTCTCCAATCCGGATTTTACTTGTGGGCCTTTTATTAAACAATCAATTTCCTTTAGTGAAATGGAGAGATTAATGCTGTGCCCATGGTGGTAACTTTCAACCAGGGCATTTGTGTATACCCATGGATGCGGAACAACATTTCTATTCAACATCGCACCCTGCATGATCTGCCAGTGACCTGAAAAATTGCCGTGTGTGTACAGGAATCCAAATGATATCGCCCACTGAAATGTGCACTTTATTTCAAAGTTAGTAGCCGGCTTGAATCTGATAAACAGAAGTGATTCAATGTTTTGGTACCTCCACTGGTTGCTGAAGGTTTCAGTCTGAAATATGCAATCGAGTTCATGCTAGCAAATGTTATCCAACTCTGACCCTGTGTGTGTTTTTTGCTCAGTTTTTCTGTACTGAAATTCCACACTGTGACTCCAAGATGTGCCTCAATACTCCAGCAGCGTGTATAGGAATAATGCTGGGGACTGACCATAGATAATGCTTTTGTATAAAATGCACTACCGGTATTTTTGCTCCATTTGGTGGGAGGTGACTTAATAGGCTCAGCAACAGTTGGTTTGCTCAGTGAATTGCTGGATGTATTTTATCTTATTCACGTGAGAGAAGCAGTCTATGACCAAATGCAGTAATAACAACATGCATGCTTGAGCTCACAAATGGCAAATAACGTTCATGCCACACAAGTGTCAGGCGATGACCATCTGCAACATGATAGAGTCCAACGATAGCCCCTTTACATTGAATGGCAACACCATAAATGAATAGCCCACCATCAACATTCTGTGTGTTAAAATTGACCACAAACTGAATTCGTTTCGCTATATAAAAATTTGTCAAAAGTGTAGGTTAGAGGCTAGACATCCTGCAGCGTATAACTCACCTCCTGACTCCCCAACACTACAATTTGCGTTATGGAATAGTCTTCATTTGCCTGAATGAATGCAGCTCACACAGCACTCAAGATGTCTGACCCAAACCAGGAAAAATCAGTCCGCTTGATAGTCACCCCATCCATAAACAGTCACACCCTCCACCACCCGGCACACTGTAACAACATCGCCCACAATCCAGAAAAGGTACAGAAGGAATTCACTGAGGCACCTTAGGCAGCAACCTCCAAGCCCACTACGACTACCATATAGAAGAACACAGGCAGCCAACTGGAAGCTCCCATCCAATCCACTCAACAGCTTGACCTGCAATTCCGCAACTTTTGCTGTGTAATGTCCCAGGATTTCCTTCCCTAAGAGCAGTCTGGGTGTTCTTACACCACATGGGCTGCAGCGGTTCAAGAAGGCACGTCACCACGACCTTCTCAAGGGGCAAAATGGGATGGGGAGTAGTTGCTGGCACACCTGGGGAGGCACACATCCCATTAATGAATTAAAGTAAAATGTGAATTTATTTTCCTATCCCTGGTTGCTCGATGATTGATTGTTTCAATTCCGAATTTAACTTATCTGCATGACTGATGCTGATCTCCTATTTTGTAACTCAGATGTGTGGAACTGTTTGCACCATTATCTCGGTCTTTTCCGCAAAGAGAAGGGAAACATCCAGTCATTTTTTCTAAAAGTACTCATTCGTCAACTTGCATGTAACGGAATGTAAAATTGAACAATATCTTCCATTCTCGGTGTTCAAGCGACATAATCCAAAATTGTTGACAGGGAAAAGATTTCATTTAATTCATTGTGTTGTGTAACAACATCCATTCGTAATATGAAGTCTCATTCTTCTTAAAGCAAATGGAATATAACTTAGTAGAGAGACTTTCATGAGGATCTAATTGAATGGAAAATTAAGTAAAATGCAGGTCACATTAACTATGCTGATCGATGTACTGAAAGATACCTTAACAACAAAGGGGTGTAATATTATCGGACGAATGTCAAATTGAAAGCATAAGATCACAAAGGAAATAAGATACTGATCGATTGGAGGTAATTTTTGGAAAAAATGCATCGCTCATGGAACGTGGGCTAGGTCAGCATATATTGCTCATGCCTAATTGCCCTTATTGAAAGGACATTTAGCGTCAGCCACGTCAGTCAGAAGAGGTGAATGGATTTGTTCACTAACGGTTTCGTGGTGACTAGCACATTTGCAGTTACTGTTTTGTTCTTTTTTACGATTGAATTCGAATTCCAATTCAATTACTCGTTTCTGTGGGACTCTAAACCATATCACCACGATCTTTATTCTGTTACTCCAATGTTACAACCTAGGAACAATAACAATATGCCGCCAGGGCCTCCCCTCCTTCTCTCTTATGGCCAAGATGGGAGAAGGATGTTTGTTTCAGTGAAAGGAAAGCATTACATTTAAATCATCAAAGAAGGGGGTAAAAATCCGGCTAAAAATAATATCATTGTAAATGTCGCGGTCACTCGCTTAGAAAGTCACAGATTAAAATACGGATCTATGTTATCATATAGAACGGGGCTCGTTTACAATTGAACGAAAAGTTGACATATTGTCATCTGTGAAAGTGCCTTGTTATTCGCGAAGGGGACGGGACCCGTCTCTATGTGAATGTTTAACAATGCATTTGTCACGGGAGAGGTACGTCACCAACACCCATATTAGCTTACAACGCAGTCGAAAAAAGGTCCAGTGAGAGGGATGCTCCCATACCCATTATCAGCCAGAAGAAAAACCAAGTCGGGGACTCAGGTAAAAAACGAAAATCCTTTGCAGGTAAGTTACATCCGCGTGTCTTATTGCTTTATTCTTCCTTCAGTCCCAATTTCATCAGATAACATTTGATTTTCAGGATACTCCAGGCATATTCTTCAAGCTGATGCGTGTAGGGACATCAACAATTACCCTCTTAAGTTCCCAAAATTACAGGTATAATTCTTATATCGTCCACACACTGTCGGAAATGTAAAAAAACACTTCACAAACTGCTGTTCCCTGTCTGTATTCACTCACCAGCTCCTCAGAGGGCGCGTCGCAAAGCTATATATTATGGAGAAGATTAGTCCTTCCAGTTTTATTTCATGTGAGCACTGATAATTCCTGAGGGAAAGGATGCTCTAAATAGGTGCACCTGTATTGGGGGTTTGGTATGGCAATAGGCATCAGAAGGCGATAAAGGTTTCAATTCCCCTTATGATACTGAAAAGATGATGAATTTATAAGCGGTTTGAAAGTTCCAAGCAATCAGAACAGAAAGCATGTTTTGTGAGAGCGTAGTTCTTTTGAAAATCTCTAACCTAAATTCGGTATCCAAGCTGCTCTAGATCAGGTAGCCACGGCTTGGAATTTTTGTGCCTACATATTGGAACAGGAAACCCGTATCGGTACACATCAGATATCCAACAGATTTATGCTTTTTTTTTCTCATCGTTAGGTGATTTTACATAACACATCAGCATTTTATATCATCGATGCTTGTTCCTCAGTTTCAAAAGGGAATCCTGTAGCTTATCATGCATTTTCCTACATAAAGGAGTGCGAAGTGAGGGGAGCATTTTTGAAATAAATTAAGAGAGGAAGCCAAGGCAGATTATTTCCAGCAACTTAATATTTTTAATTGAGTTAAAATAGTACAGATTTAGGACACTATCTTATCGAGAACATCTGTAAACAATCCAACAGTGAAAGTATTTGTCTACAGTTTCTACAAGAGACAGTGCAACGTCAAATTGAATAACCAAACACTTAAAATTGTTTTATTATTATTACTATTGTGATCAGCATTACGAAACAAAGGATGCAATTTCTACTGATTATTATAATCGCAGTTCAGAAAATACAGGTTTAGTAAAATATCTTACCCTGTATAATTTCCAACGATATTAGGTGCCAAAGTTCCATCGTTGCAATTATTTGTGTTTGTTCTACATTGGACAGTGCAACGTCAAATTGAATAGCCAAACTCCTTAAGATTGTTTTATAATGATTACTATTGCCATCACCATTATTATGCAAAGGATGCAACTTCCACTGGAATATCTGCACAGGGCTGCATTGGTAGAAATTTTGAACTGTCCTGGAAACTTTAGTTCTATTGGCATTTGCGGCAAAAATTCTAATTGGAGATAACAGATTCATTCAATTTCAGGGTGCATGTCAGAAATTTGAAGAAAAAGCACTTTGGAAATGAATGAATTTTAAAAAAGCAATTGATTGACACCAAATCGATTCGTCCTGTAGGGAAAGGTAATTTCCTTTGGTTGTTTAGTGTCTTGGGTTCCATTGAACTGAGCTATCAAATGCTTCAACACCTGATTCATGAAAAAGTAATTGAAAGAAGCACAAACATTACTAACATGACATAAACGTCGCATTCACAATTTTAGAACTTGGTTAACTGATAATTATACTTTCTGTGCCATATTCTTTATAATCTCACAAAATTCTGTTAACAGCCTATGATGTCCTAAGGAACATTGCTCAGTCGTTATTAAGCAAAATGTTCGCAAGCTAATCTCTGTGGAATTCTTTTTTACACTTAGGGAAAATTGTTCAACATTGATTTGAAACATGGCTGAATCAATGCGCAATGAACAAAGACCCGCCATTCACCTTACACACACTGAATCCAGTAAAGCAGAGGACCCTGTGAGTTACCGAGGCTATCAGATTCAATCAGCCGGCAGTGAACTATGCTGCCGAGAGAGACAACTGGGACAGCCAAAAGTTCTGGGTGTAAGATTAAATATTTTTTTAAACTTCTGAATTATACCTATTTAGATAGGTTAAAATGTTAACAGTTAATGTTACATAGTCAGTATACAATGAACAAAATGGTGTTGGTGGTTATGTGTTAGAACAGCATGAAATTGATGTTAACATTAGTTCACTTCCCTCTCCATAGCAATATCTCGTATACAATCTCAATAATAATACACTTTAACATATATATGATTATACTTCGAAGATTGTTTTCCTTAAGACAGCCTTGGGACCTGGGCAACCCTGTATTTAATTTCATTTAAATGTTCCCTCTTGACTACACTGTGGTGGGCTTCCATCTGAAACCACGAAAGCTTCTGTGGTGATGATGCTCCCAAAATATTAGTGTGGAAGGAGTGCAGGATTTCGAGCCAATGAGGCTGAGGGTAGGTAAATTTATTTAAAATTGAGGATGTCGGCTGATTTAGATGGGCTATTGGAAATGATCACACCCCCACAGACAGGTTGCCCATTGCCCTTCTTGGTGGTAGAAGATTTTGGTTTGATATACGCTACCCACAATGTATTGAGGGCTTTGACCATGTCTCCTGGTGACGGAGTCCACTGCATTCTACAGTCCACCAGTGGGGGAGGAATGATTATTTGAACTGATAATGATTCTATGTGTTTATGGCCAAACACAGGATTTTTTTTTTATCAGATTTGTTCCCTGATCGCCTCTCTTCTTCCTCCTCTTCCACATCTTATCTATCACTCTCTCTCTCTTTATCTCCACTCTCTCCCTTTCCCCCACCCCCTTACCCGCTTCACCCACTCTCTTTCACTCTCTCTTCATCTATTTCTCACCGACATTCTTCTAACCCTTTCTCTGTCTGTTTGTTACTGAATTAATTCAAGGATGATTTTTTTGCGAGCTGTTAGCTAATCAATCATATTTTGCTTTTTCCTCTTAATCCACTTCATCTTTCCCTTTCTCCGTCTCTCTCCACCTATATATTCTCTGTCGCTCCCTTTCTCTCCAACCTCCCCCCACGCACGCTCTCTTTCTCACTATCTATCACAACCTTTACCCAGCACTCTCCTTGTCACTCTCTCTCCCTCCCGATCTCTATATCTCCTACGCACTGTCATCTCCCGCTCTAGCTCTCTTATTGTCCGCCCAAACCCCACCTTCTGCTGCCTCCCTCTATCCACGTCTGTGTTCCCATCCAACCGGCCCCCTGCTGCCTTCCACCTCTTTATCTCTGTCTCTCCAAACGACTACCCCCCCCCCCAGTCCTGCAGTCTTCATCTCTCTCTCTCTCCACCTCTATCTCTCACACTCACTACTATCTCTCTCTCTCTTTCTTTTTCTCTGTCTCGCTCTCTCCCTGCTGATCTCTCTCTCTGTCTCTCTCCCTCCATCCCTATCTGTCCCATCCACCACCAACTCCCGGTCTCTCCCTGTCTCTCTCCTACCCACTCTACCGCTGCTGTCTCTCTCTCCCTCTTTTTCTTTCCATCCCTATCTGTCCCATCCACCACCAACTCCCGGTCTCTCCCTGTCTCTCTCCTACCCACTCTACCGCTGCTGTCTCTCTCTCCCTCTTTTTCTTTCCATCCCTATACCCACCAGCACCGCCATCACAAACTTGTTGCTTTCTTCTGTTTGCCTCTCTTCTCTGTCTATCTTGCCCTCTCTCTTTCACACGCTGTTATGTTTCCTTTGAATTGATATGTTTCACCTATGTGCACACTATGATATTTGCTATCTTTTAGGTCATTCAGATTCTCTTGGGAGTGCTGTCTATTCTATATCGGATTATTCTCTATTGGACAAAAATAGATCCGAGCCCAGTGCCATTATCAAGAATATGCAGGACACATTGGATGAGCGGTCTTTCGGTGAGTTTCAGATCAAGGTATGGTGCAGTAGACGTGAGTTGGCATGAGTCGAAGGAAATTGAACATATTAGCTTGTTGAATAGTGTTTGTGCTTTCGTGCACCACAGCATAACTGATTGATTTTCAATGCCAGTCCTCCAGAAATTAATGCCAAGCTTTTGCTTGCACTTCCAGGATTTCGCTGATCTCCGTAGCTACTTTCAAGCACTGGTGTAATCTGTTCCACTCGGTCAGCTTCTAAGGATAATGGCGATCTTTTTATTCCACAGAACAGAATTTGCCACCTTCCACATTACTGCACTGAAATGAATTGACAAACCGAATTTTCAGATTTAACGCTACCTACGTGTATACCTGCTGCAGTCTCCTTCAGTGTTAAATATAAATCCTAATTATTATTCATCCACCTTCTCTTAAACTGTGCTTCGGACGGGCCATGTCTAAATCACATACACAGTTATCAGAATAAGAACGTTAACATACCATTGGATTTCAATGATTTCCTTACATTGAAACTTAAATTGCTCTGCTCCTCATTATCACGGGCATCCCAATGACTGGAAGATGGTCTGTTGCATAATTTTAGATCCGTAATCAATGTCTCCTCGCATGCCAAGCAGCAAATTCCATGTGTTACATTCTCACCCAGACGTTCATGCTGAGGTGGAATTTGTTCCTTTGTTAAGGGCATGATATCAGCTCCAATTGCTTGTTGCTGTTTGCAACATTCATTTGTCGTCCACATCGCTCATTGCACCTGTAAATTACCATAGTCTTACCGTAATCAGAAAAAAAATTATATATGGCTTCCTATCCCTTCTTCTAACCCTCGACAAAGGCCGGTAAATTCTGAATTCCAAACATAGATCGCTGGGAAACAACTCTGGTCAATGCTTAGTGAATAATCAAACAGAAGGGAGAAAAAAAAAATGATCCATAGTTTAAGACAATTACCATTATAATATTGATCTATCGAGTGAAATGGATATTTACATTTTTCTTTCCAGTTTATTTTTTGTGGGAGCCTGTGGTACATTCTAGGAAGTGAACCGCATACAAGTCTTGTGAGTATATGCATATTGGAAATAGTCCAATCAAATTCTTTGAATTCTGGGGGTATGTTTTGAGATTTAATTCTGCAACTAGCCATTTTAGCACGGATTTGACAAAGAACCTTCATGCTACAATGTTCAGCTATTTGGTAACTCAGATGATGAAGTAGAATCTGTCCGCGTGTTATAGCATAAAACAAATGGTAGTGGACTGGCAAAAATTGCTACATTTCTCCAATTTTAAAGCATGAAAGGAACACTGTCAAAAGCTGAGTTGCTGTTTAAATGTAGATGGAAACAAAATTCGATCCTTCCACAGAGTTATAGTTACAAATCATTTGAGATGTCACAGAAATGGATCCCAAGGCCAATAGGGGAACTATTATTTTCAGTTCAGGGATTTTTTTGTATCGAGCAGGTTAACGGCCACGTTTTGTCAAATGATGTGCACGCAAATAAAACTGCCTGTTTTGGTACAAAATAATTGCAATACATATTGAACGGAAAGTCTATATCTTTGGCGATGTGCACCAAATGTATTATTGGTCAAGAATCCAATGGCTTTGTGTAAAATGTCATGATGGACAGATATCAAATTAAATTCCTGCTTTCTCTCAGAGGACGTTGTGCTGTCTGGCGGCCAATTTGACCTGTGTCTTAGTCACGGCGGTGGATGCACTATTGTTGCAGGTCGACGATGCCATTTGGCCCAAAACAGAATTATGTGCTGCCAGAAGTGTTGGAGGTCATTGTGCTGTAACTGTGAGTACAGAGCAAATTCTTTACACACGGATGAATTATGCAAATCCGCAAAGTAATTTCTGCATGTGCTCGATTTATTTCATACTGTGTTGCTGAAAATGGGCACTACAGAAGGGGCTTGTTCCCTTGCTATGGTCCCACATAAAACGCCTTCCAGCTCACCATCTGAATACAGCGATAGAAGAAAAACAACTTGGGTTTGCCAGAAACTCTTAACCTCGTGAAACATCCTCAGCTGCTTAACAGGAGTGTTACCACCCAAACCACAAACCCACTCACAGGGTGCAGTAGAAACTTAGGAAGCCAAAACTTGGTAAAAGAGACGGGCTTGTGGAGCACATTAGGATTGCTGGCTGCTAAGCAGACTGGCATAATTTGTTGTACAGGCAGCGGTGTTTTGATTGACCTCAAATTTAGGGAAGATTGAAATCAAACAGGTGGGCCAAGAGTGAATTGGATAAGTCGAGACTCGAGACAACAGGCACTGATAGGAGCTTTCCTGTTCAGCTACCGAGTTGCCATGCAAATGCATACAGAAACTAATTGGACATACTAAGCACTCGAGGCTGAAAGAGCTACCACCGAGTCAACAACTCTGTCCCCCCTTATACCCGCTGGATATTTCTCAGACTTTTTACGTGTGACAAGCTCAAATTTTTCATTTTGGTTTCACGCAAAAATTGGGGAATGCATTGCCCAGCGTCTACCTACTGAAACCACCATATTTTGGAAATATCTTTCATATTTACCTCTGAGATTTCTGTTTTCCAGTGGAAAGTCCCCAGCCTAATGCCCTGTATGCATTGTCAGATACCTTCTCCAGAATTCCAGAAACCAGCTTGGCTGAACTGCCTGTTGGAGGCAAATGTATTTGTTACTTTTTTTTATGAAGGGGACTGTATATATGGATGATATCGGCGTGGGTGTATGGAGGTCACAGAAAGAGGCATGATGGGTTAAAAGCCCGTCTTATCTGCAACATGACCTTTAAGTTATCTACTCGCCTTTGCACTCATTGCCCACGTGACCCTTGAATCTTCCGCTACCTGAGAGAGTAAGACAATACGAGTAAAACAACCTCCATATATTTAGCTTTTGATGGAGTTCCATTAGATGGTAGGGAATGAAATCGTTCTTCCTGTAAAGTTTTGCCACTGACCAATGCCCAATCCCATCTGTTTACTTTCAACAGTTATGATTACATTCTCTGCCCAATACTCCTGTTTAAGTTTCTTCGTGCATTTTGCTGTAACAGTGGGCAGGAGAAACCTCATGGCCAGAAATCATCTTTTTTTTTTTATTTTCGATTGTACTTAACATGTTCTTGACACTTATGCACAGGAATTGCTTTGGGAGTTCCTAGTCGTCCCCTTTATCCTGCTGCTGTTGGAGATCCTCATATCAATCGATGTTTCCATTTCCCTATGTGTGGAGATGTGCAGAAATTCGAAGATACAAGTAAATAAGTTAAGTAATTATACGGGAACAGTGAATATTTAGCGTTGTTATGAAGAAAAACTATTGAATTGAATATTGGCAGCACCTTTTCTGACCATTACAACGCCTCTTACGGGTAGAGAAACAGTGTACTATCAATACGAGTATGACTATGGCTAGCTGATATTTCATGTGTGTTCGTCATCTGCTCTGAAATTCAAAGGGATCTGTGTGTCCTAGTGCATGAATCACAAAAAAGCCTGGTGTGCGGGTGCTGCTGGAAATGAGGGAAGCTAATATAATGTTAGCATGTATTGTGAGGGGAAATGAATAAAAAAAGTGGAGTGATCATGCTTCAGTTATACAGGGCGCTGGTGAAAACACGTCTACAATATTCTGTACAGTTCTGGTCCCCTTCGTTAAGTAAGATGTAAAAGAATTACAAGCAGTTAGGAGAAGCTTTACAAGATCAGCAATGGATCAGTCACCTGATGAGGACGGATTGGACAGGATAGACTTCTAGCCAATTGCATCCAATGTGGAAGAGAAAGAGATACCTTGATTGAAACATACAGGAGCCTGAGGGGTTTTCATTGGTTGAATGTGGAGAGGATGTTTTCTCTTGTGGGAGAATCTAGAACTAGGGGTCACTGCTTAAAATTTAGGGTTCATCCATTTAGGACAGTGTTTTCCTCAAGAGGGGTGAGCCTTTGGTACTGCCTTCCTCAAAAGTCAGTGGAAGCAGGTTCTTTGAGTATTTTTAAGGCAGATGTAGATATACTCTTGAATAACAAGGGAGTGAAAGGGTATCGGGGTAATTGTGGCAAAGGTGAGAATGTGGGGCTGGGGGTTACATTCACATCAGCCCTAATCTTATTGATTGGTGCAGCAGGTTCGTGGAGCCGATTGGCCAGCTCCTACTCTTCCTTAATATGTGCGTATCGTCAAATTTTTGAAATCAAGTGTGAAGTGTATACTAATTATGGAATGTTCGCTGTGACATAAAGCAGTGGGTGGCAGCGGAGGATGAATGCTTTTCAGCTGTTGGCGTGTTCCCCAAGGGTCAATCTTTGACCAATTATTCTTTCCTAACTTCAATACGTGAAGGGGGCTCTGGTGTCTGGTGCAGGGAGAAATATGATAAAGGTTACAGCTGATACACAACTTTGTAATTTGGTACATTTTGATGAGTGTGATTGTTGACTCCAGATGGCATTGAGGGTTGGCAAAATAGGTGGTAGATGGAGCTCAACGCCAGTAAGTATAATGTTCCAAAAGGCGAAGTTGGCAGGCCAATGTACAATTACCATTCTGAAATGCGCATTTGGAAAGAACAGTCTTCCTGTCAATACACACCATCATATTTTTATTTGTAGTCATTCATGAGATGTGGGCTTCATTGGCTTGTGGTCAGCATTTATGGGCCACCATTGTTCAAAGAGTATTTAAGAGTCAAACACAAGTAGGTCAGTCCAGTTAAGGAGGACAGATTAAATTGCATGACTGACATTATTGGACCAACTTCGGCCTTAAGACATTCAGCAATAGTTTCACCTTCATAATCCTCAGACTTTTAATTCCAGATTTTTATGGAATTCAAATTTCACTGTCTGCTGTGGAGAATCCGGGTTCCCAGAGCATTACGCTTTGTCTCTGGAATACTAGTTAGTAACAATCCCTCTATGCACCGCCACTAAATGGAGTTATATAGTATAAAATCACCTGAATGTGATTCAAATTTATAAATACCTGGTTCTGCATGAGCTGGTGTGTTTGTGGACAATTTCATCACTCAATAATCTTCAAATACCTAATTGAATTAAAACCGATAAAGGCTCGTTATACAAGCAAAAAGCATCAGTTGTAAGGACAGGTTAAGTTATAGCGAGGTCGCTTCTAATTGGCACAAAACTGATTTCAGCTTCACTTATTTATGTCTTTTAATGATTTGATAGGAGGTAGAGGATGGAAGCGCCCTCTAGCGATTGCGGGATAGCCAACGAGCACGGATTGAACATCATTGGACATAATTTAAGGGGAAATATGGCTCATTTATTTCTGGATATGGCACGTTCTACCCGAAAGAGAGTCTGGAAATAGCTTACAGAAATAATTTTAAAGCAGAATAGGACAGGTCATTGAGAATGAAAACTTGACAGGTTTACAGAAAAAAATTGCGGTGGATGTATGTCACACAGAATCACTGTTCTCCTTCATGAAGTCAGGAAAAGGAGGATGTTTGGTTGTGCTATCGATTTAGGAGTCTGACACGCATGTTTATCAGCAGTTAGAGGGCAGTGGAATGCTTTCGGACCAAGGCTAGGCTGAATGTAATTTGGTCACATAACGAGGCGGTAATGAGAGGTCTGGTAGCCAATGTTATTTGTGGGGGCGGCATCAGCTGCCCGGACATTCAGATTTCCGCTGAGAATCTGACTGCAATCATCTCATGCTCCAGGCTGGGCAGGTTATGTAATTACATAGAATTGACATTCTGATACTTTTAATGTTGTTTTTAATAAAATGACCAATCAGTTACCATCTATGTTCGTATAAATAAACTAGCCATTTGTGCTATTCAGAGGAATGCCATCTTCAGGACTAAGGCTTTTGCACAGCCTTCACTCGGTTATTGAGTTACGTTTTTTTTCTGGCTCAGGGCGAGACGGTTACCAACACCCTACAGTGATTCATATAATTCTGAACAGTGTCTTCACTTCCCGAAAACATTGCAAGATATAGTTATAGATATTGATATTCATAAATATATATCGAGATATGTACGTACATATACTATCTAAAGCCTCGTTGAATTATTAATGTTTTTAAAGAAGGCATTAATACTCAAAATAAATGACACTCATTTGAGTGACCTTACTGTTAGCACCTCGGAAGTACAGAAGATCAGAGGGGCCTTGGTGTGCATGTATACAGATCCCTGCAGGCAGCAGGAAAGTTGGATAATGGGGTTATGAAGGGTTATACGATACTTGTATTTATAGGCCGAGGCATTGAATATAAGAGCAGTGAGACCATATTGGAGCTGTTTAAAACACTCGTTGGTCCCCATCTGGAATGCTGTGAACAGTTTTGGTCGCCACAAGAAATGATGGATGTGAATGCATTGGAGAGGGGGATAGCAGATTCCCCAGGATGTTGCCCTGGCCAGTAGCGCTTCAGCCAAGAAGAGAAATTGGATAGGCTGCGGTTGCCTGCCTTAGAGCAGACAAGGCTGATGGGGGGACCTGATAAAGTTGTACAAAATTATGAGGGCCATAGATTGGCTTGATAGGTAGAAACCTTTCCCCTTCTTGCCAGTGTCAATAAGTAGGGAGCAAAGTCTTAATGTAAAGGTCAGGAGGTTTAAAGTATATTTGTGGATATTTTATTCATACTGAAGGTGTGGGGTATCTTGAACTCACAGCCTGATAGGCTGGGAGAGGCAGGAACGCTCACATCATTTAATACGTTTTTTAACGAGCATTTGAAACACATTTGCAAAGAGGGCTCCGGGCCAGGCAGTGGGAAATTGGATAATTATTAATCAGGGATTGGTGGTTGGCACGTACAGGATGGGCCGAAGAACCGGTTTCTGTGCCATAATCCTCTAGGTCCTAATGACTGATCTTGTTATTCGTTTTGACAACAATTCCGTTTTCTTTCACAGCTGGCCAATGAGTTCACTCTTAAGGACAGCAGCTCTTTCACACCCGTATCCCAGGGCCGGGTATGTCCCAATGTGCCAAATCCAGCGCCGGTCTAGTCCGCTCTTCATTGTCAAAGCAGGATGTTCTGCAGGAGCAAGTCTGCCGCTGTCGTGAACGAGTGAATTCCATGACGGCGGATGTTTGAACGGTCCAAAAACGCACGTTGCTGATGACTGAAGCTAAAGCAAAGAGATAAACCAAAAAAAAGAGAATGGGGGGACTGACCAACTGAACTTAAAATGAAAAGAGGAGGTGATTCCTCCCTTCGTTATTGTGTGTGGCTCTTTGAAATATCTCTACAATTAAGTAATTTTCTGCTCACTTCTCAAACATTAAATCAATGCATATTTGGCACTTAAGTTTGAACATTTTTCCACTAGTTTTTCAAACTGTAAATAAATAATTGCTCACTTTTGGATTCACTCTTATCCAAAGTGCACATCCGTCCCCTGCCGCTTTCATTCTCCCCTCCTCCACCTTGCCATCTCTCTAATTACTGATATATTGCCAATAATGTCTTTCTGCGACACTTCGCTATTTTCCATCTATTATTGACATGCCCCTTTTCATCTTCTGCCCAACATCTGTTTCTAGCTCCGCAACTGCTTGTCTTCATCGCTCCTCATTGTTACCCACCCCCTTGCTCACACTCACAGACCCATACTCCCCACGGCCTTTCATTGATTCTCGTGATCAAAATCATACGTGTTATAGTTTCAAAAAGAGGCTTGTCAGGATCATACATCAAACCTCTTGGGAAGGCCACTTGGCCAAAACTGCTGCATACCAACCACGGATATATGGGAGCATCGAAACACGTCTAAATCCAATCTTGTAATTTGCACTAGTGGATTTTCCTAAACACATCGATTGGAGTTGTTGAGACATGGTGAAGACATTTTAGCAGTCGGATTGTTAAGACCCAAAAGTTAATACATTATTTAAAATCCCAGAGGGGAAAATAATCAAATGCCATAACTTATATTTATTTGTTAGGTTTAGGAGGCAGCTCTAAATTCAGGAATCAGACCACAAGTTCTCGTGAAGTTTTTACATGAAACCAAAAGAATCATCTTATTAAGTTACAACACATTTAAGCACATCCACATGGCTACAAAATACCGCTATAACTTCTAACAAATTTTCAAACTTATCTCTATTGCGGAAAGAGCAACCCATGGACTTTAAGCAGACACCAGGCAAACATTTTAACCTTCCACATTCAAAATGAGGTTAATTACACTTTGGTTCCATTGCAGACACAGAGATAGGCTTACACTCTTTGGTCAGCTATTGTCTCTGCCCTGCACACACAAAACTGCTGCCAGCTATAACCAGCACATCTCATTGCATCTATATTCCCATTGCATCACCAGCCCCTTCAACTCCCACTCTCCCAACAATAAAACCCCTGTCGTATAACCAATTTTATTACTAATATTAACACATTGCTTGGTCTCTGGTTCATAGATGGCATGTTTCACTTGCCATCTTGAAAGTTATTTAAAACAAATGCAAGTGCTCTCAAACTCTCTTATATTTCATAACTGGTATACATCAAAACAATGAGGCTAGCTGGCAATTAGCCAATTGGTATAAACACAAAGACTGACTCTGTACTAAAAAAGAAAATCCAATAAGATACATTAATAGTTTGATGACATGAATGATCGAATTCAGTTTCTGAGACCAAACACAAAATCTATTCAATTCAGCGCCTCCAAAACAGAGCATGCGCAGTGCGGACAATTGGACACCTTTCAAAATCGCACACAGGTATCATTTTGAAAGGCACATTTCTTTATTGAGGAAAATGCGCCCTGCTGCACCAGTTCACATCTCTCAACGCCCAGTCACCCGGCGTCATTTTCTCCACCACATGTGCATGCCCACTTGTAAATCAGGCAATGAAAGGCCAAAGTGCTGACACTTAAAGTCACTCTCGTTGGTCACAAATGAAGCCTGACGCTCTGAGCATGTCGATAGTTTCTCTTTTTTAATGTAAGTTACATTGGGGTAGGACGATTGAGAGGGGATTAAAACATATAACATTTCCACGCGCTTGAAAGGATGAAATTCTTACCAAAATAATTCGCTTGTAAATGCAAAACATAGTACAGAAAGACTAAGTGAAGATGAATTTTGGCTACAGAAAATGATTTCAGTTACACCGAAACCGCATTCCTCCTTTCAAAATGAATGACATCACTCTTTCCCACTGCCAAGAAGGAAGAGATTCTTTTCTGAACTCTAAATCCACCCCCATCAATTTGGAACCTCCTCCTGTCATTATTAAAACTCAGTGTAGGTTCGTTAATTTGCATTATCTTCAAAATATTCACGACCCAATGCAGGAAAGAGTGGTTTTGGGATGATTTGCCACATTATACTAAAATGCGAAATAGAGAGTAACTGTGAGGTAGTGAGAAGATTGATGAAGAGGAGGCAAAGTGATCGAGTTGGCCTGTGGGTGTTGGAAATATTCTGTAGAGTAAGAATTTGTTTGATTTGGAATGATAAGTGAAAGAAAGGAAAAGTGCATTTCCTGCTGTGAGACAATGGAGTGCACTCTGTGAAATCGACCTCCTGAAGCCTAGATAGCTCTGTTGGTAGAGCATCAGACAATTCATCTGAGGGCTGAGTATTCAGCTCCCTGTTTGGTCGTCACTGTGTTGCTTTTGAGCCTCGAATCTCTCTGAAAGGTCCCCGGAGCTGAAAGGATATAATTTTTTGTATGACAGTATGCTTTGCCAGAATTATGTCATATATATGAGTTTTCTGCTCTGACGACATGTCACAGGGATCGAAATGTTAACTCTGTTCCTCTCTCCGCAGATAAGTGCCAGAATGGCTGAGTTTTAATAGCATTTACTGTTTGTGTTGGTTCGAGTATTATTGGTGTAACTTTAGTCAGAATAAATTGTGGATTATTGTAGCTTTTGGATCAGTCATTTTGTGTTTTCGATCTTTTGTATGGTAAAATATATTTAATTTTATAAAAGAAAACACCCTTGAGACTTGGTGGTCTTCTTCCCCCTGAAATGAAAGCCTGCATCTCGAAATTGCAATAATGCATTATGACAGTTGTTTCATGTTTCCCTCTGGAATTTGAACAGCTCAGCATTTACCAATAGTTGTGTCAAAATAATTGGCCAAGTTTTCGGCCACCCCTGAGAATCTGAAAAGCAATTATTTCCAACCGAGTTTTCTTCCTGACCCGAACTGATTCAGGATTTGATTCAGAGTCACAAACTTTAAAACTTGCCTCGTTTTCAGTTGCTTCAATGTTTTCCTCTCTTTTCAAAATGTTGTCCGACAATTATGCGGGTGTATTTTGCAGCTTTTAGACTTGGATCTTGATTAGCCGATAGATCTTAATTGTTCAGGCTGGTGGATATGGAGCTTTTTTGGAATTTAACCTTTAATACACTCTAAAGTCCGCGATAGGTCCTGTCACAATCCGCCTGAGGTCAATAGGAAGAAGCATTGGGCAAATTGTGCTCGGTACTAACCATTAAAAAGCGGAGTAGTGCTGCTGAATCTGCAATTCTTCCACCCCAGGTCAATACAATCCTTGTGTTGCTGTGATATGCATCTGTAAGAATATCAGAAACAGAAGAAGCATGAGAATCCTTTGGCCTTCAGGAGTGTTTCAACGTTCAATATAGTCAAGTCTCATCTTGTCCTTAATCTTACCTTCCTGAACTCTTCTCATTTTCCTGTGTCCTGAATGGAAACCGGTTAATATTTAAATCTGTACTGAATAAAATCAGCGCATTACCCGTGTGCCTAGAATTCATAATCTGCAAAAGCCCTTGTGTGAAGTGATTTTGGTAGGTGAATTGATGAAAGGTCAGTCAATGCAGACTGTAGTGGTGGCTGTGTGGGCGTCAGAAACAATGAGTCGGTCATTATCACCAAGACGAGGAAAATGTTTTTCTTCAAAGTCTTGTGAACATTCTGAATGCTAGTCACGGGAGAAATGTGCATGTTCGCTGTTTATATTTGAGACTGAGGTCGATATTTTGGAGCAAAGGGATATTTGGAAACTTGAGGAAGGTGACTTTGAGATAACACCAGATTCCTCACCTTACTAAATGTTGGAGCATTCTTGATGGGCAACAGATGCTGGTCCTGCTCCTGTTTCTGAAGTTCTTACATACAGCTACAAACAGGATTACATTGACCATAGAGCGGAAAGAGTTCAGATTCCGATTTTTACTGAGCTCATCGGGAATATAATTTACAGGCTCCCACTGTCTCTATTTTCTTAAAATTAAAAGTAGACTGATGGAGATGCATTTGGTGTTAAACTTCTGGCATCAGAAGAGACTGACCTTTCATCAACTCACCTCTGCCTTGTAGAAGAGGAAGTTCTACCCCAAACAATTCTCTAGTTACAATAATAAGGGGCTCTATATTTACAATAAATTGGCCGAAATAAATCAATGGCAGCAACACTTAAGCACCCTTCTGCCGACATTTTAAAGGATGCCCCATTCGTGTGTTTTGTGGCTGTAGGGAAATACATTTGCTTAAGTTTCCGCTGTTCAAATGTCATAAACTATCGCCCGCACAGGGACTTGAAACCAAGACGCACAAAATATCAGTCCAATGATTTAACAACTGCATTAGTGCTTCGATTGCAATCACTGAATTGTTTGCATGGTGGGCACATGAAAACTGCGGATGTTAGTTGATTATGTTCCAGTTGGGGAGGGTACTTCTTGTACATTTGAGACAGAGGATGATTTCTGAAGATATTGAATGCAGGAGCAGTACTGAAGGCCAGGAGAGGCTAATCCTGTTCTCATTTCTGTTATTGTTTGAGACATTCGTCAGAGCAACAAGCGAATCATGTTGATCTGGGGTCGAAGGAGCTCAGATTCAGCAACGGTTTAGCGCTTTGTAATCGGTCAATACACAAGACATTTTGCAAGCTGTGACCTTCTGCTTTCCTCAGTACATTATAATGAAAATTGGGCTGCAAGAGCTATCCATAGTGTTAAACATGGAAAAGCTATTTCCATTTGCTAAAATATGGGATCTTACATTTCAGAACACAGAAGAGGAGAAGCTTATTTTTTTCTGACATTTGCGCAACTTTGGATATCTCTGCATCATAATGCGTGGGTCACTGAATATTATTAAGTCGGAGGGAGTTCTAATTTGTATAAAAGCCTTTGCTGTGGATACTGGAAATCGGAAACAAACACAAAAAATGCTGGATCAACCCAACAGGTTTAATTGTATTTGTGGAGAGCAAAAATAGAGTTATAGTTTCGACTTTGTATGACTCTTCTTTAGTGTAGATTGATAATTGTTCCAAAGGCGATCAACGACAAATGGGCAGTAGGAATGGTAGATGGGATTGAAGAACCCAAAACACAAAAAACAAAACAAAACAGATCAGAACGATGATCTTATTGAAAGGAGAAGCAGGTACGACGGGGCCGAGTGTCCTACTTCTGGTCCAATTTCATATATCCTGAAAGATGGGATAATCTAGTCCAATTAATCTCCAATCAGAATGCACCTTTGTCTCACAGAAAGGCTTGCTAGAAATAATCAACAAGATTCACAAAACAAAGATCAAAGCTATGAAGACTTGGCGAATATGTGTGAATGTTGAAATATTCCGAAGCACATCTCAGCCTATTGCATTCAGAGAGCAAAATACACGGCGTCCAGCACTTACACTGCTGTGGCTCAACGCGAATTGAATACATCGAGCTGAACAAGTCACCCCGAAAAGATAGCTGAACCCACAATACTCAAATTTATTTTTGAATCTTTTTATAAACTAGCAATATTTTTACTCGGGCACTGAACTTCACTCTCTGTCAAACAATATCCCATCCCTGCCATATATGACATTTCATTCCTGGAATTCCGCCCTCCAATGTCAATTTCCATCACAGGCATACCCAATCGCTTCCCATCAGAAGTCTTCTTCCTGTCCAAATTCCTCACTATATCACACTGCCGTGCGATGTGGCAAATGCTCTTTCCCAAGTCTCTGCACTTTGGCCCTCAATCTGTTGAAGATCTAGTTAATTGAGAGACCAGAATGTTGCACAAAGTGCTCCCCGGCCATTAGAGATTCACAAATTAAGAATTCAGGTTTGATAAAATAATGTAATGTGTTTTTGGCTCTGGGAAATTTAGATGCCATTCAGATTGAAAGCCACTCAGTGCCACTTAAGCGAATCACGTATTTTGGATGCAGTTATGAGGTTTTTAAGAGCGAGATCTTCCATCAGGCATTGCAAGTTTTACGATTTTTCCCCACGTTTCCTGAACTAGTATCGATCACTCGATCCAAGGTTGTGGGATTTCGATCTCAGGTCACCCCACCATGTGGTAGTGGAGTTTCACCCTTTACAACTGATCTTCAAGATGTGAAAGAGCAGTGTAGTGGCCCGTGTGCTGAAAGGCAAGCTACAGCCTCGCGTTTTGGGACCTTATTCATAAATGTTTCTGAAACACCAAAATATATCCGTCAGTGGGCAGGCACTCATTCAGCAGGTGCAGAACCAGGGCCCTGTGGTGAGTGTAAAGTAACAAGATGAACCATGAAGCTACTGAATCTTCGAGTAGGCCACCTGGCATAGGTACACCCACAGTGCAGTTCGGGGGAGAGTTTCAGGACCTGGACCAAGCGATGGAGAAGTAACGGTCAATATATTTCCAAGTCAGAATGGTGAATGATTTGCCGGGGAACTTCTCAGTCATGGTTTTCCCTGTTATCTGCTGCCCTTATCCTTTTGGATGGTAGCGGTGGTGTCTTTTGAAGGAGCTGTCGAATGAGGAGTCCTGAACGCCTCCCAGTGCTCCTGTGTCTCTTATTCCGAGCACAAGAATGACAAGTCACTTAAAGGCTCTCACTCTCTCTCTCTACAACTGGCAACCGATGTGATTATTTATTGCATTTACCCTTTTCAATTCCATATGCCCCACATTGGAGAAGAGTGATAAACGTGATCTCATTGAGGCGCACAATATTTCAAGGGGCTTGGCAGGGAAGATTTTTGAAGGATGTCCCTTATGCCTGGGCATTCTAACTGTATAGTCAGGGTGATAGGAAAAGAAGGAATGTAGGACATGTGGAATTGTTGATTAAGGAGTTAATCGTAGTGCTCAACAGAAAGGATGTTTCTGAGGATTCAAGGGCAGAAGCTATTTACCCAGAGGTAAGGAATAAAAATGTGCCATCACATTTTTCGGTGTAGCCTGCAGGCCAGGAACTACTGCGAGGGGTGTAGAAAACAATTTTCTGGGGAAATTACGGAAGAATAAGAATACTTATTAATTTGTTTTAATAGGGGAGTAACAACCCTATCATAGACTGAGATATAGTTGTGTCAATGGCTGGAAAAAGAAACAATTCCTAATATGTAGTCGGTGTAGTTAACTATTGTGTGATGTTAATAGTCCAAAAAGAAATGATGCAATTCGTAGCTTGTTTCTGGAGAATGATCAGTGTCATGTGGATCGGCATCAGGAAGTAATTATTGTGAGACAACGATTGTGGTCCCGTTAAGGATTGGCTTGACGATGGAAGTCAGGGAAGTGCAATCGAAATTATAACTAAATGCCTGGGAGATAGCAAATTATAATGAGGTAACAATGGATATAGCCCAGATAAAGAGGAAACAGCAATTAGCTGCCAAACGGCAACTCAACAATGGCCTGCTTTTAAAGATGAGGTAATCCAATTTCAATAACAGCACATTCCACAACAAGGAAAGGCAGGTAAAATGAACTCAGAATTCCTTGAAGTTAAAAGAGGTAAATATTGAGGGGAAGTAGAAAAAGTGCTCTTATGTCAGCAGTGGGGTTGATACAGTGACCAGGAATCAAGCTGAATTCAGAAAGTTCAAAGAGAAACTGAAAAAGCCAACACCAGAAGCAAACAAAGAGTATGAGAAGAGACGAGCAGCTAACAAAAAGGTGCATCCAGTATTCCACTATAGCCATATAAAGAGGTAAAAGTTGTTTACTAGACGAGTGGGGCCCATTTGGTGATATATACTTGGAAACTGTGCCACCGCTAACAGGTATTCAATGAACACTTTGCATTACTCTTTAACAAGGGAGAAGATGTTCTTGTGTAAGAATGTGCATGTAAAACACCTGAAGGAAAAGGGTTTGACATTTTTAAAGAGGAGGTATTGAATAGCATGTTTGTACTTAAAGTTCAGAATGAAAAATGGCAAGCTGAGTGGTATCGAAGGAAAATGAAAGAAGTGAGAGGAGAAATCGCAGAGAAACTGATCTGAACTTTGCAATCACACTCTTATGGTATCAGAGAACTGAAGAATTACAAATGCTAACTTTTTTTTTCAAAAATGGACGCGTAGTTCAGCCCGGCATTTACAGGCCAGTCAATTTAAGCTCAGATGCGTGGAAGTTTTTAGAAATGGTATTTCGAGACATCATGTAGGGTCACTTGGGCAAATGCGGCTTCACTGAGAAAACCGACACAGATTTGTTAAGGACAAAACTTAATTGTTGAACGAACTGTTCTGACTTTTTTGGGAAGGTAACAGAGAGTTTTGTCAAGGGCAATGAAGTTGATCTAGTGCACATGAATCAACGGAATGCATTTTATAAAGTCGTGCACAATAGACTTGTGAGCAAAGTTAGAGCCCATGGAAGTAATGGTCCAGGTGCAACATGGATATAAAGTTTTCTGAGTGGAAGGAAACAAAGAGTTATGGAAAACATTTATTAATTTCTGGAGGAAGGTTTACTTTTGAATTTCCTCAGCATGGGTTTCAGGAACCCTTGGTCTTACACAATATATGTTAAAGGCCTTGACATTTTTATACTGCATTCAATTTCAGAAATTGAAGATGTTGCAACAACTTGAAAAATGCTGAACCATGAGGAGAATATTGTAGCATTTCAAGAGGAAGTTGGCAGTTTGGCGTAAGGGCCGGACAAGTGACAGGTGAAAGTTTGTTTGAGAGAAGAGTGAAGTGATTCATTTTCATTGGAAGAACGTAGAGATGCAAAATAAAACAAATGGTGCAATCCTGAGGGTTTGCAGGAATAGATGGATCTCTCTGTATATGTGCCTCGATTTAGATATGCAGGTGTATTTGAGAGAGTGTTTAATAAAGCGCAAAGCATCCTGAGCTTTTTCAGTCGAACCATGGTGTCACCTTTCTATGAACCTCCAGCACTGATAATCCCCTCATAACTGTACACTTCTCCATCACCTACAGCACTCCCTAACTCTGTAACATCCGCTTGTACCTAAAATTCTCCTTATCTTAGTAAACTTCTCTGTCCTTCCAATCCACCGTTTCTGTTTAACATCTTTCAGTTCCTAATAAATTCCCTACCTCTATTACATGCAATGCACTCCTTAAAACACCCTATCAGTACATTCATAAAACTCTCCCTGTCTCTGCAACTTTCATAAGCCGATCTAAACTTCAGCCATCTCTGAAAGCTAACCAACTCAACACACCATCTTTCACTGCAACTTCTTTAAGCCCCTGAAAAATGCTGTACCACTCATCGAAACGCTCATACACCTTTATTTGCTGTGACAATCAGCTGTCCTTCAATGCTAGCTATCTCTGTAACCTCCTTCAGCCATAAAACACTTCTTAACTCTGGAATCTCCTCCAACCTCATCAACCATCCCTATGTCTGTAACCTTCTCCAGTCCCTGCAATTCTCCCTATCTCTATAAACTTCGCCAGTCCCTACAACAGTCCCCTCCCTCGGAACGTCCACCAGCTACTATCGATGCCCCGCTGACTGAAACCTTCTGATGCCCATACAATTTGCCATTATTCGGGAACCTTCTCTCGCATCTACCATGCTTCCTGTCCCTGTTCCATCCTCCAGGCTCATGACATTTCCTATCTCTGTTAACACCTGCAGCTCCTGCAACCCCTCTATCACTGTAACCCCCTCTAGGCCACACAACACCCTTATCACTGTAGCCTCTTGCGGGCACCATAGCCGTCACCATCTCTGTAAAACCTTCCAGTCTCACAAGAATTCATATTCCTGTATGCTGCTCCAGCTCCTGCATCTCTCCATTTTAGTAACCACCTCCAACTCTTGCAGGCCCCCAATCCCTTCTTCAAAACCTACAAACGCCTAAGTCCATAAGTACCACCAAACTCTACAGTTCGCCCTATCTCTGTAATCTCCTCGAGCCCCTGCAAAACTCCATCTCTGGAGCCTCCTCCAGCCCCTGCAAACGCCTTTATCGGTGCAGCCTTCTCACGCTTCTACAACCTTTTGTAACTCTGTAACCTCCTGCAGTGTCTACAACACTCCCCATCTCTGTAGCATACTCCAGTCCTCACATCCGCCTTCATATCTGTAATCTCCTCCAGCTCGTAGCATGAGTCCTATCAGTGTAACAACCTCCAACCCCTACAGCCCCACATAGTTATGTAAGCTGTTCCAGGCAGTACAATCCTGCCTTTCTGTGGAACCTCCTCCAGCCCCCACAACCCTTCCTAACACTGCACCTGCTCCAGCCCTTACAACCTTCCAAACTCTATAACCTACTTCAATCCTGTCAATCATTAGAACTATGCTTTTAATGGCAGCTTACTTACTGCAACTAGTCTGTAATGTTTTCTATATTATAACAATAACTACATTTTAAAGAAGTCATTCAATATCGCGATTTTAAGTTTCTCATATGAGATTTCGTGAAATGCAAGTTCTTGTTATACATCTGTTATGCAATCAGTCTCTCAAGACGGAAATTCAAACAAAACACAAAATCACTGGATGGAGTATATTTTTTTTCAATTATGAAGACTGCACTATGTCCAGTTGTAAGCAACGCACATTGGTTTAGTGGTTTTAATACTGGGCAAATATTTCAGGGTACAGTATCACGTTACTAGATTGGTAATAGAGAGAACAGCAGTGTAGGGGGTATTTTACGGCAATTATTGTATTGAACACAGATTAAATAATTTAGTTGTTAAATGTAACCTGATTAGGTGTGTTCCATCTGCTTGCCAAACAGAACACGGATTTCCATGCAAATAGATTCTCCCTTTTATTCAAACTCGAAATGCAATGGTGCATCAGCCCTGCAGGTTTAGTTACACCTGACGGGACAAACAGCAGTCATCCACCAACCTGATTAGACATAACGTAGTTATCAGTTAAGCTACAGCCAAATGCTCAGACGAAGCAGAAAAAAAAATATATTTTGAACAGAAGTACAACATTTGAGACTTTGTTCCTGCATTCAGTCTATAGCCAGCGCTGAAGTACAATTTGCCTCAAGCACAACTTTCTTTATCAGCGAAGAAACATCAACAGAGAAAACCATCATCAACAGCCCAAGTTGCCCAGTAACTCATCCATTCAGTGGAGATTGAAGGTGTTGTCTGACACGACTCTCAACACCTTTTTCCGGCTATGATCGTGGCTGGGAGTCCCTGGAGAGGAAGCGTGCAGTTTCTCCCGGCACTGTCCGGGCCTTCCTTGCTTGGTTGTCAACATGTGGCCTTTGGTGTTTTATTGAGCCTGTTAAACATATTTGATTTAATGTTTGTAACTTTCCTTGAAATTTTGTTTTGAATTTGCAGTTTCCCTTTAAGGGGCTGCCTTTCAATGTGTCCCTAATTTTGTTAATTTAGTTTAATTGGTTCACTCTGAAGATTTACACGGAACATAAAAAAGAAATGTAAAAAAAAAATCATGTAAGTCATTTTTTTAGGAGGGAATTTGAGTGTTGCTTATTTAAGCGACATGTGGAAGCTTTTCCCCTAGCACTCATCAGGCCACTCGGTCACCTTGCGAAGCGACCTGATGAGTGGAAAATGAAATTTTTCAACATGTCGCTATTTTCATTAACACTCAAGTTGTTACTTACAATTTCGGAAGTGAATTTCACCGAAATCTTTGGGCTGACCAAACCCAACAATCAGAGATCAGTTCTGAATGGCCACGGTGATGTACTTATAATTTTTTTGTGCATTTAACGTTGTGCTCCACATTAAAGTGCATGGTAGCCTAAAGGCTGTGGTGTACAAGTGCAGTTCTGCCCTGGAAAGGAACGTTGGACATCCAGGAATGGACTGTTGATTCCGTAGTAATCAAAATTAACCAAAGCCCGACGGGACAATTTCCCCATTGCTCCCGAGAAGAGATGCCCCTCTGGTTATGGGAATAGTGTACGTAATGTTTGCAAAAAGATTTGCATAAGACGCAAATGCTTTTTCTGCTATTTTTTTCAATGGAACATGGGCGTCTCTGGCTTGTCCACCATTTATAGCCCATCTCTAATTGTCTTTGTTCAGAAGGCGGTTAAGAGTCAACCACATTGCGTTTGGTCTGGAGTCATATGTACGTCACGCCAAGAAAGGTGACAGATTTACTTCCCTAAAGAACATTAGTGAACCAGGTAACTTTTAAAAACAATCGACAATGGTTCATGGCGAACTTCAAACTTTATTTTAATTCCAGATTTTTGTTGAATGCAAATTTCACCACCTGCCATGGAGGCATACGAACTGGGACCCGACAGCATTTGCTTGGCTATCTGGAATACCAATCTGGTGGCAAAAGCCCAATGTCACCATCTCCCTATACGTCTCTTCAGGAAATTTATCACACAAGTGTGCTTCGGCTCTGGAATGCACTGCGTGGAATTGTGCTCGAGGAAGGTAGAACCGAGGCATTCAAGAGGACATTAGATGATTTTTTGAATAGAAACAATGGGCAGGGATCGGGGGGAATGGCAATGCAAAGGCGGGAGGTGTTAATGTTCATTTGCAGAGTCGGTAACAGAAGCGATGGTCAGAAATTTTCCTGCTGTCCTGTAAATATTCTGTGACATCATCAAAACTTACCAGACATTACAAAACAGCAGTCAGACGTCTACACCAGGAACCGTGAATAATGCTGGCCAGGGGAGAAACAAAAAAAAGCGATTGGACAGCATTTCCGCACGCCTTTGACTCCATTCACCTTTGTAGCATGTTGGACTTCAGAGGGTCACTGGCATTTCAAATGGTTCGTCCAATCGCTTTAACCTCTACTGTTCAAAACATGGGTGAACAAACATTTAGTTCATCTGAAGTAAATACCGCAGAAAAAGTGACCTTGCCTGTGAGCTTACAAATCAGAATTAGTCACACCAAATGAGAGCTGAAATTAGCTATGGGAGTTATAACGGGCAGTTCCAAAAGTTTCACCCTCTCTTCAAGTTGCCATTAAGGTGGCTGTGGGTGGCAAGAGACGGTTGTCTACTTCTTTGTGGATTCTGTCTGTGCATGGAATTTCTGGAGAGAGGTATAGTCGTTTTTTTTTTGGTTGAAATTCCTCTGAGCAGCTCCGTAAGAGAGGGACACAAACAAGATTACCATCAGCTGCAGCTGGAGGATCATGAGCTCGGTGAGAGGATCTCTTTGGTCTGCCCGAAATGTGTTGGTCTTCAAGAGCAACCTGTTTCCAACGGCCGAGTATTGTGGACTGGCACATTACAAAGCCCAGGGCTATGTGCTGAGGGGTGCCCTAAAGCTTGAAACAGCTGCCAAAGTGGCTCATTGGGGAAAGATCAATCTCTAAAGTCGTTCTTCTAGAGTGCACCGAAGATCCTAGAAAAGCATAGACCCCTTCGACTACATGACTCACCTTGAATGTATACAGTCAATAATACTTGTATAATAATTGTACTGAAGCACCCCAGAACAAAACATGATCGATGTCGAGAAATTAAAAACCATTGCACTGACTGTCGGTTATGCCCATTATGAATGCTGTAATGTTCCTTCAAAGTGCTAAAGCAGCTCAGGGTGTGACATGGTCCATGTGGGAATCTTGAATATGATTGCACTTTTGGTGACGGCCATTTTGTACGTTTTGCAAAGTACGTTCAGTTATTTTATCAAGAAGGTATATTTTTGCAAGAAAAATATAACAATTTTTGACAGTTTGTCGGATGCTCTTGGTATTCCATTCCATTTAAAGCAGGAGCTCATTCGATAGGCCATCACAAACCTGACCAATTTCACTCCCTCTTGTGCGCTTGTTTTCCTTAATAGTTTCTGGGGTGTGGGCGATGCTGCCACGGCAACAATCCTGAAACAGACCGGGCTTTGAAGGAGGGCCCCTTTTCTCCCATAATTTTATTTACGACTTTGATCTGAGCGCCCAGGTCTGCATTTTGAAACGTTCAAACGCTAAGACAATTGAAATTGAATTAAAATTGAGAGGCACAAAAAAGGTATAACAAGAGTCAGGAGGCTGGAGGAGTGGAGAGACAAGAGTCAGAAAACATTTCTTGCTGAAAAAAGAGAATAGGTGTTCTTTGACCAGAATAACGAGGAAATGTAACTTAAACTGAAGAACAAATAAGAAGTTAGCAAGGTAATGTGAATGGAAATGAAATGCATTGGGAAATAAGGACATTCATCCGAGAAAATGGCATGTTAATTTGAGAAAGCTTTTTAAAAACAACTGCGTATTGTGCTTTAAAGACTGCCTAATTTACCTATGTTTAGCCGGGTCAAATGCATCAAGATGGGAGCAACAGCATGCACTTACTCCTGAGATGTGAAGCTAACTGTAAGTCATCACTACGTGGAAAAAGGGTATGGAAAATGCGCGTTGACACCACTTGTTACACAGCTGAATATTACTGAAAGCACAACTGGTTGCTGATTTTTCTGATCCACAGGCTTTGGATTCTGAACAACCAGAAGATGAACGGCTGATTTCCAACAATGAAGAACAGTATGCTTGACCGAATTCACCAAGGTCCCTTGGACAGCAACTTCAAACCAATGATAACTACAGTCTAGAAGGGCCAGTCCAAAGGATAGATGGGAACCCCAGTACCTGGGAATTCCCAACCAATTAATTCACAATTCTGACTTGGGAATATATTGCCCTTCCATCACCGTCCCTAGTCCAATATCCTCGAAATTCCTTCTTCACAGTACTTTGGGTGTAGCACTGCACACCACAAGTGCTGTAGCGGTCAAGAAGGCAGCTGACCACCACCTTCTCAAAGCGCAATTCGGCATGGCAATGACAGCTGCACAAGCCAACGAAGCCAATATCCCGTTAATGAATTAAAATAAACAATTTCGGAAAAGACAGAGGGACAAAGGCTGCCTCGTGAGGAGCCCTTTCATAAGCATGTGTCCACCTACCTTACCTGGGCCGGAAACTTTCTCTCGACTCAATCCCTTGAATTGCTTCTCCAGATGCCATTTATTGATCGGAACACAAAAGCCCTTTAAATCAGCAAGTTAAGAATAATGTACATTCAAAGGTTTCTATAATTCAACATTTTCAAATCAATTAAAATAACAGTTCAAATAATTCACAACCTGATAGGAAATATCTGTAATAAAATGTGCATCAAATATGGAACATTTGTCCAGTATGGATCTATTATCCGATGTGCAGCGTGCACCTCATGAATTATTTGTCCTATGACCATAATGACATAACAAATAGGACAATGAATGGGCCATTAGGCCCATCAAACTTGCCCCACCATTCCATAAGATCATGGCTGATCTGCCACACGCCTCAAATCCTGTATCATGTCAGGCCCTCATGGCCCCCAACTCCCCATCATTTCTAAAACCTAGCTACATCCTCTTTAAATGGCCTCCGCCACTCTCTAAGGAAGATAATTCCAGAAATTTACTGCACTCTGAGAGACGAAATTCCTTTGCAAAACAGTTTCAATGAGTGGCTCTTTATTCTGTAACTGTGTTCCGAAGTTCAAGCTTCGCCCACTGATGGCAACATTTTCTCAGTACCCACCTGTTAAGGCCCCTAAAGATACCTTATGCCTCAATAAGTTCGCCCCTTATTCGTCCATACTCTAACGGATAAAGTCCTAAACTGTTTAGCGCTTCTTGTTAAGTCAACACCTTCTTCCCTGGAATCATCTCGGTGAATCTCCGTTGAACTTCCTCTAATGTCTTTACATGCTTTATCAAGTGTGGAAACTTAAACTGTACACAGTACTCCAGCTGCCGCCTCACCAACACCCTATTCAGTTGTAACAAGGCTTACCTAATTTTATACTCCAATCCCCGAGCAATACAGGCCAAAATTCAATTCGCCACCTTAATTGCCTGATGCACCTTCATTTCTAATGTTTCCTGCACAAAAACAGCCAGGTCCCTCTGTGCTGCCCTTTTCTTGGAGCCTCTCACCATTTAAATAATAGTCTGCCTTTTGATTTTCCCTACCTGAGCACATGTCCTCACACTTTCCTTCATTAAGCTCCATCTGCAAGGTTTTTGACAACTAACTCAACCTGTCTCTACCAACTTGCAGATTCCTTAAGTCCTCATCAGAAAATGCCCTTCAACTTATGTACAGTTGTTTCTATTCGCATATCTTTCACAAGGTGAATTCCGTTTCTCACTTTGCTTTTTGTACATCAGGTTTTCCTGAGTCTGAAATAACAAAATCAACTAGTTGTTTCCTTCATTGTTGCCTTTAATTACCTTCTAATGCTGGGTCGATCATTTAGACTTTTATGATCGTTTTAAATTCGATATGGAATGTTCGCGGAAGATTTTCTAATTATTTCCCCTTTGACAGTAATGAACCTGAGTATTGCTGGAGCTTCAACAGAAGCTATATTTTTCAGCAATATAATCCTTTAAGATAACTGGCTTTAATTTATGCCTCCATTCTCCTGACTATAACGTCAACTCGTGCTGTCAAAATATGTTTGCAGGTGGTGAATTACCATATTATCCCAAATTTTAAACCATTTCTTGAGAGCTTTGCAATTTTGTTTATTTTATTTTATTTTATTTTGCTCGGTATTAAGGGAGGAGACACACCGCCTTACGATCTGAATCCCAAATCTCTGGTTGAAGCAGAGGCTTGAAAGAACCATTCATAGAGCAAACACATGGACGCAGTGACTTTTACTGCCAGTTGGTCTGTCCAAACACAGTGAGTTACATAGAGTGTCTTTCAGAGCCAGGTCACAGTGGCGCTTGTCATCGGAGGATATCTTTGGTGAGTGTGGAGATGGAGCAGCCAATTTCCTTCACTGGTTCATCATGAACTCCCACTGCCACCCACCCCCCAACGCCGTGTTGGCATTCATTGGAATAAATGTCACAATATTGTGTGCTTGATTCAACTCGAAGGGCAGTTAGCATGGGGCTGGGAGCCAGGCTCAGTAGGCAAACTGTTAGCGAGGCAAATGTGTTTCTTAACTTTGAAGTGCTTTCATCGACCTCAGTTTACAAACAATCATCTCCAGCACCCTCCTGGCGATTTATTTCGAGCAGTCAATGTTCTAATCTGGCGAAGAAGATCAAATCCATAAATGACAATTGTGCTCTCTATGATGTCTGAATTTCGCCAGCTTTCGGCTGAAGCAGAGCACACACGCTTCCCTGAATGCTAACAGGGATTCTCATCTGTTTAATTGCTCACTGACCTCACGTTTCTAGGGGTTGCCATCTACTTCCCGGTCATCACTGAGGCAGCTTGGAAACCATTTTTCTCCTTGCACACGGGCAAGTGGAAAAGTTTAATTTCCAAAGCGTTAGTTGGTGCAAGCTCGGACAAGACATGGCAAGTCAGACATTGTGTATTGAGGGGGGATGGGTGCAGTTTTAATCACCCCCTTGCCTCGCCCGGCCACGCCCTATACCAGGTAGTTGTAATTTGCCACACCACGGTGTGGTCCAAACTTGGAAGTCCCGCTTCCCCCAGACCTTGGCAGCGACGCTCCCTGGCGCCCAGTTGGACCCTCTCGCCAGCCCACGCTCAACAAGGAATCCAGAAACAGCTCCAAAACACAAAGAAATAGTCGAAAGCGATGAGCAGTGCAAAATGCGTGTCTCCACAAAATACCTAACGCTTTACATTCATGTACAAGGGCAGTCAGATCTCCCTGCACTGCAGCATTCTGACGCCTCTCTCCAAATCAATAGTATACTGCCTTTTTATCTATTCTTCAACCAAAGTGCCTATCTTTTATTTCCCAACATCTGCCAAATTTCTGCCAATTCGCTTAACTAAATTCTCAACCTTTGCAGAATATATGATTCGTCTTCACAACATTGTTTTCTCTCTATCTTTGTATAATAAGAACATTTGCCTACATTAGATTCGGTGCCTTCATGCAAGTCGTTGATATTGATACTGTCGATTTGAAGAACTAGCACTGACCCTTGCAGCGTTTCTCTAGTTACAGCTTGCCACCCTGTGAATCATCCATGTATATAAATTTTTATTTTTTTTTTCAGTTAGACCGTCCTTATTCATTCTTACGCTCTTACCTTATAAAGCACCCTTTTTGTGACAAATTACTGGATGCCTTTTTATCAGGCCAATACACGAAATCTGCACATTCCCCTTTAGCTAACCTATTGTACTTTTATGAAAAGACTGTGATAAACTTCTCAAACACGATTTTCCCTTCACCAAACAATGTTGACTCTACCGAATTGGAATGCGATTTTTGTCAATATCCTGTCAATAATTCCTTAATTATGTTTCATGCATTTACGCAATGACAGATATTGTACTAACTCCTTTATATTTTCCTCCTTTCAGTCTCTTTGTTTTTTTCTAATAGTAGAGTTATGTTTGCAGCTTCCCAAATCGCAGGGACATTTGCAAATGTTTGTGAATTCTGGAAGGCTGCAACTAATTTAACGACTACCTCAGCAGCCACTTCTTCAAAGAACCTAGAATGCAGCCTTAAAGTTCCAAGGAATTGTTAGCCTTTAGTCTCATTAATTTCATAATATTATTTCCTCTATTTACAATGATATTTATAAGGTCATCTCAAACTCTTCCCCCTTCCAGTGTTCTTATTTTTCTGGTTTGATTTTACGTCCTGCACAGTGAAGACATAAACCAAATACCGGCAATACGTCTCTGCCATTTCCATTTATTTACTAATCAGTCTCCTCTCTGAATGAACAACGATAACCATTGCAGCTGTTCTCCTTTCATATATACTTTGAAGCATTCAAAATCTGTTTTACATTGATATTCGTTGTTGCTTTTACCTTACTTGGTATTGTTGCAAAGTGCTCAGGTGAGAGCAAGACAAAAAGCTTCGACATCTCTCTTTTTTCAGCGATGCTCATGTTTCATATTTCTTGCAGTTTATTTTCTTTCTCATAACCTAATTTCTACATGGCCATTAGGCTCCTTTTCTCCTATCAAACACCTTTCCAACTCTCTGGACTACCACCAATTTTTGCAGCATCTTACATTTAGTGAGGTGCAATCCATAATGTCCGCTTTACCCACGGATGGCGAATCCATCCTGTAGAGTCTTTCTTCCTCAATGCCATATATTTTTTGCTGATGCTTGTGATGTATCTACTAAAATGGCAGCCATTTCTTCTCTGAAGTCTTTCATTTTAACTTTAGTCACTTTTACCAAGTCTGTTTTCATAAACTAGTAATGGTCTTCACTGACGGCTAAGGCACTAATTCCAGGCAAATCATTCAACCCTTTAATCAGATTTTTTGTTGGGGAATCACCGAAGGCAACATGAGAAAAAAAGGCCCTCTCAACACCTGAACCAAATCTTTCGAAACAAATTGCACCTGGGATGAGCATTGTTCTCTGCAGAAGAACAATGGCAAGAGGTCAAAGGGCTGTCAATACGCTGATATGGTTAGTAGGCTCCAGTTTTAGGGTTGTGATTTGCTGCTCATAACAATGTTTTCTATTTCTTCTGGGGAAGTAATGTTGAAAATGCACGAGAACAAATCTAATTTTCTAAGCAAATATTTATGACTGCAATAGAGAGCCAATGTTTCTCAGTTGCTTACTGTTTTCACATTCATCTCTGTATCTCTGACGAGTTAATAGGGCTATCTCAGTTGATACGAATCGGCAATGTGCGCCCGCACTTTTGCAGAAATATGTAAATAGGCCCATACCTGTGCATTGCAATACTTTCCTCACAATGTCAATAGCAACAGAAGCACAGCCATTTCTTTCAGAAAGTTGCACATCTTTCTTGGCAGGGAATGAACATGAGAAACGGTTGTGAGGTAATTAAAATTACCGCCCCCCCCAACCCCCACCACCCACCACCACGGCTCTCTCCTTCACATTCATGAATTTTTTTGCCATAAATATCCAGATTTTAAATTCCCCAGCTCATAGCCTTTCGACATTTGAGGCTAATCCAAAAAGTATGCAGCGCATATGCAGAGCATTTGGTCCATTGACCCTGTGTCCGCATTAATCTCATAATTTGTTATAAACTAAGTGCACTAAATAGACAGGGTATTGTTGTATTGGTGCCGTGGTGCTGATCATCAGAACTCCGGTATCAGTGACAAGGTTTTCTGCCACTCGGGAGATGGCTTTGACGGGCGATTATCAGTGGAGCCTGCGATCAATCAGCTTCTGCTCCCGATTATTATGCACCCAGGTACATAGTGCGTTATAATCCAATCTCCAGAGTAGATGCTGCAACCTTATGCCTTCTCAGAACCTATAACAAGCTTTTCAAGGAAATGTTCAGAGTTTCTGCTTACACAGGGTTCATAGACATGGAAAAAAGTGGCCAGTAGCTTTGTTGTTTCGTGAAGAATGTAATAAATCAGAGCCCCCATTTGCACCCACTCTGAAGGGGTATAAATCATTTGATTATTAACAAGGTTCCCGACATTCATAATCTCTAGGACGGAAATTCAAATCCATCCACTGCTGGTTGGTTATTTCGATTTCTGTTTGTGAATATTTTTAGAAATGAAATGCCTTTCTATGTTTTATGGGTACTGCAAGGCACAAAGCCACGGCGAGCTTCTTTTAGGAACCGTATTTTCCCAATAGTTTCCCAACCACTGATTTTTGAGTCACTGGCCTGGGATTAGACGCTTTATCCCTGCTACACGCCTTGAATATTGGTTTCACATAGGTTTTCCCTCAGTTCTCTGGCACCTCTCCTGTTGCCAGACAGGGTATCAAAAATTGTGTCAGAGACCAGACCATAAGCTTCCTTTCTCTGCTTGCCGAATCCTTGATATCCAGTCTTCGATGGAATTGTTGGTCCTTCCCTTAACCTTTACGGGCACTTGTTGGCCCTGAAGCTTGCTGAATCTTTGACATCCTGTCTTCCATGGAATTATTGGTCCTTCCCTTAATCTTTACGGGCATTTGTTGGCCCTGAAGCGTCACTCTGTCCTTTTGAACCACTTGCCCACTGGCCTGATGTAGACTATCCTGCAAGTAGCTACCCGCATTCCACTTTGGCCAGATCCTGTCTCTCCAAATTGAACTCGGCCTTCCCCCAATTCAGAAGCTTTATTTCCAGTCCTTCTTTTTCCTTTCCCATAACGACTTTGATTTTTCGGAGTTTTGGTCACAACCGCCTAAATGAACCCCCATTGACAATTCTGCCATTTGCCTGCTTTTACTCCCTCAGATCAGGTAGAGTACTGCCCACTTCTCTTGTCGGACTTTGCACTTGCTTGCTCAAAATCTATCGTCGAAGGACATTAATAATTCCGCCCCCTCTCAGCCTTTCACACTTAGACCAGTTAATATTGGGGCAGATGCATTCCCCTGCTCTTAGTACACTATAACTTATATTCTTCTCTGAGATTTGCCTGAACAACTGATCCTCTATATCCCTCTGAGAGTTTGGAGTCCTATCAAACAATTCCAACAAAGTTATTGCCCCATTTTTGTTTTTAGGTACTACAAATATGGCCTCATTTCATGATCATTTAATGGTACCATCGCTCTGCAGTAAATGGCTCCTGGATCATAAATGCAATAACAACAATACTTCAACACCACCCACACCTTGCCCCGTCACTTCTGAAGATTAAAATCCCTGGAATATTGAGCTGGCAGTCCTGCCCTTCCCTCAACAATGTCTCCGTGATAACAATAATACCATATAATCGTATGTTAATCCACACTCTCAATTCTTCTGATTTACTTGTAAAATTCATTGCGTTAAAATAGTTGCAATCCATCCTTGCATTTTTCCCTTGTGCTTTACGGAGTCTATATTTGCTATGTCTTCCCGGCTGACTTAGTTTCTCTATGTGGATGAACAGGGAAATCACAAAGTTCAGGGTTCAGACAGAGCATGTGGTGTGCAATTTCTCACCCCACCACCCCACTAACATGCAGACAATCCCACGAATGCAGCGAAAATGGCAATTGGACACACTCCCAACCCCATCACAGGTGGCTTAGTGATATTTCCCCTAACTTATGTTGCAGTGTAATGTCTTGAGGACAGCGGTTCCAGGGCAGATGTTGAAATTTGAACTCTGAGTCTAATGATGACCATGAAATCATTGTTGATTTTCGAAAAAAAATCCCATTTGATTTACTAATCCCCTACAGGGGCAGGAATCTGTCGTTATTACCTGGAATGGACTAGATGTGAATCCAGACGGATTCCTAAGCTTCCTGTGAACAATGCACAATTAGTTATGGGCAATGAATGCTGGGCTGGCCAGCGACTACCACATTCCTTGAGGGAATTAAAAGATAACATCACCGTTCATGGAAAAAAAAAGCTGATAATATTGCCCCTTTTCCTCCTCAGTATCATTTGGATTTTTACAACGATGGCATACAGAACATTTGCGAAGCAATCAGGCTTTAAAACCTAATGCTCCAATTGAGTGCAATCCTTGAATTCATAATTTTTAAAACCTTTTATAGTATATTTATTTTGGGGTATTTTGGAGATTTTATTTAACCTTGCACTTTTTACTGATGTTAATGATCCAGTAATGAGGTCAAGATTGAATTGCATGCAGTACAGGCAGTGCCTTACTCAGGAAATAAGGGGTGACCCCAGGCCCATTGTTCGGAAAGAGGCAAAATGCTGTGGAAGCTGAAAATCTGAAACAAAAACACGTAATGCTGGAAACATTCATCAACCTAACAGCATTGGCAAAGAGAAAAATAAAGTTAAGGCCCACGCAACATAGTAATTTGGTACATATTGGTGAGTGAGGCTGTTGAGTCCAGATGGCATGGATAAAATAACGAAATGGGCAGGAGCTTCGTAGATGCAGCTGAATGCTGTCATGTATAACGTTTGAAAAGGTCAATATCGGCGGACAATGTTCAATTACGATTCTGAAAAGAGCAGGTGTGAAGAGCAGTCTTCTTGATTACACTGGCCAATCATAAGTTTTTTTAGTTAATTCATGGGATGTGGTCGTCGCCTGCTTGTGGCCAGTATTTGTTTCCAACGTCTTGGTCAGAGGGTATTTCAAACAAACAACAACATATAGGCCAGACTAATTTCCTGCCCTAAAGGACAATAGTGAATCATATGGGGCTTAGAAATAAGCAGAAACAATTGTGCCATCCTCATCAGCAGAATTTTTATTTCTGACGTTTCTTGAATTCGAGGTTCACTATCTGCCTTGCAGAATCCGGGCACACAGAGCATTACCCTGGGTTTTTGGCATAATAGCCAGTGCCAATACCACTAAGCCACGGCCTCTAAATGGAGTTGTACATCCTGAAATCAGGTAAATATGCGCCAACTTTATACATCACAGGTTTAGTCAACTAGAGCATTTGTGAACAATTCCTCACATGATACTGTTCGAATATTTAATGACTTTAAGAGCGGTGCAGGGGAAGTGTCCAGGCCTCTTAACAGAATGCACCTCAGCTGTAAGGAAATGTTAAATTATAGCAAAGTCGCTCCTAAATGGCACAACAATGTTTCTGAGGTGATTTACTAAAGTTTATGAAGTTGCTGGGAGGATTTTATCGAAGAAACAGGGAATTGTAGCTCCCTCTAGGGACTGCGTTTTCAGCCAAGGGGCAGAGAATTAGCTTGAGAGGAAATAAAGTTCATTATTTTCTAACACAGTCGTCTGTATATGGGACGTCATACGTGAATAAGAAAAAAAGAGTGGAAATTGCTTACAGAAATAATTTTAAACGAAATAGGGCAGCACATTGAGAATGAAAAATTGACAGGCTTCCGAATATAAAGATTGGGAGTTGGGAAGGGGGGGGGGTGTGGTTGGGGGTGTTGGGGGGGGTGGGGGGGGGGATGGTGGGCAGACATGGGACACAGCATCACTGTGCTCCATCAACAGGACAGCACACGGAGGATGGGCAGATGTGCTGTCGATCTAGGAGCCAGATTCGCATGGAAATCAGCAGGTAGAGGACAACAGGGTTCTTTCCAGACCAATACAAGGCTGAATGACATTAGCTCCTAGCACCTTTGGGTCATGAAACATCTGGTAGCCAGTGTTATTTGAGGGGAGAGGAAGTTGCTGTCTGGGACACCCACATTTCTGCCTAAACTCTGGATCCAGTCAGATCGATTTCAGTCCAGGCAGGTGAGATAATCACTTACTATTCAAATTATGAGGCTTTTTTTGTAGTTTATAGAAAAAAAAATACCACTTTGCTAGCATCAATGTCAGTTTAAATAAAATAACTAGTGTGTGTAAAGTCTACATATGGGCTTGGGATTCTGCATAACCTTCACTAGTTTATTGAGTTACGTTTATTTTCTGACTCAGGTCGAGACGGCTAGCTTCACACTTGGTTTATTGCAATATTTGGGAAAATGGTCTTCACCTCTCTAAGAGAATGTCATATATAGATGGATTCACACATTTAACATCATAGACACATACAGGCATATATTATATAAATACTCGTTAAACTAATAATTTTTCAGAAATTCCATTCATTCTCAAAATAAATCCCAACCATCCGAACGATTTTTCTTGTTTGCAGCTAGGATGTATTGGGGACCAGTAAGGACCTAGGTGTACATATCCATTGATCCTTGAAGGCAGCATCACGGGTTCAATAGGCATTTTTGGTGGCATAAGAGAAACTTGCCTTTATTCGCCAAGGCATAGGTTATAAAAGCAGGGAAGTTATGCTCGACTTTTGTGCAATGCTAATTGGGCCGCATCTTGTGTACTGTGTGCAGTTCTCATCGTCACAGTATAGGAAGGATGTGATTGCACTCTGCAGTGTGTAGAGGAGATTCATTGGGATTAAATCTGGGCTGGAGTATTTCAGCTATGAAGTGAGACTGTACCGGCTGAGTTGAAATTCCTTAGAGCAAAGAAGGCTGAGAGGGGGACCTCTTAGAGTTCATCAAAATTATGAGGGACTTAGGTAGGGCAGATGGGAAATATCTTTTCCCCTTAGCGGAGGCAACAATAACCTTTGGGCATTGATTTAAGGTAAGTGGCAGGAGTTTTAGAGGAGATTTGCAGATTATGTTTTTGACCCAGAGTGGGGTGGCGCGGGTGTGTGTGGGAGGCAGGGGGAGGGGGTGGCTGGTAGACAGAACTCACTGCCTCAGTGGGTGGTAGGGTCAGGGACGCTCACACTATTTAGTATGTGTTTAGTGGAGCACTTGAAATGTCATAGCACACAGGGCAGCTGGCCAAGTGCTTGGATATGATATTAGAATAGATAGGTTCTTGATGGCCTGCAAGGGAACAATGGACCACATGGCCTTTTTCTGTGCAGTATTACTCTATGCTTCCACGACTGTTTCTGTTCACTGTTTTGATTTCAAATCCGTTCTCTTTCAGAGCCGCCCAATATGTTCGCTCTACAGGACATCTGCTCCCAAACGCCATATACCACGGCCGTGCCGGTCGCAGTGTGTGGCTTCAAGCACCACTCTAATCCGCTCTTCATTAGCAGAGCTGGAGATTCATCGGGAGTAAAACTGCCGCCCTCTCAACGAGTCAGGTCCATGACTCAGGTTCCTTTAAGTGTCCAAGTACGCACGTTGCTGACTGAACAAAAACAAAGTGATAAACAGAAGAAAGGGACGAGGGGGAACTGACCAAGTGAACCTAAACGGAGAAGAGGAGGAATTTCCTACCTTCGTTAATGTGCTGGATATTTGAAAAATCTGTACAATTAATCAGCGTTCCCCTTTTTTCCCGATAGCCACTCAAATGTTTAATCAATGCACATTTGAAACTTTATATTGAGCTTTCTTCTGTCAGTGTTTCAAATCGTATATAATGTTTGCCCAATTTCCGTTTGACTCTTATCCAAACTGAAGATCCCTCCCCTCTTCATTTTCATTCACCTTTTTTCCACCTTGCCACCTCTCGAAACACTGATACATTTCCAATAAGAGCTTTCTGCTCTCCTTTATTTTCTCCCATCTATCACTAACATGTTTCTTTTTCCAGCCTTTCCCAATGCCGGTGTCTAGCACGGTACCCACGTGTCTTCACGTTTTCCCATTGTTACCCACCTCTTTCATCAATCTCATAGATCCATCCTCCGCTCAGCCTTTCATTGATATTCGAATTCCCACGTGTTGCACTTTTAAAACGAGGTTTGTTAAAAAATACATCAACACTCTGGGAATGGCCACTTGGCAGAAACTGATTCATTCCACCATGACCAACGTACATGGGAACAGTGGAAAAGCCCTTGCTCACCACTCCCCCTCGGAGGTTCTCACTCCTTCCCCCGCCTGCCCTCTTTTTTCTGCCAATTCCATAATTCGCCCGTCTTTAAAACTCTGCCCTTCACTGTAAAATGTTCTCCGACACCGTGAGGACATGGGAGGTGACATGTTAATGAAAATGATATTACCGCTGAATTTTCTTTTCCCATTTGATTTGAGATCGAATACAGCAGCTTGGCTTCCATCTCTTTCTGTAATTAAAACCACCGTTGACATCCACAAACACGTCTATTCTTAACATTGTTAAAATAAACGAGCACCTGTGCCGCTTCTCCTTTGAATTGTTGCTTTCTATCTGTTATATTATTGCGCATTTGCCAACCTCGCCATGGGAGATATTAGGAGTTCAATATTAGGAGACAATTCAATTGAGGCCCCGCAAGCCAATCTCCAATGGGTCGTTTTCCCGATATCCAACCCAGTGCTTCAATCTGAAATGCCATTACTCTGAACACCAGGGAGTCTGGCTCAATCACTTCCATTCAGAAATCAGAGAAAACGAGATACGGACAAATTGGGAAAAGAAACGCAGTAATTTCTGAGTTACCTTTCAACACATTTGCCTAAATTCTACTAGGGGACTTAATCTTGGCCCTAAGCTACAGGCCCCAGGAAATACCCTTGGCTGCGAGAGCAAGCTTCCACATGAAAGGATTGAATGACTAATTTTATTAAACACGCTACTGAGGAAAGTTCAGGGAAGGGGACAACACTGAGTTTTTAAGAGACATGTTGTACTGTACAGTCTGTTTATTACTCAGAACTTAACAGCTCTCACAATTCAGAAATCTACACAGATTCACTTTCATCATTTCAAGGAGACGGGAAAACACGTTATCACAACCACCTAAGAACAGAAACATCAGATTGATTTCCCTCTCACTTACATAAAGACTTTCCGTGATTCGCAACACCTTCAATATTCTAAAGGCCTAAAGATTAAAAAAAAAACAGTTGCGAAATATGTTGCTGCAATAATCGATCTAGTCATTGTTTGGGCACAATACCAGTTAAAGGGTAGATTCGGGCTGCGTGTGAGGGGAATTATCTGTAGAGGGTGGCTTCTGACTGGAGAAAATGAGGGGTGCTGTGAGGTCTGTTTGGAGACCCTGCAGAGAGCAGAGGGGTAGGGAATCCCAGGGGGCCAACGGTAGCTGAGTAGTTACATTTAACTGATATTGAACTGAGAGTTCAGTGCTCGGGTTCTGTTTTTTCCCCCGCCTATGAGAAGCTTAAACACAATTCATGTTGCAATCTCCTGCTCCTTCAACAAAGGCTGAGATTGGGACATGCTAGGTTGAAACTGTCCGTCCAGAACAAACTGATAAAACACCATAGATACCCCAGTCAAAATGCCATTCCCAACTTCGACAGTCTACGGAATGGGAGCCACAGTATTCACATTTTACTCTAGTTGAAGAGTACAGGAGCGCGGAACCTCCCTGGTTAATGTGTTCCTGTTGACTCTTGGAGGTAAGAATAATACTGGATAGTGTTCTAACTGGTGTCCATTGGAAAAGCAAGTGCAGGGGTAGGATGCAGTAACCCTCACTGCAGCACCAAATTTTAATGAGACCACAGTTCATTTCCTAACTGACTCGCAAATTCCTAAATTTTCATCATATACTTTGATCCTCACAGGAACCCGAGAAATTATTATTCTCGACCTCGAATATGCCATTCTCCGGTATCCAGATATCAAATGATCCAGAAGCATTTGAGACCTCCGACAGCCGCCTCAAATCAAAATTCTCATTCACATTGTCATTGAGCACACTCCCTCCCCTATTCCACCTTCCCTAATATTCTCCAAACTCCCCTCCCTCTGTCCCTCTGCAGTCGCCTGCCCCTCTCCCTTCTCTTGTCTCCTCACTCTCCCCTCTATATTCAACAATACCCCTCTCCAATTTCACTCCCAATCTGCACCTGCCCTTCCCCTTCTTCTCCCCACTCAACCCCTACACCACCCCCCTCTCCACCCCTCCCTCTCCCCACTTCACATCAGGGTCTGTGCAGTGAATTTCATTGATACAATGGATGAGACTATACTCAGATGCTTCAGCCCAACATTAGCGCCCATGACTCAGTTGATTAAAAAGCCCGTTCAGTAGAGAGGAGATGCCCAGAGCTGCCTCTTAACTTATCTCCAGTTGGACCTTTCCAGTTGGACAAGCAAATGGGAAATTATCAGCAGTTGATGTGCAAATGTCAATCTGATTGAAAACCTCGAGGCCGTGATCAGTACAGGGAAGTAAAAACTCCAATTGTCCAATGTAAATTTCAGCACTTAATGTAACTGGAGGGCTGCTGTGGTTCAAGAACCTAACTCTCCACTACAGTCCCAAGGGCACCAAGGGATGGGCAATAAATGATGGCACAGCCAGCGAATCCATCATCCCGTGAATGACCTAAAAAAAAACTTAATCATCTTGCTGATGTGCAGGCATCAGAAGTTATATTGAGCAACGAGGTTGTGAACTGATTGCACACGTGACAAGAAAGGCAGGAGTCAGGAATGATAATACCTTAAGTTCTTGTGTTTCCAAATCTATTCAATGCTCTACAATATGTCATTGGCACAACTTAGAGAGTCACAGTATTTGCCTTCATGTTTACACGCATGGTAACCTCACACCTTCCCACCACTAAGCACAAATAACTGCATGATTTATGTGGAAAACTGGAATCTGATTGCATTTTTTGTTTTGGCCATCATGAAACGTTATGTAAAGTACTTTCATGTATTTTATGAAATAAGTACATTAGTAATATAGTAAGTAATAAATGCTAAATTATATACAGGTAAAATATGTTATAAGATATTGTAGATCGTTGTGGGAAATCAGTTTTTCAAAGGCTGGAAAAATCAATCAATCGACTTTTAATGTGACAGTCCAGGGATCAAGTCCCTATTCGGCTGTTGAATTTTTAATACTGCCCTGAGTGGTTGAAGGGGTTGATAGTAGGCACTCTCGCAAAACTCAATTTATATTGATCTCCCTTAAATTTTAAAATCGCCACATGTTCTATGCTTCAATCATTTTTTTTTTCAAAACGTTGTTATACTTTTCTTTTGTTTTAAAAAAACGCTTTCATACTTGTCTCTTGATTGGTACAAATAATCCCCTTCCGCGGGCCAGAGGAAATAGTTTCTCTGTTACGATGATGGGTATTATTTTGTTTAGATCTTCTTTGGAATTTGTTGGCATTCTATAAAGAAGCCTGTACGTGAGTGTCTGTGTGCCTGCATCCCCATCATTATTAAGCTGGGGAGGATAATAAAGATAGCTCGTTTGTGAGGACTGAGGGATAAAATTGTAAAGGGCTATATTTTCATGCATTTGTAGTTCGAGGTTCTGGTGAGGTTGAATTTGAAATTGCACAGGTTGTATTTAAAATATACTTGATAAGATACGTGGAGGCTTGGTTTTTCTGCTGCTGATATTCAAAGGGAAGTTTAGAAGTGACAGGGAACATTAGAACTTGCAGAGATTTCATACATAAAAAAGGGGCAAGTGATGTGGATATATTGTGACACAAAGTAGAGGCATTAAGAGAACATAGCCTTTTATATTTGGAGCATTAGTATTTCCTATTTGGTAGACAAGCAATTTATCCAATAAAGGCACAGCACTGACAGCCCCAGGAGACTTCTAAATCCAACCTTATCATTTTCATCATTTAATTTTCCAACAAGCATCAGTGGCAATTGTTGACACATAGTGAGGACTTTCCAAGTGTTATGACCCAGTAGTTAATACAGCTGAGTTATTCAAAACCCCCGTAGGAAACGTGGAATAACTGTCATCACCTACATTCTTAAATTGTATTATTGAGAGGCAACTCTAAAATTCGGAATCAGATCACCATTTCCCGAGATGTTTTTAGATTAAAATAAATCAAACATCTTATCTGTTAAACGCATTTAAAATCATACTCATGGCTACAAATTTCTACTATCATAACTAATAATACATTCCCAAATTAATCTCCATTAATGTAACAGCAAACCATAGGCTTTACGCACACGCCAGCCAAAGCATTTTCACATTAAAAATTCAAAATGAGGTTTCTGAGACGTTGAATCCTTTGCAGACACACTGCCAGGCTTATAGGCTTTCACGTTGCATTGCTTCTGTCCTGAAAACACAAAACTGCTGTCTGTTATAACCAGCACATCTCATCGACTGTAAATTGTCATTTCAGCGACAGCCCCTTTGAACCCCCTCTTCTAACTGAAAAACCCATTTCATGGCACCAGTCATGTTAGTAAAATAAGGAAAAAAGCAACACACAGCAGATGCTGTAAATCCAAAACAAAAACAAAAATAAAAATTCCTCGAAAAACTCAGCAAGTCTGACAGCATCTGTGCAGAGAATACAGTTAATGTTTCGAGTCCGTATGATCTTTACAGAACTAACAACAAATAGAAGAGGGGAAATGTAAGCTGCTTTAATTGGGGGGTGGGGACGGGTTTGGACATGTCGAGCTGGAGAGAGGGTCAGTGATAGGTGGAGATTCACAATGTATGTCATAGACAAAAGGACAAAGAGATGTTGATGGTGGTAACATAACCTAAGAAATGCGCTAAAACATGACATTACGGATAGAAAGCAGCACGAGTAAGACAGACATAAACCTAGTCGGGGTCGTGTGGGAGGAAGAGATCGAAATAGGCTAAAAGGTAGAGATAAACATTTAATCGAAATACATTATCATAAATAATGCATAAAGGAGAGAAAGGAAAAATCTATATATACTATTGGAAAAACTGGACTCGGAAGGTCGGTGTGATTGAATGAAACAGTTCATGATCTAATGTTATTGAACTCAATATTCAGTACGAATGGCTGTAAACTGCCTAGTTGGAAGATGAGTTGCTATTACTCCAGTTTGCGTTGATCTTCACAAGAACATTGCAATAAGCCAAGGATGGATATCTGGACCTGAGAGCAGGGTAGAGTGTGGAAATGGCAATGCTTGCGCACAGACTTAACGTGTCCTGCAAAGCCAAAACCCAGTCTGCCTTTGGTCTCTCCAATCTAGTGGAAACCGAATTGGTAGCAGCCAAACTTGTAGACTAAGTCGAGGGAAGTGCAGCTGAAATGCTGCTTCACTTGAAAGGAGTGTTTGAGCTCTTGGACGGTGAGGAGAGTGGAAGTAAATGGGGAGTTGTTGCCCCTTCTGTGGTTGCAACCAAACGTGCCGTGGGAGTGGTTTGAATTGTAGCGGGGGATACAGAAGTGGACCAGGGTGTCCAGGAGGGAACAATCGCTGTGGAATGTCGCCAGCGGTCGTTAAGTGTAGATGTGCTTGGTGATGACATTATGCTGGTGTTGGCGGAAATGGCAGAGGATAACCCTTTGAATGTGGACCTGTTGGAGTGACCAGTGAGGACAAGTGAGACTCTATCATGGTTCTGGGAGGGAGAGGAAAGCATGAGGGCGGATGGGCAGGAGATGGGCTGGACATGGTTGAGGGGCTAATCAACAACCGTGTGTGGAAAACTTACATTAATGAAAAAAGAACTGTTTTTGAAAGTTGCACCAACAGTAAAGATGCAACGTAGGTGAAGAAACTGAGGTAATGGGATGGAGTCCTTACAGAAAGTAGGTTTTGAGCAGCTGTCTTCAAGGTAGCTGTGGGAGTCGGTTGGCTTGTAATCAATATTGGTTGACAGCCCATCACCAGAAATTGAGACAGAGAGGTCAAATAAGGGAAGGGATTTGTCAGAGATGGGCCATGTGAAAATGACGGAGTGGTGGAAATTGGAAGAAAAATTCATAAGTTTTTCCAGGTCCAGATGAGAACAAGAAGCAGCGTCGAAGCAGTCATTAATGTATAGCAGAACGATTTGTGGGAGGGGACCGGAGTAGGACTGGAAGAAGGAATGTTCACCCTACCCCATAAACAGAGAAACATAACTGGGGACCATGCGGGAGCCCATAGCCAGACCTTTTATTAAGAGGAATTGAGAGGAGTTTAAGGAGAAATTTTTCGGACAGTGAAGAAATTCTGACAGGTGGAGGTGACTAGACCTGGATGGCTATTGCACGGGCCTCTGACCATGGGAGAAGTGGAGAGCCCTCTGATCATCCTGGATGGGGATGGTGGTGTAGAGGAATTGTAAGTCCACGGTAAAGAGGAGGCAGTTGGGGACAAGGAACTGGAAATTGTTGATGCGAAGGAGGGTGTAAGAGGAAGCTCTGATGCAGGTGTGAAGTGGGTGGACAAGTGGAGATAGAATGGAGTCACGATTGCAAGAAATGAGTTCCGTGGGGCAGGAAAAGCCTGACATGATAGATCTGCCTGGACAGTCTTGTTTGTGGATTTAGGGCAGGAGGTAGAAGCGGGCCGTCTGAGTTGGAAGACTATGAGGTTGGACGCTGTGGAAGGAAGATCTGCAGAGGAGATGAAGTCAGCGACAGTCCTGTAAACAATGCCTTGTTGTACAGTGCTGGGCTCATGGTCTGGGATGAGGTAAGAGGAAGGGTCTGCGCATTGCTGCACAGATTCTGCGAGGTAGAGGACAGTGTGCCAGACAACAACAGCACTGCGCCTGGCAACAGGTTTGATGGCAAAAACAGGGCTAGACCTGAGAGAAAGGAGTGCAGCAAGTTTAGAGAGATACAGGTTTAGAGGGGGCGAGAGGAGCTGAGAGATTGAGACGACTGATGTCAAACCGACAGTTCTTAATGAAAAGATCAAAAGATCAAATATATCAAGTAATATCAGCAAAACAAAAATTAAAACAACTGGAAATTCTCAGCAGGTCAGGCAGCATCTGTGGAGAGGAGCACAGCTAACGTTTCGTGTCCAATTGACCCTTCAACAGAACTAATTATAAATAGAAAAACAGTGAAATATATGCTGTTTAAAGGGGGGCTGGGTCAAGTAGAGCTGGATAGAGGGCCAGTCATAGGTGGAGATAATCAAAAGATGTCACAGACAAAAGGACAAAGAGTTGTTGAAGGTAGTGATATTATCTAAGGAATGCACTAATTAAGGGTCGAAAGCAGGACGAGGAAGGTATAAATAGTCCTAGCCGGGGTGGTGTGATGTGAAGGAATCAGGAAAAGATAAAACTTAGAGATAAAACAGTGAAACAGCATTTAAAAATAATGGAAGAATGAGGGTAAAGAAAATTCTCTATTAATTATTGGAGAAAAAAGGGCGTAATCAGAGAGGGGATGGACATGGGGATGGAGGAGAGAGTTCATGATCTAAAATTGTTGAACTCAATATTCAGTCCAGATGGCTGTAAAGTGTCTAATCGGAAGATAAGCCATGTTCTTCCAGTTTGCATTGAACGTCATGGAACATTGCAGCAAGCCAATGATGGAAATGTGGGCATGAGAGCAGGGTGGAGTCATGAAAAGGCAAGCGACAGGGAGTTCTAGGTAACGCTTGCGGACAGACCGAAAGTGTTCCGAATACCAGCATGCAATCTGCGTTTGGTCTCCCCTATGCAGAGGAAACCGCATTGGGAGCAACAAATGCAGTAGATTAAATTCAGGGAAGAGCAAGTGAAATGCTGCTTCACTTGAATGGACTGCTTGGAACCTTGGGCAGTGAGGAGAGGAAAAGTAAATGGCAGGTGCTGCACCTACTGCGGTTGCATTGGAAGGTGTCCTGGGAGGGATGATGTATGGGGTGTGCTGGAGGAGTGTCAGAGAGGGAACAATCCCTGCTGAATGCTGCCAGGGGTGGTGAAGGGAAGATGTTTTTGGTCGTGGCATCATGCTGGAGTAGGCGGAAATGGCGGGGAATGATCCTCTGAATGTGGAGGCTGGTGGGGAGATAAATGAGGAAAAGGGAGACCCTATCATGTTTCTGGGAGGGAGAAGAAAGGGAGGGTTATTTCGTGGAGGGTGGATGAGCGGGAGATGGGCCACAGATGGTTCCCGGCCCTGTCAACCACAGTGGGTGGAAATCCTCCAATAATGAAAAAGGAGGACATGACAGCGGAACTGTTTTTGAAAGTGGCCTCGTCAGAACAGATGCGATTGAGGTGATGGAACTCAGAGAAGGGAATGGAGTCCTTATAGGAGGCACGGTTTGAGGATCTGTAATCGAGGTACCTTTGGAAGTCGGTGGACTTGAAATGGATATTGCTGCACAGTCTATCACCAGAAATTGAGACAGAGAGGTCAAGGAAGGGGAGGGAAGTGTCAGAGATGGAGCATGTCAAATTGATGTAGAGGTGGAATTCCATGCAAAATTAATATTTTTTGTCCAGGTCCAGAGGAGAGCATGAAGCATATTCAAAGTAATCATCGATGCACTGTAGAAAGAGTTGTGGGAATGGGCCAGAGTAGGGCTGGAACAAGAAATGTTTCACAAACCCCATAAAGAGACTGGCATACCTTGTGTCCATGCAGTACCTATAGCCACACCTTTTATTTGGAGAAGGTGAGAGGGGTATAAGGAGAAATTGATGATTGTGAGAACAAGTTCAGCCGGACGGAGGATGGGGATTGTTCAGGGCTCTGTTCAAGGAAGAAGTGGAGAGCCATCAGAACATCGCGGTAAGGGATGGAGGTGCAGAGGGATTGGGTGTCCATGGTGAAGAGGAGGCGGTCGTGGATAGGGTCCTGGAAATTGTTGACATGATGTAGTGTTTCAGAGGAATCACAGATGTAGGTCGGAAAGGACTTGACAATGCGAGAGAGAATGGAGCCAAGATAGCAAGAAATGAGTTCCATGGGGCAGGAACAGGCTTACATGATCGGTCTGCCGGGCTAGTCCTGTTTGTGTACTTTGGGTAGGAGGTAGAAGCGGGCCATCCAATTTTGGGAGATTATCAGGTGGGACACTGTGGAAGGAAGGTCTCCAGAGGCAATGAGGTCAGCAACTCTCCTGGAAACAATGGCACGAAGTTCACTGGTGGGGTGATTGTCCAGGGGGAGTTAGAAGGAAGTGTCTGTGAGTTGACGCTCAGCCTGTGTGAGGTAGAGGTCAGTACGCCAGACAACAACAGCACCATGCTTGTCAGTCAGGGGGTTTGATGACAATGTTAGGTTGGACCTGAGAGATCATTATGCAGCAAGTTCAGAGAGAGAGAGGTTAGAGTGGCTGAGAGGAGCAGAAAATTGAGATGACTAATGTCACGCCAACAGTTCTCAATGAAATTCTCAAGAGATGTAAGAAACCAGATGGAGGGAGAATTTTGGCGGTGGTTAAAATGATCCATTGATTGGGGAGAGGCATCCTGCCCCGAGAAGTGAGCACGTAGATGAAGGCAGTGGTAGAAGAGTTCAGCATCATGCCAAGACTGAAATTAATTGAGATGAGGGTGTATGGGTTTGACACAATACCCTTTGCTGAGCACGGAACGTTCAGAGCAGAGAGGGGAAGGTCAAGGGGTGTGGTGAATACATGGCCAGGGCTGGGATTGGAAGACGGGATGGGGACAGAGAGATTGGCAGGGGTCGAGCGTCCTGGATGGGTTTTGGTTTGATGAGTTGTTGGATCTTGCGTTCCTTTGCAACTCAAAGAAGGAGACCAAGTTTCTTGTTCAGGCTTCTGATAAGACAGGAATAAAATGAAACTGGGGCCGGCGCAGCTATGAAAAAGGGTTCGACGCTGCTGCTAGAGGGTGAGGTCAAGTGTATTCATATGGTGGCGCATGGCACTGAAAATGGATCTCAGAATTTGACGAGAACAGCAGTCCGAGGAGTGTTGCATGTCCTGGAGATAGCTCTAATCCGGGGTGAGTTCGAAGCATGAGGGATGGAACTTCAGTTGAAATCCACGTGGGGTATGTCGGAGATGGAGAGAGACACTGAGGAAGGAAATATGTCTGCAAAAGGGGGTTTTAGTTATCAGCTTGTCAAACATCAGAAGAGAAATGGAAAGCAATGAAGGTGAACAAGGCAAATGAGAGATACGAAAATCCTGACAGAGAAAAGAGCAATTCTTCTTCAAGGTCGGAATTCCTTGAAAAGAAGTTTCAGGCAATTAAAGATAGAACAAAGGCAATAAACTGCCGAAGCTGGAAATCAGAAACAAAAACAAAAATATCTGGAAAAAAATTCAGCTTTTCTGGCAGCATCTGTGGAGAGGAACATAGTGCACGTTTGGAGTCTGAATTACCCTTCAACAAATTTAAGTAAAATTAGAAGAGTTGGGAAATATAAGCTGGTTTAAAGGAGATTGGGACAAGTTGAGCTGGATAGAGGGATAGTGATGGGTGCAGATAACCAAAAGATGTCACAGACATAAGGACAAAGAGGTGTGGAAGATGATGATATTATATAAGGAATGTGCTAATTAAGGGTAGTAAGCAGGACAAAAAGGTACAGATAGCACCAGTGGAGGTGGGGTGGGGTGAAGGAATCAAAAAAGGCGAAACTGTAGAGAGAAAACTACGGAAATATTATTTTAAAATAATGGAAGTAGGTGGGAAAGGAAAAAATCTATATAAATTTTTGAAAACAAGTGGAGGTTGAAATTGGAAAGGGGATGGGGATGGCGAAGCAGTAGAGAGATCATGATCTAAAATTGATGAGTTCAATATTCAGTCCGGAAGGCAGCTGGTCAGAAGATGAGGTGAGGTTCCTCCAGTTTGCGTTGAGCTTCACTGCAACAATGCAGCAGGCCAAGGATGGACATGTGGGCATGAGAGCAGGGTGGAGTGTTGAAATGGCAAGTGACACGGAGGTCTGGGTAATGCTTGCGGACAGACTGAAGGTGTTCTGCAAAGTGATCAAACAGTCTGCATTTGGTCTTAAGCATCGCACTGCTGTAATGATGCCACTTTCAGAAACATGTCCTCCTTCTTGCTTTACCGAGGTTTCCACCCACGGTGGTTCACAGGGCCCTCAAATATGTCCAGCCCATCACCCGCACATCCAACCTCACAACTTCTTCTCCCTCTCAGAAACCTGATAGGGTCCCCCCGTTCTCATTTATCATCACATCAGCCTCTGAAATCAATGGATCTTCCTCCGCAATTTCTGCCTGCTCCAGCCGGATGGCACCATCAAACACATTTTGCCTTCATCCCCACACCTCCAGTGGAATTCCGCAGTGATCATTCCTTCCGGGACAACCTGGTCCACTCCTCCATCACCCAGTACACCTCAACCCCCTCTCACAGAGACTTCCGATGCAACTGCAGAAGGTGCAACTCCTGCCCCTTTACTTCCCCTCTCCTCGCCATCCATAGGCCCAAACACTCCTTTCAAGTGATGCAGCATTTCACTTGCACTTCCCTCAATTTAGTCTACTGTATTCGTTGTTTGCAATGCAGTTTCCTCTATTTTGGAGAGACCAAATGCAGACTGGGTGACCGCTTTGCAGAACACCTTCGTTCTGTCTGCAACCATTTCCCAGACCTGCCGGTCGCTTGCCATTTCAACACTCCACCCTGCTCTCATGCCTACATGTCTGTCCTTGGCTTGCTGCATTGTTCCAGTGAAGCTCAATGCAACTGGAGGAAGAGCACCCCTTCGTCTGATTAGGCACTTGAGAGCCTTCCAGATTGAATATATTTTCAAAAACTTTAGGTCATGAACTGTCTCCTCCATCCCCATCGACATCTCCTTTCCGATTCCCTCCCCGACCCCCTGCTTTTTTTTTGCAATAATATGTATGGACTTTTATTTTCCCACCTACTTCCATTATTATTTAATGTATTTCCATTGTTTTATCTCTACCATTTAGCCTTTATGGATTTCTTCACCCCACCCCACCCCCACTTTGGCTATCTGTTACTTGCTTGTTCTGTTTTCTACCCTTAATTAGCACATTCCTTAGATAATGTCACCACATTCAACACCTCTTTGTCCTTTTGTCTGTGACATCTTTTGGCTATATTCACCTATCTCAGGCCGTCTGTCCAGCTCTACTTGTCCCAACCCACCCTTGAACCAGCTTGTATTTCACACTTCCGTCTATTTTTACTTAGTTCTGTTGAATAGTCATTCGGACTCAATACATTAACTTTGCTCTTGGCAGATGCTGCCAGATCTGCTGAGGTATTCCAGGTACTTTGCTGTTTTGGATTTCCAGCATCCACAGTTTTTTTGCTTTTGTCTAAACAATATAAGCATGTTGCTTGGACTCTGGTAGCAATATGCTATATTTCATTCACCTTCTTGAAATCTCTGTTCAACAGAATGCTAATGCAGTCTTAACTCTTAAATCACAAAACAATTGTACATCAAAGCACGCAAACTTCCTTGCTTTATGACAATTGAGACACACTCACAGACTATGCCTCTATTAAAAAAATATATATATAACTTAATACCTTCATGAGACGAATGATTGAAAGCAGTGTCCGAACAGACACACAAAAACAAATCATTTCAGCACCTACATGACAGAGAATGCGCAGTGCAGGCAGTTGGGTAGCTTTCAAAACCGGTCACGGGTACCATTTTTAATGGTACAGTTACATATTGATGAAATGGTGAGTGGTAACATGTTGCGACGCCACAAAATAGCGAGTATTTGGTGGCAGTGAGAAGACTGATAAAGAGCAGGCAAAGTTGGGGATACGGCCAGCGGGTGTTGGAAATGCTCTGTAGAGGGCAGATTTCTTTGTAATGGAATGAACAGTAAAGAAAAGGTTGACTCCGATGTCTGTTGTGAGACATTGAAGAGTGCTATGTGAATGTGAGCTTTTGGAGAACGAATAGCTCCGTCAGTAAAACATCAGGCTGTTAATTTCAGAGTTCAGGGTTCAATTCCATACTCAAGCGTTGCTGTCTGAACTCCAAACTTCAATTCTGTCGAAAAGATATGGAGCTGAAGGGAACTCACCTTTAATGCACCTGTCCAGTGCGCGACTTGCCAGAACTCTGTTAAGTTTACGAGTCATCTACTCTGAAGAAAGGTCACAGGGACGTGAAATGTTGACCCTATTTCTCTTTCTCTGCAGATGCCCCGAGACGTGATGAGTTTCTCGTGTTTTCTTTAGCTATTAGTTTTACTGCTATCCTCCCCGCAGTGTAGCTGAGATTCAGATTAAGTAGGATTTCTTTGCCATTATTACAGTAGTAATTTTGTTGACATATATGAGTTTATAATCTTTCTCATTGTAACACATGGTTAATTTAAATTGAATTAAAAATTTCCTGAGACTGTTGTCTTATTTCTTCTGAAATTAAAGCCTTCACCTCACAATTACAAAAAATGTATTATCAAAGTAGTTTCAAGCTTCCCTCCGCGTTTGAGAAACTCAGCATTTATCATCGGCTGTGTCATAATAATTGGCAAAATTTTCTGCCACCAGTGTAACTCTGAAAAACAAATCCTTGCCACCAAGTTTACTTCCTGACCACATCGGATTCCGACGTGGCTCCAGGGTCAGACCTTTTACAACTTTTCTCTGTTTGAGCAGATCCAATCATTTTCTTTCTCTTTCACAATGATTTTCGACTTTTTCTGCAACGTTTTTTTTTACTTCTTTTAGGCTTGGCTCCTGACTGGCCGAGATATTCCCATTCTTTCGGCTCGGGGAAAGGGAGCTTTCTTTTTATTTAACCATTAATGCACTAAAGAGCCCGTGATACGTCCAATCATCATCCGCCTGAGGTAAAGGCAGTAGTAGCAAATATTTTGCAAATTGTGCTCCTAATTAACCCATTAAAAATAGGATTGATGCAGCTGAACCTGAAATTTATCCACCCCAGGGCAATAAAATATAGGTGTTGAATCTTTTGGGATATCAGAATCAGGGGCATGCACAGCACCCACTGGCCTAAAGGACTGTTCCAACGTTCAGTATGGTCATGGCACTCCTTGTGTCTAAATATTCCCTTCCTGAACTGTTCTCCTGGCCCTTCGTTCCGACAGGACACAGATAAATTTCTAAATCTGTCCTGAATACAATAAGTGCATTTCCCCCGTGTCTAGAATTCAACATCTGCAAAAGCCCTCGGATAAAATGACTTTGGAAGGTATGTTAATGAAAGTATAGTCGTTGGGGCATGTAGCGCTGGTTGTCAGATTCTCAGAACAAGGCGTCAGCCGTTATTATCGAGACGAGGAAATGTATTCATTCAACGTCTTGTGAACGTTCTGAATTCGAGACACAGGAGAACTGTACATGCTTGCTGATTACAATCGAGGCTCTTGTCGATATTTCCTCGTCTCCTGTCAGAACAAAAGGGACAGGAGGAGCCCAACGTGCAGGTTACACTGACCTCGAAGCGGAAGGCGTGCCAATTCCGATTTATAATCGCTTAATTCGGAATGAAATTTGCAAACCATGGGCTCCGATTTTCGGTAATGTGTTAAAATATCGAGTGGACGGATGGAGATTTCTTTGGTGTTAAAGTTGTGGTGTGTGGAGGAACTTATTCGGCCTGTCCTGTAGGATAGAAAGTTCTTGTTCTAAGAAGGCGCCATGTTTAGAAAAAATCTCGCTGTAAATTCACATAAAATCAGTGGAAATAACTTAATGGCAACACATTTCGACTGATATTTGACGGACACGCAAGCGTGCAATTTGTGGCTGTATGAAAATCCAGAATCAGCTTCTTCGGGCTCCAACAACCAACTGAGCTGAAATGTCGCTCGAATAGGAAGTTGAATCCTGGACACTCAACAGAAGCGTGATGTTCTACGGACTGAGCTATACGGGCTCCATTCTTGAGCAGCTGAAACTTCTGAATTCAGGGCATGGGAGAACTGTGGATGATCGCTTACTGTATTCAGGTCAGTTAGGGTATTTCCAGAATTTCTGAAACAACAGAGGGATATGAAGGTGGGACATTCAAATGAAATTGATTGACAGGGTGTTTGATGAAGATATTCAATATGGGGGCAGTTCTGAAGGCCAGGAAAGCCTACTGCTGCTCCAACTTCTGAGAATCTGATAGACACACGTCAGCGCAACAAGCAGGATTATGCTGAGCTCGGGTGGACGGAATGTAGACTCACAAGCAACTTTCTGCTGGGTAACCTGTTAATTCGCCATACACTTAACAAAACGCGGCCTTCTGTTGTCTCCAGTATGTAAAAATGAAGAGTAGGCTGACAGAGTTATCCATAGTGTTGAAAAGTTTAATCATAGAGACACTATTTCAGTTTGATTAAATTTAGTGCCACCCGTTTCAGAACAGAGATGAGGAGGACTGTTTTTCTCTCTGAGGTTTGCACATCCTTGTAACTCTCTTCCTCAGAAGGTGCTGGAAGCGGGGGTCACTGAATGTTTTTATGGCGGATGGATATAGATAAATGATTGTATGAAAGCAAAACATGGCAGATGCTGATATCGGAAACCAAAAGACAAAATGCTGGAAAAAGTCAGCAGATCTAACAGCATCTTTAACGAAAAACAATTAAAGTTTCAAGTCCCTATGAATATTTCCAGAGTGGATTGGCTCTTGTTAGGTAGGGGATCAAATCTTATGGGAAAGATGTCAGAGTTGATGAGATTGTGGAACTCAAAGCACACGCGGATCATCGCCATCATCGTATTGAATGGGAAAGGAGGCTCGCCAGGCCAAATGGTCTATTCATGTTCCTAATTCTTATGTCCTAAGGAATCGAAAGATTTAGGCCAATCAATGAGCAAGTCAGGATGCAGATTTATGTGACAGAGAGGCACGATGGAAATAATCAATACGATTCTCAAAAAAAAGAATCCAAACTATGAAGACTTAGCGAATATGTGCGTTTGTAAATACATTCTGAAACACATAGCATACTGCATTCAGACAACAAGAAATTAGGCGTCCACCACTTACACTGCTGCGATTCTCACGTTTTGAATAATGGAGCTTAACGAATTAACCAGAAAGGGATTTGAATCCAGAACGCTCAAATGTAAATTCCAATCCAACAGAAAACGAGCAATCGTTTTGATCGGGCGCTGTGCTTCAATGCCTCGAAAGATATCACATCTTCCCCATATAATGCCTTTCATTCCGAAAAATCTTCCCTTCACATGCCATTCCCAGCACATGCAGACCCACTCCCTTTTCTTCAGAAATATTCTTACTGTCCACAATTTTCGGTCTTACACACTGCCATGTGATGTGCAAGTGTTCTTTCCCAATATTCCGCTCTAGTACCCCCAATGTTTTGAAGATCAAGTTAATTGAGAGACAACGAAGTTGCAGAAAGGGGAGCCCCGACATTAGTAATTGACGGATTATGGCTCTTCGGTTGATAAAACAATGTAACTTCTTATTGGCCCTTGGGAAAGTGCCATATCATTCACTTTGAAAGCAACTCATTGTTAGTGTAGCGATTCAGATTCTTTGGGAGCAGTTATGAGACTTAAGCAGAGCGGGATCTCCCTTCAGACATTGCACTTTTTACCACATTTTACCGAGTTTCCTTGTATTCGTGCGTCAGTTAAGAGAAAAAGTCCTTTCAGTCACTTGACATTCAGGGGCTAGGGATATGAGAAAAGGAGGCACTGGCAGTATTTCGCCAACTCTCATTCGACAGCACATTCCAAACCCACGAACACGTACATCTAGAAGGATAAGGGATGCAGATGGATGGGAAAATCAGCTCTGAGAAGTCACCCTCAAGCCTCTTACCAAGCTGACTTGGAAATATATCAGCCATTCATTCACTGTCACTGGGACAAAACCCGTATCTCTCTCACTAAGATGACTATGGTTGTACCTACACCAGAAGAACTGCATCGGTTCAACAAGGTAGATACACCACCTTTGCAACGGGTCATTAGGGATAGGCAGCAAATGTTGGCCCAGCCAGCGAAGCCCACATCCCATAAACGAATTTGAGAAGGCATAAAACCAATTGGTTTTCACTCCTACTCCAAAATTGCGTAACTTTGTGACTCATCTTCAAACTTTACTCACTTCCTATGTTGGTACCTTTAAAGCTCCTGAGTAAGAGTGTGTCCTCAGCCAGTTATATTGTCGATGTTCGCAAACCTTCAGCCAGGAGATCCAGACACACGAGTGTCTAATTTCCCTTTCAGCATACGGACCTGTATGCTGCTAGTTCTCTTCTTGAAGTCCAGGTGTAAGGGGTGATGCTGAACAAACTTGAGGCAGTGTGACATGAGATCAATAACCCTGCCTTTTTTGGTACGGTAACAGCGAGCATTTATAATGGTAAACAAAAACAGAATTACCTGGAAAAACTCAGCAGGTCTGGCAGCATCGGCGGAAAAGAAAAGAGTTGAAGTTTCGAGTCCTCATGACCCTTCGACAGAACCTCAGTTCGAGTCCAAGAAAGAGTTGACATATAAGCTGGTTTAAGGTGTGTGTGTGGGGGGGGCGGAGAGATAGAGAGAGAGAGAGGTGGGTGGGGGAGGGTGCGGTTGTAGGGACAAACAAGCAGTGATAGAAGCAGATCATCAAAAGATGTCAACGACAATGGTAGAATAGAACACATAGGTGTTAAATTAAAGTTGGTGATATTATCTAGACGAATGTGCTAATAGAACACCTATGTGTTCTATTCTACCATTGTCGTTGACATCTTTTGATGATCTGCTGCTATCACTGCTTGTTTGTCCCTACAACCACACCCCCCGCCCACCCACCTCTCTCTCTCTCTATCTCTCCGCCCCCCCACACACACACCTTAAACCAGCTTATATTTCAACTCTTTCTTGGACACGAACTCAAGTTCTGTCGAAGGGTCACGAGGACTCGAAACATCAATTCTGCTGTTCTCCGCCGATGCTGCCAGACCTGCTGAGTTTTTCCAAGTAATTCTGTTTCGTTCTGGATTTCCAGCATCTGCAGTTTTTTTGTTTTTATATTTATAAGGGTAATGCTGTTGATGTGGTGCACATGAACCAAAGGAATGCATTTAATAATGTAGTGCACAACAGAATAGTGAGCTAAGTTCATGCGCATGGAAGAACAGGGATAGTTGTAATAGTGATATGATTTTTTTTCTGATTGACATGTAACAAAGAGTAGTTATGGACCTTTGTTTCGTTTTTTTTTCCTGCAGGAAGGTTTATATTGGAATTCCCAAGGCATGGGTGTTACGAACCAATGATCTTCTGCAATATATGTTAAAGACCTAGATCTTTTTGTACAAGCCCTAATTTCAAAAAAATGAGCATTATGTTATATTTGAAAATATGGTAAACAATGAGGAGAATATGATAGCAATTCAAGAGGTAGCACTGGAAAGGTTGTCTTTAGGGGCGGACAATTGGCATGTAAACATTAGTTGAGCGAAGGTGAAGCGATTCATTCTGATCACAATAAAGCAGAGAATTAATACGAAAAAAATATAATTTTTAAGGCTTTGCTTAGATTTTGATATGGCAGGGGAATTGGGAGAGTGGTGAATAAAGCCTAAAGCATCCTTGATTATATCATTAGCGTGATGGTCCATGGAGGCAGCGTGCTTATTGTCATTATCGCTGGAGCAATAGCCCGGGAAATGAAAGTAAATCTCTGGAGACAACATTTCGAGTCCTGCCATGGAAGATGTTGGAATTTTAATTCATTGATTTAAATAAATCAACTGGAATTAAAAGTCAAGTCTCCTGTTCAATTAGAAACATTTTCCTGATATCGGATTCCCATAAATAACCTCAGCACCTTGTATGCTTCAATCGGAATACCTCTCAGTCTTTTACATTCCTTTAGGCAGATGCCCAAACTGCACATCCTTCTTTCATAAGATACGCCTTTGAAGCGAGGAATGAGTCCAGTGAAACCTCTCTGTACAGCTTGTCATTTAATTAACAATTTGGCAGCAAATAAGAAGGCCAAACCTGCCGAGTGCACAGTACTCCAGCATCCCGTGAGCGAATTGGCGGGGGAGCACGCCCCTAGGTGCCAGTTTCGCTCCACAATGGACACGAGACAACAGACTGCCAGGTTCAAAATCAGATCTTGTGTGCAAAATGCCTGGCGTGTTTCTAACATTCCAATACAGTGAATACATATTATAAGCATTTCTTGGGATGCATCATACTCAGCGAAATGCGCTAGACTAATTCCAATTCCTCCTTTTGCTCTTGAACACATCAACCCTGCAACACAGCGGCGCCCATTGTCATCAGATCAAAACTCCCCACCCACACATTTTGATTTACACACATACACAAAGACACACACACGGTCCAGACAGACACATATATCGCACACTCAGTCACAAACACAGTTCCTCTCTCTCTCTCTCTCGTTCTCTGCAAGCGTTCTGTTTGTTTTAAATGGAGCTCAACCAAGGTTCACCTGATGGATTCAGATTGTAGTGCACATCCATTTTAATTCTGTTAATTGACTTTTCAATTCACACAATTAAAATTGTTGCGCACCTCATTCCAAATACGTTTGGTTTCTGGACAGCTGGATTTGAGAGACTTCAACTTTGTAACCAAGCCATGGGATCAATGGTTGTTTCTTCATGAAAATGTGGGAATTAAGTAAAGGGCAGCAACGTGGCAGCTCTGATCTTACTGATTCACCGAGCGGGTTCGAAGGTCGGAACAACCTCAAACTGCTTTTATTACTGATTAAAGTGGACGTCAAATTACAGCATGGACGATAAGCTGGAAGAGTAGAGTTGTGGCAGATGAGCAATGAATGCTGTGGCAGGGACAGGCTCGAGGGTGTGTATGGCGTACATATGCCCGTAATGTATTACCACATATAATGTGAAGGTCTGTCAGCACCGCATCACGTTGACAATGGCAGGTTGTGTAATAAGGTACAGATATTACCCAACTGAGAATAGGCATTATTTAGTAAGCAAATACAATCTTTCTCAAATGCTCTCTCGCTTCTCATGGATCCGTTCTAAGCTCAGATCCTTCAGCATATTGATCGGAAACACCAACTGCAGAGATTCCATTGTGATCTGGACAGAAGAGCGGGCACACAGGGGATTTATACAATATCTGAGTGTCTCTGTTCCATCAGGACATTAGCTGCTACCGGTACTTCGGTGAATAGCCATCCTAATACTCCCAATCAGAAGCTCGTGAAAGTAATCTCCGCTCCACATCCACTGATCACCCATTGCCAACGAAGATAATACAGTTCTAATGAATCATAATGAGAACTCGCAATGGTATGTCTGCATTCCTCTCCACACAAGGTGTCAGACCTGCTGATTTTTCCCAGAACTTTTTTTTACGATAATCCATTGCAATCACTGGGCGATGGGTTCACAGTTGCAATCAGTAATAGTGCCGTGACACGGGCAGAGAATCAGTGCAGAAGGTGGTGCAGTGTGGCACTGTCGGAGGGAAAGTGAAGGAGTTGAATCACGCTGTCAAAGAGTTGATGCAGGGAGAATTCCCATCTGTCGAAGGGTCTCTGCCACAGGAGGGAAGCCCTGTTGGATTGTGGCTGCAGTGGGAGCCCTGCCCTGTCGGGGGGTCAGTGCAGAGGGAGGGCCGCCCAGCCGGATTTTCGGTGCAGGTGGAGCGCCACACCGGCGGGAGGTCGGAGCAGGGGAAGTGCTGCAATGTCTGAGGTGCTACCTTTTGCAGCAGACTTTAAAGTATGACCATGTCTGCAATCTAATGATTATTTGCTCGTTATCAGATTGCTGTCTGTGGACGTTTACACTGTGCAAATTGCTGCACATTACTTACATTACAAGTGAGACCAGATTCGAAATAACCTTATTGGCTCTGAAACAAAAAAGTTAATTGTGGAAAAACTAAGCAATTCTGACAGAATCTGTGGAGAGAGAAACAGTGTGAAGGTTTCGAGTCCCTAAGACCCTCAAAGCTCTGAAATGTGTTCACACTATCACAGGAGGCGGTACATGAATGCACGTGTTCCCACACTGGACTGAATGCACACATCACTGAGCGACTCTGCCAACTGGAATTCAGCAGCAAGTTACAAAAAGCCAAAACATTTACCCTTGTTTCAAGGGCTTTATTCAAAACTGTCAAATTGAAAATGTTGTGTTTCTGATTCGCTGGAGATTAAGAGTAAGCTGTTCATGACAGCTTTCAAATGTTCTGAACCTGGTGAAAGCAGATCTTTTGAAAGAGAGATTCTGACACCCCTCTCCCCACCCCACCCCCCATCATTTGCAGAGCTGAAGGACGGATCTGCGTTGGAAAGTGAGTGCTATCCACCCAGACACAGAGTACAGGAAAGTCCCAGGCTCCAACCTGGACTAGTGCTCAATTTTATTGACCTAATGGGGGAGCAAGTGATCCCAGGCTTTACAAAAGGATGCTTACAGGAAGCTGTTACTAAATCTAATATACACAACACTCCAACATCAACCCGAGAATTGTGTACAATTCCTGAAATCTGCACGTTCAGAGGATGCCCGGACTTTGGAGAGCGTGGGAAAGAGACTTGGCTGGCATGTTATCATGGTTCAGGGAATCTGGAAGGATTAGAGAAGATGTGAATGTTCTCTTTGGACCAGGGAAGGTAAACAGAAGGTTCAGTTAAGCATTTCAGAAAGATGAAGGGGTTTTTATTTGAGGAGGGAGAGGGTGAGGGAGAGTGTTTGCAGTGGCTGGAGTATTGGGGAGCAGTGCACCCAGCTTGCAGATGATCCGCAAGACAGGAAAAAGGTGATGTAGGAGGTTTTTATTTTATTTTACACAAATAGTTGTATAACATGTTAGCTGAATGGACGGGTTCAGTTTCAACTTCCAAAACAGAATTGGATAAATACTGCAAGGCGAAATAATTGACAGGGCATAGGGCTGGAGGTGCGCAGGGGTAGTCGCACTGTGTGCGACATTTCTTCCCTATGCCATGTCATTCCACGAGAGGCGGGCTTTTCATTCATCTAATGCCTCCCGCAAACGCGGGGCATCCCAAAGCGCTTCACAGTCACTTTCTGAAGTGATGGCCCTTATGCAGACTTCCTTGACAAAACTGCTGGATAATCTGTTTTGTTTATGTTGAATGAGGGATCGTTTTTGACCACGTGACGAAAGGTGATTTGGCAGGGCGTGGCGGGAGGGAGAGATGAGCTCCTTTGCTCTTCTTCAAAATTGCGCGTTTTGGATCGTTTTACACCCAGGAGTAGCTGCAGGTCTTCGGTTTTCTGAAAGACTGCACGTCTCAACAGTGCAGCACTCCAACTGTACTAGCACTGGGGGAGCGAGCCAAACGTTTTCAGCTCGAGTGCCTGGACACAGGACCATACGAATTAGGGAAAGGTGCTGTTCACTCTGCCCCTCAATCCTGTTAAATCATCCATTAAGATGAGAGCTGATCTGTAGGCAACTTCAGCCCCACATTCCTGCCGGCCTCCGAGAAAATTTGACCTCCTATTAATCTAGAATCTATCTACCTCTGCTGTAAAAATCTTCAAATGTTCTGCCTTAACCGCCTTCTGAAGTACAGAATTCCAAGGTTTCTCGATCCCTTGAGAGAAAACATTTAACTTCATCTCCCTCTGAAATAGTCGACCCCTTACTTCTAAACAATGGCCCACTCTTCTAACTTTTTTCCCCAAGACCAGAGATGCTCTCCACATTCGTCCTGTAGAATGGAGCCAGAAGACAGGAAGACAACAAATGTGGTATCATTATTCAAGAAGGGAGAAAGGAATTAACACGGACATTCGGCATGGTTTTGTTAAGAAGTGCCATGACTGACCAATTTGATTGAATTCTTTGAAGAGGTGACCATGTGTGTCGACGACGGCAATGTAATTGATGTAGACTGCTTGGACTTCAGCAAGGTTTTTGTTAAGTTCATGCTTGGGAGACTGATAACGAGGTGAGAGCCCTTGGGATCAAGGGAATTGGGCAAATCGGACTGATAATTGGCTAAGTGGAAACCAGAATTGGCTAAGTGCAAGAAACCAGTAGGTGATTGCATTGGGTGTTTTTGTGACTGGATGCCTGCGTCCAGTGAAGATCCAAAAGGATTGGTGTTCGATTCCCTACTGTTTGTCGTAATTACAAATGGTTAGACCTGAATGTAGCAGGGTTGGTCAATAATTTTGCGGGTGACACGTAAATTGAGGGATGTTAAATAGTGAGGAGGATAGCTTATATCAGAGGATGATATAGACAAGCTGGTCAGATGGGCTGGATTAACGAACTTAATCTGGACAAGTGTGGGGTGCTGGAGGTCAAACAAGGTTCGGGAATACACGATGAATGGTAGACCCCTGGGAACTACGGAGGATCAGGGGGACCTTGGTGTGAATGTCCACCAGTCCCTTAAGGTAGCGGGACAGGTGGTTAACAATGTAAATTGGATACTTTCCTTTTTTCAATGAGGCATAGAATATAAGAGCAGAGATATTATACTGGAAATGTATATTACCCTGGTTAGTCCACAGCGATAGTATCTTGTGCAGTTCAGGTTCTGCATTACAGGAAGGATGTGATTTCATTTGAGTGAGTGCCCAGGAGATTTGCCAGGATGTTGCCTGGGCCTGGAGAGTTTTATGTATGAGGAGAGATTGGATCGATGAGGGTTATTTTCCTTGGAGCAGAGGGGATTGAGGGCGGAAGTGATTCAGGTTTATAAAATTATGATGGTATAGATAGGTTAGGCAGGAAGGTACCTTTCTGCTTGATGGAGGGATCAATAACCAGGGGGCATAGATTAAAGGTAACGGGCAGGTGGTTGAGAATGGACGTGAGAAGAAACTTTGCAACCAGAATGTAGAGAGAATATGAACCTAGTTGTCATTCATGGTCATAGAGGCAGAAACCAGCATTACATTTAAAAAATATTTGCATGTGCACTTGCGATGCCATGGCATACTAGTCTATGGACCTAGTGCTGGTAAATGGGATTAGAATAATTAGGCACTTGCCTTACCATCGCATGCTCAATTGGCTGAAGGGCGTTTTTCTGTCCTCTAGACCGCTATGACTCAATGAATCCATGACACTCTTACTTCCAGCAGATACAAGCCTAACCTGTCCGACCATTCTTCATAAGACAACCCATCCATTCCTCTTAGTACAATACTTAATTGCATCTTCTAACTGCTTCTAAAGCATTTACATCCATCCTGAAATAAGACGATCAATACTGTACACCTTATTGCGTGTGGTCTCACCTATGCCCCGTATAACTGAAGCATAGCCTCCTAACTTTTGTAATCAATTCCGCATGCAATAATTTATAACATTGTAATAGTTTCCCTAATTACTTGCCTTACCTGCACACTAGCCATCTGTGATTTATTCACTTGGACATCCAGATCCCGCTGCATCTCAGGGGTCTACCATGTTTTGCCATAGAGATAATAAGCATCTTTTGTTTTTATTCTTCCTTCCAAGTGGTCAATTTCACATTCATGTCAACAGTAAATTCACAGGAATCACATTTTCATTTAAGGGCATGAGGCACAGGAGCAGAAGCAGGCCATTAGTCCATCAAGTCTGCTCTGCCAATCAATCAGAACATGGCTGGTCTGATCATCCTCAATTCCATTTCCCTGTCTTGTCAAAATAACCCTTGATTCCCTGAACAAATAAAAATATGTCTATTTCAGCGTTGAACATACTTAAAGTCCCAATCTCCAAATCCCTTCCGGTACAGAAGTCCACAGACTGACTGCCCACTGGGACCCCAAATTCCTCCTCATCTCTTTTTGAATGGTCGCCCTTTACTCTGAGATTATGCTGTTTCAGCAGATTCTTCCACAAGTGGAAACAGCTTCACAGAATCTAACCTTTCTGACACCCGAATAAGCTTACATGCTTCAATAATGTCGTCCCTCATTTTTCTAAACTCCAAGGAGCACAGGTCCAGCCTAGTCATGATCTGCCCATAAGAAAATCCCTCCACGCAGGGGTCAATTTTGTGAACCTTCTCTGGACAGCCTCCAATGACAGTGCATATTCCCTTAGATAAGGGGGCCGAAACAGTTCACAGTATTCCGGGTGTAGTCTAAATAGTGTCTTGAATAAATTTATCAATGTTTCCCTTTTTATTTTTGCATTCTGTTTAAACTAAAGGTCAACGTTTCACTTGCCGTACCTATTACCTGCTGAGCATATACGCTGCATTTTTTGTGATGCATGCATGAGTCCCCCCCAATCCACCTGTGCTGCAGATTTCTGCAGTCTTTCTCCAATGAAGTGATATTCAGCTCCTCCATTCTTCCTCTAAAAGTGTATACAATCATACTGTCCCACATTTTCTTCCTGTGCCAAGATTTTCTCCATTCACTTAACCTTTCTGTATCCCCCTGTGTGCTCTTGGTGTCATCTGCGCAACTTGTCAACCCTCCAATTTTTGTGCCGTACCATACCTGCTGTTGGACTTAACTCAAAGCTTCACTGCATTGCCATATATGTGCCCAGCCCCTTCAACGACGCATAGCTTCGTGTCCAGTTCAATCCCAGAAATGTTTGGCTCTGATTTATTGCCCCTGAAGAAATGACTGTTAATACTCAAGGTTAAATCCCAGAAGACAGAGCCAAACTCGTTCAATGCAGAAAAGCCAGTGGACTTAGCGACGATTGGGAGGAAAGGCACAAGGATCCAAAAGGCATGCTGGGACATGGAGAAACTACCTTCAGTAATCAAGCTTTCGCTGTGTGGAAGAGAGAGGATGCAGCAACGAATTGGGACCCAGACTCTGACTGTTGCTGATGAATATGTTTGAAGATTTACCACTGAGACGATGCAGCAACACAAATTGGTCTGGGCGTTCTTAATATAAATTGCTACAGCTCAGCCACTCCTCCAGCTCCGTCCTCACATAATGTGATCTATTTCGAAGCCCAGACACGTTCCTTCCCACCCAAAATGAAAGTAAACACTAGAGAAATGTCCGAAGAGTTACCCTTTCTCCCTCTAGAAATCAAGGCTCTCGTATTCCAGGATTACCTCACAAATCTGGAATTGCTTTTGCAAAATATGGAATTAGCTCCAAACGATTTTCCTTCCATTTCCTGGTATCTATACATAAAAATAGAGAGGCTCAATCCTTCCAGACCCAGAATAATCTGAAAATACAAGATTTCCTTCCCCTCAATCTTGGGTGACCTGAAATATTCAGAGACCCTAATTTCAATTCCAAGATATTCTCAGATTTGAAGAAAAAACTTGGCTCACTTCTTTTGGCTTGAAGATAACTCCAATAATGAAGGATTCCAACCTGAAGAAGAGTCAGGCTGGCTCGAAAGAATAACTTTTTTTCTCTGTCCACGGGTGCTGCCAGGCGTCTGGCGCATTTCCATAAATTTCTTGTTTTGTTTCAGATTCCCAGCAGCAGTGTTTTGCTTTTATATTAGAAAAAAAAAAAACAGGACGCGTTTCCTTTTGCCAAACACAATATTTTGCTAGAAAACAGGATGTGAATTCCCTTTCACCACCCAGGATATTCTCCCCAATTTCTTGGCTAAAGGAGATACTGACATTTTTTATAACTTTTAGTAATTCCCCTGCCCAACTCCACCAGTTGGAACTGTTGGAGTCTCCACCCTGAAAAAGGGACATACAGAAAAGGAGCATGACTACATCATTCTGCCCCTCGAGATAGCTGTAGTATACATTACTATCATGCCTGGCCTGGTAGGAGCCTCTATTCGCCTTTCCAGCCTACCCCTATTAACTTATCACCCCCTTGCTTGCCAATGAACTATCCACCCCTGCCTTAGAAGTATTGACATACTCTGCTGCAACCGACTTTTCAAGAAGAGAGTTCCAAACAAAAAAAGAAATGCCTCACCGCCGTTTAAAATGACCGTCCTCTCATTTTAAAACAACGACGCCTATTTCCGGATTCTTAGAGAAGAGGGAGCATCCTTTCCACATCCACCCTGTCGGGATCAGTCAATATACTTTAGCTTACAATCATGTCGAATCTTACTCTCCTGAACTCCAGTGGTCTAAAGCCTGTCCAACCATTCTTCATAAGAGAACTCACCCATTCCATATGTTAGTCTGATAAAATCTTGTTTCAAATGTTCCTAACGCCTTTACAGCCTTCCCTAAATAAGGTGACCAATATTGTAGATTGGACTCTGGCCCTCCACACTATTAAATGTTCTGCACTTCATCCCTCTTCCACACCACAATAACTCCCGAAGTTGACACGTGGGGAGGGGAGCAGTGTGCGGTGAAAGGTCAAACAGGGAGGTTACCCAAAGTGTGAGATTGGGGCAGGTGAGAGATGGTCTGTCCACCCTCCCACTAAAGCCTGTTCCTTTCCGTTTACCACAACCACACTGGTCCTCTCGCTGTCAGTGCAGCTCAGTTATTACTCCACCTCCTTTCTGCAATGTGGAAAGCCAGGCATGAGGGCATTGCAGAAAGCTGCCACCTTCGTGAACGCTTTTCACACAACAACTCAGGCAGACCCGTGGTGTGAATCACCAAGCCCCACCTCCCCGGCCGAACGACTCCGCCCATGAACAAAAGCATTGCGGCAACTGCCTGAGAGAGATAGGGGGTCTTGATGAACTCGGACTCACCCATTCAACAATTAGCAGCTCAGCTCTTTTCAGTTGCAGCCTATGTCCGAACTTTGTTCATTGTTCCAAATGTTCCTCCTAATTCAGCAGCTCGTCATTCGCCTTACCTTCGTAATTTAAATTGCAGCCACTCAAATTCCCGCTCTTTACCACGACGGATAATGGAACAGGCAGTGCTTGTATAATCTAATATTTAATACAATAGGGGTGAAATTAACAAAGTGCCATTGCAATCTGTTCTCTATATCATCTGCTTTCATCTTTTGTTTAAAATTGTTTAATCTATGTTTAATGGATTATGACAAATTTAATTTAGATGAATTACGATTCCCTAAATTTGGGTGACTTGCATATTTTAGATGTGAGTTTTAAATTTCAGACCTAGTAACCACTTCCTCAAGTAAAGAAGTGTTCGTTCACAATAGAACAGACAGCATGACAGGAATTGGATTGATCACCGGACAGGTAGGGGAGCAATGTCATGCCATGACATTTTTAATTCAGGTTGTCCACAGAATATTAATTAATGAGAGCTGTTACCACGAAAAGTAGATCAATTTATTGGAATTGGTAGAAAATCTAGTTTAATTTTAAATCGATTACAATGATGACATTTTATATTTTCCAGACAACCCCACTGCTGCAAATTGAGAATGACCCCGTTGCACTGAGAGAGGGGTTGCAGGTGACGTGCTTTTGTCTGTCACCAACCCCACCCCTCCCAGCCTGCATTAATCTTAAAGTGAGCAACAGGGGCGCGCTAAATTCATGTTGCCTTTTTGTTCCATGGTGTTGGTAGTAAGCACACATTCAGCTTCGAGGAATGACAGCTCTTGAACAGGCACGAACTTGGAGATTAGGCCACAATCAGATCAGTCATGAGTGGCAGAGCGGGCTCCATGGGCCGAATGCCCTTACACCTGATCATATTTCTAAAGATTTTATTTCCAAACGATGGCGGTGTGGTGTTCATGTCACTGAACCCGTAATCCTGAGACCTGGGCTCATGTTCTGGAGTCATGGTGGAATTTAGTGGCAGGCGGTGGAATTTCAATACACTTGCATACGCTGTCGGCTGCAATAGTACAGGTTTTGGCTTAGTTCTGTGAGACATAGCCAAACATCCCTAAACATTCAGATGCTCTTATCCAAAAATAATTCCTTTCTATGTGAAAGAAGACAATCAATTCTAAATAAAAGCCGAGTTTAATGAGGGTATGGCAAGCAAGGACAGAATTTGATGTCCATCTCCTTCTGAACTCCTCTAGCCCGTGCAACACTCTCTGTCTCTATAAAATCCTCCACCTCCTGCCTCTGTAACTTCCACCAATCCATAAAGTGCCCGACTATTTCTGTGACTTCCTACAGCACCTGCAACTGTCACTCTGTGTTAAATCTTCAGCTGCCACTAAAATTGTCCATAAGTCGGCAACATCATCAGGCAACGACCACCCTTACTGACTGTAAACTCCATCAGCCCCATAACCATGAATATCCCTGTAAATCCATCCAGTCCCGACAACCCATACTATCTAATTTACCTCCACCAGTTCATGCAAAGCCACCTATCCCTATAGCCTCCTCTAGCTCCTACAACGCCCCTATCTCTATAACCTACGTCCAAATGATACTCTCGACCTATCTCAGTAATGTCTTCCAGCCCCTGAAACCCTTCCTATCTCTGTTACCAACTAGAGACCCCACAACACTTCTATCTCTGTAACCTTCTTCAGTCTCCACAATTACCTCTATCTCAGTAACCTCGTCCAGCTACTACAATGCTCTGCACCTCTGTAGCATCCTCCAACCAGACCACACAACACTTCCTGTCTCTGTAAATTCGTCCAACCCCTACGATATCCCTATCTGTGTAAGCTCCTCCTACACCGACATATCTCCTTCTTTCTGTTATATCCTCCAGCCTCTCCAGACCTCTCTATGTATGCAACCTCCGTCAGACACTGCAACCCTCACTATCTCTGCAAGTTGCTCCAGCCACTACAACCTTTCCCTGCTCCGTAACCTAAGAAAAATCCAACGACCCTCCCAATCTCTGTAAACTCCTCTAGCATCCACGACCCTTCCTATCTCTGTAAGCGCTTCCTGCCCCTATACCCTGGTTAAAAATTGCAACCTACGTCAACCATTCATTCATTACCAATTTGCTTTTACTGGAAATATGCTACATGCAACTTGGCTGTAAAGTTTTCATATTACAACTGTAACAACAATTTTTATAAACTTTATTCAATAGCGGCATCTTGTTTATGGTTTATTATATTTCGTGAAATGCAATTTTCCCTTATTTATTTATTGCACCATTGCTCCCTCAAGGCATAACTTCTCATAAAACACAAAATTGCAGGAAGGAGCTTTTTCCCTCCCAATTGTTTAGTTTGGACGGTATGCAGTAGTAAGTCAGGCACAATGGTTTACGGGTTATATTACTGGTCTAATAATCCAGGACTCAATAGTTTAAGGATTATGTTAGTGGACTAATAATCCAATGTACAGGAGCGACAGGGGTAATGCCACTGCAAAAATATTACAGGGTGCAGTCTTTTAAGTGTTATGTTGCTGGACTAAAAATCCAAGATACTGTAGTTTAGGGGTTATGAAGTTGTACCAATAATCCAGGGTACAGGAGTGTAGAGGTTATGTTACTTAACTAATCACCCAGGGTATAGGAGTGCAGGGGTTATGTCGTTGGACTATTTATCCAAGTTACAGGAACATAGGTCCTATGTTACTGGGTTAATAATAGAGAGCAGATTACTCTAGAGATTATATTGTTGCATTAATAATCCCAGATAAAGTTGTGTAGATGTTATGTTACTGGGCTAATAATCCATGGCATAATTTTATTGGGGTTATGTTACTGGCCGAATAATCCCGGAGACAGTATTGTAAACGTTATATTTTGGTCTATTAATTCAGCATACTGTTGTATTGGGTTTTGGTTACTGGAATAATAATGCAGGGCACAGCAGTGTAGTGATAGTGCACTAATTACTGTACAAATAATCAAAGCAAAGTTGGTTAAGGCTTATGTACTGAATATATAATCCAGGGCACAATATTATACCGTTAATTTTACTGAATTAATAATCCAGGGTGCAGCATTTTAACTGTTATGGTACTGGACTAATAATAGAGGGCAGAACAGTGTAGGAATTATTTTACTGGACTGATGGTAGAGGCTACAGTAGCTTAGGGGTTATGCTACTGGAATAATATCAAGGGTACAGTAGTGCAATGATTATATTACTGGACAAATAATCCAGGTTACAATAGCGCAGGGAACTTTTTTCCAGAGTAATAATCCAGCGTGTAGTACTCTGCGGCGTATTCTACTGGGCTAGTAAGCCAGAGTAAAGTAGTGTATTTGTTCTACTGCACGGTTTCTAATCCAGAGTACAGTAGTATGTGCGTTGCATTTTGGAATAATAGCCAATTTTTCAACTGCATATTGGTCGTGTTGTTGGATTAAGTATGCAGTGCTTTCGATTTTTTTCCTACTTTATGGGATGAAGGCGAACCTGGCTGTGTCAACATTTCTTGCCCCTCCCTTTTTGCCCATGAGAAGATAGTGATGAGCTGCATTCATGAACCGCTGCAGTCCTTGCAGTTCAGGTGTCCCCATATGGTTATTAGATGGGGAACAAGAGAGTTGTGACCCAACAATTGTGAAGGAATGGTGTTATATTTCTAAGCTGGCTTGGTGAATGGCTTGAAGGGGATCTTCCTGGTGATGGTCTTTATTTCTATCCCTTAAATTTAATGCACTTGCCATTAATGATCAAGTATGATACACGGTCTAATGGATTTTAAAAAAAAATAAACAGCATCAATAAGGGAATTATTAACTTATTCATGTTAAACATATTGCAAGACATTGGTGCTCTCAGTGTTCACTATCTCGAATGCAGATCGAATATGCAGTTCTTAAAAGTATCCTGATGGGATGTCTTCTTCCTGTTTGCCAAACAGAACAAAGGTTTCCACGCAAACGGATTCACCATTTTATTTAAATTTCCAAACGATTGATGCACCAAGAATGGAGAGTCAACTACACCTGCCGTGACATAAAGCAATCATAGACCATCATGATTAAATATTAACGTATGTAACTTTTAAACAAAAGCCGAATGGTCAGTTGAAATAAAATATAATAAATAATCGGTGGTACAATTTTAACAGAAGTTCATTATATGATACTTTGTCAGTGCATTCAGTACGTAACTAGCGCTGGGGTACAACTTGGCTCAAATAAAACTTGGTTTTTCAGTGCAGAAACTTCGAGATCAAAAGCCCTCATCAAGATCTAAAGTTGGCCATTTACATTTTGAGGTAACGGGCAATCGAGGGTGCCATCTGATGGAACTGTCAGTTGCATGTCCGCGGCTCTGTTCGCGGCCGTGTGTCCCTGGTGAGGAAGCATGCAGTGTCTGCTGGCATTGTCGAATCCTTCCATGCTCGCTTGGCAACGCGGGGGCTGGGCTGTTTTATTGGCCTTGTTAATCACATTTTGGTGTCATGTTTGTAACTTGCCTTTAAATTTGGTCTTCATTTTTACAGTTTCAATTTAAATTGGATGACCTTTGCGTTGTCCCTTAATTTGAAAATTTAGTTTATTTGGTTGACTCAAAGCAGTTACAAAGAACACAAAAGCCGTCATTAAGTTGCTTTTTAGTAATTTTGAAGGATAAAACCTGAGTGTTTCTGAAAAAAGAGACAAGCTGAAAGTTTTTGTCTTGCAATCATCTGGCCAGTTGGTGGACTTGTGAAGTAATCTGATGAGTGCAAGATGAAGAGCTTCAACATGTCTATTTTTTCAGCAACACGCTAGTGATGACTTACAATTTAGAACGGAATTTCATTGAAACCTTTGGGCTGAAAATATTAAATAATTAGAGGTAATATCTGAATACTCATGGAGATGCACTTAAAACAATTTGGTGTCCTTTTAACTTTGAACCACGTTAAAGTGAATGGTATCAGAAAGGCTGTGGTGCACATGTGGCAGCTTTGCACCAGAAGTCCAGGAATGGACTTCTAACTTCATAGTGATTAGAGTGGGCCAACGCTCAACGTGAAAATTGGCCGTCATTGAAAGTCAACCACATTGATGCGGGCCTGGAATCACATCTAGGCCAGGCCAAGTTAGGGAGGCAGATTTATTTCACTAAACGACATCAGGGAATGATATGGGTTTTTACAACAATCGACAAGGGTTTCATGGTCATCATTAGCCTTATTTTCTACTTCAAGATTTTACTTAATTCAAATTTCACCATCTGCCGTGAATGGATCGAAAATGGATCCCCTGAATCACCGCAATGCCAATCCAGTGGTAAAAATGCTATTCCACAGTCTCCTTTCATTGATATTTAGCCAGGAAATAGACCACACTGTTATCAGAATCTCCAACTTTTGGCAGAAGCAGAGCCTTCTATGAATCAGTGATAGAGAAAAAACATGGGCCCAGTGCCTTTTCACTGAAGTGGTTTTGCGCGAGCACAGAATGTCACTGAGAGTGTCGTTCACGGCCAGGTCTTAGCGGGTCTTGTCAGATAAGAACAGCTTTGGTGCATGTGGCGACGGAGCAGCCAATTCATGGAGTGTTTCATCATCGATCCCCTCTGCCTCCCCTCCGTATTGGCCGGCTAGGAAAGCAAATCTGTTTCTTGAAATTAACGTGGTTTCGTCAAAGTCTATTCACCTTAATATTTCACCAGTTTGCACCTGTAGATTAATCTGTGACGGTTAGAAACCTAGTCTGGCGAAAGAGAACAAATGCATCAATGTTATTTGCGCTGTCTGGGATTTCTGAATTTTGCCAGTCTTCTGCTGAGGCAGAGTACAGTCGCCTCCCAGAATACTGACAAACATCCTGTGCAAGTTCTAGTCTCATTACTTTACTTGCTCACTGTCTGCACATTGCTAAGTGTAATAGTTGGTGCTATTGCACTTCGCAATGTGCTGCTGTCTCCTTTTCCCTCACCATCTAAGGCCTTCCTCCATGCTCTTTCCTTTTCCTCTTGAACGAAAGCTGCTTCAGACAAAATATCGAGTTGCACCTTGTCGATGTGTGTCGCCCCCTTCTGTTGTCTTGCCATCTCCTTCTGTGTCTGCAGTGAGGCCATTTGGACAACTAGTTCGGCTCCCCTGGCACTGGCAACTCGACGGGTTTCACTTGCACTCAGCAGGTTGGTGCAAACCCAAGCAACACATGGAAAGACGGACATGGTGTGATGCGGGGGCATGTAGGGGACGTAGTTTCAAATACCCCCCAGCCTCGGCAGCCTCACCCTTCCCCGTCTAGTTGTAATTTTTCAAATTTTCTTACCCAGCCATGGCAGCTCAGCTTCCCTTAGGCCTAGGCAACGAAGTTCACTGCCGACCAGTTCGGTACTCCCGCCACCCTACACACAGCTTTGAACTTCAGAAACAGTCCAATAATCCCAAGAAATAGGCGAAATCGACGGGTGGTGCAAAACACATGTCGCAATCATTTCCAAGTTCTATATATTAATGCACAAGGGCAGCCAGATCCAAAATCACTGCAGCATTCTGCAGTCTCACTCCATGTAAACAGTATACTGAGTTTTCTTTATCAGCCAAAGTGTCCAAACTTTTATTGTTTTCACATTGTACTCCATCTGGTAAATTCCTACTACTTGCATAAAACAGTAACAAAAGTTCAAAGAGTTTTCATCACTCTGATGCTGACAGCAGACTGCGGTTTTTGTGTTGCTGTTTGCTGCTCATAACAAAGACTCGTTTTTTTTATCTCGGGGAATAACGTTGATTTGCGAGCTGTTCGGTAATCAATCTTATTTTCCTTTTTCCTCTTGCTCCCATTAATGTTATCTCTTTCCCCGTCTCTCTCCACCTATCTCCTCTCTCTCACTCCCCTTCTCTCCAAGTTACCATCCACGGTCTCTTTCTCTCCATCTAACACATCCTTCACTAAGCTCTCTCCTTTTCTCTCTCTCTCCCTTCCCATCCCTATATTTACCAAGCACTGCCACCTACGCTTTATTTCTCTTTCTCTACCCCCAAACCCCGCCTTGTGCTGCCTCCCTCTCTCCAATTCTGCCATCCCCTCAAACCTCCTCCCTCTCTCTCCATCTCTGTCTCTCCCACCCACTACCTCCCCATGCTGTCTACATCTCCCTCTCTCTCTCTATCCACCACTCTATCACACCCACAGCCATCTCTCAATCTCTCTCTATTTCTCTGTACCTCTCTTTCCCTGCGTATCTCTCTCTTTGTCTCTATCCTTCCATCTATATCTCACCTGCCCACAACGACCTCCAGCTCTCTTCCTGTCTCTTTATCTCTCTCTCTTTCTGTTAGTTTCTGCCTCTGTCTCTCTCCTTCCATCCATTTCCCTTCCAAACACCGGCAGGTTCCACTCTCTAACTCTCTCACTTCTACACACCCTACCCCCAGTATCTCCCTCTCCCTCCCTCCCTCTCTCCAGCTATATCCCTCCCACCACCGTCATCTCCTGCTCTTTACCTTCCTGTCCTTATCTGTTTGCCTCCCTTCTCTGTCTATCTCCCCCTTTGTCTCACAAACCGTTATGTTTTGTTTGATTTGATATGTTTTACCTATGAGCACACTACGGTATTTGCTATCTTTTACATCATTCAGATTATCTCGGGAGTGCTGTCTATTCTCGATTGCATTGTTCTATATTGGACAAGAATAAAAGCGAGCCCAGTGCATTATCAAGAATATGCAGAAGACACTGGATGAGCGGTCTTTCGGTGAGATTCAGGTCAAGGTCTGAAGCAATGTTTATGAGTTAGAATGGGGGGAGTCCATTTGAACAGCTTAGGCGGTTGAATAATGTTTATGCTTTCATGCGCCACAGCATAACTGCTTGATTTTCAGTGCCAGCCCTCCAGAAATTAACGCCAAGCTTTTGCTTGCATTTCCAGAATTTTGTTCATCGCAATAGTTACTTCCAAGTGCAGGTGAGTCTGTTGCACACGGTCAACTTATAAGGATAATGACGTCTTCTTATCTCACAGACCAGAATGTCCCACCTTCCAATAAACTGCACTGAAATTAATTTACAAACCGTATTTTCAGATGTAATGCTACTTTCATGTATGTCTGCAGCGGTCTCCTTCTGTGTAAACTTAATTTCTATTCATCCATCTTCTATGAAACTGCTTCAGACAGGCCCTGACTAACTCACATCTATAGATGTCAGAGTATGTCCGTTACCTCGCTATTGGATGTCAGTGATTTCCTTACACTGAATCCTAAATCACTCTACTCCTCCTTATCATGGGCATCCCACTGACTGGAAGTTGGTCTGTTGCATCGTTTTAATGTCCCCTCTCACTGCGAGCAGTGAATTTCTTTTGTCACAGTCTCACCCAGATGTTCATGCTGCGGTGGAATGTGTTGCTGTTTTCATGACACGGTATCAGCTCCAATTGATTGTTGCTGTTTGCAACATTAAGCTCTCGTCCACATTGCTCATTGCGCCCGTAACTTACCGTATTCAGAAAACAGTGATATATGGCTGCCTATCCATTCATCTCACCCTCAACAAATTCCAATAAATACCAAACACAAAATACAAACTGCTGGGAAAAAAAACACTGGTCAAAGCATGTGAATAATCAAACAGAAGAGGAAAAAATATTCATAGTTTAAGAAGTTATTATCATTATAAACATGATATATCGTGTGAAATTGATATTTACACTTTTCGTTCCAGTTTATTGTTTGTGGGAGCCTGTGATACATTCTAGGAAGTGAACCGAATACAAGCCTTGTGAGTAAATCCATATTGGAATTCAACGAACCATTTTTTTTTAAAATTCCAGGAGTATTTTGTTAAGGTTTAATTCTGCAACTAGCTTTTTTTTTAGCGCAAATTCGACAAAGAACTTTCATGCTACAATGTTCAGCTCTAAGGTAAGTCAGATGATGGATTAGAAAATGTCCACGTGTTATATCATAAAAACAATGGTTTTGAACTGAAAAACCGTGCTACATTTCTCCAAGTTGAAATCATGAAAGAAACAGATTCTAAAGCAGAGTTGCAGTTTAAATATAAATAGAACTAAAATTGGATCCGTGCGCATAGTTCTGGTGAGAAATCAATTCAGGCATCATGGAAGGGATCGAAGGCTAATAGGTGCTTTATTTTTTTCAATTCAGGGATTTTTACTCAGGAGGAAAATAGCGACGTTTTGTCAAATGCCAGACGCACAAATAAAACTGCCATTTTAAAAAAACAAAATAATTCATATTGGTGTTCAATGGAAAGTCTATATCTTTGGTGGGGTGCAACAAATGTATTAATTTTTTTGTGTGGAATGTCATGATGGACACGTATCAAAATAATTTACTGCTTACTCTCAGAGGACTTTGGTCTGTCTGTTGGCGAATTTGACCAGCGTGTTTCTGGCGGGGCGGATGCACTATTGTCGCATGTCGATGTTGTCTTTTGGTCCAGAAAAGGATTATATGCTTCCAGAGGCGTCGGAGGTCGCTGTGCCCCTTCTGTGAGTACAGAGCAAATACTTTACATACAATCGAATTATGCAAATCTGCAAAGCAGCTCCAGCACGTGCTCGCTTTATTTCATATAGGCTTGCTGAGAATGGGCAGTACTCAGAGGGCCGCTCCCGTGTTACTGTCCTGCAGCAACCTCCTTCCACCTCACCACTGGAATCTACCAAATAAAAAAAAAACAGTTTGGGTTTGCCTGTAAGTCTTAACCTCGTGAAACAACCTCAGCTGCTTCACAGGAGTGTTGCCAGCCAAACCTCACACCCAGACACAGGGGGCGATACAATTTTAGGAAGCCAAAAACGAATTAAAAGAGATGGGCTTGTGGAGCACCTTACGATTCATGGCTGCTAAGCAGACTGCAGCAGTTTGTTACATGGGCAGCAGTGTTTTGTTTGACCTCAAATTTAGGGAAGATTGAATTCAAGCAGGCGGGCCATGAGAGAATTGGAATATTCTAGACTGGAGACTTCAGTCACTGATAAGGGTTTTCCTGTCCAGCTACCTAGATGCCACTCAAAGGCATACAGAATCACATTGGACATACTAAGCATTCCAGGCTGAAAGAGCTACCGCCGCCACAACACCTCCCTCCCCCTTCTACCCGCGGGGTATTTCGCGGCATTTTTACACGTGACAAGCTCACGTTTCTCGTTTTGGATTCACCCAATATGTGAGAAATGCATTGCCCTGCTGAAGTCTCTACTTTTTGCAAATATCTCTCATATTTTCCTCTGAGATTTATATTTTGTATTGGAAAGTCCCTAGCCTAATGCACTGTATACATTGTGAAATAACGTCTTTTGTATCCCCGAAACCTGTTTTGCTGAACTGCCTGTTGGAGGCAAATTCATTTGTGATTTTTTTTATGAAGGAGACTGTATTTACGGATGATATCGGCTTGGGTGTAAATAGGCCACAGTCAGCTGCGTGATGGATTTAAAGCCCATGTTACTACTGCAGGACCTTTCACTTACCCACTCTCCTATCCACTCATTACCTTCGCGATCCTCGAATATTCCTCCACCTGATAGATTGAGACGAGTATATTTAACTTTCCATGGAGCTGCATTAGATGGCTGACAGCAAGAACTTAATTACAGTACAGATATGCCACAGAACAATGACGAATGCTAGCTGTTTACTTTCACCAGGTGTGGCTATATTCTCTGCCCAATACTCTTGGTTAAGTTTATTTGTCGATTCTGCGGTAACAGTGGGCAGGAAAAGCCTCGTGGCCAGAATTCTTTTTATTTTTATTATTTTCGATTGCACTTAACATGTTATTGACACTGATGCACAGAAATTGCCTTTGGATTTCCATTTCGTCTCCAGTATATTAATGCTGTTGGAGATACACATATCTCTCACTGTTTCAATTTACGTTTGTGAGGTGCTGTGCAGAAATTCGAAGATACAAATAAATAAGTTAAGTAATTGTATGGGAACAGTTAATATTTAGCATTCCTCTGAGGAGAAAGAAGTGATTTTATTGTCCGCAGCACCTTTTTACAAACATTACAGTGCGTCTTATGGGGAGAGAAATGGTGTCCCATCAATGCGAGTGTGATTATGACGAGCAGACATTTCGTGTGTGTCCTGCATGAGCTCTAAAAAATCAGAAGGATTTGTGTGTCCTGGTGCATGAATCACAAAAAGTCTAGTGTGCGGGTACAACAAGTAATGAGAGGAGCTAATACAACATTAGCATTTCTTATGAGGGGAATTGAATTAAAAAAGCTTTTGGCCACCAGTGTTGAAGCTGAAAAGTAATCATTTCCGGCCGAGTTTTCTTCCTGACCCGAATTGATTGAGAAGTGTCTTCAGAGTCACAATCTTTAAAAGTTGTCTTGGTTTTAGTAGCTTCAATGGATTTCTCTCTGTTTCATAATGTTGTCAAACATTTCCGTGGGCATTTCTTGCTGTTTTTAGACTTGGCTCTTGACTGGCCGAGATATCTCAATTGTTCAGGCTGAGGGAAAGGGAGCTTTCTCGGCATTTAACCTTTATTATACTAAAAGTACCATGATAGGTCTAATCACCATTCGCGTGAGGTCAACAGGAAGATGCATTATTGCAAATTATGCTCGGTATTAACCCATTAAAAAGCAGAGTGGTTCCACTGAATCTGCAATTGTACCACCCAAGGCCAACACACTCCTTATGTTGCTCTGATGAGTGTCTGAAAAAATATCAGAAACAGGGTCACTGTTAGCTTCCACTGGCCTTCAGGACTGTTTCAACGTTAAATATGGTCATGTCTCATCTTGACTTTAAATGTCACCGTCCGGATCTGTTACAAAAGTGGTTAATATCTAAATCTGCATTGAACAGAATCAGTGCAGTTGCACCACACCCCACACCCCCCTCGCCACCCACACACCCCCCCCCCCACCACGCACCCCCGTCCCCCCCCGTCGCCCCCACCCCCGCCCTTGCCTAGAATTCAAAATCTACAAAAGCCACTGCGTGAAGTGATTTTAATATGTAAGTTGATGAATGGATTGTAGCTCTGCCTGCCACTGTCTCAGAACATGGTGTCGGATGTTATCACCGAGACAAGGAAAAAGGCTGTCTTCAAATTCTCGTGAACCTTCAGAATTCTAGTCAGGGGAGAACTGCGCATGCTCGTTTTTTATTATCGAGACTGATTTTCATACTTCAGAGCAAAGAGATATAAGGAAAGCAGAGGAAGCTGAAATTGAAATAGGAGAATCATGACAATATTAATATTGGAGCAGACCTGAAAGGCAGCACCGATGCTGCTCCTGCTCCTGTTTCTGATGTTATTACATACACGGATCAGAGCAACAAGAAGGTGTAAATTGACCTTGGAGTGGAAGGAGTGCAGATACCGATTTTTGTTCGGTTCATCGGGGAAATAATTTGCAAACTGCGAGCTCCGATTTTATGTAATTTCTTAAAATTAAAAGTAGACTGATGGAGATGTATTTTGTGTTAAAGTTGTGACATCAGAAGGAACTTATACAGCCTACCCTGTAGAACAGGAAGTTCTAGACACAATCAAGGCTCCAGTACCAAAAAAAAATCTCGGTCTATATTTACAACAATTCGCCAAAAAAATTCAATGGAAGCAATACATTGACACCATTCTGTTGATATTTTAAAGCACTGTCCGTTCATGTATTTTGAGGCTGTAGGGGAATCCAGCATAAGTTGCTAGAGTTCTGTTTTTCAAATGAGAAAGATTACAGTCCAAACAGGGACTTGAATCGCGGACAATAAAAACCCGATGACTTAGCAACTGCGCTAGTGCTTTGACGGCCACTGCTAACATTTCTGAATGCTGGAGACATGGGATCTGCAGATGCTCGCTGAAAGTGTTCAATTCTGTGACGGTATTTACTGGAGTTCTATCAAATCAGAGGGATTTTAACACTAATCCAGAAAGCACAATTGAGACAGAGGATATTTCCTAATGATTTTCAATGTATGAGCAGTACTGAAGGCCAGGAGAGGATTTTTTTTTTCTGCCCACATTTCTGACATTCCTATAGGCACTGATCAGAGCCACAAGCCAGATGATGGAAGGAGTGCAGATTCAGCAGCTTTCCACTTTGTAATCGGTTGAATCGCCGGATAGTTTGCAAATTGTGACCTTCTGTTGTCTCCAGTATCACCTCCCGTCTTGTAACTTTGCTTTCCATGTGGTATAAGAAAACCCACAGTGCAGTTAGGGAGAGATTTGCAGGACCTGGACCGAGCGACAGAGAAGGAATGGTCGATATATTTCTTGGTCAGAATGGTGAGTGATTTGGAGGGCATCTTCTCGGCCGTGATTTTCCCGTCTATCTGCTGCCATTATACATCTGGATGGTAGTGGTCATGTTTTTGGAAGGTGCTGTCGGATGAGACGTGGTGAAAACCTGCCAGTGCCTCATGTCTCTTACTGAGAGGGCCTGAATGACAATTCACTTAAAGGCCTCTCTCTCTCGCTCTACCACTGACACCCGACGTGAATAGTTCCTGCATTGTTCCTTTCAATTTGTTATTCCCTAAAGTTGAAAAGACTGACAGATGATCTCATCGAAGTACATAGCATTTCAAGAACATGACAGGGCTGATTTTTGAAGTATGCCCCCTTTGCCTTGCGATTCTAACTGTATAGTCAGGGTGATAGGAAAAGAAGAAAGGGAGAACAGGTGGCAGTGTTGCTAAGGAGTTCATTGCAGTGTTGGAGAGGATAGATGTGGCTGACGTTTCAAGTGTGGAATGTATGTAGCCAGAGGTACGGTACGAAAATGTAAAACCATATTTTCGGTGTCGCCTGAAGCCCACCAACCACTGCAAAGTATGTGGAAAACAATTTTGCAGTGAAGTTATGGACATGATGAAGAATTATAAAGTTTTTATAATAAGAGGTGTAATTACCCGAACATAGATAGAGATATAGTGGTGTAAATGACAGAGAGAGGAAACAATTCCTAATATGTATTCGGTGTAGTTATCTATTGAGAAATGTTTACTGTCCAATGACAAATGATGCAGTTTGCAGCCTGTTTCTGGAGAATGAGATGCGTCAAATGGATCAGCATTAGTAGGTAATCATTCAGAGGCAACGATTCTGCCCCCATTAAGGCTTAGAATGGCTTCGAAGGGAGAGAAAGGCCAATCGAAAATATTATTAAATCACTGGGAGACAGCCAACTGAATTGGGGTAAGAATGGATATATCGCAGATAAGTAGAAACTAACAATTAGCTGCCAAATGGCAACTCAACAATGGTCTGCTTTTAAAGATGAGATAATCCAATTACAATAAAAGCACATTACCACCAAAAGCAAAGTAGGGGAAAACATACTCATCATTCCTTGAATGTCAAAGGGGGAGAGATTGACAGGAAGTAGAAACATCGTGCTTATGTCAGCAGTTAGGTTGATACCATGACCAGAAGTCAAGCTGAATGCATGAGGTTCCAAGGGGAATTTGAAGAAGCAAATACATGAAGTAAACAGGGAGTATGAGAAGAGAGTAGCAGCTAAAATAAATCTGAATTCAATTTCCACTGTAGGCATATAGGAACGAAAAAGTCAGTAAATGGACGAGTGACGTCGAATTATTGATATACATAGAAAAAGCGCCATGGATAATAGGCTTTCAAGGAATACTTTGCATTACTCTATAGCAAGGGAGAAGATGATTTCCAGGTATTGTGAAAGAAGGGGCGTTGAAGGGAAAGATTTTGACATTTTTAAAGAGGAGACATTGAATACCATGTCTGTACTTAAAGTTCTGAATGAAAGAGGACAGGATGAGCTTTATCCAAGGATAATGACGGAAGCGAGAATAGAAATCGCAGAGGCACTGAGCCGAATTTTGCAATCTCCCCGTGGTGGTTCCAGAGGACTCGAGAATTTCAATTGCTACTCATGTTTTTTTTTCAAAATTGGGCGCCTAGATCAGCCCAGCATTTACATGCAAGTCAGTTTAAGCTCAGCTGCGTGGAAGTTTTTAGAAATGATAATTCGAGACAACATGAAGTGTCACTGGGGCAAATGTGGGTTATTTGAGAAAAACAGCTCAGATTTGATAAGGAAAACATTTAATTGGTTAAATAACTTTCCTGACTTTTTTAAAGGTAACAGAAAGCTTTAATAAGGGTAATGAAATTGATGTCATGCACATGAACCAAAGGATTGCATTTCACAAAGTCGTCCACAATAGACTTGTGAGCAAAGTTAGAGCTCATGGAAGGAAAGGGCCACCTGCAACATATATATGGAGTTGGCTGAGTGCAAGAAAACAAAGAGTAGTGGTGAATGTTTATTGTTTTCTGGAGGAAAGCTTACATTGGCATTTCGTAGGCATGGGTCTGATGAACGCTCGTTCTTCTGCAAAATATGTTAAAGACATAGGTCTATTTGGACATGGCCTAATTTCAGAATTTAAACAAGATGCAACAATTGGAAAAATGTTGACACACGAGCAGGATATTGTAGCCCTTCCAGAGGACGTTGACATGTTGGTATAAGGGCCGGAGAAGGGGCAGGTCAAAGTTTGTTGACGGAAGAGTGAAGTGACTCATTTTCATCAGAAAAATGTAGAGAGGAAATATGAAACAAATCGTGGAATCCTGAAGGGTTTGCACGAACAGGGGGATCTGGCAGTATATGTGCTATGGTCTACATATGGAGGTGTAATTGAGACTGGTTAAGAAAGCGAAAATCAACCTGTACTTTAACAGTAGGGGCATTTTGTCAAAATCTCTGTATCCTTTCCAGCCCCTACAGCCTCCTTATATTGGTAAACTTCTCCATCCCTCACAGCACTCCCTACGTCTATAACATCCCTTTGTCCCTACAAACCTCCCTATCTCAGGAACATTCTGCAGCACCTTCCAACCCTCCATTTCTTTTTTACATCTTTCAGTTCCTAATAAACTGCCTACCTCTGTTACTTTCAACACTGTCATATAACACCGTATCAATAAATTCATTATGCTCTACCTATCTCTGAACCAATCATAAGCCCGTATAAAAGTCAGCCTTCTCTGAAAGCTGACCAAGTCACCACACCGCCTACCTCGGGCATTTCATTTAGACCCTTAAACCATCTCTACCACTCTTTGAACACCTTATGCGACTTTGTCTCCCTGCAACAATCTCCTGCCCTTCAATGTTCCCTATCTCTGAAACCTCCTCCAGCCATAAAACACTTCTTAACTCTGGAATCTCCGCCAGCTTCATCAATCCTCCCTATGACTGTTAACTTCTCCAGCACCGGCAATACTCCCTTTATCAGTAACCTTCTCCAGCCCCTACAAAGCTCTCCTATCTCAGAACCTCCAACAGCTCCTACCATTGTTCCAAAGACTGAAAACTTCTGAAATTATTACTACTCCCCGTAACTCAAAACCTCCTCTCCCATCTACGACTCTTTCCACCTCTGTTACATCCTCCAGGCTCATAGCAATTCCTAGCTCTGTATTGCCATCCGGACCATGCAACCCCGCAATCCCGTGACTTCCTGCAGGTCACGCTGCACGCTTATCACTGTTATCTCTTCTGGCCCGACAATGCTCCTTCCCTCTGTAACTTCCTCCTGTCCTACAACAATTCCTATACCTCTATTCTCCTCCAGCTCCTTATTCACTCTCCATTTCAGTAACTACCTCCAACCCCTACAAGCCTCTCAATACCTGTGACCTTCTTCAAATCCTACAGTCTCCTAACTCCTCAACATTCTCCAATCTTTGCAGTTATCCCTATCGGTGTAATCTCCTGAGCGTTGCAAACAGCTCCATCTCCAGAACCTCCTCCAGACCCTGCAAACGTCCCTACCTGTGCTGCCACCTCCAGCGCCTACAACACTCTCTAACTCTGTAACCTTCTGCAGTGTCTACAACCAGACCCATCTCTTCAGCCTTCTCCAGCACATATATCTGCCCCTATATCTGTAATGGCCTCCATCCCGTCTTATGATTTCTATTTATGTAACAACCACAAAACCCTGCAGCGCTCCCTAGTTCTATAAGCTGCTTTGGAGCCAAAAATCCTCCCCTTCTCTGTAACCTCCTCCAGCCCCACAAGCCTTCCCATTTCTGCGCCTCCTCAAGCCCTTACAACCTTCCCAACTCCGTAACCTCAATTATCTCTGGGCATCATTACAACTATGCTTTTACTAGCAACTTACTCAATGCAACTTGTCTGAAATGTGTTCAATAATGCAACAATAAAAATATTTTTACAGAAGTCATTCAATATCGCTATTTTACAATTGGCATGTTATAATTCGCAAAAAGTAAGTTTATATAATATATCTGTTGTGTAATTACTCCCTCAAGACATAAGTGCTCACAAAATATAAAACAACTGGAATGAGTATCTTTTTCCAATTATTTAGACTGCACAATGTCCAGTTGTACGTATGACAGTTGTTTAGGGGTTGTGTTGCTGTGCAATGTATTGCAGGGTTCAGAAGTGTAGGCGTTATGTTACTGGACTGATTATCTACGATGCTGGTGTATAGATGTTATGTCAGAAAACCAAATATCCAGTGAACAGGAGCGTAGGGACTATGTCACTTGAGTAATTATCCAAGTTGCAGGGGTGTCAATGTTACATTGCTGGACTAAAAATCCAGGGTACAGTCGTGTAGGTTTAATGTTCATGGACAGGTATTATAGGGACCAGCAGTGTACATGTTATATTAATACAATAATTGTGTTGAGCGCAGACTAAATAAACAGTTCTTAAAATTAACCTGATGGGTTATGTTCCATCTGATTGCCAAACACAGCACAGAATATCATGCAAATAGATTCACCCATTTTATTTAAATTTCAAACACAACGACGCATCAAACATGCAGATTCAGTTACAACTGAAGTGGCAAACAATCATCTACCAAGCTCATTTGGCATAAGGCATTTAGCAGTAAAACTCCAGCCAAATGCACAATCAAAGCAGAAAAAAACACATTTGAACATAACTACAATATTTGAGATTATGTCACTGCATTTAGTATAAAACCAACGCTGGAGTATAATTTGCCTCAAGCACAAATTAGCTTTTCAGTGTAGAAATATCAAGACAAAAAACCCTCATCAAAAGACCAAGATGACCATTAACAATTTCAAGCAGCAGACAATCGAGGGAGTCGTTTGACCACACTGTCTACGCATATTCATGGCTAAGTACATGGTCAGGTGTCCCTCGTGAGGGAGCACACGCTGTCTCCAGGCATTGTCCAGGCCTTCCTTGTTTGGTGGGAACTGTGGGGACTGGGATTTTTTATTGACCCTGTTAAGCACATTTAGATTTAACGTTTGTACCTTTCCATTAACTTAAGTCTTGATTTTGCAGCTTGCTTTTAAGAGGCTGCACTGAACTTTTTGCGTAATTTTGTTAACTTAATTTATTTGTATGACTCAGAAGATTTTACACGGAACAGGAAAAAAAAACTGTTAAGAAAATGTTAATTCATCATTTTCTGGGGGAGAATTGAGTGCTGCTGAAATAAGAGATATTTCGAAGCTTTTCAACATGCACCTATCAGGCTGTTTGGTAGCCTTTTGAATTCAGTTCCATTAAACGTAGGAGGTCACTCAATTGGACATCACGACCCTGGCCAATTGAACTCCCTCCATGTGCCCTTGTTTTCTTTAATAATTTACGGTGTGTGGGCGATGCTGGCTTGCTCAGCATCCAAAAATGTACCGGGCTTTGTATGAGGGCCCATTTTCTTCAGAATATTTTTTACGACTTTGATCTGAGTGCCTAGGTTGCATTTTCAAATGTTCAAATGATAAGACATTTTGAAGTAAATAGCCCGGAAGAAAAAATGTATTACCAGGTTCAAGAGGCTCGTGATCTGGGGAGACAAGAATCAGAAAACACTTCACGCAGGTAAGTGGGAAGCGGTGAGATTTGACAAGAATAACGAGGAAATGTAATTTAAACTTCAAACCAAATAAGAAGTCTGCAAAGGAATGTCAATGGGACTGAAAGGCATTGGGCATTGATCCTAGAAAATAACATGTCAATTTGTGAATGCTCTTGAAAAACAATTAGGTATTGTGCTTTACAGACTCTCTAATATACACATGCTTAGCCGGGTCAAATGGACCGAAATCATAGCAACATCATGCATGGAATCCTGACGTGTGAAGCTAACTGTGTCTCATCACTATCTGGAACAAGGGGATGGAAATTGCATTTCAACGCCACTTGTTACACAGCTGAATATTAGTGTTTGCACAACTGGTCGCTATGATTTCTTATCCACAGGCTTTGGATTGTGAGCAACTGGAACAGGAATGGCTGATTTCCAACAATGAGGAACATTATGTATGTCAGTAATTCACCAAGGGACCTTAGAGAGTTCCTTTCAAAGGAACGATAACTAGAATATTGAAGGACCAGTATAACTAATAGAATGCAACACCAGCACGTGGGAATTCCGATCCAAGTAACTCACCATCCTGACTTGGGGATATATCACTTTTCCTTCACCGTCCCTGTCTCAATATAATGTAACTATCTCCGTAACAGCACTGTGGGTATAGCACTGTAGAATATAAGCTCTTTAGCCGCATAAGAATGTAGCTGAACACCACCTTCTCAAAGGGCAATTAGGGATGGGCAATAAATTCTGGCCAAGCCAGCGAAGCCCACCTGCCGCTAATGACTTAAAATAAACGATTTGAGAAAGAACAGAGGGAAATAAGCTGCGTCATGACGAGCACTTTCCTTAAGAATGCATCCACCGACCTGATTTCGACTGCAAACTTTCTCCAGACTCAAACGCTTGAATTGCTTCTCCAGCGGCCATTTATTGATCGGAACACGAAACCCCTTTATATCATGAACTAAAGCCTGATGCACATTCAAATGTTTCTATAATTCATCACTTACAAATCAATTAAAGCAAAAAAAAAACAGCTCGAATAATGAGCAACATTACAGACATTATCTGTGATCAAATGTGGATCAAATACGGATCTTTAGGCAAATATGTATTTATTATCCGATGTGAAGCATGCGTGTCATATATTACCTGTCCTAAGACTATAAGGACATAAGAATTAGGAGCAGGGGTGGGCCATTCGGTCCCTCAAACCTGTCCCGCCATTTCATAAGATCATGGCTTATCTTCGCCACGCCTGAAATGCTCTATCATGTCAGATCCTCATGGCCCCCAACTGCCCATCATTTCAAAAACCTATCTACTTCCTTTTTAAATCGCCAGCACCGCTCTCTAAGGAAGAGAATATCAGCATCCACAGCCCTCTGAGAGAAGAAATTCATTTACATTGCAATTTCAATGAGTCTCCCCTTATTCTGTAACTGTGTTCCGTTGTTCAAGCTTCGCCCACTAATGGCAACATCTCCTCAGCACCTACCTTTCAAGGCAACTAAAGGTATTTTACGACCCAATAACATCGCCCACATTCTTCCATACTCTCACGAATAAAGGCCTAATCTGCTTAGCCATTCTTGATAAGTCAACTCCTTCATCGCAGGAATCATCTGCGTGAACCTCTGTTGAACATCCACTAATGCCTTTATATGCTTATGAAATATGGAGACCTGAACTGTTTAATGTACTCCAGGTGCGGCCTCACCAACACCCTATTCAGTTGTAATAAGTCTCCACTTTTTTTTTTAACTGCAACCACCTAGCAATACAGGCCAAATGTCCATTTGCCTCCTTAAATGATTGCTGCACTTTCATGCTACATTTTGTGTTTCCTGCACAAGACAACCAGGTCCCTCTGTGCTGCATATTTCTTGCAGTCTCTTGCCATTTAAATAGTAGTCTCCCTTTTGATTTTTCCTACCAAAACACATGGTCTCACACTTCCTTACATTAAGGTCGATCTGCAATTTTTTTGACAGCTGACTTAACCTGTCTCTACCCACTTGCAGATTACTTAAGTCCTCATCAGAACATCTCCCTCCACTTATGTGCAGTTGTCACTATTGGTGTTTCATTCAAAAGCTGAATTCCGTTTCTCACTTTGCTTTTGATCCATCATTTTTTTCTGAGTCTCAAATAATAAAAGCATTTTAATTTCCTTCGTTGTTACATTTAGTTATGTTCTAATGCTGGGTTGATCACTTGGACTTATTATGATCATTCTAAATTGGATATAATATTTTCGCAGAAGATGCCCTCATCCTTTTGTTCTTTGGCAGTAAAGAAATTGAGTATTGCTGGAAAAGGAGCTTCATCAAAATCTCTTTTTTTTCTCAGCAATATAATCCGTTAAGATAATTTCCTTTAATTTACGACCTCATTCGCCTGACAAATATCTCAACTCGTCTTGTCAAATTATGTTTGCAGATGCTTAATTGTCATATTATCCCAAAACTTAAAAACTTTCTTGACAGGTTTTGCAGCGTTTGTTTTCTCACTATTAAGGGAGGAGCTACACCGCTTTGTTAAATGAATTTCAAATCTCTGTTTGAAACAGAGGCTTGAAAGAATTAGTGATAGAGCAAAAACATGGAAAATGTGCCTTTTCAAGCCAGTTGCTCTCTCGAAACAGATTGAGTTAGAGAATGCCCTTCACAGCCAAGTCGCAGTGGCTCAAGTCATTGAACAACATATTTGGTGAATGTGGAAAGGGAGCAGCCATTTTCCATGACTGCTTCATCATCAACTCCCGATGCCTCTCCCCCGAATCGGCATTCAGTGGAATGTATATCACAATAACTTATGCTTCATTCAGCTCAAACTTTGGAAGGGTGAAGGAGCCAGGCACAGTAGGTCAATGTTAGCGAGTCAAATGTGTTTCTTAAATTTAAAGTGTTTTCATCAACGTCAGTTTACCTACAAACTTCTGCAGCATTTTCCTTGCGATTTATTTCTAGCAGTTAGGGCTCTACTGTGGAGAAACAGATCAAATTCTGAAATTATAATTGGGCTCTCTGGGATGTCTGAATTTCGCCAGCTATCGGCTGAAGCGGAGCAAACTCGCCTCCTTGAATTCTGGCAAAATTCCTTTGCAAGTTCGATTCTCATCAGTTTAATTGCCAACTAGCCACACGTTTCCAAGTCTTGCCATCTTCGTCCCAGTCCTCATTGAGGCCAATTGGAAAACTATTGTGGCTCCTCTCGAACTGGCAAGTCGAAGAGTTTCCCTTCCAAAGCTTTGGTTGGTGCAAGCCCAAACAAGACATGTCAAATCAGACATGGTATAATGGGGTTCGTGAAGGGTGCAGTTTAAATTAGCTCTCAGCCTCGCCCGACCTCGCCCTATCCCGGATAGTTGTTATTTGCCACGCCACACTGTGGTCCCGACTCGGCAGCCCCGCTTCCCCTAGGCCTCTGCAGAAACGCTCACCGGGCCCTCTCGCCTCCCCACACACAAAAAATGAACCCGGAAACAACCCCGAAACTCAAAGAAATAGTCTAAACCGATGAGCATTGCAGAATACATGCTGCCATAAATACTTATGGCTGTCCATTCATGTACTAAGACAGTCAGATCTACCTGCACTGCAGCATTCTGAAGCTTCTCTCCATATAAATAGTACACTGCCTATTTTTTATTCTTCAAAAAATTGACAAATTTTTATTCCCCCACATTTGCCAAATTTCTGCCAATTCGCTTAACCCACTTCTAACCCTTTTCAGAATATGTGACGCCTCCTCACGACATTGTTCCCCTCTATCTTTGTATAATTAGCAAATTACCCTACATTAGAGTCGATTCCTTCATGCAAGACATTGATATCTGTGCTGTCGAGTTTAAGAATTAGCACTGACCCTTGCAGCGTTTCTCTACTTACAGCTTGTCACCCTATAAATGACCCATTTATACCGATATTCAGTTTCCTTTGAGTTAGACCGTCATCTTTTCATGTTAACATCCTAAGCTCTTAACTTCTGCAGCACTTTTTAAATGACAACTTACTGGATGCCTTTTTATCAGGCAAATACACGACATCTGCACATTCCCCTTTATCAAGCCCAATTGTATTATCATCAAAAGACTGGAATAATCTTCTGAAGCACGATTTTCCCTTCACCAAACCACTTTGACTCTGCCGGATTTCAATGCGATTTTTGTCAATGTCCTGCTAGTAATTCTTTAAAAATGTTTCCTGCATTTTCGCAATGATAGATATTGGATTACCTGCCTTATAGGTTCCAGCTTTCAGTCACCTTGTTTTTCTAATAGTGGCGTTGTGTTTGCAGCTTCCCAAATCCGTCCGACATTTGCAAAACGTTATTGAATTCTGGAAGGTTGCAACCCAATTTAACGACTATCTCAGCAGCCACTTCTTCAAAGATCCTGGAAAGCAGGCTATCAGTTGCGAGGAAATGTCAGCATTTATTCCCAAGATTTTCATAGTATTACTTCCTCTAATTAAAGTGTTATTTCTAAGTTCCACTCACCCTATTTCCCAATACTGTTCTCATTTTACTGGGATGAATTTACGTCCTGCACAGTGAAGACATAAACCAAATACCATCTTTAAGTCTCTGGCATTTCCAATTATAAATATGAAGTCTCACTGTCTGTCGGAAGAGCAATCACCATCTCTGCTCTTTTCCTTTTATATGTACTTGCAGAAGCTTTCACTGACGGTTTTACATTAGTATTCGCTGTTGCATTTCCCTTATTTTGTTGTTGCAAAGTGCTCAGGGTAGTGCAAGACAAAAAGCTTCAACAGATCCCTTTTTCAGCAATGCTCAGGTTTCATATTTCTCTCTGTTTTTTTTTATCATAGCCCAATTTCTGGCTGGACATTGGACTCCTTTGCTCCTATCTAATACCATTCCAATGACTAATTTTTGCCGCATCTTACATTTAGTGAAATGCCATCCATTATGTCCCGCCTTACCCATGGATGGTGAATCCCTGCAGCAGAGCCCATTTTCCTCAATGCAACATATTCTTGCTGAAGGTGGTAATATATCTACTAAAAAGGCGGCTATTGCTTCTTTGATGTCTTACATTTTAACTTCAGTCTCTTTTGCCAAGTTTGTTTTCATAACCTACTTATGGCCTTCACTTATGCCCAATGCATTAATTCCAGGCATGCCTTTCAATCCTTTAAACGGATTGTTTGCTGCGGAATCAAAGTGGGCGAGAGAGCAAACAGGCCCTCCCAACACCAGATCGAAAACTTATTAAAAAAAACTGCATTCGGGCTGAGCATTGTTCTCTGCAGAGAGACAATAACAAGAGTTCAAACGGCTTTCAACACTCTGACACGGATAGCAGACTACAGTTTTTTTTTGTTGTGGTTTGCTGCTCATAGCAATGTTTCATATTTATTTTGGGGAAGTACTGTTCAAAATGCTCGTGAACATTTATATTTTTCTAACTAATGTTTATGACCGCAACTATGAGCCAATGTTCCTCAGTTGCTTCCTGTTTTCTCATTCATCTCAGTACCTCTGACGAGTTAATAGGGCTATTTTGGTTTAGGTAGAATCGGATATGTGCGCTTGCACTTCCGCAGAAGTATGTTAGCAGGTCCATACATTTGCATTTCAATACTTTTCGCACGTTGTCAAGAGCAACAGATCCACAGCCAGTACTTCCAGGAAGCTGCAAAAATTAATTTGCAAATTGTGAACATGAGAACAAGTTGTGAGGTAATGAACATTAACCCCCCCGTTCCCTTCCCCCATCCCACCACCACCACCACCCCTGCTCTCTCCCTTCCTTTCATGAAGTTACTTGCCAAAGATATCCAGATTTTAAAGTCTACAGCTCGAAGCCTGTCGACAATTGAGGCTAATCCAACAAACACAAATCACAGGAGCAGACCCCTAGGTCAGTTGGCCCTGTGTCCGGATTAACATCTCAGTTTGTTATGTACTTAAGGCCCGAAATGTAGGTCTCATTGCTGTATTGGTGCCGGAGTGCTGATCATCCGAACTCCTAAATTAGGTACAAGATATTCAACAAGTCGGTTGATGAGTTGACCGCACGATGGTAAATGGAGACTCCGAACCATCGGCTTCTGCTCCAGATCATTATGAGCCCAGGCACATAACAAGTTGTAAAACAATCCCCAGAGATTTTGCTGCCCCTTACTTCTCCTCGGGACCTCTAACCAGCTTGTGGGAAATGGGTTTAGAGCTTGTGCTTACACAGGTTTCATGTTCGTGGCAAAGATTGGCCATGAGCTCTATTGTTTCGTGAATAATATTAGAAGTCAGATCTCCCGATTTGAACAGATTCTGCAGGGATAGAAAATCATTGGTTTGCTTAGCAGGGGCCCGCCATTCATAATCTCTAGAAAGGAAATTCAAATCTCCCACCGCTCTTTGAAGATTTCGACTTCTGTTTCTGAAATGATATGAAAATGAAAAGCACTGTATGGGGCATGGGTACAGCAAGGACCAAGGTGGCAGTGAGCTGCATTCACAATCTGCTCTCATGCACCATGATAAGGTGCTCCACTGTTCTGCTGGGGCTTTGGTGGGTTCATTTCAAAGGGTACAATAGAGCCAAGCACATTGCCAATTAAAGCTCGATTCACATGGAGACCAGGAATGGTTAGGCAACAGAATGTCCTTCCCTAAGTGGCGCATCACTTGATCACATGGTTTTGCTTTTCCGAACATCAATCGATAGCTTGTAGGCGAACTTTCTAACCCCTGGGCTTAGTCATTGAATCTGGATTCCAACTGCTGCCATGATCAGATTGGAAGCCATTCTGCTGTGGCCTCAGGGTTACCTACGCAATGACTTTAACGCAACAGAAAAAATGGCATTTTATAGAGGACAGATCGCGGTTTTAGCTTGTCACTATTAACCACATGCCACTCCTGTCCTTAACTGGTGCGGCAGATATAAAACTTCTGTCCCACACCAGCACCTTCTTGACTTTAGCCTTCCACTATGCTGGCCGGGTGAGCCTTTTGCTTGTCTCAAGAAAACATGGAGGACAAATGTGAAATGAATGCAGGAGAATGAAGAAATTATTGGCCGTTTGGAGCCAGAACTGTCCGCTTTGCAATCAGTAGAGCCACGAAACAGGCCAACACATTCAGGAAGACCGGAATAATTAACCTGTAGAGTCATAGAGTTAATCAGCACACAAAAACGACCTTCAGACACTTGTACCCGTGCTGGCCATCAAACCTGTATATACTCTCATCCTTGTTTCCAGCAATTGTCCTATATGCTATGGCTTTTCAAGTTCTCTTCTAAATCCGCCCTAAGTGTTCTGAATGTTCCTGCCTCTACCACCCCCATAAACAATGTGTTCCAGCTTCCTGCCATCCTCTGGGTGATTGTCTTCAAATCCTCTCCAAACCTCCTGCCGCTTAATTTAAATCAATTGCCCCTATTTATTGACAACACCGCTAAGGGGAAACCTTTCTTCCCATTTATCCTATCTGCATCGCACATATCTTTGGAAACATTTATGAGGTCGCCTTTCAGCCTTCTCTGCTCTGTCAAAAACAATGTCAATCTGCCCAGTGTCTCTTCCAAGCTGAAAATCTCAAGCCCAGGCATCATCCCAGTGAATTTCCTCTGCACTTTCTCCAGTATAAACTCATCCTTCCAATGAATTGGTAACCAAAACTGCATACAGTGATCTTGCTGTGGCCTAAAGAGTATTTTATTGAGCTCCAATATAATCTCGCTGCTCCAATATTCTATGCCTCCGCAAATAAAAGCAAGTATCCCATAGGATTTCGTAAGAACGTTATCTACCTGTGTGGGTACCTTCAGCAATCTATGGACGTGGCTACCGTACCCTTCTGATCCTCTGTACTTCCTACTGTCACACTATTCATCGTGTATGCCCTTTCCATGTCGGTGCTGCCAAAATGCAACACCTTACACTTATCATGATTGAATTCCATTTTGCACTGCTCCATCCACCTTACCATCCCATCTATATTGCGTTGTTTTCTAAGGATTTCCCACTCACCATTGGCGACAACACCAATTCCCGTGTCATGTGCGAACTTACTGATTGAACCTCTTATAATCATGTTTAAATCATTAATGTAAACTACAAACAGCAAGGGTCCCAGCACCGATCCCTTAGCGTCATCTTTCATCAGAGGCTTCAAACTGTAAAATCAAGATTCGAGCATTAAACTCTGCCTACTGCAATGAAGCCAATTTTTGCTCCAATTTGAAAGACTGTTTTAGATCCAATGGACCCCTCCCTTCTTGAACATTCGCCCGTGTGGGACCTTGACAGAAGACTTGCTGAAGTCTACGTGGACTACATGAACGTCACTACCCTCATGCACATCCCTAGTCAGCTCCTGGAATCATTCAATTAAATTTCTTAGCCATGATCTCCCCCTGACCAAGCCATGCTGACTATCTATTAGTATTACCTAACTATCTAAGTGGAGATTAATCCTGTCCCTCAGACCTTTTGACAATAGTTTCTCAACCACTGAAATTCGAATCGGTGGCCTGCAATTACCTGCATGTTCTCTTGTTGTTTCCTTGAATAACTTTTCCACACTTGCGGTCCTCCAGTCATGTGGCATTCTCCTGTGGCCAGACAGAATTTGAAAATTAGTGTCAGAACCGCTAACATCGGCTTTTTTTTTAGCCTCATCTGATCTTCAATATCCCTTGGCATCCACGGATCCCTAGATTTGCTGGACCTACCCTTCACCTTTACATGCACTTGTTGTTCCTCAACTCTAACTAATTACTTTCGAATGGCTATCTACTGGTCTGATATTGACATTCCATCAAACAGCTGTTCGTAATCAACTTTGGACAGATCTTGTCTTATTTTATTGAAATCGGCCTTTCCCCATTTCAAGACCTACATTTCCGGGCCTTCTCTGTCCACTTCCATAAGTACTTTGAAACTTAAATTGTTATGGTGACTATGGACGAAATGCCAGACCCACAGACCTCTTCCCCCCACCCCCCAGAAAGCATCTTCTACCATTTGCCTGGCTTCATGCCCGATGATTAGGGAGAGTACCGCGCATTGTTTCTACGTGCTGGCTCAAGACATTTTTGTGGATGCCCTTTTACAATTCAGCCCCATCTAACCCTTTCACAATAAGAATATCCCAGTTAATTTTGGGGACATTGAAACACCCTGCTATAATTGTCCAATTATTATTACACTTCTCTGAGATTTGCCCACGTACTTTCTCCTCTATCTCTCACTGACTTTTGGAGTCCTATTGTACACGCCCAGCAAAATGTATTCCCCCTTTCCATTTTGAAGTTCTTAACATAAGGCCTCAATAGAGGAACCTTGTATGATATCGGCTCCCCTCACAGATGCAATTGTCGTCCTTGGTCAATAGAACAGCGTCACCTATGCTTTTACACCCCGGACAACCCTCCCATCGTCATATCTGAAGATTCTATGTCTTGGGAAATTGATCAGCCAGCCTATCCTGCCCTTTCCTCATCAGCGTTCCTGTTTGAGCAAAAATATCATATTCCCAAATGTTAATCACTGTGCCCAATTCTTCTGCTTTACTTGTTAGAAGCCTTGTGTCAAATAGATGCAATCCAGCCTTGTATTCGTCCATTGTGCATTAATGGGTCGATATTTGGCCTTCCAGACTGACTTGCTTCCTCTTCCATGTGAGGCTGTGCATGATCCCCGCCTGTATTTCACCTCTACATCCGATCATCCTGCATCCCACGTCACAAGAAAATAATCTAATTTATCAAAACCAGGGACGAAGGAAAAGCCTTGAAAGGAATACTGCAAAACTATAGATGAACAGCGGAACCCCCAAAGTCACTGCTCCAACTGAGGCGGCACAATGGACTTTCCCACCACTTCCACCCGTCCCCATCCAATCCCATGAACTCAGAGCAAATAACACTAAGCCGGCCTCCCGCATCACTGCTAGAAAAGTAGAACTACACCTGTGCAATATAACAGTGTAATGCCTTGAGGGCCCGGGAGTCAGAACAGATGGTGAATCTTGAATAAGAATTCTCATGTTGACCGTGAAACCATTGTTGATTTTTTTTGAAAGCCCATGTGGTTAACTTCTCCCCTTTAGGGAAGGAAATCTTCAGTCCTTACCTGGCCTAGTCTACATGTGGTTCCAGACCCACAGCAATGTCGTTGACTACTAATTGTCCTTTCAAACAAGGGGCAATTAGCAATGGGCAATTAACAGTGCACCTGGCCAACGACGCCCACATCCCATCATCAAATTAGGAAATTTCATCGTGAGTTTTAAATACCTGAAGAAGTCATCACTTTTGTGATTATGTATAATTTGGTTTTTAACTGTGAAGGGATTCAGAAAGTTTGCAAAACAACATGACTCCAAAACATAATGTTGAATTGGTGTGCAACCCTTGAATTCATAATTGTGTAAACATTTTTAAAGTGATATTTATTCAGGTTTCTTTGCAGATTTTTTTTTTACTTGTGCTCTTTTGCGATGTTTATGATCCAATAATGGGGAAAATATGGAGTTGCATGCAGAACAAGTAGCATGGTTACTTAGGCAATAGGGGCTGAAACCCAGGATCATTTATATAAAATAAGCAAAATATTGGGGATGCTGGAAATCTGAATTAAAAACAGAAAAATCTCAGCAAGTCTTGGAGATCATAAAACAGAGTTGATCTTCGAATCCGTATGACCTTTCTTCAAGTTTCCGCTGTGTAAGTTTCAGTCATCTCTCTACTCCAGGGTACATTTTGTGGACTTCCTTGTGAACAGTTAATTCCCTTTTGTGAGGTGGAGTGATTCTTGTTGGGGCCAAGGAGGCACGATTCTCACTGCACATCTGTGTAAGTGGCTGGTTGTTGAATGAGCTGTTCATTCAACATCACACCATATCTAATGTCCCATTGGCCCGAACATCTGCTGTGTGCATACAGGACTCTACTTGATATCGCTGCTGAAAGGTAACATGTTTTTCAAAGTTAAAAGTCTACTTGGATGCAGTAAATGCATGTGAGAAATTATTGCAACTTCTCAAATGTTGCTGAATGTGTTCATCCAGAAAGGCTGTTCATGCAGAATAGATTTCATGCCACCAACTGAAATCCAACTCTGACTTGCCTATCCCTGTCTGTGCTTGTTCTTCAATGTATGTGCTAAATGTGCACACTGAGTCTCCACATTGTGCCTTAATACTCCAGCAACAGTTATAGACAGAATGCCAGGAAAACTTATCAGCTCCTGCTTTAGTGTAAAATGCACTATCTGTTTTTTGCCTACCAATAGGAGTTCAGTTAGGTATTCCAGCAACATCTGATTCGCTCAGGGCAGTTTATCTTCTCCACGAAAGAGAGCCAGTCCATGTTCAAATGCAGCAAAGACCTGGAAAAGACCCGGGGTTGGGTTATCAAGTTGCAAATTACTTTTGTGCCACAGAAGTGTCAGTTAATAATCATGTTCAACAGGCAATAATCCAACCATCGCTCATTGACATTCAAACAAATTACCATTGCTGAATCCCCCATTATCAACATCCCAGGGGTTATCATTGATCAGAAACTGAACTGGTTTACCCATATAAACAGAATGGCTACAATTCAGTTCAGAGGCTAGGAATCCTGTAGCGAAGAATCGACCCCCTTACTTCTCTGTCCACCATCTAAAAGGCAGAAGGCAGCAGTGAGATGGAATGCTCCCCATTTGACTGGAGGGGTGTAAACCCCACAACACACAAGATGCTTGATACGAACCTGGTCACAGCAGCAACTTGATTGGCACCTCATCAGTAAAGGCTCAATGCCTCCACAACCGACACATATTAGCAACCAGCAGTCTACAATCCAGAATTCACCAAGGCTACATCGACAGCTCATTACAATCCCACAGCCACTACCATATAGAAGGACAAGGGCAGCAGATAGTTAGGCAAACCACTACCTGGAACAACCCCCACCCCACCCACCAACCCCAACCTAGTATAACGTTCCACCTTGACTTGGAAATACATTGGCATTCCCTTCACAGTGGCTGGGTTAAAATCCAGGATTTAGCTACCTAACAGCACAGTGGGTGTACCTACACCACATGGGCTGCAGCAGTTCACGAAAGTAGCTCACCACCATCTTCTCAATGTGCAATGAGGGATTGGCAATAAATGCTGTTCCAGCCGGCTAATTCTACATCCCATAATTGATTTATTTTAAAATAAATGAGCCTGTATTTCTATCCCTGGTATGTCGATCATAATTGTGTTTCAAGTCTGATGTGACCTGACATGCAAGTTTGTTGCAGTTCTCTTGTTTTGTAACTCAGCTGTGTGGAAGTATTTGCACCATACTTTTCACTATTTCGCAAAGATAGGGAACACACCAAGTTTTTTTTTTTTCATAAAGCACTAATCAGTCATGTTGCTAGGAAAGCAATGTCAAATTCGAACAATATCATGACTTCAATGTGTTCAAACAGAATAACCCAAAATATGCACAGTGAAACATTTTCATTTAATACAATGAACTGTGTAAAAGCATCCTTTCATACTGTTCAGTCTTAATTCGTATTCCAACAAATGGAATTTAAATTATGGGGAGCGATTTTCATGAGGATCTTATGGAATATAAATTTAAATACACACCGGGGAACATTGACTTTTCTGATAGTTGAACTGAAATGAACCTTCACAACAAAAGGGCTTGAGATTCTCGGACGAATGTCAAACTGAAATTATGAGGTCACAAAGCAAATTTGATAGATTTTACAAAAATCAGGAAAAAAATATCATTTTGGATGTGTTGCTAACTCGCTTAGAACCTCATGACTTGCAATCCTGAGCTATATTATAAGGTAGAGAATGGTTCGTTTACATTTAAGCGAAATGTTACCATGTAGATATCTGTGAAGGTGCCTCATTATTTGGTAAGGGAGACAGGGCTGATCTTCATGTGGATGTTCGACACTGCACTGACCACAGCAGGGGTGCGTCATCAGCCCCTCAATTAGTCGACGATGCAGTGGAAGTGAAGATCCAGTGAACGGGATGCTGCCACACGCATCACTAATAATAATTGAAACCAAGTCAGGGACTCACATGTGAACAGGTAAGTTACAGACACTTGCCTTATTGCTATATTCGTTCTTCAGTCACAATTTCAACAGATAGTACTTTATAATCTGGATACTCCAGGAAAATCGTTCTGGTCGATGTGTGTATGCGAATCAATAATCGCCCTCTTTAAATTGACTTCCCCTCTCCATTCCCAGTGAAATTACTTGTATAATTCTTATTTCGTCACAATAGTGTCGGATATATAAAACTTCTCTTCACAGCCTGATGGGCCTTTTCTGTACTCCCTCACTGGATCACCAGAGTGCGGATGCCAGGACTTTATATTTTCTGTACAAGCTGTGTCTTATGGGAGAACCAGGCATGCCTCAGGGAAAAGATGCATTAATAAGTGCGCCTGTAATGGGAGATTGGTTTGGCAATAGGCGTTATGAGACGAGAGCTTTCATGTTATGATATTGAAACGATGATTACTTTATCGGAGTTTTAAACGGTCCAAACAATCAGGACAGAAGGCATCTTTTGGGAGAGCTTACTCCTGTTGAAACCCACTTATCTGTATTCAGTGTCCAGGCCACTTTAGAGCAGTGTACCACGGCTTGGAATTTTTGTGGCTACCTATTGGAACAGGAAATCCGTTCTTGCACACAGCAGGTATTCTACACATTTATATATCTGTTTCTCATTGTTAGATGATTGTTTAACAAGAAGTCAGGGGTTCCTTGAATGCTTATTTCAAAATTTGCAAAATGAAATCCTGCAGCTTATAACTCGATTTCTTATATAAAGGAGAATGATGTGAGGAAAGTGTTTATGAAATAAATTGAGGGAAGAAAGTCAGCCGAACGGAAAGCTGTATGCGCTCGATGAACTGGAGAGGCTTGCCTGGCCTGATTATTTCCAGCAACTTACTGGTATAAAAGCAGTTAGCAGAAAACAAATTTAGAACAATACCTTATCCAGTGAGGTTTCAAAGGAAATTAGACGCAAAACTGCTCAGTACAATTATTTGTGTTTTTTTTTCTATAATGAGCAGTGCAATGACAAATTGACTAACCATACTAGTTAAGGGTATATTATTATGATTACTGTTGCCATCATCGGTATTACACAGAGAATGAAACTTCAACTGATCGTTACAATTTCAGTTAACAGAATAGAGATTGAGGAGAATATATTATCAAGCGTATTTGCAAACGATATTAGACATCAAGATTCCATCAGTGCAATCATTTTCCTTTTTTTTCAGATCAATGGAACGCACCACATCAAATTACTCCTTAAGATTAGATATTTACAATTAATATTGCCATCATCATTATTAAACAAAGGATGCAAATTCCTGTGGAACATTTGCACAGGGCTTCATTGTAAGCATAAATTGGCTGCCGTATGAACTGCAGTTCTGTTGACAATGGCGGCACAATTCTAAATGCAGAGAGTAAGTTCTTGCAATTTCAGAGCGCATGTCAGACAAGTGAAAAAAAAAAGCTTTTTGGAAATGAATCACTAAAAAAATAAGATATTGATTGTCACCAAGTCCCCGACTGGGAATGAAATTTTCCGTTGGAGGTGTCGTGATTCGTGAAAAATGATTGAAAGCAACAGAAACATTGCCCGCCTGTGATAAATGTCGGATTCACAACACTCGAGCTTGGGTAACTGCTATCAATTATGTTTATGCATTCGGTGCCATATTGTTTATAATCTCACAAAATTCTGTTAGGAACCTATGATATAATAAGGAACTCTGCTCAATCAGTATTAAGCGAAACGTTCACAAGCTAAACTTTGAGGAAATATTTTTATATCTTACGATATATTGTTTATCCATGATTTGAAACATGCCTGAATTAAGGAGCAGTGCATCCGGACCACCCATTCACCACATATACAAGCAGTCCACTACAACGGAAGGACCGGTGAGGCTCTCAGATTTTTTTCAGCAGCCAGAGAAGTAACCAGCCGTGCAATGAAGCTGCATCTTAAGAAAACTCTCCGCATAAGATAAATCTTTTATTTTAATTGTAATTTTAATCCCATTCAGATGGGGTAAAATTTTAGCAGATAATGTTGCACATCATTGTACAATGGATTAAATGGCGCCATCGGTAACCTGTAAGAGAATCATGAAATAGATGTTAACATTAGTTCGCTTCGTTCTACACAGTAATATTACTTGTATAATTTCAGTAGGGACTCAAATTGACAATAAAACGATTATATTTCGAAGTTTTTATTTCTTATGTCAGTCTTGGGACGAGGGCTGACAAGCTTTGTATTAAATGTTCATTTAAAGTTTCCCACATTGACAAAATTGAGCTGGGCTTCCGTCCGGATCCGTCACAGGCTCTGTGGCGATGATGCTCCCATAGTATTAGCATGGATGGATTGGAGAAGTTCGAGCCAGCGAAGGTGGGGAAAAGATTATTTATTTACAAGTGACGGTGTTGTGTGATTTAGATTGGCTCTTCCATATGCTCACAATCGCAGAGACAGGCTGCCCTAGATCTTCTCGGAGGTAGAGTTTGCGTGTTTTTTAGGCGCTGTCCACAATGTATGGATGGCTTCCCAGAGTGCATCCTGCAGACGGAACACACTGCACTCTCCTGTCCAAACGTGGTGGACGAGATTTTCTTTGAACTGATCCCGAATAGATGTGTTAATGCCCTAACTCAGAATATTTTATTAGATTGGTTCCATGATCCCCCATCTGTCTCCTCTGCCCCTTCTTACCCCTCTTTCTATCTCCTCTCTCCACCCTTCCTCTCTCTCCTGCTCTTCGTGTTAATAAATTAATTTGGGATGCTTTGTGTGATTTGATCCCTAATCAATCATTGTTTCCTTTTCCATCTTCCTCCAATACTTCTTATATTTTCTACCCCCTCCCCATCTACTTACCCGCTCTGTCCCCTGGTATTCAACAACCCCACCCCCACCCCACCCCAAACCCCCCAATCTCTCTCCTGCTCTCTCTTTCTCTCTATCTATCACATCAGCCATACAACTGTCTACCTTGCTCTCTCTCGCTCCTCATCTCTATATCTCCCACACAGCGCCTCCTCCTGCTCTTTCTCTCAATCCCTTCTCCCAACACCGACCCCTTCCCCTGTTGTCTCTGACTCTCTCTCTCAATGTCTGTCAGTATCCCTCCCACCCACATACTCCTCCGCACTCCCTCTCTTTCTCTCTCATGTCCCTTCTATTTCTCTCTCTTTCCCTCTCCCTCTATCTATCTCTGTACCAAACCTTCCCACTCATAGCAGAAACATTCTCTCTGTTTCTCTTTCTCACTGCATGTCAGTATGTCGCGAGCTCTCTGTCTCCATCCCTCTCCATCTCTCTCTCCTTCTGACGCTGCCCACTGCTTTCATACACTCCCTCTCTTTCCATCTCTATCGTTGCCACCACCGCCCACTCCTTCTCTCTATCTATCTATCTATCTATCTCTCGCTCTCTTCTTGCCTCTCTTCCTCTCCCTCTCTCTCCCTCATTCCCGTTATGTTTTCCTAGATTTGATATGTTTTAACTGTGTGCACACTGTGGTACTTGTTATCTTTTAGGTGTTTCAGATTGCCTTGGGAGTGTTGTTTATTCTCTACCTGATTTTTATCTAATGGACAACAAGAGCTCTGAGCCCAGTGCCCTTATCAAGAATATACAGAACACATTGGCTGAGCGGCCAGTCGGTAGGTTTCTGGTCAAGGACTGGAGCAATCAATGTGAGAGGAATGGGATGGTTCGAACTGAGCAGATTAGAATGGTGAATAGTGACTGTGCATTCATGTAGCACAGCCTAACCGATGGTTTTTCAATGTCATCCTTTCAGAAATTAACGCCAATCTTTCCTTTGCAGCACTAGGATGTTGATAATCCCCATCAGTACTTAGAAGCACATGTGAACCTGTACCACTTGCTCAACTTAGAAGAATAATGGCGATTTTGTTTTCCACAGATTTGTAATCGCCATTTCCCACAAACCTGCAAAGAAATTAATTTGCAAAACTGATTTTAAGATGTGCAAATTATTTTCTGTATTTCTGCCGCTGTTTCCTCCAGTGTTAACTATAACCACTGTTCTTTTTTAACCACATGCTCTGAAACTGTGCTTCAGACGGGCCACATCCAAATCCTTTTTGTCATTTTCAGAGCAGACGCTATATCACCCCAACACAGTTCAGTGATTTCCCTGCATGGAATCCTAAATAGCTACCCTCCTCGTTGTCACGGCCTTCCAACTGACTGGAAATGGTCTGTTTCATTAATTTCGATGCGGGACTAAAGTCCCCTCACATGACAAGCAGTGAATTCCATCTTTCACATTCTCAGCCAGGAGTTAATGTGGTGTTAAGTGCGAGCTATCAGCTAAGTTGCTTCTTGCTGCTTTTAACATTCAACTCTCGTCCACATTGCCCATTTGCACCCGGAACGTACCGTAGTCAGAAAACCTGTATATATAGTGCCCTATCCCATTAACGCACCCTGGACAAATGCTGCAGCAAGCTGACAACACATCATCGCACATAAATTGGAGATCTATCAGGGCAAATCCCGTGAAGAATCAAACAGGATAATTAAAAAGGGATTGATGGTTTAAGAAATTTGTTATCATTATAAACACAATCTAGTAAGCAAAATGGATATCTATAATTTTTGTTCCAGTTTATGATTTGTGGGAGTGTACGGTCCATTATTGGAGAGGAAATGAATAGACACCGTGTGAGTATATCCTTATTGTCATTCGCTGAATCAAAACTATTCAGCTCCAGGAGTACTGTTATTATGTTAAATTCCGTAATGCAGAGGAAACCATAATTTCATACCCTGCGCACAGGCCTGGGAGGAAATGTATAGAGGCATCGGAGAAGTGATTAGGAGGCTGATACGGGAAATCATTTATCGTTTCAAGATATTTTTCCAAACTATATAAATAGTCACATTTTTTCAAATTCCGTGAACCCAAAGAAAAACACAAAATTTTATTTTTAACACGGTGCAATGTGCATTGACTAGAATTTCCATTTCTTTCGCTGTGTGCACCGAATGTATTTTCGGCCAACAGTCCAATGGCTTTGTGTGAAATATCATGGACAGATATCAGAACTAATTACTGCTTACTCTCCGAAGCTCTGGGCCTGTTTGTTGGCGAATTTGACCAGTTTCTATGTTTTGGCGGTGGATCTCTATCTGTTACACTTCGATGTCTGCATTTGGCCCGGACTAAAACTGTGCACTTCCGGAGGTGTTTGACCTTCTTGTGCCGTTCATGTGAGTGCAGAATAAAATCCTCAAATGTGGCTGAATTATGTGAATCGGCAAAAGGCAGGTCCAGAACGTGTTTGCGTTATTTTATATAGACCGAATCTGAATGGACAGTACGGAGGGAGCTCGCTCACGTGTTAATGTTCCAAATCAACCTCCTTCCACCAAACTCGCTGAAACTGGCGATAGAAGAAGTGCAATTTCCGTTTGCCTGAAACACTTAACCTCGTGAAGCATCCTCTGCTGCTACAGAGGACTGTTAACAGCCAACGCTCAGACCTGTACACAGATAGCATTATAAGCTTAGCGATCCAAACAATTGGAAAAGTAAGTGGACTGGAGGAGCACCTTCGGGTGCATGGCTGCTGAGCAGTTTACTGCAAGTTGCTATATGGGCAGCGATGTATTCTTATGTTTCAAATTTAGTAAAGAGTGAAATCAAGCAGGCGGGCCAAGAGGCAATTGGAATAGTCAAGACACGAGACACGAGCCACTGATGAGATTTTTCCCGTCCAGCTACATAGTTGCCAGTCAAAGGCACACAGAAACCAATTAGACATGATAAGCATGCCAAGCATAAATAACTACCACCACTACCTGTCTCCAAAATCCCGCGCCCCAAGAACATTTCACAGCCATTTACCAGTGTCAATCTCATATTTATCGTTTTGGGTTCAACCAATAGGTGCAAAATGCATTGCCCTGCATCTATCTGCTGAAATCTTGACTATTTTGGAAATATCTCTTATATTCGCCACTGAGACTTCTGTTGTCTAGGGGAGAGGCACCAGCCTAATCACTTGTATGCATTATTAAATTTCTTCTTCGGATTGCTCAAAACCTGCTTTGTTGAATTGCCTGTTGGAGGCCAATTCTTTCGTGATTTATTTTTTACGATGAGGGTCTCTATATATGGTTGTTATAGGCGTCGGTGTAAATAGATAGCAGTCAGTTGGCTGATGTTTAGAACGGTAGACATGTTTGCCACTTGTCATTTGTGTATCTGCTCCCTTATCCACCCATTGTCAAGTAGTGAGGCAAAACTAGTAAAATGACGCCCATGTATTTAACTTCCCATGGAGGCCCATTGGATGGCAAATGGCAATAGCTCTCTCCCAATACAGTGTTGCCCCAGGCCAATGCCCAATACCATCTAATTACTTTCCACAATTGTGACTATATTCTCTGTCCAATACTCTGTGTTAAGTTTCTTTGTAAATTGTGCCCTCGAAGTGTTCACCAGAAATCTCGTGACTGAAGTCCATTTCCTTCTTTCTGACTGTCATTAACATGTTCTTGCCATTGATGCCCAGGGGTATCCTTACGAGCTCCTAATCATCGTTTGGATCCTAGTGTTGTTGGAGATATCCATAGCAATCGCTGTTTCCATTATTGGCTGGACGGCGCTGGGCAGAAATTCAAAGACTCACGTCTATCAGGTTAGTGATTATAGGGGACCTGTTAATATTTAGCATTATTCTGGAGAAAAGGAAGCGACATGAATCTAAGCAGCACCTTTTCTGACCATTAGAAAGGCCCTTACTTAGAACGAAACATTAACCTACTAATAGGAGCGTGATTATCACAAGCTGTTAATTCCTGTTTGTTGCGTAAGAGTGCAGAGGTTCAGAGGGTGTCCTTGTGCATGAATCACAAATGGTACAACAATTCAAATGGAAATAGAATGTTATATATATATATTTTACACGGGTAATTGGTTACAAAAACATGTTTCAGATGTTCAGAGCATTGGTGAGACCAGAACTGCAGTACTTTGTAGAGCATTGGTCAACATATGTAAGGAAATATATAAATGTATTAGAGTCAGTTCAGAGACGGTTTGCAAGATGAATGCCAGGAGTGGATGCGTTACCTCATGTGGAAAGGCTGGGCAGGTTAGACTTGAATCCACTGGAATGCAGTAAGAGTAAGACATAAGTTGATTGAGAGCTTGAAGATACTGAGGGGCCTTGACACACTGGATGTGGAGCGAATGTTTTCTATTGTGGGATAATCTAGAAGTCGGGAGTCACTGTTTAACAATAAGCCGTCGCTAATTTAGGACAGTGATGGGTAAAACATGTCTGAGAGGGTTGTCCGGCTTTGGCACGCTCTTCCTCAAAAGGTGGTGAAAGCAGAATCTTTGAACATTTTAGAAGGTAGAGCTGGATTGATACTTTATTAAGTATGGACTTAACGGTTATCGGGATCGTTTGTAATTTGGGTTTGAGGTTACAATCAGGTCAGCCATGATCTTATTGAATGGTGAAACCGAAAGTTGGGGCCACTCCTATTCCTTGTTCATATGTTCCTATGGTCAAATCCATGATCAAGTGTAAAGTGTTAACTTGGTATAGAATGCTCCCTGTGGTACAAAGCAGTGTCGGCAGATGATGAATGATTTTCAAATAAGTTTTGTGTTCCCCAAGTGTCAATTTTGGGTAAATTACTCCTTCCTAAGTTCTATAAACCAACAAGAGTATGGTCTCGGGAGAAACTTAATAAAATTTGCTGCCAGTACACAACTTGATAACTTGGTAGATATGGGCGACCGGGGTTGTTGACTCCAGCTGGCATAGACCGAATAAGCAAATGAGTTGAAACTTGGTAGATAGATCTGAATGCTGGTAATTATAACGCTTGAAAAGGCAAATATGTCAGGTCAATGTACATTTACCATTCTTAAAAGTGGATGTGTGAAGAAAAGTCTTCCTGTCCACATAGCTGAATCATATATTTATTTTGGTTCGATCTTGGGATGTGGGCGTCATGCTGATCGGGGCCAATATTTAAGTCCCGTCCTTAATCAAAGGGCATTAAAGTGTCAACCAAATGTAGGCCAGGCCAGGAAAGGACGGCAGACTGCCTTCCCTGTAGGACATTAGTGAACCAGGTTGAGGTTTACGACAATCGGCAATGGATTCAATGTCATCAGCATCAGAATTTTAATTCCAGAATTTTATTGAATTCAAATTGCACCATTTGCTGAGCAGATTCCGTATCCCCTGAACATCAGCTTTTTTCTCTGGAATTCTGATCAGTGGCAATACCACAATGCACCGTCTCTAAATGGAGTTATACAGTATGAAATCAGCTGAATGTGCTACAACTTTATAAATAGCAGCCTCTGTATCAGCTTTTGTGGACAATTCCACACAATGCTCTTCAAATACCTGATGGCATTAAAACCGGTCCAGGGGAAGTGTCCAGGCTTGTTCGTGGGCAACGGACCTCAGTTGTAAGGAGAGGCTATATTATAGCGAAGATGCTTGTAATTGGTAGAAAAATATTTGGAGGAGATTTATTAACGAGGTGCTGGGTGGATTTTTGGAAGAGACAGAGAACGGCAGCTCCCTCTTGCGGCTAGTCAGAAAGACAAGTTGCATGGATGGAACATCTTTGGAAGAAGGTTGAGGGGAAATAAGTCTTATTTGTTTCGAAAACGATTGTCTAATCCTCGGACATTGCAAATGTAAAAAGCAGAATCTGGAAATTGCTTACAGAATTATTTTCAATGGGAACAAGACAGGTCGTCGTGAATGAAAAGCTGACAGGTTTAAAGATAAAAAGGATGAGCAGGAGATGTGGGACACACAATCACTTTGCTCCTTCAAGAGTTCAGCACAAGGAGGAAAGGCGGATATGCTGCCCATGTCGGATCCAGACACGCACAGGTAGCAGCTGGTAGAGGGCATTTGAATATTTCCCGGGCAAAGGCTAGGTTGAATATCATTAGGACACATCACCAGGGGGTAATGAGGGATTTGATAGCCAGTATTATTAGTGGGGCGGGCGATGGCTGCGGCAGCCAAGTGCACCACATTTCAGCTTGAATGCCGGCTCCCATCAGCTGGTGATCCAGGCTAGACAAGTGATTTAACTTCTTATTTTTGACATTCTGACATTGTTTGTTAAAAAAAAAATGGCCACTCAGTTTACTTCAATGCTCGTATGAATAAAATAAGGTTTTTGTGTGGAATGTCATCTTCTGGACCCGGATTTTGCAAAACCTTGACACGTTTAATGAGTTACATTTATTTACTGACTCAGGCTGACATCGTAGAGATACTTTCATAATTCTGAACATTGTATTCACTTTTCTAAAATGGCTTTATACATATGTCGCTATATTATACTCTGATACACATTCGCACATATCTTATATAAACACTTTTTCAATTAATATTGTTTTGCGAAATTCCATTAATACTGTAATTAATCACTATTATTTGAGTGACTTTCCTTCCTGGCTACTCAGAAGAACGGAGGATCAAAGTTACCTTGGTCTACATGTGCATAGATTCCCGAAGGCAGCAGCACACGTGGATAAGGTGGTGAAGAGAGCAAAGGGCTGACTTTCCTTTATAGTCTGAGGCATAGAATGTCACAGCAGGCAATGTTGGAGCTGTATCAAATGCCAGTTAAGCCGCACGTGGATTGCTGTGTGCTATTCTGGCCATCACACGAAAGGAAGGATGTGATTGCACTGGAGAGGTTGCAAATGAGATTCACCAGAATGTTGCCTGGCCTGGAAAGTTTCAGCCATGAAGGGAGCTTTGAAAGGTTTTGCTTCTCTTCCTTAGAGCAGAGAAGGCTGAGGTGGAACCTAAACGAGGTATACAAAATTATGAGGGGCATAGATATCCTAGGAAAGATAAAACCTTCCCCATTAGCAGAGGTGTCAATAATCATGGGGCATAAACTTATGGTAAGGGTCAGGAGGTTGAGAGTAGATTTGTGGATTTATTTTCAACCTTGAAGGTGGGGATTATCGGAAACTCACTTTCTGAGGGCGTAGTAGATGCAAGAACTCTCACAGAATTTAATAAGTATTTAGTTGAGAACTAGAAATGGGTTTGCACACGGGGCTACGGGCCTGGAGCTGGCAGAGGAGATTAGAATAGACAGGTGCTTGAGAGATGCCACTGCCGTGAAGGGCCAAAGCGCCACGTTCTGTGCTGCATAATTCTAAGACGCGATGACAGTTTTTGTGCACCATTTGACATTTGTTCCAATTTCATTCACAGCCAGCCAAGGAGTCCTCAATTCAGTTCTCAAACACCTGTACCCCAGGGCCCGGTCAGTTGCAATGCGACACCAGCAGCACCGCTCTAGTCCGCTCTTCATCAGCACAGCAGGAGGTCCAGCATGAGGTAATTTGCCGCTGTCGAGATCGAGTCCAGTTCATGGCTAAGGTTGCTTTTAATGTCCAAGAACGCAAGTTGCTAACTGAAACTAAAGCAACGTGACCAACAGAATATAGAGACGAAGTGGAGCTCAGCAACTGAACATGAAAGGATAAGAGGAGGTCAGCATTCCCTTCGTTGCATTGCTGGCTCTTGAAATATCTCTGCAATTGAACACTGCCCCCAAAGTATTTTCCCCTAGCCCGTCAAATATTTAATCAATGCAGATTTAAAGGGTGTTAGTGAAACTTCTTCCACCAGCATGTCAAACAATTTAAAAATGCTTTCCCGTTTTCCATTTCACTTTTAACCAAAGTGCAAATTCTTCCCCTCCCCTCTTTCATTTACCCTCCCTTTTTCGAAAGATTCCACTTTGTGGTCTTTCATTTTCTCCCATCTATCACTAACAGGCCTCTCCTTCCATCAGGTGTCCAATGCCAGTATCTAGCACTGCACTCGTTGTCTTCACCTCTCCTCACTGTTACTCACCTCCGTGCCCACATTCATATACCGATCCTCCTCGAGGACATTCTCGAGTTCGAATAATCACGTGTTTCACTTTTAAAACGAGGTTTGTTAGAAAACTACATCAAAACCCTGGGGGAGGACACGTGGCAGAAACCGCTTCGTACCAACCACGCCCAGGATACATGGGACCAGTTGAAACCCATTGCCTAACTCTCTCCCTCGCAGGTTCTCTCTTCTTTAATCGTTTACCCCCATTTCTCCATCAATTCCACACTATGCCCATGAATCAATCTACGCCCTTCATGGTAAATGATCTCCATTGCCGTGAGGCCATGGAGGTGCGATCTGTTAATGAAGATCGTATTGCTCCTGACCTCGCTTTCATCCTCTGAGTTGACCCTGTCTCCCTGGAATACTGGAGTTTGGCTTACATTCTAATTCAGTGATTAAAACCACCGCATCCAACAACAAACATGTCAATTCTTTGCACGTTTAAAAATAAACCCGTACCTGTGCCAATTCTGTCCCGAATTGTGTCATTCCATCTGCTCCCTCAAGGCAGCTCTCTGAACCATGCCATTTGAGACATTTAGATTTTAAGGATTAAAAGCGCCAGTGGACTCAATTGAGATACTGAAAGCCACTCTCCACCGGTCCGCTATCCCCATATGTCATTATGAGCTTCGCTTTAAAACAGCAATGTTCAGAACTCCAGGCAGTCTGGCGCAGTATCTTCCATTCAGTAATCAGTTGAAACGAGGTATGGACAAACAGAAAAAAAAAAACAACATGAATGTCTGAGTTATATTTCAGCCCATGCACCAAAATGCCACTGGTTTGCTTAATCCTGTTCCTGACCTGCATGCCCAAGGAAGCACATTGGACTGCATGAGTGAGCCCCCACACGGAAGGAATGAATGATTTATATTGTTAAACATGCTGCTCAACAAAGCGCGGGGAAGGGGGTAATGCCCAGCCTTTTAATGGACATGTTGTCCTGTGCAGTCTATTTAGTATACAGTTTACAGTTCTCAGAATTTACAAAATTTTTCGCTTTTCGCTTTCATCCTTTCAGTGAGTTGGGAACACACTTTTTCACAATCAACTAACAACAAAAAATGACATAGTTTTCCCACTCACTAAACATAAACTATTTGCATGATTCACATCATCTCCAACATTCTAAAGGCCCAAATCAGGAAAGTGAGAGAGACAGTAGTTGTCACATATCATGCTCCTATGATGGTGCCACCCACGTTTTGGTTGAAAGACGAGATAAAGGGACGCAGTCGGGCTGCGTGCGAGGGTAATGATTTGTAGAGGGAGGATTGTGACTATAGAAAGTGAGGAGGGCGTCTGTTTTTGTTGTTAGGCCCTGGAGAGCCCAGACAGAAAGAAACTGAGGGATCCTCTGGGAGCTTAGGCAGACATTATCTGACATTGAATCTGATAATGCAGGGTTTGTGTGCTGCCTTTGCACTGACCATGAGGTGATGGGACGCATCTCCTGCTGCATTCTGCTGTTCATCAAACAATGGCTGAGATTGAGTCATGCCACATTATAAGAATCCACCCTTCAGAAACCGTTCAAATGCCATAGAGACATCGATGACAGCATCAGTCCTGCTTCTACACTCAAAAGAACGGGAGCGCCAATATTCACATTTTAGTCTATTCCTAAGCGCAGAACGACCCTTGGTTAAACTAATCCTGATGACTATCGGAGGCAAATAGCATTCTGTAGGGCACACTAACTGATATTTATTAGAATAATAAATGCACGTGGAGCAGGTGGTGGCCATCACGGCTTTTCCAATGTTCATTAAGACCAGTTTTAATTTCCAACCTGACTCTGACATTCCTTACTTGTCTACATATCCGTTGATTCTCACATGATCCCGAGAAATTATTGGCCTCAATTCCGAATAAACTGAGCCTGACTCACTGTCATCCCTTGTTAGGAAATCAAATGATCCACAGGCACCTGTGCGCTCGGACATCCTACTTTAATCAAGCTTCTCATTCACATTGTCATCGAGCACGCCTCCTCCTTTCTTTGCCCTATCCCCTCCCTACCACTTTCCCTCCCCCAATATACGCTATACCCCATCCCCTGCACCCTCACCTCCACCATCCCCTGCCCTAGCCCTCGCCCTTTCACATTCTGAATCCCCGACCTCACCCACCGCCTCCTTGCACTTTCCGCCTGCAAAAACTCCAAACATGCTCCACGGCCACCTCTCCACCTCCCAATACATCTCAGTCCATCCACCCTTCCTCTCCATCTCCAACTTCTAGCACCACCTCTCCCCTCCCCCATCCTTTCACAATATCCCCTGCCCCCCACCACTCTCGCCCTCTTCCCAAAACCAACACTTGCTCCACCCTTCATGCTCCTCTCCACCACCCCCCCCCCCCCTCCAACCCACGTTCAGTGCAGCGAAATTGATGGATGCAATGGATCCGTTTTTTAAGGAGACTTTTCAGTACACATGTGATGCGAGTGACTGTCGCTCAACTTATCTCAGGTTGATCGGTTTCAATATCCCTGCAAACGGGAGAGCATCAGCAGTTGAATTGTAAACTTCCATCTGCGCGAAACCTATAAGACTGTGTGTTCAGTGCAGGGAAATAAATAAAAATGACCCACTGTAAATTTCTGTGCAGAATATACCTGTTTGCCTGCAATTGTTCAATAAGGCAGCTCACCACCGACATTCTCAAGAGCGACTAGAAATGGGCAATAAATGCTTGCTCGGCCAGCGGAGCCAACATCCCGTGAATGAATAATAGAATCTTAATAGTATTCCTGATTTACAGATGTGAGGAGTTATAATGAACGACCAGTTGGTGGCGTGAACGCAGACCGAACCTCCCATAAGGATGGACTAACTGGTCAATATGAGTAAATAACCTTTGGAAAATTCGGCAGGAGGGTGGTGAGTAGAAACAATAATAGGTGAAGGTCTCGTATTTGCAAATCGATTAACTGTTTTAGAACATGTCATTGCTGCAACTAAGAGAGTGACACACAAATAGCTTTTTAAATTTAAAGGTCAGTGACTTCACACTTCCCCACCACCAAGAACAAATGACGTATTTGTTCTCACCTGAAATTCACCCCTCCCGGATTTCGAATTTCCCGATGTTAATTCTTCACATGTGTGTCGCTCCTGATCGAACATCAGCCTTCAAAACATGAAGGCTCCAAAGCAAAATTCCGCTGAGGCGTTGGGTTCGTGCTATTCTTACGCGGCTAGCGACCATGAAACCAGTGCCAAAGAGGCACAGCTGGTGCCCTGAAGCCTTTTAGGGACATACATCTGCTCTCCTCATCTGGCCAGGCATACGAGTGTCTCCATGCTCACAATAGAAATGTTGTTGACTCTTACAAATGCCTCCTGAATAAGTATATGTTCTAAATGTTGACCTAGCCAGCGCTAGCTATCATCCCATGAACAAATCCGAAAATCAATTACCACATCACACGCGACAACAGTGAAAGATCGAGTAATTGGTGCAGCGAGAAAGTTCATGAACGAGAAGCCAAAGAGAGGGAATGAGGCTACAGGGTTTGCAGAAGTTCTGTAGAGGGCAGGATTGTTTGGAATGGAATGAAAAATAAAAGACACAGAGATTGTAACGCCTTTTGTTAGACCATGAAGAACACTGCTTGGAAACCAGCACCTAAAGCACGGGTAGGTCAGTCTGTAGCGCATCAGACTTTTGATATGAGTGCCCTTGGTTTAATCACCTGTTCGGGAGTCATTCCTTAACCTGTGAGCCTCAAGGCTGTCGGAAATATCCCAGAGATGAAATGAATTCATTAGGAATGTGACTGCCCAGTGTGTGCTCTGCCAGAATTCTGTTAAAGTAATTTGTTTTTCCCTCTTTCGAATGGTCACAGGAACTCAAAATGTTAACTCTGTTTCACACTCCGCAGAGAAGTGCTAGACGTGCTGAGTTTTACCAGCATTTTCTGTTTGTTTGGAATGAGTGTTATCCTTGCCTCATCGGCGGTGTAACTGATGGTCAGATTTTTAAGGGGATTATCATAGTTGTTATACTAGTAATTTCAGCTTTCAATCATTCCAGTCGTGAAATATGTTTTATTTTAGTTTTATAGAAGAAAAACTCTTGAGTCTTCGTGGTCTTATTAATAATGAAATGAAAGCCTGTATCTCGAAATTACAATAATGCATTGTCACAGTTGTTTGAAGATTCCCTGTGGGATTTGAACAACTCAGTATTTTCCATCGGCTGTGTCAAAATAATTGCCGAATGTTTTGAAAGCACGTCAAATTCTGAAAACCAAATATTTCCCTCCGAGGTTTCTTTCTGACCCGAACTGAATCAGAAGTGGCTTCTGAGTCACATTCTTTAGACCATGTCTTAGTATCAACAGCTTCAATGGTTTTCTCTCTCTGTCAGAATGTTGTTAGGCATTTCGCTCTGCGCCATTTTACTGCTTTTAGACTTGGATCTTGATTGGCCGTTTTATGCCAGTTCTTCAGGTTCGGGAGAATGGAGCTTTCTCAGTATGTAATGATGTTTTACATTAAAAACACTGCGATACGTCCAACAATAATCCGTCTGAGGTCAACAGGAAGAAGCATTATGCACATGTTGCTCCCAATTAACCAAATAAAAAGCGGAAAGATGCTGTTGAATCTGCAACTATTCAACCTATTTTTAATTTAATGCAGGTGTTGCTCTGAGGAGTGTCTGCAAGAATATCATAAACAGGGGCAGGAGTAGCACCCACTGTTACGAATGCCCCAGCATTCAATATGGTCAGGGCGTATCTCGTATGTAATTGTCACTTTCCTAAATAGTCTTCGTGCCCAGACTAGTATGAGCGCAGTTCCACATTGTCAAAAGTTCAAAACATGAAATTGAACAGATTTTGAGAGGTAAGTTGATGAATGGACAGTCGCTGAGGACTGTCAGATTCTCAGAACAAGGCGTCGACCATTATCACTGAAACAAGGAAAACGTTTTTCTTCCAATTCCTGTGAATGTTCTGAATTCTAAACTGGGGAGAACTGCGCATGCTCGCTGATTATAATCGGGACTGAAGTCGATATTTTCCAGTCTCCTGGCAGAACAAAGGGGTTTGAGTACAATTCAGGAAGGTGACATTGCGATAGGAGATGAGCCAGGACCATGTTGAACGTTAAGCACTCCTGAACCGTAGCAGATCCTGCTTCTGTTCCTGATAAGGATCAGAGCAACTGGCAGGTTGCATTTGCCTCCGAGAGGAAGGTTTGCAAATTCCTATTTTTAATCGGTTAATCGGGAATGCAATTTGCAAGCGGCAGGTTGCAATTGCCTTCGTATTTGCTAAATTGAGAGTAGACTGATGGAGATATATTTGGTGTTACTGTTGTGAAATCGAGAGAAACCTCTTCAGCCTGTCGTGTAGAACAGAAAGTTCTAGTACATTCAATTCTCCTTTCAGGGCGCAGTGTTTTGAAAAATATCGTGCTGTAAATTTGCAAGAAATTGGTGGAAATTAATCAACGGCAGAAATACTTTAATGCCATTCAGCCGACATTTTAAAGATTACTGCATTAAGGCACTTTGCGGCTAGAGGGAAATGCAGCATCAGTTGTTTAAAGTTCCTTATTTTAAATGAGGTGGACTATCGCCCGAACAAGGACTTGAACTCTCGAACCTCGGATTAAAAGCTCTGTCCAATGAGCTATTCGGGCTTCATGCAAAGGCTATTAAATCATCTGAATTCAGGTCGCAGGTGAAATGCGGTACTCCTTGATTATATTCAAATCCGTGAGTGCATTTCCCTGGGTTGTGTGAGATCAGAGGGATTTCAAGACTGATCAAGAAGGTACAATTGGGAGAGACGATAATTGACTAAGATATTGAATGAAGCAGCAGTCGTGAATGCCGGGAGGAGCTACTCGTGCTCCCATTTCTGATATTCTTAGGGACACTAATCAAGGCGTCAAGCGGAATTATGTTGAGCTGGCGTGGTAGGACTTCCGTTTCAGTAGCAGCTTTCGGCTTTGTAATCGGTTAATTCGTCGTACGGATTGCGAACCGCGGCTTTCTGTTGTCCCCGGTATGCTAAAATGAAGAGTAGGCTGTTGGAGATACTCACAGTGTTAAAAGGGTTATACATAGGAAAAAAAATCAGCTTTTTAAAATTATGTTTCGCCCATATGAGACCAGAGGAGACAGTTTTCCTCTCTCTGAGAGTTGTGCAACATTGGAACTGTATCTCAGCAGGTGGCGGAGGCAGGTGGTGGGGCGGGAGGAGGTGGTGGTGGGTGGATCTTTGAATATATTCATGGCGGAGGGAGGTGATTCTTTGCAGGAAAGCACAACGCTACGGATGCTGGAAATCCGAAAGAAAAACAGCAAATGCCTGTCAAACTAAGCTGGCCAAAGGCATCTGTGGAAGGATAAAAATAATTGAAGTTTGGAGTCCGTATAACTCTTCTTCAGAGTAGAGATTCTTGTTCGGAAGGGAATCAATAGTGACGGGAGCTGCGACGGTAAAGGTGATTGTGGAACTTAAAACATAAACAGATCAGAGCCATGCACGTCTTCAAAGGGGGAGCAGACTCGAGGGGGCGGCCGAATAGGAAGATCTAGGACAATCAAACGCCAAGTCAGGATGTACTTTATCTGGCAGAAAGGCTCGCTGGAAATAATCAACACGATTCTCCAAAAAAGGGTTAAACGTTTGACGATTTGGCGGATATGAGCGCTTCTTAATACATTCTGAACCTAATGACAATCTGTTGCATTCAGACAGCGAGAATTTCGGCGACTACCGCTTCCAGTGCTGCGGTTCACACGAGTTGAATACATGGAGCTGAACGAATAAGTCTAAATGAATTTGAAGCCAGAACTCTCAGATGTAGGTTTGAATCCTTTCGCAACCTAGCAATCTTTTACCTCGGCCACAGAACTTCAACGTATGTCAAAAGATATCACATCTTCACCACCTATTGCATTTCCTTCCCAGAAATCCGCCCGCCACAGACCAATTCCAGCACACGCAAACCCATATTCGTCCACAAATATTTTCTGCCTGTCCCGAATCCTCGCTGTTCCACACTGCAGCGTGATGTGACAACAGTTATCTCCCTAGTTTCCGTTATGGGTCCCCCAATCTTTTGAAGATCGCGTTCATTAAAAATACCACGAATTTTCAGCAAGCTCAGCCGGGACCTTAGAAACTGACGGATGATGTATTTAGAGTTGGTGAATAATGTAATGTGTAGTTAGGCCTGCGAAGGTGCGATATCATTCAGTTTTAAAGCGTTTCATTGTCACTTGAGCGAATCACATAATTTCGGGGCAGTCGTTAGATCTTAGCAGAGCGATATCTTCCTTCAAACATTGCAAGTTTTACCATCTTGCCCCGCGTTTCTTTAACTCCTATAGATAACTCCATCCTTGCTTGCGGATTTCGGTCTAAGGTCACAGCGTGAAATGGTAGCTCAATATCAACTATTATACATGAATATCAGGAATGAACTAGCAGCATGAAGGTCAAGTTGCAGAAAGGCAACTTAGATCCTCATTTGTTAGGACTTCATTCGTAAAGCTTCGTAAACAGGGAAAGGATAACCGTTAGGGGACAGATCCTTACTCAAGAGATTCAAAACTCTCCACCCTGGGATGAATGTAAAGTTAAAAGAAGAGCCGCTAAGCTTGTGAATTTTGATGTACGAATCAATAACAATTGGTTCTGCGCACTTTTACAATTCGCTTATGGGATGTGGGTTCCGCTGGCTGTGCCAGCATTTGTTGTCCATCCGTAGTTAACCCGGGAGAACGTGGCGCTCAGCTTTGTTGTTGATCCTATGCTGAGCTGTAGGTAAAACCACAGTGGTGTTTGGACGGGAGTTTCATGATTTTGACCCACCGACAGTGACATTACGGCCACCATACTTCAGAGTCAAGGTGTTGAGTTAATTGGAGGGGGGAAACATGAGCAGTGTCCTTATATATCTGCTGCCTTTCTCCTTGCAGATGGCATTGCTCGTGGGTTTGTAAAATGCAGTCGAATAAGTCTTGGTGAATTCCTGCCAGTGCACCTATGTCTTCTATTCCGAGCATCTGAATGCCAATTCAGTTAAAGGCCTCAGCTGCTCTCTGCAGCTGACACATGGCCTGAGTAATTCCTCCATTTTCCCGTTCCAATTCGATATTACAGAGAGTTGAACGGAGTGACAGGTTATATCACTGAAGTGTATAACATTTCAGGGAACTTGACAGGCTAGATTTTTGAAGGGTGTTCCCTATGCCTGGGGATACTAACTGTATGAATCTGGGTGATAGGAAAATAAGGAAACGAGGGCAGGTGGCAGTTCTCAATAAGGAGATCGTTGCACTGGTGGAGATAAAGGATGTAACAGAGTCTTTAAGGACAGTATTTATTTAGCAAGAGTTAAGGAACAAAAATCAACACTGACCTGTCCCAGTGTAGTGTACAGGCCACCAACTATTGGAAAGAATGTATGAACTAATTTTGAGAGGAAACGATAGAGAAGATGAGAATTACAAAGCAGTTTCAACAGATGATGTAATTATCCTAAAATAGACTGAGATAATACTGGTGAAAATGGCAGAGAGAAGCAACAACTCCTCGTATGTATTCGGGATAAAATTTTATTGTTTATAGTCTGATGGTAAATGATGAATTCTCAGCCTCGATGAGTAAAATGGATCAAGAAACAATAGTTAATAATTCAGAGGGCAACTATATTGACCTCTTAACATTTAGGTTCTCTATGCAAAGAGACAAATAACAATGCTATGCACTATTAAATCAATGGGGGAATGCCAACTGATATGATGTAAGAATGTAGTTCGCCCTGATACATATAAATCAACAATTACTTGGCCAAATGGTAATAAAACAATCGTCTTCATTTACGGATGAGATATTTCAAGCAGGATCACGGTACATTCCCATGAAGGGGAAAGGCATGTCTAATAAACATAAAGTTTGTTTCTATGCGAAAGAGATAGAGATTGAGAGGAATTGGAGAAAGTGTGATCATGTCAGCAGTCATTTCAGTACTGTGATAAGGAAGAGGGCTGAATTCAGAAAGTTAAAATGGGAAGTGAAAATCCAAATATGAGAAGCAAACAGGGAGTATGAGAACAGACTTCTGATTCCATTCACCTCCTCCCCAACTGCACCAGTAGGACGTTTTGCAGTCCGCACCATGACATATGACCATACAAACAACGAGCATGAGTATTCCATTCTGCCGCTCGAGCCCCCTCCATTATTCAGTTAGATAATGGCTGGCCTGATATGAACCTCAAATCTGCACTGCGGCCTACCCCCGATAACACTTCATCCCCTTGCTTGCAATTAATCTATCCATCATTGCCTTCAAAGTATTCAAATACTTTGCTGCCACCACCATTACTGTAACAGAGTTCCTTTGAACTCAGAACTCTCTGAGAAATAAAATCGACTCATTTCCGTTTTCAGTTAACAACTCCTTAATAAAAAGAGCAAACCCTGGTTTCAGAATCTCACTGAAGAGGAAACATCTTCTAGACATCCACCCTGTCAAGGCCTCTAATTTTTTTTCAGGTTTCAAACAGGTCGCATCTTTGTCTTCTGAACTTCAGTGGCTGCAAGCCTAACCTGTCCATTCGTTCCTCAGGAGACAACTGGCCCAATCCAGTTTTTAGCCTGGTAAACCCTCACTGAACTGTCCCCAATGCACTTTCATCTCGTCTTAAATAAGGTGAACAATACATTAAACTGGCCCATGCCCTCCTCCCTGTAATGTCACATGTAAATCTTAACACTCCCCCCAAACAATTTTCAAAGAGGCCAATTAGGGGAGGGGAGCAGGTTGAGTGAAATGTGAACAAGTGAGGTTTCCACAGCAATAGGAGTGAGAACGATGCAGGTGAGGGAGCGTCTGCCCCACCTCCTTCTCTTCCATCAACACCACACCAGTCCACTCGCCGTTCATGAGGTTGTCATTTCACTCCAACCCCTCTCTAAGCTGCGGAAAGCCTCAGCCGTTGGGGGGTGGGGGCGGGGGGTGGTGCTGAGGGGTTTGTGGAACACATTGGTATTACTCTCCTTTACCACAGAGATCCCACCTTCGACACCGGCACTTGCCCAATGACTCAGGCAGTACCCAGGCCGTTAATCACAAAGACCCGCCCCCCCTCCCCGCGCCCCAACACCACCACCGCACCCCCACCTGCACCCCCCCCCCCCCCCCCCCGCACCCAGTCGGCCGCATCGCCTACGAACACTGACAACACCATGAGGGAGTTGGGGTGCCTTGATGATCAACGGCTGACCCGTTCAACTATTAGCAACTCAAAGCTTTCCAGTTGGCAATCTTAATTCTACCGAATTTTCTGCCAGATTCAGCAGCTCGTCTATCGTACAATATTCACAATTTTAATAACATTTAATAAGAAGCCCCTCTGTCCCATGGCGCAAAATGGAACAGTCCACGTTTGTGGTTTCCACTATTTAAAGTAATAGAGGTAAAGGTACCAAAATATTGCTGCAATCTGTTCACACGCTTTTGCTCTGTAATCTCCTAAAACCTGTTCTAACCAATATTACGTCAACTTTAATTTGGATAAATTGAGACACTCTCAATTTGGATAACTTCTCTATCTCAGGCGTTCATTTTGAGTTGATGACTATGTCACCCCCTGCTCAATTAAAGAAGGATTGGTTAGCAGTAGAACATTGGGAGATGAATTGGACTGATTCACCGAATAGGTGGGGAACCACTGCCAGGCTAAGGCTTCTTTAATTCAGGTTTTCCACGTAACATTAAAAAGTAATTGTTGTTATCATGAAAACAAACCGAATTTAATATCATTTACGAGAAAATCTAGTTTGAGGATAAAGCTGATACAAACATGATTTTGTATATTGTCCCGCCCCCCTCCCCTCCCACCGCAGCAATGTTTTGAGAATGACCCTGTTGCCGTGAGGGAGGGGTTTCATGTGACGTTGGAGTATATATCCTCCCCAATCCATTCCCCACTCCCACCCTGCGTTAATTAATGACAAGTTTATTCAGAGACTCAGCAACAGGGAGCTCTGAGTTATTGTTGGCTTTTTGTTCCATGATGTTGGTCATAATCGCACGTTAACCTTCGAAGGATGGGGACACTTCAATAGGCAGGAAGGTGTAGTTTAGCCCACAATCAGATCAGCTAGGATTTGGAGACAAGAATCGATGGGCCAAATAGCCTTACCCCTGCTCCAATTGCTTAAGTTTTTGTTGCCATTGGACAGCGGTTTTGTGTCAATGTCGCTGAGCTATTAATGCCGAGACCCAGGCTAATGCATTGCGCACATGGTGGAATTTAATGTCCTGCAGTGGAATTTATAGTCAGTTGCCGATGCTGCCATGTGCAACAGTTCTGGTTTTGATTGGTTCTTTGAGATATCTCATAACATCCCAAAATTACAAAGATTTAGAATGTCCTCATTCAAAAGTAAATGCTTCTTACGTGAATGAAGACAATCAACCTCCCTGTCTCTGTAAAATCTTCCACGCCTTATCACGCACAATGCAGCTGTAGACTGATTTCGCCTGTGCAACCTGTGCTATTTATTTAGACACTCCCAGGCCCTATCTTAGTATAAATGTGGCTTTCCACAATCCTCTCCCAAGCACTGAATTCCTTCCTCACCCTATAAATCCCCGAGCCACAAAAAGCCTCCTTATGCCTTGAACCTCCTCTAGCAGCTACAAAACTCCCTACCGCTTTCCAATCCGTCAACTCCTCCTTATCTTTGGAAACGTCTTCAGGCCCTAAAATCAGTCCTCTAAGCTAATATTAATTCAGCCTCCACAATCCTTCGTAGACTAGAACATCCTCCAGCTACTAATAATCTCCCTATCTCTGTAACCTCCACAAGCACATAATATTTTCCACAATTTTGAATCATCTCCAGCTGCTACAGCGCTCCCAATGCCTATAACTTCTGCTGGCACATCAACCCTACAAGTCTCTGTAACCCGTCCATTCTCAAAATGACATGTTGTTTCCGTAAGCTCCTCCAGCACCTACAAACCTGAAATTCCCTGATGCCCTAAAACTCTATTTCACCATCTCTGTAAACTTTCCAGCCGCACAACTTCCTTATAGTTTTAAACTTCCCCATCTCTTACATCCCTCCCTAACTCTGTAATCTCTCCAAGTCCCACCAATCCTCCCTAACGCAGTAAATTCTTCGGCACCTTCCAACACTCCTCATCTAATTAATACATTTCTGTTCTAAATAACCTCCCTACCTCTGTTACCTGCAATGCCCTCCATAAGAATCACTGTTTGTAAATTCATCCAGATCTTAAAAATAGCACTATCTTTGTACCTACCAAAAGCCCCTTTAACCAGGGCATTCTCTGAAAACTGACCACTTATTACACCACCTATCTCTGTCAGCTCCTTCAGACCCTGAATTCCTATATACCACTCATCCAATCTCTTGAATATTTATGATTCCCTGTAGCAATCTCCTGGCATTGAACATTCGGAATCTCTGTAAACTCCTCCAGCCATTCAACATTTTTTTTTAAATTCTGGAATCTCCTTCAGCCTCATAAACCCTTCTTAGGTCTGTCACCTCCTCAAGCCGCTACAGTCCTCGCTACATCTGTGGCCTTCTCCAGCCCCTACAACCATACCTATATATGTAACCTCCTCCAGCCCCTACAACGCTCATAACTCTGTCACCTCCACCATCTCCTACAACTGTCCCTCTGTCCGAAAAATTCTGCTGGCAATACAACTCTCCGTAACTCGGTATACCTACTCCAGCAACTACCATTCTTCCAGTCTATTAGATCCTCCAGCCCCAGGAAATATTCTATCTCTGTAAACTCCTCCGGATCCTACATCCCTCCGCACCGCTTGCTCCTCCAATCCGTCCTAAAACTGTCAACTGCTCCATCGCCTAAAGAACTTCCTATCAGTTTAACTTCCTAAAGCCCACACAACTCCTATATGATTGTCCCTCCTACAGCCTCCACAGCTGTCTCCATCTCTGTATGCTCCTTCGATATCCACAACCCCTACTGCCACTGTAACATCCAATAGTCCCACAACACTCCCCATCCGTCTTATCAAGTCCGGCCCATGCAAAACTGTCTGTTTCTGTAACCTCCTCCAGGCCCTAGTTCCCTCGCAATCTCTGTCACCTTGTTCATCTCCTATGCTCCGCAAAGTCCGTAACCTCCTCCAAATCCTACAGTTCTCCCTCTGTTTATTATCTCCTCTAGCCACTGCACACCTCCCTAAATGTGCAGACAACTCCAGCGCATACAACACTGCCTATCTGTGCAGAATCCTCTAACGGCTTCAACCCTTCCGATCTCTGCAACATCCTAAAGCCCCTAATCCCCCCCCCCCCCCCCCATCTCTGTAACCTCCTCCCGCCACTTCAACCCTCCCTAGCTCTGCAGCCTCCACTAGCCCCTATAGCCCTCCCTGTCACGGTAACATCCACCAGCTCGTACACCTCCTGAACTCCGTAACTTCTTCCAAAGTCTGCTGCTTTCCGTCACTCTGTAACCCCCTAAAGTCCCTCAAACCGTCTCTACCTCTATACCTTCCTACAGCCTATGCACCACTCCCTAACAGTGCAGCGTCCTCCAGGTCCTGTAACCCTTTCTAACTCTGTAACCTACTGCAGTGCCCATAACCGTACCCTTCTCTAGACATCTCCAGCTCATATATCGACCCCATCTCTATAACCTCCTCCAGCTCCTGCAACCGTTCCTATCTCTGGAAACGACTTCAAACTTGTCAATCATTACAAATATGCTTTTAGTGGCAGTTTTTTTTATGTGACTTCGCTGCAACGTTTTCTATATTGGAACAATAACTTTATTTTAAAAGAAGTCATTAATATCGATATTTTATTTATTGGCATATTATATCTCATGAAATGCAAGTTTTTTCTTGTTTATCTGTTGCACAATTAGTCCGTCAAAACAGAGGTCCTCACAAAATACAAAACCATTTGAAGGAATACTTTTCACAGTTATTTCGACAGCACTATGTACACTAATTAGCCCATGTAACTGGGCTAATTATCTAGCGTCCAGATGTTCAGGGGTTATAATGCTGTATGAATAATCCAGGGGACACTGGTGCATGGGTTATGTTACTGAACTAATTATCCAATGAAGATTCTTGTAGTTTTTATGTTATTTAACTAATTACCCGTGGTACAGTTGCGAAGTGATTATATAACTGCAACAAAAAATCCAGAGTACAGGAGCATAGGGATTATGTCACTGGACTAATAATCCTGGGAACAGCAGTGTAGCTTTTATATTTTTAGAGTAATAATCCGGCTTATGTTTGTGTAGGAATGATGTTACTCATCTCGAAATCCAGGGTACAGGACTGTTGGTGTTATGTTAATTGGCTGATAATCCAGGGTTCTGTAGTGTCGGTTTTATGTTACTGGACAGTCAATCCAGGGTACAGAAGTGAGAGGTTATGCTACTGTCCAAATAATACTGGGTACAGTGGTTTAAGGGTTATGTTACTGCACTAATAATCCAGAGTACAATGGTTTAAAGGTTATGTTACTGGATTAATAATCCAGGGCGCAGCAGTGTAGGGGTTATGTTGCTGGACTAAAAATCCAGGTTAAAGTAGTTCGGGGATTATTTTATAGGACTAATAATCCAGGGAACAGTCCAGTTGAGATTAAGTCACTGGACTAAAAATGCACAATGCAATATTTTGGGGAATATTTTACAAGACTAATAATCCACGGTACATTTGTTCAGGGATTATTTTTCAGCACTGATAAACCAGGCTGCAGTGCTGTTGAGGTTATGTTACTGGGCTAATAATCATGAGTGCAGTAGTGTGGTTGTTATTTCCTGGATTTATAATCCAAAATTCGTTAGTGTGAAGGCTCTATTACTGGACTAATCTTCGACCTGACAATAGTGTTCTTGCTTTAAAAAAAAATCCTACGGGATGTGGGCATCCCTGGCTGGGTCAGCATTTTTCTCCATCTTTAGTCGACCTTGTGAAGGTAGTGGTGATACCCTTTTATGAATGGCTGCATTCCTTGCAGGGCAGCTGCACTCAAAGTGATATTAGAAAGCAAGACTAGGATGCTGACCCAGCGACACCGAAGGATCAGCGATAAAATTCCAAGTGAGCCTGGTGAGTGGTTGGAGGGAAACTTCCAGGGAGTGGTGTTTCTTGCATTTTGTTAATATTTAAAGCACTTGCCATCATTAATCAATGGCGCTACTCTGTGTATTTAACTAAAATAAACGAAGGCAGTAATGTTCGTAAGCTTTAAATTGTGTTAAAAGCAGATTGAATAATAAGTTATTAAAAATTACCTGATGGGTTGTATTCCTTCTACTGGCCAAACAGAACGCCGATTTCCTAGTAATTTGATTGACCCTTTTAGTTAAATTCCAAACGCAAAGATGCATCAAACATAGAGAGTCAGCTACACCTGACAATCATCTACAAACCTCATTAGACATAAACTTATTTACCGGTTAAGCTAAAGCCAAACTCTCAGTCGAAGCAAAAAGAAGAAACATTTTGAACAGAAGTGCAACATTTGAGACATTGTCCCTGCATTCATTAAGTAACCAGCGCTGGATAACAACTTGCCTCAAGTACAACTTGGATTTTCAGTATAGAAACAACACCACGGAAAACCTTCAACAACGGCCCAAGTCGGCCATTAACAAGTTCAGCCAGCAGGCAATTGAAGGTAACGTCTGACCCGATTGTCTGCACCTCTTTCGCATCTATGTTCGCTGACAGGCGCACCTGGAGAGGGATTTTCCAGGCCTTCCTTGATCAGCGGCACCGTGGGGGGGGGACTGTTTCTTTTTTTTCTTGACCCTGTTAATCATATTTCGGTTTAATGTTTGTAACTTTACCTTAAAACCTGCCTTAATTTTCCAGTTTCCCTTTAAGAGACTCCCCGTTACGTTGTTCATAATTTTGTTAGTTTATTTTATTTGGTTCATTGAAAAGAGTTACACGGAACAAAAGAAGACGTAAATAATTGTTATTTCAATCATTTTGTATCAGAGACCTTGAGTTCTGCTGAAAAAAGAGACATGTCCAAGCTTTTCGCCTTGCACTTCATTGGTAGTCTTCCGAAGTGACCTGATAAGTGCAAAATTAAAAGCTTCAACTTGTCTCTTTTCCCAATAACACTCAAGTTGTTACTTACATTTTCGGCTTTAATATCACTGAAATTATTGGGCTTGCTTATCCAACAATTAGAGATAATGTCTGAATACGCATTGAAGATGCTCTTCTAAAATGTGGTGTGCTTATATATCTGTGCTCCACATTAAAGGACATGGTATCAGAAAGGTGGTGGTGCACAAACGGCAGGTCTGCACCGGATGGGAAGGCTGGGCTTCCAGGAATGGCCTGTTAACTCAGTAGTGATCAGATAGCGCCAACGCCCAACGTGACAATTGCCCCATTGTTCCCGAGAAGAGACATGCTTCTTAGATATTGAGAATTGTGTACATAATATTTGCAAAAAAATTTGCACAAGATGCAGCATATTTTTTTTCTAATTTGCTCAAATGCTTGTGGGCATCACTGGCTAGGCCGGCATCTATTGCCCTCCCGAAATATTATTGTTCAGAGGGCAGTTCAGAGTCAAGCACATTGCTTTGGATCTTGAGTCGCATGTCGGTCAGACCAGGAATGGTCGACAGCTAAATTCTGCCCAAAAGGGAATCCGTGAACCAGGTGAGCTTATAATCAAAAATCGATTCATGGTGATCAATAGGCTTCATTTTTATTTGAGATTTGTATTGAAGTCAAATTTAACCATTTGCCACGAAGGGATTTGAATCTGGATTTCCCAGTGCCCAGTGATTTAGCTTCAGGGATCCCAATACAGTGGCATTAGTCGAATGCAACTGCCTCCCCATATATGATAGTGGAAAAATTTTTTACATAACGTATGGTTCAGGGCTAGAAGGCCGTGTCTTGAATTGTGGTGGAGGCGTCTACAATCGAGGCATTCAAGGGGGCATTGAATGAATACTTGAACAGAGACAATTTGCAGGATTCTGGGGGGAAAGGGAGCTTAATGGCATTAGATAATAATGATAATTTGCAGTTCCGGTTTCAGGTGCGATGGACAAAAAGTTTCTTGCTGTGCCGTAAACATTCTGTCATATTATCAAAGCTAACCAGGCTTTAAAACAAACCAGTTGGCCGTCCACACCAGTTTCCCTGAGCAACTGTGGCGGGATAGAAAGGCGATTCGTTCGCAAACGGGGTCGCTTTGGGCTCCATTCACCTTTGGAGCGAATCGGATTTCATTGTGCACCTCTGGGTCACTGGCGTCTCAGGTAGTGAGTCCAATCGCTTTTACCACGCTGGTACTTTCTTCATCTGTTCAACCCGGGGGGAATCAGTATTTAATCCACCTGAAATGAACACCATAGTAAAAGTGACCTGTACTGTGAGCTGGCAAATCCCTTTTAGTCACACGACATGATTGACAGGCTAGAGCTAAAACTCGATATGTGAGTTTAATAAGGCAGAACTCAAGGTTTCACTCGCACTTCCAGTTGCCCTCGAGGTGGATATGGTGGGGAAGAAACCATTGACCCGCTTCTTGTGGAATGTGGTTTTGCAGGGAAGGTCTGGAGAGAAGCGCCATGGTTTTATTTGACGAGATTTATCCCGAGTAGCTCCGTGACATAGGATTCTGTGCCCTCGGGTCTGTTCCCCAAAGCGCGCACGGAGATAAACATCAACTTCAGCTGGTGGATAATCAACTCGGTGAAAGATGCTCTTCGTTCTGACAGAAATCAATTGGTCTTGCAGTGCAAAGAGTTGTCCGGGGACGAGTATTATTGACTGGCACATGAGAAATCCCAGAACCACGTGCTGAGAATGCCCTTAAGCTTGCAGCCGCTGCAGGAATGGTGCAACGGGGAAAGGTCATTGTCTAAGACATTTCTGTCATACTGCACCCATGGGCTCGGAATTGTATTGACCCCTCTGGCTGTATGGTTCATAATGAATATGCAGTGAATACCAAATTTATCATAATTTTACTGAAGCACGTCAGAAAGCAGATAGATTCAGGTAGAGAAAGAAATACTGTTGCACGTTCTAACTGTTTTGACCATTATCAATGCTGTAATTTTCCGTTATTGTATTGAAGCACCTCACGGTGTGACGTGGTCTATGTGGAAAAAAATAATATGATTGCACTTTTTGTGGTGGCCGTTTTGAAATATTTTGTAATGTACTTTCAGATATTTTAGCAATAAAGCATATTTTTGCAAAAAAAAAAGATTGCCATTTGTGACTGGTTGTTGGATACTCTTGGTCTTCCATTTCATTTAACGCAGGAGGTCACTCGCTTGGCTATCCCATCCCAGGTCAATTGCACTCACTCCTTGTGTGTTTGTGTTTATTCATTTATGGGGTGTGGCAGACGCTGGCAAGGCCACCATCCTAAAAGTCCCCGGGCCCTCTACGGGGGCCCATTTCCTTCTACAGTATTTATTTAGGACTTTTGCCTGTGTGCACATAGATCCATTTTCGAACGCGTAAATAAGAAGTGATTTTGAAGCAAAATTGTCCGGAAGAAAAATTGTATAACCAGGTTCAGGTGGCTGGAGGGCTGGGGAGACAAGCGTCAGAAAGCAATTAATGCAGACAAATGGAAAGAGGTGCACTTTGGCAAGAAGAGCGTGAAAATGCAAATCAATATTAAAAACAAATAAGACCCCTTCAGTGGGTATGTGCATGGGGTTAAAATACTTTGGAACATAAATACATAAATCGTGGAAAATGACTTGGCAAGTTGAGAATGCTCTATTGAAATATAAACAATGCACTGCACTTTATAAGTTGCCTTGTGTACCTATGTGCTGTCGAGTCAAATGGATCACGGCGAGAGCAACTCCTGAGGGTGATAAGCAAACTGTGACTATTCACTGTGTGGAATAAGAGGATCAGAAAAGCGCTTTGACACAATTTGTTACACAGCAGAATATTGGCATAAGAGCCACTGCTCGCAAATCTTTCAGATCCACTGGATTTGGATTCTGAACCACCAGAAGATGAATTACTGAATTGCAGCACTGAGAAACAGTATGCATGTGGGAAATTCACCAAATCTACTAAGACAGCAATTTCCATACCCCGATCACGGCCATCTAGAAGGACCAGAGCAGCAGATATATCGGAAAACCATCACATGGATGTACCCCTCCAACTCTCTGACCAGTCAATCTTAAAGACATATCAGCCGTTCCTTTACTGTCACTCGGTCAAAATCCTGGAACTCCTTCCCTGACAGCGCTGTGGGTGTTCTCACACCACATGGACTGCAGCGGTTTAAGAAGGCAGTTCACCACCAGCTTCTAAATTAGCAATTAGTGCTGGGCAATAAATGCTGTCCAAGGCAGCGAAACCCACATCCCGTGAATGAATTAAGGGAAACAATTTCCGAAAGTGCAGAGGGATAGAAGCTGCCTCCTGATGAACAGATATCTTCAGAATATGTTTAGCGAACTGAACTGGGCTGTAGACTTTCTCCAGATTCAATCGCTTGAATTGTTAAACCAGTGGCCACTTATTGATTGGAACACAAAACCACTTTAAATCAGGGAGTAAATCCTCATGCATATTCAAATATTCATTGAGTTCATTACATTTGAATCAGCTGAAAAAAAACAGTTCGATTAATGTGCCACAACACAAGCATTGTCTCTCATCAAGTATGGAGGAAACATGGAACATTAATCAAATTAGATTCTCTTTTCCATGCACATCGGGGATTTCTTTTTCTAAAACCCCTAATAACATAAGAAATAAGGACAGGCGTAAGCCATTCAGGCACGGAAGCCTGCCCCGCCATTAATTAAGATCATGGCTGACCTGCTCCACGCTTCAACTCCACTTTTGTGCCAGCCCCTAATACCCCTCAAATCCCCGATATTTCAAAAACCTATCTACATTCAGTTTAAATACTTTGTGTTCTAGCCTTCAGAAACCTCGAAGGAAGAGAATTCCAGACATTTACTACAATCTCTGTTTTAACTGAGTGTCCCCTTATGCTGTAATTGTGACCCCTAGTTCAAGATTCCACCACCAATGGCAACATTTTCTCAACATCTACCTCTAACAACCCTTCAAAACCTTGTAGATTTCAATATGTTAACACATCATTCTTCTAAAGGCTAACGAAAAAGGCCTAACCTGTTTAGCCTTTCTTGATATGTCAACCACTTCATCCCACGAATTAGCCGATCGAATCTCTTGTCAACAGCCTCCAATGCCAGCATATCCTCTCTTAATTACGGGGACGGAAACTGTGCACAGTTCTCCAGGTGCGGCCTCACCAAGCCCCTGTAGAGTTGAAACAAGTCTTACATTTTACTAAACTCCAATCACCTAGCAAGACAGGCCAACATTTCATTAGCCTTCTTATTTAATTGCTGCACCTGTGTTGCATGAACAAGAACACTTTGCTCCCTATTTGCTGCACCTTTTCGTAGTGTCACTAAACATATATAATATTCTGCCTTCCAAATTGCATGACATCATGATTTCCTACGTTAAATTCCGCATGACACACTCTTGCCGACTCAGCCAATTTGTCTGTACCCACTTGCAGATCCCTTCTGCCCCCATCACAACTTGCACACCAACGAACCTACAGTCGTAACCAAAGCCACATCTTCCACAATCTCAATTCCCCTTCCCACTAAATATCTGCTCTCGTATTAATGACTACAACCTCCTTAAAGATATCCCAACTGGCGTTGTTAATTGACGTTTGCAGATGGTTAAATTTCGTATAATCCCAAACTTTAACCAATTTCCTGAGAGGCTTTGAAGTTTTAGGTTTTAGTGTTTTCGATATTTAGCGAGGAGGTATTGAACACTGATCTCAAATTCCGATCTCTGGTTGAATCCGGGACTTGTAAGCATCAGCGACAGAGCAAAGAGTGGACGTATTGCCTTTTCCCGCAAGTTGGCCTGTTTAAACACATTGAGTTACAGAGGATCTCTTTCAAAGCCAAGTCACAGTGATTCATGTCAACTCAGTGATGAATGTGGAGAGAGGGCAGGCAATTCTTGGACCGTTCATGGTCAACACCCGACGCTTCACCCCTGCATTTGCACCCAATGGAACATAAACCAGATTAACGTATGCGTATTTAAGTTCTCAGGGTAGGGAGGAAGGGGCTGGGAGGCATGTACAGGAGGTCAATGTTAGCGAGGAAATTGCGTTTCTTAACGTTAAAATTCTTTAACCAAAGTTCACTCACGTGCATTAATCTGCAGCACCCGCCTGGTTGAAGTATTTGTAGCAGCTGGATTCTTGTCTGGCGAAATAGATGAAATGCATACATATTAATTGCGCTCTCTGGGATGTCAGAATTTTGCCTACATTCGGCAGAGGAAGAGCACACTTGACTCCCTGAATCCCTCCAAAAATTCTGTGCAAGGTGGAGTCTCATCAGTTTAATTGCTGACTGACCGCATATTGCTAAGAGCAATGACTGCACGTGATGGACGCTCACCTCCTTTTCCCTCGCCGAATAAACCTTACCCCACCTTCCTTCTCCACCTCAGCTGAGGCCCAATTGTCGATTCGACCCTTGTCTATGAGCGTCGCCTCCTTCTGATCACTTCCCTTTTCTTACCCCGCTTGCATTGAAGCCGCTTGGAAAACGAGAGGGGCTCCTCCTGCACTGGCAAATCTACGAATTTCACTTGCAAGGCGTTGGTTGGCGCAAGTCAATGCAAAACATGGTATGCCAGATATGGTGTAATGCGGTGGGGGGATATGTGTTGCAATTTCAATCACCAGCGGCCTCGCGCATTCTCGCCCTACCAGGCTTAGTTATTATCAGCGGCACCAGTGGTGCTCTCTGACCTCGGCAGCCCCGCTTCCCCCACGCCTCAGTAGCAAAGCTCACCACCGCCCACTCTCGCCGCCCCACACACAACAATGAACTTCAGAAACAGTCCCAAGATCCCAAGAATTAGGCGAAAGCAATAAGTAGTGCAAAACCCGTGGCATCACGATTTCCTTAGGGCTGTATATTCAGGTACAACGGCAGCCAGATCCGTCTGTACTGCAGCATTCTGCAGCCTCTCTCTATATGAATAGTTTACTATTTTTTTTAAGCCAAAGCGATCGAACTTGTATATCCCCACTTTATACTCCATCTTGCAAATTTCTTCCAACTTGCTTAACCAAATTCTATCGCCTTGCAGAATCTTTGTATCCTCCGCACAATATTGCTTCTCCCCTTTCTTTATATCATTAGAAAATGTACCAACATTAGAGCCGGTCCCTTCTTTGAAGTCATTGATGTCGATACAGTAGAGTTTAAGAACTAGCTCTGAATGTTGCAGCGTTTCTCTAGTTACAGTTAGCCACCCTGTAAATGAACCGTTTATCCCGAATCCGGTTCCTTTCAGTAAGACCATAAATCATAGGAGCAGAAATTCGGCCATTCGGCCCATCGAGTATGCTCCGCCATTCAGTAATGGCTGATAAGTTTCTCAACCCGATTCTCCCGCCTTTTCCACGTAACCTTTGATCCCCTTATCAATCTATGTCGGTATTAATTCCATTCAATGACCTGGCCTCGACAGCCTTCTGTGGCAATGAATTCCATGGATTAACCATTCTCTGCCTGAAGCAGTTTCTCCACATCTCTGTTCTAAAAGGTCTTCCCTTTACTCTGAGGCTGTGCTATCAGGCTCTAGTGTCTCCTACTATTGGAAACATCTTATTCATGTCCGCCCTATCCAGGCCTTTCAGTATTCTGCAAGTTTCATTAAGCTCCAGCGTCATCCTTCTAAACTCCATGTTTACACCATGACCTCTTATCTTCTGCAGTCCCATTTGGGCGGCACCTAATTGGGTGTCTTATTTATTAGGCAATAAACGATATAAGAACATTCCCCTTTAAACAACCTGTTTGTTGTATCAAGAAATGACCAGTATAAGCTTCCCAAATTCAATTTCCCTTCACCAAGCCATGTTGACTGTGCCTGATTGTAATATGATTTTCTAAATGTTCTGCCAGTACCTCCGTAAGAATGTTTCCTAGTATTTCCACAATGACAGATCGGGGACTAACTGACTATTTGTTTCCAACATTCAGTCTCCTTTTTGTCCAATTGTTGTGTTATATCTGCTGCCTTCCAAATCACTGGGACATTTGCAAATGATAGGGAATTCTGGAAGATTTAAAACTCTTTAACCCCTTTCCCAGCAGGCACTTCCTCAAAAATTCCAGCATGCATTTTATATGTTCCAGCGGAGCTGGCAGCCTTACTTCCCAATAGTTTCCTCAGCATAATTTCCTCTGAGCATAGTGATTTTTTTTAACATCCTCTGTCCAACTTTGCCCCTGCTTTTCCGATTTTCATGGGATGATTTTGTGTCCCCCAAAGCGAAGACAGAAACGAAATACAGTCTCAAAGTCTTTATCATTTACGCTTATCAACTATCTAGTCTCACTCTCTGTACGACTAATGCTCACATCACTGCTCTTTTCATTTTATACATACTTACAGAGGCTTGCACTGCCTGTTTTATATTTGTACTCCTTGATGTTTTTGCCGTGTTCGATATTGTTGCCGAGCACCCTGATGAGTGCAAGACAAAAGCTTTGACATGTCACTTTTTTCACCAGTAATCATGTTTCGTATTTCTCGCTGCTTTTTTTGTCTCATAACTTAATTTCTAAATGGTCGTTTGTCTCATTTGCTGCTATTTAATATCTTTCCAACTCTCTGGCCTACCACTATCTTTTGCAGCATCTGGCTTTCATATTTTTATTTAAATAGGATTCCATCCATAATGTTCTCCTTACCCATGAATGGCGAATCCCTCTCGTAGAGTCTTTTTTACTCAGTGCAAGATATTATTTGCTGCAAGTTGTTAATGTCTCCTTAAATAGATGTCATTGCTTCCCTGATGTCTTACATTTTAATTATACTCATTTTAGCCAATTCTATTTTCTTGATCTAGTAATTTCCTTCACTTAATTTCAAGGCACTAGTTACAGACACAACTTTAAAACAATCGAACTTATTATTTGCTGGGAAACCACAGAGTGTGACAAAGATTACAAGCCCGTCCATACCAGAACAAAAACTTGCAAAAGAAAACTAACAGTGTTCTGAACATTTTTCTCAGCAGAAAGACAATAGTAGAAATCAAAGAGTTTTAAACAACCTTATGCGGACAGCAGGCTGTAGGTTTAGTGTTGCAGTTTGCTGCCCCTAACAATGTTTCACAATTATACTGGGGAAGTAACATTGAAAAAGCACGTGCACCGGTTTATTTTTCTAACCAATGTCTTTAACCACAAGAGAGATCCAATTTCCTCATTTGCTTCTTGTTTGACATTCACATCTGCATGTGTGACCAGTTAATGGGTCACTTCCGATTAGGTACGAATCAAAAACATGAGTTTGAGACACTCACTTATGCAAATAAAGATTGCCCGGATCAGGCCTATGTATTGCAAAACTATCTGCACGTTTTCAATAGCAACCAGAAAGACCAGCAGTTCTTTCAGAAAGCTGCACATCATTCATTCCAGGCAGTTAAGATGAAGACAGGTTGTAAAATAATGAACATTTCCTCACACCTCACACAACACACCCTCCACCCGCACCCCACCCCACCCCCTCCTCGCCCCTCCTCAGCCCCACACAAACACACACACACATAACTTCTGTCTCCCTTTCGCAATAATAATAATTTGCCATAAGTACCCAGATTGCAAAGTCCATAGCTCGAAGGCTGGAACCAGTTGAGGCTAATTCTAGAAATAGACAGCACAGAAGCATAACATTTGGTCCGAGACCCTGTGTCCGCGTTAATCTCGCAGTTTGTTACAAACTTAGCGCGCAAAATGGATGCGCCATTGCTGCGTTGGCTCCCGGCTGCTGATCAGTCGAACTCCGGCATTAGTTACAAGGCATTTGGCGTCCAATTGGGAGATAGGTTGCCTGTGTCGTTCCAAATGGAGACTCCGAACAACAGCTTCTGCTCCAGATCATTATGGGCCCAAGCATGTAGTGAGTTATATTACAAACTCCAGAATATATGCTGCCAGCTTATGCCTTCAGGGAAGCTAAAACATGCTTTTGAAGAACAGGTTTAGAGTTTGTGTTCACACAGGGCTCATAGACGTGGCAAAATTTGGCCACGAGCTTTGTTGTTTCATGAAAAATGTATTAAGTCAGACCCCCCAAATGGCCAGATACAGCAGGTGCATAAATCTTTCGATTAGTAACGAGTTCCCCGGCATTCATAAGGCCTAGGATGGAAATTCAAATACCCCAACGGCTGATTGGTTATTTCAATTTATGCTTGTGAAAATGTTTGGACCTTAAATACCTTTTTATGTGATATGGATACAGCAAAGCACAAGGCTATGGTGAGCTGCTTTCAGGAACAGCCTCTTGCCATTACTTTTCATACCGTAGATGTTCGACTCACTGGCCTGTAATTACCTCCTTTTTCCCTTCTACCCTCCTTGAATAATGGTTTCACATAGGCTGACTCGAGTCCTCTAGCACCTCTGCTGTTGCCAGAGAGAATATGAAAATTAGTGTCTGAGACACGACCATAAGCTTCCATTCGTTCCTTGCTCAATCCTTGACATCCAGTGTTCCTGCATTTTTTGGTCATTCCCTTCACCTTTACAGGCACTTGAAGCCTCACTATGTCATTTTGAATCACTCGCCCACTGGCCTGACGCGGACTTTCCTGCAAGTAGCTACCCACAAACCACTTTGGCCAGATCCTGCCTTAACATATTGAAATCGGCCTTCCCTCAATTCAGAACCTTTATTTCGGGTCCTTCTTTTTCCTTTCCCATAACGACTTTTAATCTTTCATAGTTTTCGTCACTATACCCAAACGTATACCTTTTTGACACTTCTACCATTTTCCTCTCTTTATTCCCTCAGATTTGGCAGAGTGCCGCCCCTTCTCTTGTAGGACATTCTAGGTCATTGCTCAAAAGCAATCCTTGAAGGACATGAAGTATTCGGGTCTCTCTAGGCCTTTCAATCTAAGACAACTTAATATTGGTGGAGATGATATCCTCTGCTCTTACTACACTATAATTTTTATACTTCTCTTAGATTTGCCTAAACAACTGCTCCTCTATATCCCACTGACTGTCCTATCGAACAATCCCAGCAAAGCGATTGCCCCAATTTTGTTTTTAATTACTACTGAAATGGCCTCATTTGATGAAACTTAAATGGTACCTTCGCTCTTGACTGCTGTAAATGTCTCCTTTATCATTAATATAAGGATACCTATTCTTTTACGCACCCCAGCCCTTGCACCTTCACTTCTGAAGATTGAATGCCCTGGAATATTGAGCTGCCAGTCCTGCCCTTCCCTCCACCATGTCTCTTAGATGACAAAAATACCATATTTCCATACGTTAATCAACGCCCTCAATTCTTCTGATTTACTTATAAGACTCATTGCGTTAAAATAAGTGAAATTCATCCTTTCATTATTCCCTGGTGAATTAACGGGTCTACATTTACTATGCTTTCCAGACTGACTTAATTTTACTTCTATGTTTGGCTATACCTCAACCCCTGCTGTAACTGCCCAGGTATCTGATCAACCTTTTCTCCATCACGTCATCACGAGAAGAATAAAAAACAAAATCAACAAACCAGGGACAATGCAGCTACTTGAAAAGAAAGCTGTGAATGAACTGAGAAAATGCAGAATTCAGGGTTCAGACTGAGCTTGTGCAGTCCAATTTCTCACCAAACCACCCCGACACCCACCACCCCGAAAAAATCCCATGAAGACAGCGAAAATATCGCTTGCACCCACTACCCCCATCACAGGTGGCTTAGTGATATTTCCCCTGGCTAATTATGCAATGTAATGTCTTGGGGACCTGAGTACCTGCAAAGATGATCAATTTGAACGATAATTCTAATGATGACCATGAAAGCATTGCTGATTTCGTAAAAAGCCCATTTGATTCTCCAATCCCGTTCAGGGGAGGCAATCTATCGTTATTACCTCGTCTGGACTGCATGTGGCTCCAGACGGACTGTGAACAAGGGGCAATCAATAATGGGCTATGAATGCTGGCATGGCCAGCAGCGTCCACATTCCATTAGGGAATTAAAAAATAACATCTCCGTTCATAAAAAAACTGAAAAATTTGCCCCTTTTCCTATACATTATAATATGTATTTTAACAACGATGGCATTCAGAAAAATTGCGAAACAACCAGGTATCAAAACGTCATGCTCCAATAAATTGCAATCCTTGAATTCTGAATTTTAAAACCTTTTGAAAGTGATATCTATTTTGGGTTTTTTTGAAGATTTAATTTAACCTTGTGCTTTTTACGGATGTTAATGATCAACTAATGAGGTCAATATGGAATCGCCTGCAGAACAGCCAGTGCTGTTACTCAGGCAATCGGGGGTGAACCCCTGACCCATTTATACGAAAAACGCAAAATGTTTTAGAAGCTGGAAACCTGAAACAAAAACACAAAGTTCTGGAAACACTCAGCAGTCTTCCAGCATCGGCAGAGTGAAAAATAAAGTTAAGGGCGACGATTACGCTGTGTTTCTCTTCATTCGTTTGTATGAAAATGAGTCCCCCAATTTTAGCCCGAGCGTCAAATTCTACTGTTGAAGTGAAAACAGATAGTGCTGGTAAATCTCAGCACGTTTGACAGCATGTGTGAACAGAGAAACGGAGTGAATATTTTAAAACCCAAGGACTCTACACTTGAAGGTCTATAATCTTTGAAGAAATTAATCCTTATCCTATTATCATGATGTCCGTGAGGCTATATTTCGGCAGGAAGGTTGAGGGGGGTCAGGACATGTTTTCAGTTAATCGATAGCACTGGACCCCGAGCCTGTCTTATAACATTTGAGTTGGTTGAACTCTGCTTACAATGTCAACATAACAAAGTGCTTCTCCGGAAAAATCGGAGGCGGGCTAGTGGTATTGCAGCGAGCATTTTGCCACTCATATTACAGGTCACAGTCGCCACAATATTTCTTTGAAACATCGATTTTGCTTCGCTGGATGCAACTAACAGATGAGCTCCAAAGCGGAAACAGCGATTGGGCTTAAAGTTTGAGATATTGGTCACTCAACAGAACCCTGCATTAAAGCAGGACAGCCTGTCCAACGAGGCAACATAAGTGCATAGGAGAGAACAGGGCCACTAGACAGTTGCTTATTTCCATTAAGTACCCTGCCCACCCCACCAACAGACGCCTACCCACCAACACCAACCCCTACTCATCACAGTCCACCCCTCCCTGCCTTCGCAAGCACACCAACAACACACCACCTACCCCAAAACCATCCCCTCCTATCTCTGCATCGCCCGGCAACATCCCTACACAGCCCACATCCTACTCCCTGGCTGCCCAGCACACCAGCACCTACTCACTCACTCCACACCCAGCCCCTCCTCCCTGCCCACTGGGCGTAGCAACAACCCACTCACACAGTCCAATCCGTTCTCACTGCCTCGCCAACTCATCTAATCGCCCTCATCCACTCCACACCCACCCAATTCTTCCTGCCGAACAAACCGATCACAACCAATTACACACCTCCCATCCGCCCCAACGTCCATCAACACCCAGGAACCTCATACGAAGACCCTCCTCAATACACAACTCACCGACCAACATCCACCCTTGTAGCCATTCCACATCTCCTCTTCTTTACCACACACGCCCATCAACACACCCCAAACCACCCGACGCCCACCTCCATTTCCCTTCCCATAATCAACACCACCTCACCCACCCCACCTCCAAAACTCTCGACCCTACCACCCCCAATCGTCAATCATCCCCTCACAATCCCCACACTACACTCACCCACTTCTCCATACACAAAAAGCTGCTCCCCCACGCCCCCACACTCAACATCAGACGTTAGGCCCAATAGAAAAGGAAAATGCTGCAGATGATGGAAATGTGAAAAAAAAAAGTCAGTATGTGCTGAAAACCATCAACTGGTCTGGCAGCATATGTGGAGAGGGAAGCAGTGTTGACTTTTCTAGCCCATATGACCGTTCTTCTATGTTCTGCTCTGTACGGATCAGTCATCTCTCTAATCCAGGGAATAATTAGGGGCTTCCCATTAAAGAATCAATTCCTTTTACTGATGTCGACAGATTCTTGTTTGGGCCAAGGGACGAATTTTCACGCCGGGAATTTGTGAAAGCTGCTGGTTTTGTAATGAGCTCTCTAAACAACATCATAGCCTATCTGACCTTCTAGTGACCCAAGCACCTACCCTGTGCGGATAGGGCTCTCCTTGATTTCGCCCACTGAAAGGCACATTGTCTTTCAAAGTAAAAAACCTAACTGAATGTGATGAATAAATGCCCTTAAATGTTTTAGAAACTCCTCCAATTGCTGGAAGTGTTCAGCCTGAAAGTTCAAATCGTATTCATGCCACCAAATCACATCGTACCATGATTTACAACCCGTGTGGATGTGCTGCTCAGTATTTTCTTTTCTGAACTTTCAAACTGAGACATCCCGCTGTGCCTCAATACTCCACCAGTGGCCAAAAGACTGACTCCTGGGGAAAGGTTTCAGATCCTGCTTTCATACAACATGAAATATCTGTACTTTTCCCCCAATTGGAGATCGGTTAAGAGGTCCAGCATAATTGGCTTTCAACAGTGAACTGCTGGATGCAATTGACCATCTCCACGTGAGAGACGCAATCCATGTCCAAATGCAGCAATACGCAGACATTTCCCATGCTTTGGCTGAGAAGTGGCAATAAACATTCGTGCCACTCAAGTGTCAGGCAATGACAATCTCCAACAAGTGATAATACAACCATTACCCCTTGAATTGCAATGGCATTACTATCAATTATTCCCAGACTATCAACATTCTGGGGATTCCATTGACCAGAAGGTGAATTCTAGTATCCGTATCAATATTGTGTCTACAAGAGCTGGTCAGAGGTTAGGCAACCCGCCGTGTCTAACTCACCGACTGACTCCCCAGAGACTGTCCGCCATCTACAAGGCACATGTCGGGAGTGTGATGGAAAAATCCAGTGAAGCCTGAAAAAGTGCAGGTCCCAAAACAACCCAGAAGAATGACAGCAAACCTAATAATTCAGCTCGCTTGATTGGCACCCCATCCACAAACAGTCACTCCCTCCACCACCGACGCACTGCAGCAGCAGTATGAACCATCCTTAACATGCACCAGAAGTATTTACAAGGCCCCTTATGCAGCATCTCCCAAACGCACGACCACAACATTATTAAGGCAAATGGAATTCAACTGAAGGAGAGATATTTCACGTCAGCAGGTGATAATGACGTAACTCAGAATGTTTTATGAGATTTGTTCCCTGAATCCGCCCCTCTTTCTTCCTCCTCGTGCACTTCTTCTCCCTCTCTCTCTATCACCTCCCTCTCCCTCTTCCCCAACCACTAACTCTTTCACGGTCACTCCCTCTGTGTTATGCTTTGACACTGCTTCCCTCTCTCTCTCTCTCTGTCTCTTCGTTAATGAATTAATCCAGGGCGTTTTAAGCGAGCTGTTCCCAAATCAACCATCCTTTCTTTTATGCTCTTCCTCCACTTCAACATATATCTTCTGTCTCCCCATCTATCTCCACTGTCTCCCCTTCTCTCCAACCTGCCCCAACCCACTCTCTCTTCCATTCACTCTTTGTCCCTATCTGTTACATCCTCATCCAAGGTCTCTCCTTCTCTCTCCCTCACAGGTTCCCCATCTACTTATCTCCCCCACCCACGGCCACCTCCTGCTCTTAGTCTCTATTACTCTCACAGACCCCCATCCATTGCTTTTCAATTCTGCCCAGTTCTGTTTCTAGCACCCAACGACTCGCTCTGCCCTCTCCCTCTCTCTCACTCTCTCTCCTTCCTGATATCTCGCACCCAAAGCCATCTCCCGGATCTATGTTTCTATCCATCTCTCTCTTTCTGTCTCTCACTGTGCTTGTATATCTCTACGTCTCCCTTGCTCTCCATGCCTATCCCCCTCCAACTCTCTATCTCTTTACTTCCTACCGATAAATCCCCAAGCTCTCTACCCATCCTCCTCTCTATCTTCAACACTATCTGTCGCACCACCACCATCTACCTCTCAATCTCTTTATTCTTCTCGTTCTCTGGTTGCTCCTGTCTCTCTCTTTCTGTCTAGCTCTCTCTCTAACACGCAGTTATGTTTTATGTGTTTTGCTCTTTGTTCCTTTGTGCACATTGTGGAATATATTATATTTATGTCACTCAGATTGTCTTTGGCAGGATTTTTATTCTCAGTTGTGTTATTCTCTATTGGAGAACAAAAGCTCCGAACACCTTATCAAGAACATGCAGATCACACTGTGTTAGTGGTCTGTGGGTAAGTTTCAAATTAAAGTCTGGAGCAGTAAATGCGATAAAGAGTGAAATAATTAGAGTTGAAAATACTAGACGGTTGAATCATGTTAGTGTTTGCTTGCACCAACGAATAGCTGAATGATGATCAATGTCATCTGATCAGAAATTATGGCCAAACTTTTGCCTGTACTTCTCGAAATCTATTATTCTCTGTAGGTACCTTGAAGCACATGTGAATATGCACCGGTCGGTCAACGTAGAAGGAAAATAGCGATCTTCTTATCCCACAGACCCTGCCACTGAAATAAATTTACAAAACGGGTGTTCAAATGTGTTTCTGCCTTTCTGTATTTCTGCCACAGTCTCCCTCAGTTTTAAATGCAATCCCTATTTTTTATTTATCCAGTCTCTGAAAATTCCAATGGGCCATGACCAAATCGTTTCTGTCATTGTCAGAGTAAATGCAGTACCTCACCAGTATATTTCACAGGTTCCCTTACATGACATGATAAATCGCTCTGCTCTTCATTGCCATTGGTTTCCCATTGACTGGAACATAGTTTGTTGCATCATTTTAGGTCCGGAATGAATGTCCTCTAAGATTAAAAGAAGCGAATGCCACCTATCACTGCCTCAACCAGACAATCATGCTGCGTTGGAATGTGTTGCTGTGTTGCGGGCGCGATATCAGCTGCAGATGCTTTTGTGTTGTTTGTAACATTCAGTACTCGTCCACATTTCTCATTGTGCCTGTAACATACTGTAGCCAGTAAACTTGTACATATGGCATCCTAGCCCTTCGTCTAACCCTCGACAAACGCTGGGGGAAGCTGATATCCCAACATAGATTGGCGGGAGACAACTATTGTCAATGCACGTGATTAATCCAACAGAAGAAAAAGGAGAGCGTCGTAGTTTCAAGTTGTTATCATTAAAAACATGACTTATCAGGTGAAAAAGGTATTTCCACATTATTTCCAGTTTATCTTTTGTGGGAGCCTCTGGTACTTTTTAGGATCGCTGCCAGATTCACATCTAGTGAGTATATCCATACTTGAATTTGTTGAAGCAAAACAATTCAATTGCAGGAAATGTGTTTTAACATTAAATTCTGCTACCAGCCGATTTAGTGTGGATTTGGCAAGTAGTCTTTTTGCTACAATTTTCACTCACAAGGTAGCTCTGGTGATGCGTTAGTCCCTGTACTGTGTTATTGTGTTAAATAAATGATAGTGAACTGGCAAACACGTTTAACACTTCTCCAAATTCGTATCAATAAAGCAAAACAGTCAAAAGCAGCGACACAGGTTAAATATACATGGAACCACAATTAAAGTCTCTGTGCACAGTTATGGGCAGGATTGTACAGAGGCATCGGGGAAAGGGGTCCAAGACTGACTGGGTAACTAATTTTTCGATGATAGTTTTATTACCAAGTATATAAACGACCAAAGTTTGCCCAAAACCCTGCACACAAATTAAACTGATTTTTTAGAAGAAAATTATTGCAAATTGCATTGAATGGAATTTTATATGTATTTGGCTGGGTGCCTCGAATGTATTATCGGCCAGGCATCCAATGGCTTTCTGTAAAATATCACGACGGACAAATATCAAAATGAATTACTGCTTTGTCTCCGAATCTGTGGGACTCTCTGGTGGCGAAATTGACCAGTGTCTTTGCGGTGGTGCTGGATGTGTTCGTGATTCACTTTGACGTTGACACTTGCCCTGACCAAGATCATGTGCTTCCAAACGCGTTGGAGGTCATTGTACAGAACCTGTCAGTACAGAATAAATTCTTCACATATGGCCGAATTATGCAAAGCTGAAGAAGCAGCTCCAGCACCTGTTAACTTGATTTCATAAAGACCTGCTGAGAATGGAGAATTCTAAAAGGGCTTGCTCCCGTGTTACTGTCCCACACCAAACGATTTCCACTTTACCACCTAAGTCTAGCGATCAAAGAAAAGCAACTTGCTTTTGTCTGACACTCTTGACCTCGTTAAACATTCTCCGCTGCTTCGCAGGAGGGTTACCAGCCAAAACTCACATCTAGACATAGGGGGCGATAGAAGCTTACAAAGCAAAAAAAGGTGTTAAAAATGATTGGGAGGAGCACCTTAGGGTGCAGGGCTGCTGAGCAGACTGGTGCAAGATAGCATGTTGGCAGTGGTGTTTGGTTTCTCTTCAATTTTAGCGAAGAGTGAAATCTAGCAGGCGGAGTAAGATAGCATGGGAATTGTCGAGACTCAGGAAGCCTAGTACTGAAGAGGCTATTCCCGTCCAGCTGCCTAATTGTCACTCAAAGGCCTATGGAAGCACATTGGACATGCTAAGAACACCAAGCCTACAGAGCCAACCCCACGACAACGCCTGCTTCCCGCCTCCTCCCTCCCGGATATTTCACAGAATTTTGCTCACGACAACTGCATATTTCTCGTTTTGGATTGAACCAATAAGTGGGCAATTTTTGCCCTGTGTCTACCTGCTGCAGTCTCTACTTATCTGTAAACATCTTTAAGTATTCACCACTGAGACTCTGGTTTTCTAGTGGAAAGGCCCCAGACTGCTCACCTGTATGGACTGTCAAACCCCTTCTTCAGAATTCCCTAAAGCAGCTTTGTTGATGTGCCTGTTGGAGGCCAACTCATTTGTGTTTTTTTTCCAGGAAAGGTGGTGTATTTATGGATTATATTGGGGTTTGTGTAACTGGATCACAGCGAGACGCCTGATGGATTGAAAGCTCGATTTATCTGTAGTATGACTTTTCATTTACCACTCATCTGTCCACTCATTGCCAACAGTACAATCAAATATCCCACCATCTGAGATACTGAGACAAATAAGGCCCATATATTTAAATTTCCATTGAGGCCCATTGGATGGGAAATGGCGAGAGCTGTCTCCAAAAAATATATTCTTGCCCCAGAACAATGCCCCATCCAATCAGATTGCTTTCTTCAGGTTCTCTGCCCAATGCTCTGGATTAAGTTCCTTTTTGATTTGTGCTGTTACAGAGGGCGCGAGCATCCTCGTGGCTAGAAGCCATATTGCTTATTTCAGATTGTCCTTAAGATATTCTTGCCACTGATGAACAGGGATACCCTTTCAAATTCCTAGTCGTCCTCCGGTTCCTAGTGCTGTTGGAGATATCCATATGAGTCGCTGTTACGCTTTACATAATGGAGTCGCAAGGCAGCAATTCGAAGATACATGTTCATAATGTAATTAATTCAACGGGACCAGATAATAGTACGTGTTTATCTGAAGAGAAACACGATACTTGAATCTCCAATGCACATTTTCTGACCATTAGAAAGTGTCTTACGAGGAAGGAAATAGTCTCCTCTCAATAGCAATGTGACGATGGCTAGCTGACATTCCGTGGGTGTTGGTCAAGAGTTCTGAGATTCAGATTGATCTGATTGGCGCAGTGCATGAATCACAAAGTCTAGTGTGCAGGTACAGCAAGTGATTAGGAAAATTAATAGAATGTTATAATTTATAGTGAGGGGAATTGAATATAAACGTAGGAAGATTATGCTTGAATTGTACAGGGCACTGTTGAGAAAACATCTTGAGTTTTGAGTACGGTGCTGGTACCCTTAATGAAGGAAGATATAAAAGTATTAGATGCAGTTCTGAAAAGATTTACAAGACAAACGTCAGGAATGGACTGGTTATCTTACAAGGAACGGTTGGGCAGATAAGGGTAGGATCCATTGGAATGTAGAACATAAAGAGATTACTGTATTGAAACATATATGAGCCTGAGGGATATTGATAGGTTGCATGAGGAGATGATGTTTCCTCCTGTGGGAGAACCTAGAATTAATAGTCAATGATTGAAATAACGGTGTCGCTCCTTTGAGACTGAGCTCAGGGGAATAACTTTCCATCGGGGAGTGGTGCGACTTTGGAAACCCATTTGTGAAAACATAGTTGAAACAGGTTCTTTCAATATTTTTCAGGCAGAGGTAGTTATATTCCTCATTAAAAAGGATGTCACATGATATCGGGGGTCCGTGGGAATGTGGAACTGAGGTGGCATTCAAATCAGCCATGGTCATGTTGAATGGAGGAAGAGGCTCGAGGGGCTGGCGGGCCTTCTCCTGCTCCTAGGTCGTCTGTTCGTACTGTCAAGCAAACGAATACAAGAGTAAAGTGTTAACTTGTTATGGAATGGTCGCTGTGTTGTGAAGCTGTGGGTGGAAGTGAAGGATGAATGTTTTTCAAATGCTAACGTGTTCCCAAATGTCACTTTTGCATCAATTACTCTCTCCTAATTTTTATAAAGGAACTAGGGTATGGTGCAAGAACCAACATGATAAAGTTTGCGACCAGAACACAGCTTCATAATTTTGTACATATTGGTGAGTGCAGTGGTTGACTTTTAATGGCATAGACAGAATAGGGAAATGGGCAGGAGCTTGGTAGATGGTGCTGAATTCTGAAATGTATAATGTTTGAAAAAGCGAATATGGCAGGACAATGCTTGATTACCATTCTGAAAAGAGCAGGTGAGAAGAGTGGCCTTCCTGTTCACACAGACCAATCATAATTTTTTTTCTCCGTTCATGGGATGTGGTGGACGTTGGCTTGGAGCCAGTATTTGTTTGCCAACTATTGGTCAGGCGGTAGTTAGGAGATTGCCACATGTAGGCCAGACCAGGTAATGGTGGCAAAATTCCTTCCCGAAATGACATTAGTGAATTATGTGGGGTTTTAAAACAATTGGCTATGATTGTCCCATTCTCATTAGCAGTAGTTTAATTCCTGACTTTAATTGAATTTGTATTTCACCATCTGCCGTGCAGAATTCAGGTACACAGAACATTGCCCTGGGTCTTTGGAATACTAGTCAGTGACAATACCACTATTCCACCGCCCCTAAATGGAGTTATATAGCCTGAAATCAGCCTAATGTGAGCCAACTGTATAAATACCCGGTTCTGAAATCATTTGGAGGTTTTGTGGACAATTCATCACAGTACACTTCGAACTTGAAAAGTAGTACGGGTGAAGTGTCCAGGATTTTTAAACGGCAAATAGATCACAGCTGTAAGGCGAGGTTAAATTATAGCGAAGTCGTTGCTAATTCGCAAAAAAATATATTTTGGAGGTGACTTAATAAAGCTTTTGATGTTGCTGGGAGGATTTAATTGATGAGACAGGGAACGGCACTCCCTCTAGCGACTGTGCGGACAGCCAATGGGCATAGATTTAACGTAATTGCTTTTAGCTTGGGAGAAAATAAAGCTCATTAAATTCACACAAAGTTGTCTGAATCTGGGACGTTGTAGCTGAATAAGAAGAAAAGAGTTTCTGGAAATTGCTTACAGGAATAATTTTGCATGGAAATAGCGCAGCTCGTTGAGAATCAAAAATTGACAGGCTTCCGAAACTAAAGGTTGGGGAGCAGGTGTGGGACATAGCATCACTGTGTTGCTTCGACAGGCCAGCATGCAGAGGATGGGCAAATATGCTTTCAATGTAGAAGCCAGACACGCACAGATAGCAGCAGGTAGAGAACAATGGTGTTCTTTCCCGGCCAATAGAAGGCTGAATGTCATTCGGTCACAGTACCATTGCATCATGAGACATCTGGTAGCCAGTGTTATTTGCGGAGAGAGGAAGTGGCTCCTGTATACACCCAGATTTTTGCATAAATTTCGGCTCCGGTCAGCTCAATTTCAGGCTAGACATGAGGTATAATCGCTAACTATTCATATTATGACAATGTTATTGCCGTTTATAATAAAATTACTACTTTGGTAGTTTCATTTCAAAAAAAAAATAAATTAACCAATGTGTGGAACGTCTACTTCTGGATTCAGGATTTTGCATAGACTTCACTAATTTATTGAGTTTTGCTTATTTTCTGACTCAGGACGATATGGCTACCAGCACCCTACGTTTATGACCATATTTGCGAAAATGGTGCTCACTTCTCTAAGAGAATGTCATATATAGATGGATTCATACATATAAGATCATAGGCACATACGTACATATATTGTACAAAAACTCGTTCACTTAATAATTTTCCAGCTATTCCATCCATTCTCAAAATAAATCACTACCATTTAAATGACTTTCCTTGTTTGCAGCTAGGAGATAAAATGGACCAGAAGGACATATCCATAGATCCTAGAATGCAGCAGCACAGCTCCATTTAGTGGTTATGACGGTATATGAGATACTTGCCTTTTTTAACCGAGCCATATATTATAAGAGCAGGGGGGTTATGTTGGAGTCATGTGGAACTTCAGTTGGGACACATCTGATGTGCTGTTTGCAGTTTTCGTCGCCACCGTTTAGGAAGGAAGTGACTGGACCCTTCAGGGTGCACAAGATTTTCACCGGGATGTTGGCTGGGGTGGAGCATTTCAGCTTTGAATTGAGACTGGGCAGGCTGAGTTGGAATTCCTTAGAGCAGAGAAGCCTGAGAGGGGACGTGATAGATGTAATAAAAATTATGAGGGAGATAGATAGGGCATTTGGGAAAAAAAGTTTTTCACCATAGCGGAGGCATCAGTAACCAGCGGGTATTCATTGAAGGAAAGAGGGAGGGATCTTAGAGGAGATTTGAGATTTTTTTTTTTTACCAGAGTGGGCTGGCGTGGGGTGGCTACACTAAAATCATTGGCTGAGGGGGTGGTAGATACAGGAACGCTCACGGCATTTAAGAAGTATTTAGATGAGCACTTGAAATGCCATAGCACACAGGGCTACTGGCCAAGTGCTAGGATATGGGATTAGAATAGATAGGTGTTTGATGGCTGGCAAGGACATGATGAGCCAAATGGCCTTTTCTGTGCTGTATAACCCTATGGTTCTATGTTTTTTTCTGTTCACTGTTTTGACGTCGAATCTGTTTTCTTACACAGCCGCCCAACCAATCCGCCCTTCAGGACATCAGCTCTCAAACGTCCGTACCCGAGGGCCGTGCCTGTTGCGATGTGCCACCACCAGAACTGCTCCAGTCCGCTGTTCATTGGCACAGCAGGAGAGCCACCGGATGAAATCTGTTGCCGTCATGAACAAATCCAATCCATGACTGACGTTGCTTTTACTGTCCAAGAATGCATGTTGCTGAGGGACCTAAAGCAAATTGATAAACAGAATAAGAGAAGTAATGGAACTGACCAAACGAACCTAAAAGGATAGTATGAGGCTAATCCTCCCTGCATTATTGTGTTTGTTCTTTGAATGATCTCTGCAATTAATCATGTGTTCCCAATGTAGTTACTGATAGCCAATCAACGGTTTAATCAATGCACGTTTGAAATTAAATATTGAGCCTTCTTCAGCCAGTATTTCAAACCATGTAGAAAGTTTGCCCACTGCTCGTTAGACTCATATCCCAAGTGCACATCCCACCCTCTCCTATTTCATTCTACCCTCCTGCGCCTTTCCACCTCTCTAAACATTGACATATTTCCAATAATAACATCCCACTCTCCTTCATTTTCTCCCATCCATCACTAATATGTTTATCTTTTCAGATAAAAACAAAAATCTGCAGATGCTGGAAATCCAAAACAAAAAACAGAATTACCTGGAAAAACTCAGTAGGTCTGGAAGCATCGGCGGAGAAGAACAGAGTTGACATTTCGAGTCCTCATGACCCTTCAACAGATCTAGGTGAATCCAAGGAAGGGGTGAAATATAAGGTAGTTCAAGGTGGGGGGAAGGGTGGGGGCAGGGGGGAGGATGTTGGAGTTGGGCAGAGAAGTGGAGGGGGTGTTGTGTGGTTGTAGGGACAAGCAAGCAGTGTTAGAAGCAGATCATCAAAGGATTTCAGAGACAAAAGAACAGAAGAACACATAGGTTTTGCAGAACACCTTCGGTCTGTTCACAAGAATGACCCAAACCTCCCTGTCGCTTGCAATTTTATCACTCCACCCTACTCTCTTGCCCACATGTCTGTCCTTGGCTTGCTGCATTGTTACAGTGAAGCCCCATGCAAACTGGAGGAGCAGCACCTCTTCTTCCGACTAGGCACTTTACAGCACTTCCAGACTGAATATTGAATTCAACAACTTTAGGTCTTGAAGTCCCTCCTCCATCCCCACACCCTTTCTGTTTCTTCACCCTGCCTTTTGTTTTTTTCTAATAAATTATATAGATTATTCTTTTCCCACCTATTTCCATTATTTTTAAATATTTTAAATCTTTTATGCTCCACCCAACCCACTGGAGTTATACCTTGAGTGCTCTACCATCCATTGTTAATTAGCACATTCGTTTAGATATTATCACCAACTTCAACACCTATGTCTTCTTTTGTTCTTTTCTCTGTGACATCTTTTGATGATCTGCTTCTATCACTGCTTGCTGGTCCCTATAACCCCACCACCCCCCTCCACTTCTCCCCCCGCAAAACCCCCCCCGCCAACAGACACACACACACACACCTTAAACCAGCTTATATTTCACCCCCTTTCATGGATTCACTTAGTTCTGTTGAAGGGTCATGAGGATTGAAACGTCAACTCTTTTGGTCTCCGCCGATGCTGCCAGATCTGCTGAGTTTTTCCAGATAATTCTGATTTTGTTGTGTTTATCTTTCCATCCTGTTTCAGTGCCAGTGTCTAGCCATGCACCGACTTGCCATCAAATCTTCCCATTGTTACCCTCCCATTTGCTCGCTGCCATAGGCCCATCCATCGCACGGCCTTTCATTGATGTTGGAATTTCCACGTGCTGCACTTATAAAACGACGTTTGTTATAAACATTCATCAACACTCTGGGAAAGGCCACTTTGAAGAAACTGATCGATACGAACCACGCCCAAGGTACTTGGGAACAGGGGAAAACCGCCTGCACACCCCTCTCCCTCTCAGATTCTCACTCCTTGTCCCGTCTGCCCTCATTTTACTATAAATTCCACGATTCGCCCGTGTTTTAAACTTACCCGTCACTGTATTATTTTCAACGATGCCGTGAGGATGTGGAAAGCGACATGTTAATGAAAATGATATTGCTGCTGACTTATCGTTTCCCCTTTGAACTGAAATGGAATACATAGCTTGGCTTCCATCATTTTCTATGATTAAAACTACCCTGTGCATCCACAAATACATTAATTCTTTATGCGGGTAAAATAAACTGGCACCTGTGCCATTTCTCCCTTGAATTGTTTCCTTCCATCATGTCCCTCAATGCGCCTCTGCCAACCTCGCCATGGGAGATATTTAGAGTTCTTGGGTTAAATGCGCCTGACAATCCAAAAAATAATCTCCGCCGGGCCTTTTCCCCCTAATCCAAGCCAGTGCTTCAATCTGAAACACCAGAGCTCTGAACAGCAGGCAGTCTGGCTCAATCACTTCCATTCTCAAATCAGAGAAAATGACGTCCAGACAACTTGGAAAAAAGCAAACTGCAGGAATTTCTTAGCTACATTTCAGCCCATTTATCTGACTGCTCGTGGGGTATTTAAGCTTCACCCTAACCTACTGGCTCCAGGATCTACACTGGGCTGCGAGAGCAAGCTTCCACACGAATAGATTGAATGACTAATATTATTAAACAAGCTGCCCTGGAAAGCGCAGGATGGGGACAATATTGAGCCTTTTATTAGAGATGTTGTTCTGTTTATCACTCAGAAGTTTACAGCTATCACAATGTAGAAATCTACAGGGATTCACTTTCAACCTTTCAGGGAAACCAGAACACACTTGCCCACAACAAACTAAGAACAAAAAATGATATTGATTACCCCCTCACCAACTTAATGCCTTTCCGTGATTCACATAGCCTTCAATATTCTAGCAGCCTAAACATAAACACTAGGAAGCACAATTCACGCTGAAGTGATGTATCAAGTCTTTGGCTGGGAGCAAGTCCAGATAGAGGGCCGATTCGGGCTGCTTCTGAGGTTAATGATATGTAGAGGGCGGCTTCTGACTGGAGTAAATCAGGGGGTTGTGGGGTCTGTTTTGAGACGCTGGAGAATGCAAAGGGGTAAGCAATCCGAGCGGGCCCAGGGTAGCTGAGTCACTACCTTTAACTTACATTGCATCTGTGAGTTTAGGGCGAGGGTTCTGCTTTTTCCACCGCCTAAGAGAAGATTAGACACAATTCCTGGTGCATTTTCTGCTCCTTCAGCAAAGGCTGAGATTGGCACATGCCAGTCTGAAATATTCCTCCTGTAACAAACTCGATAGATAAAACACCATAGAAACAACAATCAGAATACCATTCCAACCTTCTACACTCAACAGATTGAGGGCCACAGTATTCAAATTATTCTCTACTTAAAGAGCACTGGAACGCAGAAGCTGCCTTGATAATCTGTTCCTGTTGACACCCGGAGTTCAATATAATTCTTGATAGTGTACTGACTGGTGTCCATCGGAATAACAGGTGCAGGTGTAGCATGTAATGAACATCTCCGATGCTCCAGAGCTCAGTGATTGCACAGTTCATTTCATACCTGATTCACAAATACCTGAATTTTCGTCATGCACCTTGATTGTCACAGGAACACGAGAAATTAGCAGTCTCAACCTCCAATACACCATCCGCCCTTAGCCAGATATCAAACGACTCAGAGGGATTTTTGTGCTGGAATAGCCACCTCAAATCAAAATTCTCATTTACATTGTCATTGAGCACACTCCCACAACCTTTCCCCTCCCCTAACCTTCTCACCCCTCCCCTCCCTCTGTCGCTCTGCACTTCCCTCACCCACTCCCTTGCCATGTTACCCCTCTCTCCGTTTTCCATTCCAATTTACTCCTCTCCCCTTCCCTTCCCAATCTACAACTCTCCTCCTCCTTCCTCTTCCCACACAAACCCTCCACCTCCCCACCTCACCCCATTGTCTCTGCAGTGAAATTCATGGATACAGTGGATAAGGTTATATTCAGATGCTTCAGCCCGACATTAGCGCCCTCGGCTCAATTGGTTAAAGAGCCCATTCAGTAGAGAGGAGTTGAACTCAATATTCAGTATGGAATGCTGTAAAGTGCCTAGTCGGAAGAGGAAGTGCTGTTTGTCCAATTTCCTTTCAGTTTCAGAGGAACATTGAAGCAAGCCAAGGAAGACTATGTGGGCATGAGATCATGGTGGAGTGTGGAAGTGGCAAGCAACAGGGAGGCCTGGGTCATTTTTGCGGACAGACCAAAGATGTTCAGCAAAACAGTCAACCAGACTGCTTTTGGTCTCTCCAACGTAGTGGAAACCGCATTCGGAGCAATGAATGCAGTAGGCTAAATTGAGGGAAGTGCAAGGGAAATGCTGCTTCACTTGAAAGCAGTATTTGGGGCCTTGGACGGTGAGAAGAGATGAAGTAAAGGGGTAGGTGTTGCACCTTCTGCGGTTGAATCTGAATGTGCCATGGGAGGGGGTGGATGTTTAGTGGGTGATGCAGGATTGGACCAGGATGTGGCGGAGGGACGATCCCTGTGGAATGACTCTAGAGCTACAAAAGCGTAGATGTGTTTCATGTTGGCATCCTGCTGGAGTTGGCAGAAATAGCGGAGGATGTTGTTTTGAATGCAGAGTTTGTTGGTGTGATAAGTAAGGGCAAGTGGGACCCTATCATGGTTCTGGGAGGGAGAGGAAGGTGTGAGACTGGATGCGCTGGTGATGGGCTGGACACGGTTGAGGGCTAAAACAAGTACCATGGACGGAAAATCTCTGTTAAGGAAGAAGGAAGACATGTCAGTGAAACTGTTGTTGAAAGTGGCATCATCATAACAGATGCAACAGAAGTGAAGGAAATGAGAGAAAGGAATGGAGTCCTTACAGGAAGCAAAGTGTGTGGAGCTGTTCCCAATCCAACTGTGGGAGTCGGTAGACTTGTAACTATATATTGGTTGACAGTCTATCACCAGAAATTGAGACAGAGAGGGCAACGAAGTGAAGGGAAGAGTCAGCGATGTGCCATGTGCAAATGATAGAGGGATAATAATTGGAAGCAAAATTTATAAGTTTTTCCAGGTCCAGGCAAGAGCAAGAGGGTGCATCGAAGCAGTCATCGATCTATCGGAGAAAGAGTTCAGGGAGGGAGTCGGAGTTGCACTGGAGAAGGCATGTTCCACATACCCCATAATAGACAAGGCATAACTGGGACCCATGTGGGTATCCATAGCCACATCATTTCTTAGGAGGACGTGAGATGAGATTAAGGAAAAATTGTTCACAGAGTGAACAAATTCTGGCACACAGAGTGGAGGAAATTAGTGATGGATGAAGATTGTTCCGTGCTTTGTTCGATGGAGATTCATACAGCCCTCTGATCATTCTGGTGGGAAGGGATGTGTAGACGGATTGGTCGTCGATGGTGAAGAGGAGGCGGTTGGGGACAAGGAAATGGAAATTTTTGATATGTTGTAGTGTGTCAGAGGAATCACAGATTTAGGTGGCAAGGCATGGACAAGTGGAGAGAGAAGGGAGTTACGACAGCAAGAAATGTGTTCCGTGGGGCAGCAACATGCTGACACGAATGGGCTGCCTGGTCAGTCCTATATGTGGATATTGGTTAGGAGTTAGAAGTGGGCTGTCCGAGTTGGGAGATAATGACGTTGGAAGCTGTGGAAGGAAGATCTCTAGAGGGTATGAGGTCAGTTACAGTCCTGTAATCAATGACTTGTTGTTCAGTGGTTGGGTCATGGTCCAGGGGAAGGGAAGAGGAAGTGTTTGTGACTTGACGCTCAGCCTCTGAGAGGTAAGGCCAATGCACTAGGCAATAACCTTGTCAGCATGTTTGCTGACAATGTCAGGGTTGGACTGAGAGAACGGAGTGCTGCAAGTTCGGAGAGAGACGTGGTAGAGAGGGTGAGATAAGAAGAGTAAATGAGACCACTGATGTCACGTCGACAATTCTCAATAAAAAGATGAAGAGAAGGTAAGATGCCAGAGGGAGTGGCCCAGGTTGGGGGAGAATACTGGAGGCGCATAAATGCATCCGGTAAATGGTGAGAGGACTCCTGCCCAAAGAAGTGAGCACAGAGACAAAGGTGTTGGAAGAAGTGTTCAGCATTTTGCCAAGCCCGAAATTCATTGAGATGAGGGCTAATAGATTTGAAACTGATTCCTTTGCTGAGCACTGAAATTCCAGCATCAGAAAGCGGGTGTCCAGGGGTATATGGTGAATACCCGGCCTAGGCTGGGATTGGAAGATGCACTGGGGACAGTGAAAGGAATCAAAATAGCAGGAAATGAGTTCCATTGGGAACAGCCTGACACAATCGGCCTTCCGGATTTTGGGTAGGAGATAGAAGCGGGCCATCCGAGGCTGGGAGACTATAATGTTTGAAGCTGTGGCAGGAAGATCTTCACAGGACATGAGGTTAGTAACTGTCCTGGAAACAATGGCTTGATGTTCAGTGGCGGGGTCATGGTCCAGGGGTGGGGTAGTAGTAGGAAATGTCTGCGAGTTGGTGCTCAGTCTCAGCGAATTAGAGGTCATTGCGCCAGACAACAACAGCACCGCACTTGTCAGCAGGTTGATTGACAACTTCAGGTTTGGACCTGACAGGATGAATTGCAGCAATTTCAGAGAGAGGCAGGCTTAGAGTGGGCAAGTGGGGCAGAGAGATTGAGATGAATAATGCCACGCCGACAGTTTTCAATGAAAAGATCAGAAAAGTCAACTACATCAAGCAAGAAAAGCATATTGTTTGGTCTCTTCTAGCTATATGCAGATTTCACGTTCCTTCTCGAATGCTCTTTTCAACAAAAGGCAAACGCACTCTAACGCTTTTAAATCTCAAAAATATTGCAGATCAAAGAACCCAAACTACCCTTGATTGAATCCAGTTCAGGCACACCCACAGTCTAAGCCTCCATTTAAATAAATTAATTTCCATTTGTAAAAATTAATACCTTCATAACATGAATGATTCAAATCAGCGGCCGAGCCCACCCACAAAACCTATTCATTTCAGCGCCTCAGGCACGAGCGTGCGCAGTGCTGCCAATAGGATACCTTTCCAAACTGGACACGGGTATCATTTTTAATGGCACATTTCCGTGCTGACAAAATGGAGAGTGGTTACATCTTATGACACTGCAAAATAGCGAGTGGTTGGTGGCAGTGAGAAGATTGATGAGGAGGAGGCAAAGTGAGGATTACGGCCAGTGGGTGTTGGAAATGTTCTCTAGAGGGCGGATCTCTTTGCAATGGAATGAAAAATAAAGGAAAGAGACTCCAATACCTGTTGTGAGACTTTGAAGAGAGCTGTCTGAAAATAAACTTTGTGAGACCGAATAAGTCTGCCGGTAAAACTTCAGGCTTTTAATTTGTGAGTCTGGGTTTCAAGTCCAGACTCAAGCATTGCTGATTCGCCCCGAACTTCAACTCTATCGAAAGAATTCGGAGCTGAAAGGAACTCACCTTGGCTGCGCCTTTATAGTGTGTGACTTGCCAGACATTTGTAAAATTTAGGTGTCTTCTGCTCTGAAGAACGGTCACAGGGATTCAAAACGTTAACCATCTTTCTCTCTCCGCAGCTGTCGCCAGACCTGATCAGTTTCTCCAGTGTTTTCTTTGGCTATCTGTTTTATTGCTGTCCTACCCAGGATGTAGATGAAATTCAGATTAAGTAGGGGGTGTTTGTAGTTATCACAATAGTAATCTTGTAGAGGATTGTAACCGTTTACAATCCTTCTCATGGCAATAGATGTTTGATTTAACTTGAATAAAAACCTCTTGAGACTGGGTTGTCTTATTACCTCTGAAATGAAAGCATGCATCTTGAAATTGCAAAAAAAATAAAAATAAATATTATGACAGTAGATTCAAGTTTCCTTCTGGGTTTGAGGAACTCAGCATTTACCATCGGCTGTGCCATAATAATTGGCCAAAGTTCCTGCCACCCGTGAGATGCTGAAAAGCAAGTCATTGCCGCCGAGTTTTCTTCCTGACCCTATCTGATTGAGAAGTGGCTCCAAAGCCAGAATCTTTGCACCTTATCTCAGTTTGAGAAGTTTCAATCTTTTTCTTTCTCTGTCAGAATGTTGTTCCACATTTCCTACTAGCATTTTTTTTTACTGCTTTTAGGCTTGGCTCTTGATTGGCCGAGATATTCCAATTTTTCAGGCTCGGGAAAAAGGAGCTTTCTTCATATATAACCTTTAATGCAATAAAGCGACCGCGATATGTCCAATCATCATCCGCCTGCGGTAAAGGCAATAGGAGAAAGAATGATGCGAATTGTGCTCTTCATTAACCATTAAAAATATGATTGAAGCAGCTTCCACCCCAGGCCAATAAAATATTGGTGTTTCTCTGTTGACTGTCTTTTAGAAAGTCACAAACAGGGGCTCGAGCAACATCCGCTGACTTAAGGGACTTTTCCAACGTTCTATATGGTCATGGCTCATCTTGTTTCTAAAGACTACCTTCCTGAACTGTAGTTTTCAGGAAGAAAACTCGGCGGCAATGACTTGCTTTTCAGCATCTCACGGGTGGCAGGAACTTTGGCCAATTATTATGGCACAGCCGATGGTAAATGCTGAGTTCCTCAAACCCAGAAGGAAACTTGAATCTACTGTCATAATATTTATTTTTATTTTTTTTGCAATTTCAAGATGCATGCTTTCATTTCAGAGGTAATAAGACAACCCAGTCTCAAGAGGTTTTTATTCAAGTTAAATCAAACATCTATTGCCATGAGAAGGATTGTAAACGGTTACAATCCTCTACAAGATTACTATTGTGATAACTACAAACACCCCCTACTTAATCTTCGTTCTGCCAGGACACAGAGAAATATCCAAACTTGTCCTGAAAACAATAAGCGCAGTTGACCTGAGTTTGAAATTCAGAATCTACAAAAGCCTATGGATAAAAAGATTTTGGAAGGTACGTTAATGAAAGTACAGTCGCTGGAGACTGTAGTGCTGACTGTCAGATTCTCAGAACAAGGCTTCAGCCATTATCACCGAGAGGAGGAAATGTTTTCATTCATAGTCTTGTGAACCTTCTGAATTCTAGACAGGGGAGAACTGCGCATGCTCGCTGATTACAATCGAAGCTGATGTCGATAATTCCTGGTCTTCTGTCAGAACAAAAGGGACACAAGGAAATTTCAGGAAGGTCACATTGGCTGGCAGATGCACAATGACCATATTAAAATTTAGAGTGGTCCTGTTTTGGCAGTAGATGCTGCTACTGCTTCTATTGCTGAAATTCTTACAGACACGGGCCAGAGCAATGCGCAGGTTTCAGTGACCTCAGAAAGGAAGGAGAGCAAATTCCTAATTTTAGTGGCTTAATCTGGAATTCAATTTGCAAACCGCGGGTTCCGATGTCCATTAAAGTGTTAAAATTATGAGTGGACCAATGGCGATGTCTTTGGTTTTCAATTTGTGATGAGGGGAGAAACTTATTCAGCCTGTCCTGTAGGACAGAAAGTTCTACTCCAAACAAGGTGCACTGTTTACAAAAAAATCTCGCTGTGAATTCACCAGAAATTCGTGGAAATACATTAACGGCAGAAACAGTTTGACCAATATTTGGCGGACACACAAGCATGCACGTTGAGGCTGTAGGAAAATCCAGAATCAGCTTCTTCGGGCTCCAGCAAACAACTGAGATGAAAGATCAACCGAATAGGAACTTGAACCCTGGACCCTCAGACGAAAGGTCTGATACTCTACCGACTGAGCTATCCCATCTACATTCTGCACGCGCTGAAATTTCTGACTTCAGGCACAGCAGAACAGTGGGAGTGTGTTTATTATATTCAAGTCAGTTAGCATATTTCCCGAGTGTCTGTCAGAACAGAGGGATATGAAGACTGATCAAGGAGGCGAAATTGACTGAGAGGGTGATTCATGCACCTATTGAATATGAGGGTAGTCCTGAAGGCCAGGAACATCTAATGCTGCTCCAACTTCTGATTTTCTTATAGACACTCGTCCGAGCAAAATGCGGCATTATGTTGAGCTCACGTGGAAGGAAGTTAGATTCAGAAGCAGCTTTCCACAGGGTATTCTGTCAATTCACCATACAGTTAGAAAAACGTGGCCTGCTGTTGTCCCCACTATCTTTAAATGAAGAGCGGGCTGATGGAGATATCGATATTGTTGAGACTTTTAAACATGGGGAAACTATTTCAGTTTGGTGAAATTTGTGGTCGCCCATTTAATGACAGAGATGAGTAGGATTATTTTTGTTCTCTCTGAGGGTAATGCAACCATGGAACACTGTGCCTTACAAGGCGCTTGAAGCGCGGGTCACTGAATATTTTTTGGCAGAGTGATATAGATAGATGATTCCATAAAAGCAAAGCACTGCTGATGCTGAAATTGGAAACAAAAACACAAATTGCTGCAAAAAAAAAACCAGCAGATCTAAGAGCACCTTTGGGGAGAAAATTAATTAAAGTTTCGACTCCGTATGACTCTTCTCCTAAGCAGAGAGGCTCTTGTGAGGAAGGGAATCAATGGTTATGGGGAAGATGCCAGGGTAGATGAGATTGTGGAACTCAAAGCACAAGCCCATCAGAGCCATGATTGCATGCAGTGATGGAGCAGGCTCATGGAGTCAATAGCTCTACTCCTGTTCCTAATTCGTATGTCCTGACAAATGGGAAGATCTAGGCCAATCATTGGCCAAGTCAGGATGCAATTCCATCTGACAGAAAGATGCTATGGAAATATTCAATACCATTCTCTGAAAAAATGATCAAAGCTATGAAGTCTTGGCAAATATATGCGCTTGTAAATACATTCTGAAACACATCGCAGCCTATTTCAAGCAGACAGCAAAAATCTCGGCGACCCCCGCTTACACTGCTGTGATTCACATGAGTTGAATACCGAAGCTTCACGAGTCAATCAAAAAGCATTTTGAACCCAGAACACTCAAATTTGAATTCGAATCCTCCAGAAAGTGAGCCATCATTTTGCTCAGGCACCGAGCTTCGTTGCCTCGAAAGGTATCACATCCTTCCCATATAATGCATTTTATACCTAAAAATCTTCCCTCAACAAGTCATCTCCAGCAATCGCAGATCCAATCCTTTCTCATCAGAGATATTCTTCCTGTCCACAATTCTCGATCTTAAACGCTGCCATGTGATCTAGCAAATGCACTTTCCCAATGTAGCTCTCTGGTGCCCTAAATATTTTAAAGATGAAGTTAATTGAGAGACCAGGATGCTGCAGAAATGGGAGCCCCGACATTACAATTTGACGGATTATGCAATTAGGGCCGATGAAACGATGTAATGTGTTGTTGGTCCTGGGAAAGTGCGATATCATTCACTTTGAAAGCAACTCGATGTCAGTGTGGTGAATCACATCATTTGCGAGCAGTTATGAGACTTTAGAAGGTGGCGATCTTCCTTCAAACATTGGACTTTTTACCGTCTTCCACCAAGTTTCCTTAACTCATGTTTTGGTTGCGGAGAAAGAGACCTTTCAGCCACTTGTCATTCATGGGCTAGGAATATGAGAAATTGAGGCAATGGCAGGAATTCAACAGCACATTCCAAACTCAGGATCACGTCCACCTAGAAGGATAAGGGTAGCAGATAGATGGGAAAGCCATCACTGATAATTTCCTGTCCAAGCCTTTCACCATGCTGACCTGGAAATATATTGGCCATTCATTCACTGTCGCTGGGACTAAATCTGGAACTCCCTCCCTAACCTCCTTGTGGGTCTACGTGCATCACAGGAATCGTATTGGTTCAGCAAGGCAGCTCCACCACCTTCTCAACGGACAATTTTGGAAGTGCAATAAATGCTGGCCCAGCCAGCGATGCCAACATAAAAGAATTATAAAAGACAAAGAACCTGTCGAAATATACCGCTACGTAACTTCATGACTCATCTTCAAACTTAACATTTTCCATAAGTTGGCTTGTTTACAACTCCTGAGTAAGATTGTGTCCTCAGACAGTTATGTTCTCAATGTTTACAAACCTCGCAAAAGTGGTCGCAACACACGAGTGTCAAACTTGCCTTTCGGCACCCAGGCCTGAATGCCGCTGGCTTACTTCTTGATGTGCAGGTATAATGGCGATGTTGAAGTAATATTCAGCACCTCAAGAAAGTTATCTCTTACTCTTCCAAACTCTAGTGGATATAAACCTGCCAAATCATTCTTCATAAGAGAACCCACCCATTCCAAATGTTAGTGTGATTAAACCTTGTTGAAATGCTCCCAACGCTTTTCCAAACTTCCTTAAATAAGTTGACCAATTTTGTACACTGAGCCCTGGCCCTCTTCTCTATCATATCTACTGCGCTTCTGCCCCTCTGCCACCACAATAACTCCCAAAGGAGACATGTGGGGAAGGGGAGCAGTGTCCGGTGAAAGGACAACCATGGAGTTTGCCCGAGGCAACAGAGTGAGGCTGGGGCAGGTGAGGGATGGTTTTCCCCCCTCCCCCCACATGCTGTTCCTTCCCTTCCACCACGACCACCCGGGTCCTCTCGCCATCAGTGCTGCTCAATTGTTTCTCCCCACCCACCCCCGCCGCCACCCTCCACTCTCCACTGTGGAAAGCCGCAGCATGAGGGCATTGCAGAATGCTGCAGTGACAACCTCACTTCCCCGGAGATCCTACCTCCGTGAATGCCTTTCGCCCAACAACTCAGGCAGTACCCGGGGTGTCAATCAACAAGACCCGCCCCTCGGCCGACCAACCCGGCCCACTAACACAACCATTGTGGCAACATCGTGAGAGAGATAGGGGGTCTTGATGAACTCAGAATCACCTGTTCAACAATTAGTAACTGAGTTCTTTTCAGTTGCAGCCGATGTCCGAACTTTGTTCATTGTTCCAAATGTTCCTTCTACATCAGAAGATCGTGTTTCACCTTATGCACACAATTGAAATAGTAGCTTCTCAAATTCCCCGTCATTCCCACGAAGGAAAATAGAACAGGCCATACTTGTGTCTTCCACCATTAAATACAATACTGTGCAATTAACATGGTGCTGTTGCAATCTGTTCACACGCATTCTCTCTATCATCTACTTACACCTTTTTAAACATGGATTACGCCAAATTTAATTTGGATAAAATACGATTCTGTAAATTTGGACAACTTTCGTATTTTAGGTGTGCATTTTAACTTTCACACCCAGTAACTACATCCTCAACTAAAGAAGAGATTGTTTACAGTAGAACAGACAGCATGAGAGGAATTGGATTGATCCACCTGACAGGTAGGGGAGCAATGTCATGCCATTATATCTTTAATTCAGGTTGTCCACAGAATGTTAATTAGATTGCTGTTATCTTGAAAAGTAGATCGATTTATTAGCATTTGCGAGAAAAACTACTTTAACTTTAAATCGGTTACAATGATGACATTTTATATCTTCCGGACCACCGCGCTGCTACAAATTGAGAATGAGCCTGTAAAACTGAGAGGGGTTTCAGGTTACCTCAAATTTGCAGTTACCCGCCCTGCCTGCATTAATTAATGGAAGGAAATTCAGACACTCAGCAACAGGGGCGCTCGGAGTTCATGTTGCCTTTTGGTTCCATTCTGTTGGTAATAAGCACTAATTCAGCTTGGCGGGATGAGGGCTTTTGAACAGGCAGCAATGTGGAGTTCAGGCCACAATCAGGTCAGCCATGAGGTGCAGAGCGGGCTCCATGGGTCAAATGCCCTTGCGCCTGCTCATATTGCTAAAGCTTTTGTTTTCATACGATGGTGGTGTAGTGTTGATGTCACTGAACTCGTAATCCGGAGACCCAGGCTCATGGTCTGGGGTTATGGTGGTATTTAATGGCAGGCGGTGGAATTTCAATAAACTTGCCTATGCTGCCTGGTGCAATAGAACAAATTTTGATCTAGTTCTGTGAAACAAAGCAAAGCATCCCAAAACATTCAGAAAGAATGTTATTCAAAAAGAATTCCTTCTTAATTGAAAGAAGACAATCAATTCTAAATTAAAGCTGAGTTTAATGAAGGTATGACAAGCACGGACAGAATTTGATTCCCATCTCCTTTTGAACTCCTCTAGCCCCTGCAATCTTCTCTCTGTCTATAAATTCCTCCAACTCCTACAGCCCACAAACCTGCTGGTGCCTTATTTAGCCACAACAGCCTATGGTAAAACCTGCCAGGCCCTACATATGTATACTGTTCAAAGCCAGACAAACAGACTTTTCCTCAAGAATCTCCCAAATGCTGAAAACCTTCTTATCTCTTTAACATCAACCAACCACAAAAACGTTCAGCATATCCTTAACGTCCGCTCACACCTCCAAACTTCCCTAATGCTTTACAGTTATCCACTCCCTATCTCTTGAAACTTGTACAGTTCCAAAAATCTGACCTATAATAGCATAATCATTCAGCCTGTACAATGCTTCCTAAGTCTGTAATATCCTCCAGACAGTAACGGATAATCCCTATTGTTGTAAACTCCTGCAGCACAAAAAATCCTCCCTAACTCTGAATCGCTCCCCAACTGCTGCAGCGCCCCCAATGCCTGTAACATCTTCTAGCCCGACAACAATTTCTGCCTCTGTAACCTCCTTCAATCCCTAAAGTGCCCATTTATCTCTGTAACCTCCTACAGCACTTGCAACTGTCCCTCTGTGTTAAAAATTCAGCTGCCAATACGATTCTCCATAATTCGGTGATGTCACCCAGCAACGACCACCTTTCTGACTCTGTGACCTCCATCAGCCTCTAACCATGAATATGCCTGCAAATCAAATCCCATCATCCGCTATAATCCACTCAAAATAATTTACCAACTCCAGTTCATGCAACGCTACCTATCTCGATAACCTCCTATAGCTGCTACAACGCCGCTATCACTGTAACCTCCCTCCTAATCAGACTCTAGTCCTATATCTCCTGCAGCCCCTGCAAACCTCCCTCTCTCTGTGACCACCTGTAGCCCCCACAAACCCTCTCTCCCTGTAAGGTCCTTCTGCCCCCACAATTATCTCTATCTCTGTAACCTCGTCCAGCTCCTACAATGCTCCAGAACTCTGTAGCATCCTCTAGCCACCCCCACAAACCTTCCTATCTCTGTAAGTTCGTCCATCCCAAAGGACACTCCCAATCTGTGCACGTTCCTCCAAAACCTGCATACCCACTTATCTCTGTAATATCCTCCAGCCTCTCCAAACGTCCTGACCTATGCATCGTCCTTCAGATACAGCAACCCTCCCTATCTCTTCAATTTGTTCCAGTGACTACAACATTTCCTCGCTCCCTCACTATCTCTATAACCTCCTGTAGCACCCACAAACCTTCTTATCTCTGTTACCTCCTCCTGCCCCTTTAGCCCCCCATTAACACTGTCACCTACATCAACAACTCATTCATTACACTTTGGCTTTTACTGGAAGGATGCTACGTGCAACTTGGTTGTAACGTTTTCATAGTACAATAGTGACAACATTTTTTTAAATAAAAGTCATCAATTGTGGTATCTTATTTATGGTATATTATTTTTTGGGAAATGCAATTTTCCCTTAAATAATTGCACCATTGCTCCCTCAAGGCATAAGTTCTCACAAAACACAAAACCGCAGGAAGGAGCTTTTTTCCACAATTATTTAGATTGGACGATATGCAGTAGTCAGTAAGGCACAATTTTTTAGGGGTTATGTTACTGGACTAATAATTCAGGTCTCAAGTATGTAGGGATTGTGTTAGTGGACTAATAATCCAACGTACAGGAGTGTAGGTGTTAAGCCGCTGTGAGAATATTCCAGGGTACAGTTGTTTAAGGGCTATGTTACTGAACTAAAAATCCAAGATACTGTAGTTTAGGGGTTATGGTTTGTACAAATAATCCAGGGTACAGGAGTGTAGAGACTATGTTACTTAACGAATAACGAAGGGTATATGAGTGCAGGGGTTATGTCGTTGGGCCATGTATCCAGATTACTGGAGCATAGGTCCTATGTTACTTGCATAGTAATGCAGAGTAAATTTGTCTAGAGATTATGTTGCTGCACTAATAATCCTGGATAAAGTTGTGTAGATGTTATGTTACTGGGCTAATAATCCATGGCGTAGTAGCATTGGGTTTATGTTACTGGACTAAGAAACCAGGATACAGTATTGTAGAGGTTATACTTTGGGCTACTAACCTAGGATACAGTCGTATTGGGTTTGTGTTACCAGAATAATAATGCAGGGTACAGCATTGTAGTGATTTTGTTACTGTACTAATAATCAATGGCAAAGTTGTTTCATGTTTATGTTATGGAACATATAATCCAGGGTACAATATTATAGTGGTAATTTTGCTGAACGAATAATCCGAGGTACAGCGTTTTATTGGTTAAACTACTGGACTAATAATAAAGGGTAGAGTAGTGTTAGGATTATTTTACTGGACTAATAATCCAGTGTAAAGTAGTTTTGGAGTTATTTTGCTGGGCTAATATCAATGGTACTGTAGTGCACTAGTTATTGGACAAAAAAACTAGGTTACAATAATGTAGGGATATTTTTTTACTGGACAAATAATCCAGTGTGTATTATTCTGCGGTCCATTTTACTGGGTTAGTAATCCAGGGCACAGTAGTATAGTGATTATGCAGCAAAATTTCTAATCCAGAGAACAATATTAGGTGTGTTACATTCCTTGACTAATAGTCATTTTTTCAACAGAATATTGGTTATGTTATTGGATTAAAAATCCAGTGCTGTCGATTTATTATCCTACTTAACGTGATGTGGGCGACACTGGTTGTATCTGAATTTCTTGCCCCTCCCTTGTCGCTCTTGAGAAGATAGTGGTGAGCCGCATTCTTTAGCCGCTGCAGTCCCTGCAAAGCTGGTGCACCCAATCAATTTCCTGTTAGAGGGGGAGCTGCAGATCTGTGACCCAGCAATTATGAAGGAATGGTGATATAATTCCAAGTGAGCTTGGTGAATGGCTTGAACGGCTCTTCCAGCTGATGGTCTTTCTAACAATCCCTTACATTTAAAGCAATTGCCGCTAATGATCGAGAATGCTACACTGTCTATAGGATTAAAAAAGAACTAAACAGCATCAATACGAGAATTATTAACTTACTCATGTTAAACACATACCAAGGCAATGATGTTCTAAGTTTTCACTATCTCGAATACAGATTGAATAATCAGTTGGTAAAACTAACCTGATGGGATGTGTTCTTCCTGTTTTCCAAACGGAACAAAAGTTTCCATGCAAATAGATGCACCATTTTATTGAAATTTCCAAACGATTGATGCATGAAGAATGGAGAGTCAGCTACACCTGACCTGACAAAAACAATCATCTACCGACCTGAATAAACAGTAAAGTTTTTAACAGTTAAGCAACAGCCGAATGAGCAGTCGAAAAAAATAAATAAATAATTGGTCTTAAATTTTGAACAGAAGTCCAATATATGATACTTTGTCACTTTATTTAGTACGTAACCAGCGCTGGAGTACAACATGGCTCAAATAAAGCTTGGCTTTTTAGTGCAGAAAGTTCGAGATGGAAAACCCTCATCAACATCTTAAATTGACCATTTACAATTGAGGCAGCGGGCGATCGAGGGTGCCGTCTGAGGCGACTGTCTACCGCTCTTCTGCGGCTCTGTTCACGGCCGGGTGACCCTGGTGAGGGAGCAGGCAGTGTCTGCTTGCATTCTCGAAACCTTCCGTGCTCGCTTGCGCCGCTGGGGCTGGGCTGATTTATTGACCTTGTTAATAACATTTTGGTTTCATGTTTGTCACTTGCCTTTTTTTTTCTTAGTTCTTGCAGTTTCAACTTAAGTGGCTGACCTTTACATTGTCCCTTCATTTGAAAATTTAGTTCATTTGGCTGACTCAAAGCAGTTACACAGAACGCAAAAGCCGTCAATAAGTTGTTTTTTTACGTCATTTTGAAGTGTTTCGGAAAAAAAGAGACTTGCCGAATCTTTTCGTCTTGCGCTCATCTGGCGAGTTGATAGACTTGTGAAGTATTCTGAGGAGTGCAAGAAGAAAATCTTCAACATGTCTTTTTTTCATCGATACTCTAGCGATTATTTACAATTTAGGACGTGTATTTCATTGAAACCTTGGGGCCGAAAATATTAAACGATCAGAGATAATATCTGAATACTCATGGAGATGCATTTGTAACAAGTTGGTGTCGTTTTAAATTTGAATTCCACCTTAAAATGCAAGGTATCAGACAAGCTGTGGTCCACACGTGGCAGGTTTGCACTGGAAGGGACGTTTGGGTGTCGCGGTATGGACTGTTAACGTCATAGGGATTAGAGTGAGTGAACGCCCAACGTGACAATAGCCTCACACTGGAACTCAACCACATTGATGCGGGCCTGAAATCACATGTGGGCCAGGCCAGGTAGGGACGGCTGATTTCCTTCCATAAACGACAACAGAGGACAAAATGTTTTGCTTACAACAATCGGCAAAGTTTTCATGGTCATCATTAGCTTTATTAATTCAAGATTTTCACTTAATTCAAATTTCACCACCTGCCATGGACGGATCAAACCCGGTTCCCCTGGGTCTCTGGAATTCCAGTCCAGTGGCAAAAACGCTATTCCATAGCCTCATTTGAATGACTTTTAGGGAGGCGTTACACCACACTGTGATCTGAATCTCCTATCTCTGGTTAAATTAGAGACTTCTAAGATTCAGCGATAGAGCAAAAAGCATGGGCCCAGTGCCCTTTCAATGAAGTGAGTTTGTGCAAACACAGATAGTCACTGAGAGTCACGGCCAATTTTCAGTGGTTTGTGTCAGCTAAAAACATGTTTGGTGAATGTGGAGGGGGAGCAGGCAATTCATGGACAGTTTCATAATCAAACCCCTCTGCTTCGCATCCGTATTGGCAGGTTAGCGAGGCAAATGCGTTTCTTAAAATTAAAGTGTTTTCATCAAATTCTATTCACCTTAATATTTCTCCAGCATGCACCTGGAAATGAATCTGTGGAGTATCGAAACCTAGTCTGGCGAAATATATTAAATGCATAAATGTTAATTGCGCTCTCTGGGATGTCCGAATTTCGCCAGACTTCAGCTGATGCACAGCACACTTGCCTCTCCGAATCCTGACAAACATCCTGTGCAATTTCAAATCTCATTAGTTTACTTGCTCACTGTCCACACATTGCTAAGTGTAATCAATGGAGCTACTACACTTCGCAATGAGCTGTTGTGTCCTTTTCCCTCAATCTCTAAGGCCTTTCCCTACCCTCTTTCCTTTTCCACTTGAACTAAGGCCACTTCGGACCAAATATCGAGTATCACTTTGTGGATGTCCGTCGCCCCCATCTGTTCTCTTGCTATCTCCTTCCCCGTCTGCAGTGAGGCCGCTTGGACACCGACTTCAGGAACTTTCGCACTGGCAAGTCGACGACTTTCACATTCACGGAGCTTGTTGATGCAAACCCAAGCAACACATGGCAAGACGGACATAGTGTAATGCAGGGGCGGGGGGAGGACGTAGCTTCAATTACCCGCCGGCCTCCGCAGCCTCACTCTTCCCCGGTCTAGCTGTAGTTTGCCACAAAATTGTCTTACCCGGCCTTGGCAGATCCGCTTCCCTTATGATGTTCATTGCTGATCAGTTCGGTCCTCCTGCCATCCCACACACAACCATGAACTTCAGAAACAGTCCCAAAAGCGAAATAAATAGGGGAAATGGACGGGCAGTGCAAATCACATGTCGCAAACGTCTCCAAGTTCTGTACATTAATGCACGAGGGCAGAGACATCCAAACTCATGGCAACATTAGCACCGTCTCACCAGAAAAACATCATTTTGAGTTTTGTTTTCCAGCCAAAGTGGCCAAACATTTATTTTTCAACATTATACTCCATCTGGTAATTTTCTGTGAATCGCATAAGCCGATTCTGTCCCATAGCAGAATCATTGTATCCTCCTCACGTTTGTTTTCCTACCTAACTTTCTATAATCAAAATACTTAGTAAGATTACAGCCGGTCTCTTCATGCTGGCGATTGACATAGATCCTATAGAGCTTAATATCTAGCACTGGCAGCCTATCTCTTGTTTCAATTTACCACCCTGTTATTTACTCATTTATTCCGATTCTCTGATCCTTATATTAGGACTATCCTCAATTCCTGTTAACAGAATGAGCTCTTACCTTGTTCAGTTCCTTTTAGTCGGCAAGTTAACGGAAGTCCTTTTATCGGGCAAATGTTCGACATCAGCACATTCTCCTTTATCCAGCTTGTTTGTTATATCATCGAAGGGCTCTAATAAACTTTTTCCTTCATAAAGCCATGTTGGATTTGCCAGGTTTTGACATAATGTTTGCATATGCCCGACTAGTACCTCCATAATAATGTTTCCAAGCATTATCCCAATGAGAGATATTTGCCTAACTGTCCTTTTGTTTCGCACTTTCAGTCTTCTTTTTGTTTTCATTAGTGGCGTTATTTTTTGCGGCTTTTCAAATTGCTGGGATATTTGTAAATGTTAGGAGATTCTGGAACATTGCAAAACATTTAACCACTGTCTCAGCAGCCATTCATCGAAAGACCCTAGAATAGAAAATCCCAGATCCAGTGAAGCTGCTAGCCTGAAGTCCCATCAGTTTTCTTCGTATTATTTCCTCTAATTATAGTGATATATTTAAATTTTTCTCTCCCTCTTTCCCCCAGACTTCTTGTTTATCTCGCGGTGATTGGTACGTCCTCCGCCGTGAAAACAGAAAGGAAATACCTCCTCAAAGACTTTGCCATTTCCCCTTATTAACACTGCAGTCTCACTCTCTGTAGGGCCAGCAGTGACAATCGCTGCTCTTTTCCTTTTATGTACGCTTGCAGAAGCTTTCACTGTCTGTTTTGAAGAGTATTGGTTATTGTTTTCCCCTCATTTGAAATAGTTGACAGTGCCCCGATGAGTGCAAGACAAAAAGCTTTGAAATGTCCAATTTTTTAAATCAATGCTCGTGTTCCATCTTTCTCGCAGTTTATTTTTTTTTACCCTGTACCCAATTTCTGTCAGGTCATTTGTCTCCTTTGCTGCTTACCTTTTCAACCCTCTATCCTAACACTAATGATTGCAGCACTTAGATTTATTTTTAATTTCAATGAGATGTCAATGATAATGTACTGCCTTACCCATGGATTGCGAATCCCTATCAAAGAGCATTTTTTCATCAGTGCAACATATTCTTATTAGAAATTGTGATATGTCTTCTTAAATGGCGGCCTTTCCTTCTCTGATGTCTCACATTTTGACTTTAGTCACTTTAGACAAATCTATTTTCATCAAGTAGTAATTGTGTTCACTTAATTTAAGGCACACATTCCAGACACTACTTTCGCTCCAAGTATTTTTCTACTGGGAAGCTGCAGAGTGCGTCCCATACACTAACTCAAAGGTACAAAAAAAAACTGCATCGTGGCTGAGTATTGTTCTCTGCAGAAAGTCAGTAACAAGAGTTGAAACGGTTTTAAGCACTCTGATGTTGACAGCAGGTTGCGGTTTTCGTGTTTCTGTTTGCTGCTCATAACAAAGACTCATATTTATTCTGGGGGAATATCATTGTGAATGCACGTGAGCCGGTATATTTTTTTCTATGCAATGTCCATGACGGCAAGAGAGAGCCAATGTTCATCTTTTGCTTCCTGTTTTCACATTCGCCCCTGCAGCTATGATGAGTCAATGGGGCAATCTCGGCTTAGACACTAATCGGCAATGCAAGCATGAGACACCCACTTCTGCAAAAAAAAAAAAAATCGTTACCTGGGTTAGACCTGTGAATTGCAACACTGTTCGCACGCTGTCAATAACAACCATAACAACACCCAGATATGTTAGAAGAAATCAATCTTTCATTCGAGGGAGTGTTAATGAGAACAGCTTTTTAGGTAATGAACATCACCAACTCACCAACAACATCCCCACACTCTGTCCCTCGCATTCATGAAATTATTTGCCATCATATCCAGATTGCTAAGTCCACAGCTCGAAGCTAGAAGCCAGCTCAATCTAACCCAAGAAACACACAGCACATAAGTAAACTTTGTGGTCCGTTGACCCCGTGCTCACACAAATATAACTGTTTTTCTTAAATTAACGGTACGATATGAGCACGCCTTTGCAGTATCTGTGCCGGTATACTGATCATCTCAATTCCGACATTAGTTAGAGTGCATTCAGCCAGTCAGTTAATGGATTCCCCGCGTGATTATAAATGGAGACATTAACAAGAACCAGCTTCTTTTCCAGATCATCATAGGGCCTGATACACAACCAGTTATAATATAATCTGCAGAGTTCACGCTGCCACTTTCGACCCCAGGGATACGAGAAGAGGCTTCTGAAGAACAGGTTTATAATTTGTGTTTACAAAGGATTCAGAGTCGTGGCAAATGTTGGCAGCGAGCTTTATTAGTTCGTGAAGAAAGCAACAATTCAGAACCGCCGATTTGACCACATTCTGCAGGGGGAAAAAAACTTTTTAGTAACCAACTGCCCACCATCATAATCTCTAGGAAGGTATTTCAAATCCCCCACGCCTTGTTGGGAACTTCGATTTCTGCATGTGTAAAGTTAAGGAAAAGAGGCAGCCTTTTCTGGGACAAGGGTTGGGCAAGGCGCAAGCCAGCGGTGAGCTAAATTCAGAAACAAAGTTTTTTCCAAGTTTCACTACCCCTGTTGATCGACTCACTGGTCTTCAATTACCTTCTTTATCCCGAACCCCCTCCACGAATAATGGTTCCACAGACGCTGTCCTCGAGTCAGCTGGCACCAAAGAGGATTTGTGAATTAGGGTCAGAACCCTTACGATAAGAATCTAAGAATATAAGAGGTGGGAGCAGGAGTTGGCAATTCAGCCGCTCGAAACTGACCCACCATTCAATCCGATTAGGGCTGATCTCATTCGGGGTTAACTCTTATTTCCCGCTATACCCCACAACCTTTCTACCGGTTATGATTTAAAAATCTGTTTATCTCCTCTTTAAATTTATTCAGCGTCTGGGCATCCACTGCACGCTGAGGGAATGAATTCCAAATGTTCACAACCCTTTGAGAAAAAGTATTTCCTCCTCTTCTCTGATATAAGCCTAGCGTCCCCTCAGACTAAAAACCGTGGCCTTTTGTTCTAGAATGCACCACAATGGGAAACTCTAAGCCTACTTTTTATTCCCCCTTAGCGTCATATGTGCCTCAATTAGATATCCACTCATCCTTATAAACTCCAGTGAGTATAGGCCTATACTATTAAATCCCTTCTCAAAAGACAAGACCCGCATCTCTGGAATCAATCAAGTGCACCTTCACTGAACTGCCTCCAATGCAACTACAGCCTTCCTCAAGAAAGTGGATCAAATCTTTGCACAGTGCTCCTGGTAACTTTTCCCCAATGCGTCGTCTAGTTGCAACAACACGTCCTTCTATTTTTGCTTATTCCTTTAGCAATAAATGCCAAAATTCTATTTGCCTTCCTTACTACATGCTGGACCTGCTTGCTAGCTTTCAGAGACTCATGCACGAGGATACCCACATCCCTCTGTGCTCAATTATTCTGAAGTTTCTCTCCATTTAAATAATTAGTCGCCTTTTAATTCTTCTGTTCAAAATGGAGAACCTCACACTTATCCACGTTAAACCCCAACTGCCAAATGTTAGCCCATTCAGCAAAACTGCCCATATCCATTTGTAAATTTCTTATTTCTTCATTGCAACTTACCTTCCAAACAATTTTCGTGTCACCTGCAAATTCTGCGATGGTAACTTATATTGGTGAATCCAAATCATAAACATAGATTTAAAATATTTGGACCAAAAGGAACGAACCCTGTGCAGCCCAACAGTTCCAGCTTGCCATCCAGAAAAATATCGAATTATCATGGCTCTCTTCTTTCTGGTCGTTAGCCAATCCACTATCCAAACTAATATATTACCCCTAATTATGTGTAATTTAATATTGTATATTAACAATTAATGTGGCACCCTTAAAAATGTCTTCTGCAAGTCCAGATATACTACAACTACGGGATCCCCATCATCCGCTTTGCTTGTCACATCTTCAATGAACTAGCAAATTAGTCAAACAAAAATTAACCTTCATAAAACCATTCTGATTCTAAAGGATTGCATTTTGAATTTCCAAATGCCTCAACCCTACTTCGTTAATAATAGATTCCAACAATTTCAATACAGACGTTAAGCAAATTGGTGGATAGCTTCATACATTCTGTTTCCCCAGTTTTTGAATAACTGTGTTATATTACCTTTTTTCCAATCCACTAGAACCCTTTCAGAATACAGTTATTTTTGGAATATTACAGTTAATGCATTCACGATCTCCGCTGCCACATCCTTTTAGAATATGGGATGTAGGCCATCAAGTCCCGCGGTCTTTTCACATTTTAATTCCAATGATTGCTCAGTACATTTTTTGTAGTGATGGTAATTGTTCTAAGTTCCCTACTCTCCAAACCCTGCTGACTCCTATTTCTATTGCCGTGGTACTGAAGGCAAACACCTTGAAAACTAAAGCAAAATATTGATTTAGCAGCTCTGCCATTTTTGTGTTCCACACTATTAGCTCCCCAGTCTCCTCCTCCAACGGACCAACATTCCCTTTAAATATTCTTTCCTTTTATATACTGGTCGAAGCTTTTGAACACATTTTCTTTCATAAATGAGATTTGCTCCTTTTATTTGTTTTAGAAACCCTTTGTTGATCGTTAATCGTATCCCAGTCATCCAATCTGCCACTGCCAATTTGGTTTACATTAGTTTTGCGTTATGATAACTTTAATTTCCTTGCTTCACCGTGGATGCGTTTTTCTATCTCCATTCTTTCCTTGCCATGCTTCCCTGGACCTGTTGGTCCTTGCCTTCATCTTTACGGGAACTTGTTGGCCATGAAGTCTCACTACGTCCTTTTGAATGAGGCTTCCACAGGTCTTACATAGAATTTCCCACGAGCAGCTACTCGCAGTCCACTTTAGCCAGATCATTGCAGTTCATATTCTAACCGGCCTTCTCACAATTCAGGGCCTTTACCGCTGGATCCTATGTGTCCTTTTCCGGATTGACTTTAAGTCTTGCACAGTTATGGTCACTATCTACGAAATGTTCCAGCAATGACACTTCTACCACTTTCCTGGCTTCATTCTCAAATTTAGGGAAAGCACCATCCCGTCTCTTGTAGGACTTTCTATGTGCTGGCTAAAAAAATTGTCAAGGGTGCAATGTAAGAATTCGGCCCTCACTAATGTTTTCTGACTACGACTATCCTAGTTAATATTGGGTAAGTTGAAATCCCCTACTGCTAATACCCTTTCTTTTTATATACTTCTCTTGAGAATTGCCTACGTATCTGCTCCTCTATCTCACACTGACTTTTTGGAGCCCTATAACACACTCCGAGGAAAGTGATTGACCTTTTTTTGTTTCTAAGTTCTACTCACATGACCACATTTGAGGAACCTTTTAAATTTCCATCGCTCCAAACTGCAATAATTGACTCCTTGGTCAATAAAGCAAATTCAAGTATTATTTTACACCCCCGCCCACCTCCGCTCTACTTTTCTGGAGATTCTATGCACTGGAATATTGAGCTGCCAGACCTCCACTTTCCTCATGCATGTCTCTGTTATCACAATATCATACTCCCCTATGTTAATCAATGCCCTCAATTCATCTATTTTCCTTGCAATCCTTCTGGTGTTAAAATAGATTAAATACAGCCTTGCATTATTCCCTTGTTCTTTAACCAGTCTATATTTGCTCTGCCCTCTAGTATGACCTTTTTTTTTCTCTTCTATATTTGCCTGTGTATTAATCCCGATCTCTCCTCTCCTCTGTATCCCGTCGCCCTGCAAAACCCATAACAAGCAAATAAACTGCACTAGCAAAACCTCAGAAAAATTAAAAACCAGCCTACTGAAAGGAAAACTAGAAAAACTGCCGATGAATTGGGTAATCAGAAAGATTAGAAAGCAGGTTGAGACAACCAGTGGAATTCCCCATGGCAACACCCACCCCCGCCACAACCAAACCCATGCAGCCTGCAAAAACAATCACTTTGGCGCCTCCCCGCCAGTACACACCAAAATATGTGGGAGAGCGCTATCTCTCCTGACTAATATTACAGTCTAATAACTTGGGGACCGGTATACCAGGACAGATATTGAAATTTGACTTCAAAGCCTCACAATTACCATGAAACAGCTGCCCATTTTCGAAAAAGAAAAAGCATTTGGTTTCCTCAAACCCTTTAGGGAAAAAAAATCTTACGTTCTTACCTGCTCTTTTCTGCAAGTGACTAGAGGCACACTGGAATGCGTTAGACCCTTAACTCTCCAAGGAACAATGGATTATTAGTATTCGGCAATAAATGCTGACCTGAGCAACTACGCCCACATCCCATGCACAAATATAAAATAACCTGCGTATTCAGAAACAAAAGTTTTAAAATGCCAACTTTACTGATTAAGTATCATTTGGATTTTAAGCACAAAACCTTAAAACTTAATGTTGTAATGGAGTGTAATCGTTGAATTCGAAATTTTTTAAATAATTTTTAAAGTGATAATTATCGGGGATTTTTGGAGAATTTTTTTAACCGTGTGCATTTAACTGATTTAAATGATCGAGTAATGAGGCTCTTATGGAGTCACAGGCAGCGCAAAAATGAACACAATAGGTGGTGACACCAACCTAATTTATACAATAAAAGCGAAATCCTGCGAAAGCTGGAAATCTAAAACAAAACAAAAAAAAAAAACTGGAAACACTCAGCAGTTCTAACAGCTTTGCTGGGGAGAGATGAAGACTTAAGGTTTCGAGTCTCATAATAACACTGCTTTTACCTCGGCTCATTTATATGAAAATATGTTCTCCAATTTTAGTGCGGTGCTCAAATTCTGCCCTTGACTTGTAAACAGAAAGTGCTGGTAAAACTCAATACGTCTTGTAGTATGTGTGGACAGAGATACAGAGTGAACAGGGAGATGTGGTGGTTGGGCTAATTCTAATTCCCCACTCATATAACAGCACGGATTCGCCACAATATTGATCTCAAATATCAATTGTTCTCCGCTGTATTAAATTGACAGGTGAGCTCCAGGGAGGATATAGCAATTATGCTCAGTAATTTAGGTAATTGTCATCCAAAAGAACCCTGCATTTAAGCAGGCCAGTCTGACTAGTGAGGCTACATATCTGGAGAGGACAGAAGCGGGACACTAATCAGTTGCATATTTCCATTGTATCCCAACACCACCAGCACCAGCAAAGCACCCACCAAAGCCAGGCCCCGTTTACCCCAATCCAACCCCATCTCTTTGCACACACAAAAGAAAACAACCACCAAAACTAAGCCCACCTCCACACTCTCACCTTCCTGACCCACACCAATCATAATCTCCCCGCTCGGTCCCTGCAATATAACCTGCCTTCCCCAAACCTCCAAGTTCCACCTACACACTCCACACCCAAACCCTGCTTCCGACCCACCCCGCCCACCAGAAACCCACAGCGTCACCACACACCTTGCCACCCAACCCAACAATGGCCGTACCCAGATACCATCCTCCATATCATTCCCACCAAATCGACCAGACCCTCCATCCCCCAACCCCATCTCCCAGACCCCATCCCATCAACAATGCCCCAAACGACCTCCCCACCCTACACACCAACAGCCCCACCCCTACGCTACACCCATCCCCTCTTACCTAAAACCTGCACCAACGAAATGACCCCCACTCACATCACGCCCACTTCCTTCTGCCTGCTCAGCAACAATACCACCTCGCCCGCCCAACCTCCGAGCTCTTCATTCCTACAACCCCCAAACCACCAACAGCCCATCACAGACCCTACCCCCATCCCCTCTGCCCTACCAGCCCCAACCACCAACATGCCCTCACACATACCACGACCTACCCCAATCCCTGCTCCATGCAACATTGTCCACCACCCCCACTCTTGCAGCCACAATGTCAACCGGAAGACAGAAGAGAAAATAAAAATGCTGCAAATGCTAGTAATCTGAAAGAAAAGCAAAAAATGCTGGAGAAACTCTTCGTGTCCATTTAACCCTTCTGTGAGATTCCATGGTGTCAAAGTGACTGGATCAGTCATCTCTCCATTCCGGGGTACACGTTGCTGGCCTTATAATAAACAGCCAATTTCCATTAGAGAGATGGAGAGATTGTTGCTGAGGCCAAGAAGATTATTTTCACACCGGGCATTTGTGTATATCACTGTTTGCGGAATGACCTGTCAATACAGCATCGCAAACTACATGAACTGCCAATGACACAAACAGGTGCTGAGTGCATACAGGACTCCATTTGTTATCACCCGCCGAAAGGTACATTGTCTTTCAAAGTTAATGGCAGGATAGAATATGATAAACACACGTGATTAAATGTTGCACCACCTCCTCTGGTTGCTCAAAGTGTTCAGCCTGAAATATGCAATCTATTTCATGCCACCAAATGTATTCCAACTCTGCCCCTGTGTGTTTTGGTTGCTCAACATTTTCTGTGCTGAATCTCCGCACTGAGACTCCAAGCTGTGCCCCAATACTCCAGAAGTGTGTATCTACTGAAAGCTGGGGAAACACATGAGATACTGCTTTCATAAATAATACACTACCAGTATTTCACACCCCAACCACCGCCGCCGCACCCCCCCCCCCCCCCCCCCCCCCCCGCCAACGCAACACCATGGGAGGTTGTTTAATATGCCCAACATTAGTTGTTAATCTTCTCCACGCAAGAGAAGCAGCCCATGCCCAAATGCAGCCGGACCTGAACAATACCGATGGTTGAGCTAAAAAATGGCAAATAGAATTCACGCCACACAAGTGTCACGTGATGAAAATCTGCAACCTGAGAGAGTGCAACCATCGCCCCTTTATATTGAAGTGCATGACCATCACTGAATCCCCCACCATCAATATACTGGTGGTTACAATTTTCCACAAACTGAACATTATTAGCCCTATAAATACTTGGTTTCTAGAGCAGGTTAGAGGCTAGACATCCTCCAGCGAGTAACTCACCTCCTGATTCCCCAAAGCCTGTCCACCATCAACAATGAGTGTGATGCAATACTGCTCTCTTGCTTGAATGAGTGCAGATCCCTCAACACTCAAGACGTTTGACACCAACCAGGTCAAATGAGCCGGTTTGAATGGCATCCCATCCATAAATGCTCGCGCCCTCTACCACCGAGACATAGTAACAGCAGTGTACACTAACTGGAAAAGGCTCCTTAAGCAGCAGCCTTCAACCCACAACAACTACCATATAGATGAACAAAAGCAGCAGATAGTTTGGAAAACCATCATCTCGAGGCTCCCGTCCAATTCACTCACCATCCGAACTTGGAAATCTATCGGCCATTCCATCATTGTTGTTTGGAGAAAATCCAGAAACTCCTTTCGTAAGAGCAGTGCGGGTGTTCCTCCACTAGATGTGCTGCAGTGGTTCAAGAAGGCAGATCACCACGACCTACTGAAGGGGCAATCAGGGTTGGCAAAGATGCCAACGAAACACAAACCCAGTGAATTAATGGAAGAAAAATATGAATTCATTTTCCTATTCCTGGTTGCTCGATGATGGCATGTTTCATGTCCGAATTGAATTTATCCGCATGTTTGATGCTGATCCCCTATTTTGTAACTCAGGTGTCTGGAGCTATTTGCCCGGTCATCTGTGTCTTTTATGCAAAGCGAGAGAGCACAACCAGTCTATTTTTGTTAATATACTGATTCGTCAACTTGCGTGTAACACAATGTAAAATTCGAAAAATATATTCCATTCTCGGTATTCAAGCGACATAATCCAGAATTGTTCAAAGGGAAACTGTTTCATTTAATGCATTGTGTTGTGTAACAGCATCCATTCATAATGTTAAATAGTCATTCTTATAAAAGCAAATTTGATTTAACTTAAGGAGCGAGATTTTCCTGACAATATGATGGAATGTAAAGTTAAATAAACCGCCGGACACATTAACCATGCCGATAGATGTATTGAAAAGTACATTAAAAACAAAAGGGTTTGAGATTAACGGATGAATGACAAATTGAAAGTAGGAGGTCGCCAACGAAATAAGATATTGATGGATTGCTGGGTAAATTTGGGGATAAAAATCGTTCATGGAACGTGGGCTAGGTCAGCATATATTGTTCATGCCTAATTGTACGTGTTCAAAGTCAGCTATGGCGGCCAGAAGAGGTCAGTAGATTGATTCCCTAACGATTTCGTGGTCATCAGCACGATTGCAGCTATAGTTTTGAATGTTAATGATTGAATTCGAATTCCAATTCAATTTGTGGGATTCGAAACCATATCATGACGATAATTATTCTGTTACGCCATTCTTACTAAACAGGAAAATTAACAAAATGCCCCCAGAGCCTCCCCTTCTTCTGTCTTCAGATCACCATTGGAGAAGAATGTGTGTTTCAATGACAGGAAAGCATTACATTTAAATGTGCTTTGAAAGGGATAAATGTCAGGCCAAAAATAACATAATTGTGGATGTGACGGTAACTCGCTTATAAATTTTCAACATGCAATACTGAGCTATATTATCATATAGAGCCAGGCTGGTTTGGAATTAACCGAAAAGTTGACATTTTGCCATCTGTGAAAGTGCCTTGTTAATCACGAAGGGTACGTGGCCCGAATTCATGTGGATGTTTGACACTGCACTGGTCAGAGCAGTGGTGCTTAACTAGCAGCCATATTAATTTACAAAGCAATCGAAGCGACGGTCCAGTGAGAGGGACGCTCCCTTACCCAACACCAACAAGAAGAGAAACCAAGTCAGCGGCTCAGTTGTAAACCAAAAAATCGGGTGCAGGTATGTTGCAGACACGTGTGGTAATGCTTTATTCTTACTTAGGTCACAGTTTCGAAGGATAATATTTTACTTTCAGGATATTCAAGGCAAATTCTTCAGGTCGATGTGTGTCGGGAGAGCAACAATTAACCTGTTATGTTGACTTCCCTTCTCCATTCCAAGGGAAGTCACATGTATAACATTTACATGGTCGACACACTGTCCGAAAACTAAATCTTCTCTTCATAGCCTGGCCTGTTTGAGTCCATTCTCTCGCCAGCTCCTCAGTGTGCGGGTGCCCGTAACTTATCTTTTCTGCAGAAAATGTGTCCATCTCCGTATATCTCACGGGTGAACCAGGAATGCCTGAGGGAAAAGATGACTATTAGGGACGCCGATAATGGGGTTAGGGATGGCAATAGCTGCTATAAGGCAATCGAGATTCTATGTGTCCTTATGATACCGAAAAAAATGTATTTGTCAGCAGTTTAACAGGTCCAAAGAATCAGCACGGAAAACAGGTTTTGGGAGACCGGATACCTTTTGAATCCCTTTTATTTTAGTCAGTATCCAGGCCGTTTTAGAGCAGATAGCCCCGGCTTGGATTATTTTTTTTTTTGTGTGGAACATATTGGAACATAAAGTCCTTATTGTTGCCTAGCACATAAGCAAACTTTTTATTTTTCATTTTTTCGTTGTAAATTGGTGATTGATTTGCAAAATGTCAGCCGTTTATTCCCGTGTTGCATCAGTTGCAAAAGGAAATCGGACTGTTTGTCGCTCAATTTGTTACATTAAATAGAGCGATGTGAGGGGACCATTTATGAAATAAATAAAGGGAGGAAAGCCAATTTCAGGAAAATCTCTGCGTGCTCCACGAACAATAGGGGCTTGCCTCTCAGATTAATTTCAGCAACTGGTTATTATATTTACAGTTAACAGAATGCAGATTAAGGACACTATCTAATGCCAAATATATTGAAACGAAATTAGATATAAAAATTCCATCAGTGCAATTATTTTTCTATTTTCTATAATGGCCACTGCAACGTCAAATTAAATCACTATACCCCATTATAACTGTTTTATTATGATTACTATTAGCATCATCATTATGGAACAAAGGAGGCAACTTCGACTCATTATTATAATCGCAGTTAACAGAGTACTGATTTAGGACAATATTTAATCCTGTATAATGTCGAATTAAATTAGGCGCCAAGGTTCCATCCGTGCATATATTTGTGTTTTTTTTTCTAGAATGGACAGTGAAACGCCAAATTTAATAGCCATACTCCTTACGATTGTGTGATTATGATTATTCTTGCCTTCATCATTATTACGCACAGAAATAAATTTCTGTTAAAGTATTTACACGGGCCTGCATTCTTCGAATAAATTGGACTGTCCTGGAAACTTTAGTTCTGTTGACAATTGCAGCAAAAATCTAATTGGAAATAGCAGATTCCTCCAATTTCAGGACGCTTGTCAGACAAGTGAAGAAAAAGTGGTTCGGACATGAATGAATAAAGAAAAGCTTTCGATTGACACTAAATCGATTCCTTCAGGAGGGAAAGGGAGTTCCCGTTGGAATTGCAATGTCTTGGGTTCTATTGCGCTCCGTTATCAAAACACACAAGACTGTGGTTCGCGAAAAAGTGACTGAAATTAACACAAACATTACCCACGTGACATAAATGTTGGCTTCACAACGTTTGAACTTGGTTAACTGGTAAAAATTATATATATATTTATATATTTGCATTCGTCGCCATATCATTTATAATCTCAAAACATTCCGTGAGGAAACATATTATGCCAGAAGTATTATTGTTCAGCCGTTATTAAGTGAAATGCTCACAAATTAATCTCTGCGGAAATATTCCTTTTTCACTTAGGGTATATGCTGTTCCATAAAATAAAACATGGCTGAATCACGCAGCAATGAAACCGGGCCGACCGGTCACCATTTACACACAATCTGGTCCAGCGGATGTCCCGGTGACTCACAAAGGCTGCCAGATTAATTCAATAACCGGAGAAGTAACCAGCCGAGAGATTGCGCTGGAACATCCAAAAGCTCTGGGTGTAAGATTAAATCACTTTTTAAACTCTAATCTTAGTCAGCATATTCACATGGGTAAAAACTTTAACAGGTCGTGTTGCACAGTCAATATACAATGAGCAAAATGGTCCTCGCGTTTATCTGTAAGAACAGCATGAAATAGATGTTAACATTAGCTCCCTTCTTTCTCCACAGTAATAATGTGTTTATAATTTCAATAGAAATACAATTCAACAAATGTGCAATTCTATTTCGAAACTTTGCTTTTTTAAGTCAATCTCGGGTTGTGGGCATTCTTGACAAGCTCTGTATTTGATATTCACTTAAAGTTCTCACCTTGACAACACTGTGTTGGTCTTTGGTTTCGATCTGCCACAGTCTCTGTGGCGATGATGCACCCAGAATGTTAGTGCGAAGTAGTGGAGGATTTTGAGCGAGTGAGGCTGAGGGAAGGATCACTTACTTACAAGTGAGAATGTTGTTTGATTTATATGGGCTTTTGGAGATGTTAACAGTCCTACAGTCTCCTCGCTGGTAGTTCTGGCGGGTTTGTTAGGTGCTGTCCAAAATGCTTCGATAGCTTCACAGATTTTATCCTCAAAAGAAGCCAACTGCATCCTACATTCCACGAGTGGTGGAGGGGTGATAGTTTGAACGGTCACAAGTCTAAGTGTTAATGACTAACTCAGGATATTTTACAAGATTTATTTCCTGACTCCCCCCTCTTCTTCCCCTCCTTACAATTCTTACCCTTTACTACCTCATTTCCCTCCCTCTACTGACAGACTCCTCTGCTCTCTACCCCTCTCTCTGTCAGTTCCTCTAGCTACGTATCTCCCCAACATCCTCTTTATTCTCTCTCTCTTCTTGTTAATGAATAATTCATGATGTTTTCTGCGATTTTTTTCCCAAATCTCTTTTCGTTTTTCCTCCTCCTCCACTTATTTTTATTTCTTTCTCCCTCTACCCCCTTCTATTTCCTCTGTCGCGTCTCCCTTCTCTACAACCTCGCCTCCCATGTTCTCTTTCTCCCTGTCAATCAAATCCCCCACACAGCTCTCCCTTTCTCCTTCTCCATCCCCATCTACATATCGCCCACCCACCACTAGGTCCCGTGCTTTCTCTCTATCATTCCCATCCATCCACAACCCATTCTGTCCACCTCTCCCTTTCTGCATCTCCATCCCTGCTACCCCTCCCTCTCCCTGCTCTCCCCCTCTCTTTCATTCGCCCTCCATCCCTATCTCTCTCTTCCAGATATTTCTCATATGCTCTCCCAGCTCTTTCTCTCTCTTTCCCTCTCTTGCTCAGTGTTTGTCTCTCTCTCTCCCTCTCTACCTCTGCATCTCTATCTCTCCCACTCACTGCCATCTCCCTGTCCCTCTCTCTGTCCCCCATTGCTCTCCACCATAATCCTTCCTGTCTTGCTCTCACTGTCTCCAGCTTTATCTCTGCCACACAGTGCCAACTCCTGCTGTCTTTCCCTCTCTCCCTCCTCCCCACACAAAGCCTTGCTGTCTCCCTATCTGTCTGTCCATCCATCACTATCTCTCCCACCCACAGCCAACTTCTGCTTTCTCTCTCTTTTTCTCCTACCGACCCTACCCCCGCTATCTCCTTCTCCCACTCTTTCCCTCCATCTCTATCTCTCCTACTAACGCCATATCCCACTGTCAGTCTATCTCTAGATCCCTCTTTGTCTCTATCTTTCTGTCTGTCTCCCTCGTTCTCTCTCTCCCTCTCACTTGGAGTTATGTTTTGGCTGTGTGAACTCTGTGGTATTTGCTTTATTTTTAGGTCATTCAGATTATCTTGGGAACGTTGTCCATTCTCTACTGGATTATTCTGTATTGGACAACGATAGCACTGAGCCCAGTGCCCTTATCAAGAATATAAAGAACACATTGGTTGAGCGGAACATCGGTAAGTTTCAGGTCGAGGTGTGGAGCAGTTAATCTGAGTTGTAATCGGAGGGTTCGAATTGAACATGTTAGAATGTTGAATTGTATGCGTCCTTTCATGCACCACAGCATAACTGCTTGAATTTCAATGTCAGTCCGCCAGAAATTAACGCCAATATTTGGTTTGCACTTCTAGGATTTTGTTAATCCTCGTAGCTACTTTCAATCACATGTGAATTTCTACTCTCGGTCAACTTATTAGGATATTGGCGATAGTTTTATTCCACAGACCAGAATGTACCACTTCCCACAAAACTGAACTGCAATTAATTTGTGAACAGGATTTTCAGATATATTACTACCTCCTGTATTTCTGCTGCAATCTGCTTCAGTGTTAAATATGAACACACATTTCTATTCATCCACAGCATCTCTAATGTGCCACGTGAAAATCGTTGATCTCATTTTCAGAGATAATTTGTTACCTCGCCAATACATTTCATTCATAACCTTACAACGATTCCTAAATCGTCTTCTCCTCACTTTCTCGGGCTTGCAACTGGCTGGAAGATGTTGTGTTGCATGTTTTTAGATCTGGGATAAATGTCCCCTCACATGACAAACAGTGAGTTCCATATGTTACAGTCTCACCCGGATGCTCGTGCTGCGTTGCAACATGTTGCTGTGTTAAGTGAGTGATATTATCTCAAGTTGCTTCTTCCTTTTTGCTACTTTCATCTCTCGTCCACATTGCTCATTGCACCCATCACTTACCTAAGACAGAGCACTTGTATATATGACTCCCTATTCCTTCATCTAACCTTCACCAAATGCCAGCAAAAACCGTCACCCCAACACACATCAGTAGGAGACAACTCTGATCAAAGCAAGCGAATGATCAAGCAGAAGAAAATAAAAATATTCATAATTTATGGCATTTGTTATCTTATAAACATGATCTACCAAGTGAAATGGATATTTTCACTTTTTGTTCCAGTTTATATTTTGTGGGAGCCTGTGGCACTTTCTGGGAAAGGAATGGAATGCATGCCTTGTGAGTATTTCAATATTGAAATTTGTTGAATCAAAAATTTTTAATTCCAGGGACTTTGCTTTAATGTTTATTTCTGTAACTAGCCAGTTTAGGGCGGATTCGAAAACGAAACTTCATGCCAAAGTGTACAGCCATCTGGTATCTCAGATGATGGGGTAGAACAGCTATTTGTCTTATAGTGTAAAAGCAACAATAGCGAACTGGCAAACCGTGTTACATTTCTCCAATTTCGTATCACAAAAGGAACAGAGTCAAAATCAGAGATTCATTTTAAATGTAGATTGAACCAGAGTTGGAATCCCTGCTCATAGTTCTGGACAGAAATGAATAAAGGCATCGGAGAAACTGATCCCAAGGCTGAAAGGGGATCTAATTTTTCCATTCAGGATTATTCCCCGAGTACATAAAGGGCCACATTTTGTGATATGTCTTGCAGACAAATCAAACTGTTTTTGTTTTGAAATAAAATAATTGCAATTCGTATTGATTGGAACTTCTATATCTTTGGCTGGGTGCACCAAATGTATTTTCGGCCAAGCATTCAATGGCTGTGTGTGAAACTTCATGGTGGACAGAATCGAAAATGAATTACTGCTATCTCTCAGAAGCTGTAGGCCTGTCTGGTTGCGAATTTGACCACTGTCTTTGTGCTTTCCTTGGATTTGTTCGTGTTGCACGTCGACAACGTCATTTGGACAAAATTATGTGCTTTCGGAAGTGCAGAAGGTCGTTGTGCCTTGTCTGTGAGTACACAGTAAAATATTCACACACGATCGAATTACGCAAATCCACAAAGGCAGCTCCAGCATTTGTTTGCTTTATTTGTTATAGACTTATTGAGAATGGGCAGTACAGAAGGGGCTCACTCAGTGTTACTGTCCCATACCAACCTCCTTTAACATGAATATAGCTTTGCAGGAAAAATAATTTGCGTTTGCCTATCACAATAAACTCAGGTCCTTCTTAGTAGTGTTACCAGCCTCACACCCAGAAGAAAAATGGTGGCATAAGCCTGGGAAGCCAAAAACGTATTAAAAGAGATGGGCTTGAGGAGCACCTTAGGGAGCATGGCTGCTGAGCTGACTGGTGCAATATGGCAAATGGGCAGCTGTGTTTTGTTTGAAATGAAATTTAGGGAAGAATGAAATTGAGCAGGCGTGTCCTGAGAGAATTAGTATAGTTGAACCTCGAGACACCAGTTACTGATAAGAATTTTCATGTCCACCTACCTAGTTGCCACTTAAAAGCACACAGACAGAAATTGAACAGGTTAAGCACCCTAAGTCTGAAGTGCCAACGCCGCCACAACACCTCCTCACCCCTCCCCCTCTCCCCTCGTGGCATTTAACAGCCTTTGACTCGTGACAACCTCATATTTATCGTTTTGTATTAACTGAATAAGTGGAAAATGAATTACCCTGCGCCTACCTGCTGAAATCTCTGTTTATTTGGAAATATCCCTCCTATATTCACCGCTCAGACTTCTGTTTTCTAGTTGAAAGGCCCCAGCCTACGCATCTGTTTGCATTGTCAAACACCTTCTTCGCAGTTCCAGAAACCAACTTGTTCGAACTACGTTTTGGAGGTTAATTCATTCATGATTTTTTTATGAAGTAAACCGAATATATGGATGACTTTGGCATTGGTGTAAATAGACCACAGTTAGTCGCCTGATGCTTTTAAAGGCCGTCCCATCTGCTGCTTGACTTTTTATTTATCCGCTATCCTGGCCACTCATTGCCAAAGGTACCCGCGAATATCCCGCCACCTGAGATTATGAGATAGTACGAGGAAAAGAAAGCCCATACATTTAAACTTACATGGAGGTCTATTCGATGGCAACTGGCGAGAGCTGTCTCCAAACACAGCGTTGCTCAGTACAATGCTACATCCGATCTGTTTACTTACCCCATGAGTAAATAAATTCTCTGCCCAATACTCTATTTCAATTTTCTGTATGAATTGTGCTGTCACAGTGGGCACAAGTATCTTCGTATTCGGAGAACTTTCTGCTTATTATCGATTGCACTTAAAATGTTCTTGCCACCGATGTACAGGAATTTCCTTTCGAGCCCCGAGTCGTCCTCTCTATCCTCGTAGTGTTGGAGATATCCACATCAATCGCTGTTTCTACTTTCGTATGTGAGGCGCTGTGCAGCAATTCAAAGAAACAAGTCAATAATGTAAGTACGTACTTGGGAACAGTTAATATTCAGTGTTGATCTCAAGAGAAACAAGCGACTGGAATGTACGCTGCACCATTTCTGACCATTAGAAAGCGTCTTTCAGGGAGCGAAACAGTGTCTTATCAATAGCAGTCTGATTATGACTATCCTATAAATGTGTGTTTTCGTCAACAGCTCCAAAAATAAGAGGGATGTGGATGTCCAAGTGCATGAATCACAAAATGCTATTGTGCAGTGCAGCAAATAATTAGGAAAGCTAATATAATGTTATCATTTATTGTTAGAGGAATTGAATACAGAAGTAGGGATATTACGCTTCAGTTGTACAGGCCACTGGTGGCGTTTTGTATCCAGAGCTGGTCCCCTTAGTTAAGTAAGATATAAAAGCTTCAGAAGTAATTCAAAGAATGTTTGCAAGACTAATACCATGAATGGCACGTTTGCTTATGAGGAAAGACTGGACAGTTTTGGCTTGTATACAATGGAATGTAGAAGTCTTATTTTAAACTTACTTTAAAAATATTAGAGTCTGAGATGTCTTGATAGAGTGTACATGGAGAGTATGTTCCCTCTTGCAGGGAATCTAGAATTAGGGCCACTTCTTAAAATTAAGGGGTCAACCATTAGGACAGATCTAAGTGGCATTATTCCCCTCAGGGGGTGGAAAGCCTTTGGGACTCCATTCGTCAAAAGGTAGTGAAAGCAGTTTATTGAACATTTTTAAGGCAGAGGTAGATAATTCCTTGATTAACTGGGGAGTGAAAGGGTATCGGATGTCGGTGGGAATGTGGAGTTGGGGTTATATTCAAACCAGCCATGAAATTATTGAATGGTGCAGCAGGTTCGTGGGGCTGATTGGACGACTCCTGCTCCTTCTCTGTATGTCTGTATAGTCAAATCCATGAAATGCAGTCGGAAGTGTTAACTTGGTATGGAAAAGTCTCCGTGACATGAATCTGTGGGTGGTTGTAGAGAATGCATGCTTTTCAGATGCCAGGGCGTTCCACAAGGCTCATTCTTAGATCAAATACACTTTCCTAACTTCTTTAAACGAACAAAAGGCTGGGCTAGGGAAAGACCATGATAAAGGTCGTGGCTGAAACACAATTTGCCATTTGGTGCATATTGGTGGCTGAGGTTGATGACTCAAGATTGCATAGACAGAATAGCGAAATAGGAAGAGGCATTATAGATGGAACTGAATCCTTGTAAGTATTATGCTTGAAAAGGTGAATACGGCAGGACAATGTACCATTACTATTCCGAAAAGTGCATGTATATATATATATATATATATAGATAGATAGATATGTGATTTCATATATATATGTATATATATATATTCATAAAGACAAATATATAACTGGCTGAAATACTAAATTTTGAGAAATTCCATTCCGATTGTAAATAAATCACGAGGATTTGACTGATTTACCTTGTTTTGCACCTAGGAAGCACCGGGGATCAGAGGGGTCTCTGTGTACATGCACATAGATCCCTGAAGGCAGCAGCACAGGAAGATAAGCTGATTAAGAAGGCAAGTGGGATGCTTGCCGTTATTGGCCATGGCTTGGAGTTTAAGGGCAGGGGTGCTGAGTTGAAGCTGTATAAAACGTTAGTTAGGCCCCATCTGGATATCTGTGTGCAATTCTGGTCACCACACTGAAGAAATCATGTGATTGCAATGCAAAAGGTGCAGAGGAGAATCAATAGAGTATTGCCAGAGCTGGAGCATTTCAGCTATGAAGAGAGACTGGATAGGCTGATGTTATCTTCTTCCGAGCAGAGAAGGCTGAGGGGGGAGCTGATGGATACATATCAAATTGTGAGCGGAATAAATAGGGCAGATAGAAACGTTTCCCCTGAGCAAAAGTGTTAATAAACAGGGAGCATAGATTAAACGTAAGGGTCAGTGGGCTTCGACTAGGCCCTTTATTTCACCCAGAGGATGGGAGTACCTGGAACACTGCTTGAGAGGGGCATGCTACTGCTGTTGAGGCAGGAACCCACACAACATTGAAGAAGTGTTCAGATGAGCGTTTGAAATGCCATTGCACACAGTGATATGGGACAAGTGCTGGGAAATGGAATTAGAATAATAAGTACTTGGTCATGGGCATGCACACGATTGGCCAAAGGAACGTTGTCTGTGCTATATGATTCAATGACTCTTTTTATGCACTGCTTTGACATCAATTCTGGTTTCATTCACAGCCGCCTAATGAGTTCACTCTCCTGGACATTGGCTCTAAAACGGCCATAATCTAGGGCCCAGATGTCGCAATGTGATACCTCTTGTACTGCTCTATTCCATTGTTCATTAGCACAGCAGGAGGTTCAGTGGGAGCAAATCTGTCACCTACACGAACGAGTCGAGTCCATGACTGCAGTTGCCTTTATGTCCAGAATGCACGTTGCTGACTGAAGTTTAGGTGAGAAATAGAATAAAGAGACATGGGGGAACTGACCAACTGAATCTGAAAGGAAAGCAGGAGCTTATTCCTCCCTCCATTATTGTGCTGGCGCTTTGAAAGATTTCTACAATTAATCAGTGTTCCCATGATATTTTCCCATAAGCCCTCAAGTATTTCATAAATGCATATTTGGAAGCTAATATTGAACCTCCTTTCGCCAGTTTATCAAACCGTATATAAATGTTTTCCCACTTTCCCCTTCACTTTTATCCCAAGTCTACATACCGCTCCTCTCATCTTCTTATTCTCCCCTCCTCCACCTTGACATCTCAATAATCAGTGATATATTTCCAATAATACCTTTCTGCACTTCTACATTTTCTCCCATGTAGCACTTAAATGCCTCCCCTCCGAGGTGCCCAGTGCGGCTGTATAGCCCCGAACCCGCTTGTCTTCACCTGTCATCATTGTTACCCACTCCTTTCTCAGACTCAGAGGCCCATCCTCGGCACGGCCTTTCATTGATTCTCGTGTTCAAATTCCCAAGTGTTGCACTTTTAAAACGAGGTTTGTTCGAAAAATACATCAAAACTCTGGCGAAGACCACTTGGCAGAAACTGCTTCGTACCAACCACACCCAGGGTACTTGAGATCAGGGGAAACCTCTCGTTAACCCCGCCCCTCCCACTCTTTCTTCACTTCACCCATCTGCCCACATTTTTCTATCAATTCCTTGCTCCGCACATGTTTCAAACTCCGGGCATCACTGTAAATGGATCTCCAACGTCATGAGGTCTTGGGGGGCGGTATGCTAATGAATATTATATTCCTCCTGACCTCTCTTTTCCCCTTTGGGTTGACCGGGTCTCCCTGGAATCCAACGCTTAGCTTTCTTTCTCTTTTTGTCATTAAATACCGTGTTCATCAACAGATGCTTCAATTCTATACATAGGCAAAAATAAACCGGGACCTGTGCCATTCCTTTTCATGTGCTCCCACAATACGCCTGGTCGATCCTCAGCATGGGTGACAATTAGAGTTCATGGTTTACCAGCGTCTGTCAATCCAATTCAGGCTCCAAAATCCAATTGCTGTAGCGCCTTTTTCCGCATATCCCACCAAGGGCTTCATTCTAAACCAGCAGTGTTCTGAACAGCAGGCAGTCTGCAGCAGTCTCTTCCATTCACAAATCAGTGAAAACGAGTTACTGATAAACAGGGAAAAATCAAACCACAGGAAGGTCTGACCTGCCTTTCAGCCCATGTGCCACAGTGCTCCTGGTCGGTTAATGTTGTTCCTGGCCAACAGGCTCAAAGCATCAAATTGGTCTGCGAGAGCGAGCTGCCACGTGGAAGCATTCAATGATCAATATTGTTAAACACGCTGCTCAGTAAAGTGCTGGGAATGGGACAAAGTCGAGCCTTTTATTATACACATTGCCGTGTCCATTCTTCTTCTTATCAAAAAGCTTACAGTTTTCACAATTTAGTAATTTACTCAGAATTCCCTTTCATAATTTCAGGGAGACAGGAACAAACTTTTTCACAATCAAATAAAATTTTAATAACGGCATTGATTTTCCACACACTAACATTAATGTCGTCCCGTGATTCACGTCGTCTTCAATATTCTGGAGGCCCAAATCATTAACGTGGTAGAAACAGTGGTTTTCACATTTCACGTTGCTGTTAAGGAGCCAGTCGTTGGCTGGGAGCAAGACGAGATACTGGGAGGCAGTCGGACTAGCTTGTGTTGGCAATGATCTATTGAGGGCGAATTATGACTGGGGAAAATAAGGAGGCGAGGGATTTGTTGTGAGATCATGGAGAGCATGGGGTGGGGGATAAAATCTGATGAAGCTTGGGTAGTTTATTCGGTACAGTACACGAGATTGAGTCTGCGAGTTCACGGTTCGGGTGTTGCATTTCCCACTACAATTGAGTAGGTGAAAGGCAATTCCTGCTGCATTCTCTTGGTCCTTCAACAAAAGCTGAGATTAAGACATGCCAGGCTGAAATAGTCTGCCACTAACAAACTGTTTAAACACCGGGGATATGTCGATCAGAATACCATTACTTCTGCTACACTGAACAGAATGGGAGCCACAGTGTTCACATGTTACACTATATAAACATTCAGAGCGCAGAACCTCGCTAATTCATCTGTTCCTGCTGACTCTCGGAGGTATATATAATTCTGGAGGATGCCTGTCTGAATAGCAGGGGCAGATGCAGCAGGTAGTGACCGTCTCAGCAGCTCCAATGATCAATGGGCCCGCAGTTTATTTCCTACCTGACTCACAATTTCCTGAATAGTCCTTATATACCTTGATTCTCACAGGCCCCTACCAATTATCGCTCTCAATCTTGAATACACTTAGCCGGCACCTACTGTCCACCTGTATCCAGAATTCAAATGATTCACAGGCCTCTGTACACTCGGACAGCTTCCTTCAATCGAACGTCTAATTCACATTGTCATTGAGCAAATGTCCTTCCCTCTTCCTCCTCTCTTCCACCTCTCCTCCTTCAATACTGCTCCCATCTTCTTCCATCCCCTCCCTACCATCTTCCTCCTCCTGTCGCTTCAATTTCCCCCTCCCCCAGTTCATCCCACTCTTACTATACCGCCTCTCCTCTCTTTCTCCTCACAGAGTCACAGAGTGCAGAAGAGGCCCTTTGACTAATTGAATCTGCACCGACACATGAGAAACCCATGACCTACCTACCTAATCCCATTTACCAGCAACTGCCCGATATCCTTGAATGTTATGACATGCCAAATGCTCATCCAGATACTTTTTAAAGGAATTGGGTCAATCTGCCTACTCCACCCTCCCAGGCAGCGCATTCCAGATCTTCACCACACTCTGGTTAAAAAAGGTTTTCCTCACATCCCCCCTAGAACTATTGCCCCTCACCTTGACCGTGTTTCCCCTTGTGACCAGCCCTTAGACAAAGTGGAAAAGCTGCTCACTATCCAGGCTGTCCATGCCACTCATAACCTTGTACACCCTGATCAGGTCGCTCTTCAGTCTTCACTCCTCCGAGGAAAACAACTGAAGACTTTACAACATCTCTTCAAAACTTAACTATATCATCCCAGGCAACATCTTGGTGAATCCCCATTCCACCATCTCCACTGCAATCACATTCTTCACTTAATGTGGCGACCACAACTGCACACAGTTTTGGAAGAATAAAATACATTTACAGGACAATTAAGGGTTAAACGGTTAAAATCATAGTGGAATACTACAGCACTGTTCCCAATTTTGCTCCCGCAGGCACACCTGCAGCTGCCAGCTAATTGAGCAGGAAAGCAAGAAAGGAGTATCGTAAACAAGCTGCCTAGAATCCTTCATGCAAGGGTGGGATGTCTGCCCCATCAAAAAGGGACAGAATCAAGCAATAGTCGTTTCTGCTTTAGCATATTCACCCCCTAGCACTATAGATAAGGTCAAGCAGGGTTATCTATTCTCTGTCTTACATTTATCACCAGATGAGCTCCTCCTAAATTCCTGGGTAGTCATAATCTAGAATAGATCGATTGTATACTGCATGCTGTAAGCAATGATTCTCATTGTAATTAATTATTGCAATTTAGACAGTTTTGTCACCTTCAGGCTCTTTGATGTGTACAACGTTTGCTATAACTATTTGTGTACTCTGATACTTCTCCAGAGTGTCAGCTAGCTCCACTGTAAGCTGCTGGGCTCTCCGTGATATCACTTTTTAGTATAAGGCTTCCGAGACAAACCTCCTGGGTCTGAGTGTTCACTCCGATTTCTGCGACAACAGTACTCTAGCTGCGGCTACACCAAATTTTGATACAACTCCCAAAGGAACACTCTGCTTTTCTAACCTATGCCTCAAATGATAAAGACCAGTGCCCCATAAGGCTTTTTCACGACCCAACTAACATGCCCCTCCGCCTTCATTGATCTATGGGCACCTACCCAAATGTGCCTTTGTTCCTCAGAACTTCTTAGCGTATGCCATTCTTTGAATACTTCCTTTGCAAGTTACTCCTTCCAAGGTGAACCAGCTCAGACTTTTGAAAGTTAATTTCTATCTGCCACTTACCTTGGTACCCGAGCATTGCGTCTATATCTTCCTCCAGCTCAAGACACTGAACATCAATGTGAACCAACTGGCCAATCTTTGTATCATCTGCAAACTTACCTAAATCTACCCTCCCCATAGCCATCTATGTCGCATATATCGATCAAGAGTTATAGGGGACCCAGTGCTGATACCTGAGATGCGTCACTGGACACTCTCTGGCAGTCACTAAAGCATCATTCTGTCATCACACTCTGTCTCTTACAACTAAGCAAATTTTCAATCCACCTTATCAAATTGACCCGTACCCATGTGGAATTGTCCTCTTTATAAATCTCCCATGCGGGACGTTTCAAAGGCTTTGCTGAAATACATATCAAATACATCTCCAACCCTCCTACTCCCCCAGTCCCTTTCCCTTCTACCCCTCTTCGCCTCCCCGTCCAACACACCCAAACTCCACCCCTCTTGCTACCCCGCTCCCTCTCCACCCCACGATTCGTGTACCGAAATCCAATGCTACAAAGCATGAAATTACTTTCAGATTCTTCGGCCCAACGTTAGGCACCTGGATCAGTTGGTTAAAGAGCCAGGAGTGCCGAGAACTGCCCTTCAATTTATCTCCTGTTGATTAGTTCCAACGTTCCAGCAAGGGGAAATGTATCAGTCGTTAAAGTGAAAGTGTTCACCTAATAGAAGTCTTCAAGACAGTGCGATCAGTACAGAGAAGTAAACAATCATTTGGCCCATTATAAAATCCAGCGTTCAAGGTGGACTACGGTGGTGCAAGAAAGCAACTGATCAGAACCCTCTCAAAAGCAACAAGTGTTGGGTAATAAATGCTGGTCGAGCCACTGAAACCAACATCCCGTGAGTGAATAAAAAAAACGCTTAATATTCTTACTTATGTTCAGGTGTAAGGAGTTATATTGAACGAGAAGATTGTGGCGGGAACTGTGAGCCCCCGACAAGGAAGGACTGAATGATCAGTCTGGGTGCACACCCGGCAGGAAAATCTTGGGGGGAGCGATGATAAGTGGAGGCATTGTATTTCCAAATCGATTAACTGCCCTTTAATATGTCATTGCCACAACTTATTGAGTGACACCCAATTAATCTTCTTGCTTTAAACGTCGGTGAAATCACAATTTCTCGCCACCAAGAACAATTGACTCTTTGTCTTGACCCAAAATGCACCCCACACCCCATTCGATTTGGAACTTTCCGCAGTCATTTCTTGATCTGTGTCGCTCCTGAAGGAACGTTAGCCTTCAAAACATTGAGGGCCCAGTGGAACATTCCGGGGTTTTGCTGGTCTTTTGGCACTGTGACTGAAAACCAATAATCCACCAACCCAGGGGAACCGGTTTCGTGTCTGGCTATAGTAGATGCTGCAGTTTCAACTCAATGAATGGCAGGACTTAAAAATCTAACGATGTCATGAAGCCATTGTCACCATAACCCACCTGGTGCACTAATGCCCATTCAGGAAGCAAATCTGCTGTCTTCACCTTTTCTGGCCTGCGTGGAGACCACGCCAACGATCGAAATATGGTTCACTCGTGAAAATGGCGCCTATAGAAGGGTGGGCTATAAATGCAAGCCTAGACAGTGACAGCCAACATCCCACAAACAGATATTTGTAACAGTTGCCAAGTTACACGCCACCACTGCGACATATCGAGCAGTTGGTCAGCGAGACGGCTGATAAATGCAAACTTAAACTGGCCCTCACTTTCAGTTTTGAAATTGTCACATCTTGCGCAAATTTTCTTCCATTCAATCTTATTTTTTTCAGAATACATTTCTAGACGGACTTTTTGATTTATCTTTTAAAAAAGTTTCCTGACTTGATTGGGCTAGATATTCCCATTCTTCAGGGCAGAGGAATCAGTTTCTCTGCTGTAATGATGGGTGTGATTTTGTTTAAATGTTTTTTTGGAAATATGGTGATAGTCTGTACAGAAGGATGTGTGTGTGTTTGTGCTTGTGTTTGATCATGATTAATTAAACTGGGGGAGTTTAGTAAAAACAACTTGACTGTGAAGATGGCGTGATAAATGGTGTTCGGTGCATGAATTTGTTATGACTGTCTGGATTTAAAAATGAATAAGCTGGATTTAAAATTAGTTTAATGAGATAAGTGGAGACTTGGTTTTTCAGCTGCTGATTTTCAAAGGGAAGTTTAGAAGTGACAAGGAATTTTCAGAACTTGCAACGGTTTCACAGGTAAAAAGGGCAAAATATATTAAATAATTTTGACCCAAATGAGAGACACTTGGAGAACATAGATTTTTATACTTTGAGAATTACGATTTTCTGTTTGGTGGACCAGCACTTCAATCAACTAACTCACTGCGCTGACAGCACTGAGATAATTTTAAATCCAATCCTCTAAATTGCATCAGCGAATTTTCCTACATGCATCACTTAGAATTGTTGACACATGGTGATGGCTTTCTAGCAGTGCGCATGATATGTCTTAGCAGTTAATAAAGCTGAGTTATTTAAAGGCCCAGCGGGAAACTTTAAACAACTGTCACAACTTATATTTTATGTGGTATGTTTGAGAGGCTGCTCTAAGTAGAGGAATCGGAACATCAGTTTTTGAGAGATTTTTATATTAAACTGGGTGAACCATTTAATTAAGTTACAACAGATTAAACAATGATACATGGTTACAAATTACGGCTGTCATAACATTTAACAAATTCCCAAACTAACCTCGATTAATGCAACAACAACCCATTGGCTTTGAGCAGACACCAGGCAAAGCATATTCAGCTTACATATTCAAAATGAGGTCTATTACAATTTGGTTCCTTTGCAGGCACAGTGTAGGCTTACAGGTTTTGATGTTGATTTGCCGCTGCCCTGCAGACACAAAATTGTTGTCTGTTATAGCCAGCACATTGAATGTAAATTCTCATTGTATTACAAGTCCCCTTGAACGCCACGACGTCTAACATTAAATTCCCTTTCATAGCACCAATTTTATTAGAAATATAAACATATTGCTTGTTCTCTGCTAGCTAGATGCCATGTTTAACTCACCGTCTTCAATGCTATATGCAACAAAATGGAAATGTACTTTTCCTCTCTCATATCTCAAAACTAGTATACGCCAAAGCCCAAAGACGAGCTCGCTTTCAGCCAATTGAGTCACACTGACAGAATAACCATCTATTTAAAAATAATAATAATAATAGTTTCTAATAATATACATTAATAGCTTCATGACATGAATGATTGGAATAAGCATTGGAGCTCACACACGAAAATTGATCAATTCACCGCCAACAGAGTGGATCATGCACAGTTCCACCAATTGTATGCCATTCAAAATTGCAAACAGGTATATTTTTTCATGGCACATTCCTGGTTTGATAAAACCGTGCCCTGCTGCACCAGTTAACACCCCTTAATGCCCTGTCATCCGAAGTTATTTATTGCACTCGCTGTACGTGACTGCCTGACACTATGGTAATGAAAAGGCAAGGGAAGTGACAATTAAAGTCATCTTCTATCGCCACAAATGACGCCTGATGTGCTGAGCATTTCGAACATTCCGCTTTTTTATTATATATTATATAGAGTTAAGAAGAAAGAGAGGAGATGAGATTGAAACACAAAATATTTTAAAAGGTTGGAGAGGATGCACTTCTTACACAAATTAGCTCGATGGAAATGTACGACACATTCCATAAAAGGAATATGGAGTTGGAATTTTGGCTACAGAAATTTATTTCATTTAAACCGAATCGGCATTCTTACTTTCAAAGTGGGTGATATCAAACATTCCCATCGCCATGAGCAAATTACGTCATTGCATAAACTCCAAACCCATCCGCATCAATTTGGATCCTGGCACTGTCATCTCTACAACTCAATGCTTGCTCCTTAATTAACATAATTTTCAACATATTCAGAATTCGGTGCAGAAACTCATGGTGGGTGTGTGAGAGTGGTCATGTCGTACGAGACTTTGAAATAGTGAGTAGTCACTGGTAGTGAGAGGATTGATGAAGCAAAGGCAAAGCGAGGGATTCGGAACGCTGGTGTTGGAAATCTTCTGCAGCGTGCGCATTTGTTTGTATTTGAACGACAAGCAAAAAAATGTAATGTCTGTTGTGAAACACTGAGTAGCGCTGTGTGAAAGCACCTAATCAAAGCCCAGATAGCTCAGTCTGCAGAGTATTAGCGATTTAATCTGATGGTCGGTGCGTTGACTGTGAGACTGAAGCCAGTCTGCAAGAGCCCAGAGCTAAAATGCGAATTTCCAAGGTGTGCTTTGCCAGGATTCTGTTAAATCGATGTGTCTTCCCCTTTGAAGAACAGTCAAAGGGAGAAGAAAAGCTAACTCTGTTTCTCTCTACGTTAATGTGGCCAGTTCTTCCAGCGTTTTCGTTGACAATACTTGCCTCACCGTTTGTGTAGATGAAAGTCAGATTAAATGGGGGATATGTAGTTATTACACACGTAATTCTGTAGGTTATATGTCTGTGCATACAATGGTCCTTGTAGGAAAGCCACAGCCTATGGCACTGGGTCACAGAACACTGCGGTGACAGCCTCCCTTCAAGGAAGGCCCAAACTCCACCACCTCCATTCACCGCGCACCTCAGGTATCAATCAGCAATGCATGCCTCCTAAGTCCAGCTGGCCACGCTCGCCGACACTAGCCTTCCAGCAACCCCCTCACAGATATGGAGGGTCCAGATGAACTCGGACTCACTGTTCGTCACATAGCAGGTCCAGACTATTCAGTTCGCCACCTATCTCTGAGCATTCTTAATTCTTCCAAATGTTCCTCGAACTTCAGCAGCTGGTATTACGCCTCACCTTCACAATTTACATAGCAGTCCATCCTCATGGCCCTCTTTTCCTTTGGCGGAAGCGGGAACAATCCATGTTTGTGATTTCAAAATTGAAAAAAATAGCGGTGAAATTACCAGACTGCTGTTGCAATATCTTCGCACTCTTTCTATCTACCATCTGACTGTACATTTTTAAACCTTGCTTATGGCAAATGTAATTTGGATGCAATTAGATGTTCCTAATTTTGATCACTGTCATATCTTGGATGTGCATTTTAAATTTCAGACCCAGTAGCCCATTCCTTTATTAAATAAGGGCTTGTTCACTGTAGAACAGGGCAGTATGAGATGAATAGCATTGATCCACTTGACAGGAAGGAGAGTGATGCCAAGCCAAGAACTCTTTAAGTCAGTTTCTCCTCAGAATATTAAATAACAAGAGCTGTTATCATGCAAACTCGATCAATTTTTTTAGCATTTGACAGGGAATCTAATCTAAATTTATATCTGTTAAAATGATGTTATTTTATATTTTCTGGATGCACCCGTTGCTAGGAATTGAGAATTTCCCTGTTGCACTGAGAGAGGGGTTTCATTTGACATCGAATATCCCCTCCCTCACACCACCCCTCCACTCCCCCTTCTTGCATTAAATGATGACAATGAATTTTGGATGCTCAGCAACAGGGCTGCTCTGAGTTCTTGTTGTGTTTTGGTTCCCCAGTGTTGGCTGTAATCATACATTAATCTTGGAAGGATATGGGCTCTTCAACAGGCAGGAAGTGGAGTTAAGGCAACAATTAGATCAGCCATGAATGGCGAGCAGGCTGTGTGGGCCAAATGTCCTTACCCATGATCCTATTGCTTAAGCTTCTGTTGCCACAAGACAGCAATCTTTTTGTCACTGAGCTATTAAGCCCTAGACACATGCTGAATTTCTGATGACATATTAGAATTTAATGCCCAACGTTGGATAATGAATTCTCTTGTCTCTGCTGTCTTTTACAAAAGTACAAGTTTTGAGCAGGTCCTCAGAGACATTGCAAAACATCCCAAAAGTTTCTGATGTTCTTTTCCAAAAAGATAAGTTTCTGACGTGAATGAAGATAATTAATTCGAACCAAAGAGATGAGTTTGATGCGGCTCTGAAATGCAAGGGTAGAAATTTATGCCTATCTCATTTTTAACAACTCTAGCACCTCCGACCCTCTCCATAACTGTATAATCCTCCAGCTCCTACAACCCACACAGCGTCTGTAGCCTCATTTAACGTCGTTGCCCGATTGTACACACTCCCAACCCCAACCTTTGTACAATTTTCAAGCCTGTACGAACAAACATTTCGCCAAACCTCTCCCAAATGTTGAAAACCTTCCTATCTCTGTAAAGTACCTCAGCTACAAAAAAAATCATATGACTTTAACCTCCTCCAGCTACTACAACCATCCCTACCACTTTAAAATTTGTAAGCCCTTCATATCTCTTGAAACCTATTCGGGCCCTAAAACATTGCCTTTTAACTTATAGTCATTTAGCCTCTACAATAATTCCGATCTCTATGAGATCTTCCACACATTAATACCCTCCTTGTCTCTGTAACCTCATTGAGCACATAAAAGGCACTGCATCAGTGAACTGTTTTGCAAATGCTACAGCTCTCCCAATGCCTGTTACTTTTTCTAGCCCTACAACAGGTCCTGTCTCTGTAACCTCCTCCATTCCATAAGATAACCAATGATCTCTTTATCCTCCACCAGTCACTACATCTATCCAACTGCCTTAAACCTTAAGCTGCCAGAACAATATTCTGTAACACGGCATCGCCCTCCAGCAACTACCTCCCCTTCTATCGCTGTAAACTCCTGCAGCCCCATAACTATTAATATATCTGCAAAATCCCTACAGTGCCTATAACCCTCCCTATCTAACTTACCCCCTCCATCTCCTGCAACCCTTCATATCACTGTAACATCCTACTGCTCGTACAGCGCCCAAATGTCTATAGCGTCCTCCAACCCATACATTTTCCCATCTCGGTAATCAGCTCTAAACCCTGCAATCCTCCCTATCTCTGCAACGATCTCAAACCCGCACAACACCCCTATCTCTGCAACCTCCTTCAGTCCCCACAAACATTCCTAACTGTAAAATCCCTACAACATTCTGTAAATCTGCAACCCCCTGAAAACCCTACCGATCTCTTTTTTTTTGTGTAAATTCCTCTAGCTTCTGCAATGCTCCCTATTTCTATAACATCCTCCAGCCCCTGCAACAACCAATAACTCTGTATCCTGCTTGAACCATTACAAACCTCCCAAATTCCGTAAAATTATCAAGTCAATACAACCCGCCCTATCTCTGTAACCTCCTCTACACTCCATAATCATTCTTCTCTCTGTAGCCTCCGCCAATCCTAAAAAATACAAACACACCGCCCCCCACCCTCGCACCACACTATCCCTATAACCTCCCTCAACCCCAAAATTCATTAGAGCTTTGCTTTTACTCAACGGATTATATTTACAACTTGGAAGCAATGTTTCCCATTATACAAGAGTAAATTCATTCATAAAAAAAATAATTCAATATTGGTATCTTATTTGTGGCGTATTATATTTCGTGAAAGGCAAGGTTAAATTATTTTGTTTATGTATTTCACAATTCCTACATCAAGGCATACAATCTCACAAAACACAACATGATAGGAAGGAACATTTTTCCCCAAATATTTTGCTTGGAAGATACGCAGTAGTTTATATGGCGCAATGCTTCAGGGTTTATTTTACTAGACTTCAATCCAGGTACTCTATACCTAATAGAGTAGGTATTATATTACAGGATTCATAATCCAATGTACAGTTGGATAGGGGTTATATTATTAAGCAAATATTCAAGGGTACACTAGTTTAAGGTTTATGTTACCGGACTAATAATCCAGGGCACAGTAATTTAGGGGTTATGTAACTGGACTATTAACCAGGGTACAGGAGTTTAGGTTTTATGTTGCTGACGTAATAACCCAGGGGAAAATAGTGTGAAGGTTCTGTCAGTGGACTGATAGCCCACAGGATAGGAGTACAGGGGTTATGCCATTGGACTAATTATCTAGTTTGCAGGATTGTAGGGCCTATGTTATAGAGCTAATAATCTAAAGTGCAGTATTGTAGGGATTTATGCTGCTGGAATTATAGTCCATGGTAGATTAGCGTAGAGGTTATGTTACTTGACCAATAATCCAGGATAGAGTTGTTTGGATATTAGGCTACTGGGCAAATTATTCATGGTACAGTAATATTTGGGTTATGTCACTGTCTAATAATCCAGGATACAGTAGTGTAGAAGTTATTGTGTTGGTCTTCAAATCGAGTTTACAGTACTATTAGTTTTGTCTTACTGCAATAACAATCCAGGGTACAGCATTGTAGGCGTTGTGTTGCTGTACTAATAATCAATGGCAAAGTCGTTTAAGGATTATGCTATTGGGCTAATAATCCAGGCTATATTAGTGTAGGGATTCTTTTGCTGGATTAATAGCACAGGAACTGTAGTATTGGGGTTATGTTACTGGAAATATAATCAATTTTACTGCAGTGCAAGATTATGTTACTGGATTAATAATTCGGTGTACAACAGTGTAGGGAACATTTTTACTGGACTAATAAACCAGTCTGTAGTACTGTACGGATTATTTTATTAGACATGTAGCATATACTACAGTGGTATAGTCACTATATTACACGATTTATAATCCAGGGCACAATAGTGTATGTGTGTTACATTACTGACGACATTGGAAGTTTCAATAGTGTACTGGGTGTGTTTTTGCATTAAAAATCCAGGGTACCGTGTTTAGGTTTTTTTTTGCTGCTTTGCGGGATGGGGGCGTCCCTGTTTTGTAAACATTTATTGGCCCTCGCTTGTTGCCCTTGAGATGGTAGTGGTGAGTCGCATTGTTGAACCGCTGCAGTTCCTGCAGTCTAGGTTCACCCACGTTGCCGTTAGAGATGGAGCTGCAGATTTGTGATGCAACAAGAGTGACGGAACTGTGATGTATTTCCCAGTCAGGACGATGAGTAGTTGGTGGGGTTTTGAAGGTGATGGTGTTTCTTGCAATCGCTTCCATTTAAAGCACTTGTCATTATTCATCGAGGACGCTACACTCTCTATAGAATTAACATAAAATAACCTGAATCAACGTGAAAATTATTTACTTATTCATGTTAAACACTTATCAAGACACTTGTGTTCTAAGTGTCCACTATGTTGAAAGCAGATTGAATAATCCGTTGTTAAAAGTAACTCGATGGGCAGTGTTCCTTCCGTTTGCAAAACAGAAGACAGATTTACAGGCAAATGGATTCATTCTCTAATCCAAATTTACAAACGCAAAGGCACATCAAGCATGGAGTGTCAGCAAAACCTGACGTGACATACCAACCTGATGAGACATAAAAGTATTTAGCAGTTAAACTAGAGACGCCAGGTCAGTCGAAGCAAAAAAAATAAATAATCGATTATATCTTTTGAACAGAGGTACAATAGTTGAAACTTTGTCCCTGCGTTCAAAATGTAAAATGCGCTGGAGCACAACTCGGCTCAAGTACAACTTGGCATTTCAGTGCAGAAAGGTCAATACGGAAAATCCTCGTCAACATCTAAGCTGGGCATTGAGAAGTACAGGCCATGGGCGAACGTGGGTGCCGTCTGCACGAATGTCTGCCCCTATTCCGCTAGCCCTGGCATCCCTGGAGAAGGAGCATGCGCTGTCTGCCAACTCTATGGAGGCCTTCCAGGCTCGGTTGGGCACCGCGAGGACTGGGGTGTTTTATTTAACCTGTTAATCATATTTTGTTTTAATATTTATAAAGTGCTTTTAAACTTTGTCTTTGTTTCTTCAGTTCCAATTTATGTGGCTAGCCTTTAACGATGTCGCTAATTTGGTTAATTTAGTTTATTTGGTTGACTCAAAAGTGTTACAGGGAACAAAAAATGGTTTGAAGTATTTTGTAGGACAGAATTTGAGTGTTGCTGAAAAAAGAGACATGTCAAAACTTTGCCTTTTGCACTCATCAGGACAGTTGGTTGCCTTGCAAAGTGATCTGATGAGTGCAAGATGAAAGGTTCAACGTGCCTTTTCTTTTGGCAAAAGTCAAGTTGTTACTTACAAATTAGGATGTGAAATGCATTGAATACATTTGCCTGACCATATGCAATAATCAGAGAAAATATCTGAATATGCATTGAGCTGCCCTTAAAACAATTTGGTGTACTTTCTAATTTGAGCTCCACCTTGAAGTGCATGGTACCTGAAAACCTGTGGTACACAAGTGGCAGATCTGCATTCGAAGGGGAGGTTGGGCGTTCAGGAATGGGCTGTTAATGCCATAGAGATCAGCATGTGCCAAGGTCCAAGTGAAAATTTCTCCATATTGGAAGTCAACCAGGTTGTTGTGTGTCTGGTGTTACATGTAAATCAGAAGTTGTAAGGACGGTAGATTTCCCTCCCTAAGCGACATCACTGAACCAGATTGGTTTTCACAACAATGGACAATGGTTTCTTGGTAATAATTAGACATTTTTTATATTCAATATTTTTACTTATTTGAAATTTCAACACCTGCCATGGAGGGATTCAAACGTGCTTCCCCAGAGTTTTACACGGCCTCTGGAATATCAGTCCCGTGGAAAAAACATTATGTAACCGCCTTATTTGATCGATATTTAGAAAGGAGATACACCACGTTGTGATCTGAATCGCGAATCTCTGGTTGAAGAAGAGATTTTAAAGAAAAAGTGATAGAGCAAATCATGGGGCCAGTGTCTTTTCACTCAAGTGGCTTTGTCCTAACACAGAACGTCACTGAGAGAGTCCTTCACAGTCAAGTCACAGAACTTTGTGTCAGCTAACAACATCTTTGGTGAACGTGAACAGCGAGCAGCCAATTCATGTCGTATTTTATCAATCAACTCCTGCCACCTCTCCTCGATGCTGGCAGGTAAGCGAGGCAAATCCATTTCTTAACATTAAAGTGCTATCAACAAAGTTATTCACGTTACAATTTAACCAGCATCCACCAGAGGACACATTTGTGGCAGTTATGAATCTAGACAGAGTAAATGGATCATATCCATAAATGTTAATTGCACTCTCTGTGATGTCCAATTTTCACCAGCTTTCAGCTGAGGAAGAACAGACTCGTCTCCCTGGATCCTGACAAAAATGCTGTACAAGTACGAGTCTCATTAGTTTAATTGCTCACTGTGCGCACGTTGCAAAGGATAATAGCTGAACATATTACAATTTGTAATGTGCTGCCGTGTCCTTTTCCCTCACCGTCTAACACCCTCCCTGAACACATTTCCTTCTCCCACTGAACTAAGGCACATTTGGCCGAAATATAGATTTGCTCAGTCGTCAATGTACGTCTCCCCCTTCCGTTATCAAGCCATCTCCTTCCCCTTCTGCAGTGAGGCCGCTTGAAAACCGAGATGGGCTACTCTCATACAGTTAATTCGATGGGTTTCACTTGCAAGGCGCTGGTTCGTGCAAACCCAAGCAAGACATGGCAAGTCGGACATGGTGTAATACGGGGGCGGGGGTGGGGGACGTAGCCTCATTCATCCTCCCGGCCTCAGCATCCTCAACCTTCCATGTATAGCTGTACTTTACCACAACACGGTCTTGCCCAGCCCCGGCAGCCCTGCTTACACAAGGCCTCGGCAGCGAAATTAAGCGCCATCCAGTTCAGTCTCCCGCCACCCGACACACAAACATAAACTTCAGAAACAGTCCCAAAACCCCATGAAATATGCGAAATCGACGGGCAGTTCAAAACACGTGTCACCACAGTCTCCAAGTACTGCACATTCATGCACAATGGGCAGCCAGGTCCCACAGCAATAAGGTTTTCTGCAAACTCTCTCCATAGAAACAGTATACTCAGTTTTCTTTATCAGCCAGTGTCCAAAGTCTTATGTTTCCACACCATAATCCTCCTGGAAAATTCCTGACTATTCGCTTAATGCAATTCTATCCCTTTGCAGAAACCTTGTATCTTCCTCACACCTTTGTTTCCTGGCTATCTTCGTATAATCAGAATAATTATTTACATGACAGCTTCATGGAGGTCATTGACATAGATCCTGCAGAACTGAATATCTAGCACTGAACCTGGCAGCCTATCTCTTGTGTCATTTTGCCACCATGTAAATGACCCATTTATTACGATTCTGTTTTCTCACAGTTGGACTATACTCAATCCATGTTAACACCATGAGCTCTTTTCTTCTATAGTTCCTTTCAGTTGGTAACTTAATGGAAATCTTTTTACCAGGCAAATGCACGGCATTAGCACATTTCCCTTTATCCAGCATGTTTGTTATATCGTAAAAGTCCTTCAATAAACTTCTCAAACATGATTGTCCCTTCACCAATCCATATTGACTCTGCCGGGTTTTGATATAATTTTTGCATATGTCCTGCTAGTACCTGCATAATAATGTGCGCTAGCATTTACCCCATCAGAGATAATTGCTTAACTTTCCCTTTGTTTCCTGCTTTCAGTCTCCTTTTTTATTTTTAATAGTGTCAGTATTTTTGCGTCTTTCCAAATCCCTGGGACATGTGTAAATGTTAGTCGATTCTGGAAGTTTGCAACATATTGAACCACTGTCTCAGCAGACAAACTCTGAAAGACCGCAGAATATAAATTATCACTTACAGTGAAACTTCAAGCCTTAAGTTACATCAGTTTTCTTAGTAAAATTTCCTCTATTTATATTGATATATTTAAATTCCTCCCTCTCTCCTTCCGCTTGCTCGCTTCTATTTCTTGGGATGGTTTGTATGTCTACCGTCGTGAAGACAGAAACCAAATATTGTTTTAGTCTCTGCCATTTCCCGTCCTTAACACTCCAGTCTCACGCTCTGCACTGCCAGCGCTCAACAACGCTGCTCTTTTCTGCTTATATGTACTTGCAGGCGCTTCCACTGCCTGTTTTATATTAGTATTAGTTGTTGTTTCATCCTCCTTTGAAATGGTGGTCAAGTGCCTTTTCTGAATGCAATGCAAAAAGCACCGAAATGTCTAATTTTTTCACCATTGTTCATGTTTTATATTTCTCGCTGTTTTTTTAATCTCATAACCCGATTTCTACCTTGTAATTTGTATCAATTGCTGCTTAACTTTCAAGACCTCTCGTCTACCATTAATTCTTGCAGCATCTTACATTTATTTTTAATTTCAGTGAGATGTCTTCCATAATCTACTGCCTTACCCATTGAAAGCGAATCCCTCTCGAAGAGACTTTCTTCCTCAGTGCAACATTTTCTTGCTCAAAGTTGTGATATATCACTTTAAATGGCGGCCAATCCTTCTCTAAAGATTACATGTTGACTATAGTCACATTAGACAACGTTATTTTCATGAACTAGTCTAGAATTCGCCTTTGCTTAAGTTTAGGGCACGAATTCCAGGCACACCTTGCGCACCACATATTTTTCTGCTGGGAAACTGCAGAGTGAGAGAGGGAAAACTATCCCGCCCCATATCCTAACTAAAACTTGTAAAAAAAAAATTGCATCGTGCCTAAGCATTGTACCCTACATAAAGAAAATAACAAGTGTTCAATGTGTTCTCATCACTCTGATTCTGACAGCAGACTGCAGTTTTCGTCTTGATGTTTGCTGCTCATAGCAATGACTCATATTTATTCTGGGGGAATAACGTTGAAAATGCACCTGTACAGCTATATTTTTCCAACTAATGTATATGACCGCAAGAGACAACCAATTTTGCTCAGTTGCTTCTTGTTTTCACATTCGCCCCTCTACCTATGATGTGTTAACTGGGCAATCTCGGATTACATACTAATCGGCAATGCGTGCCTGACACAACGACTTCTGCCAAAAACAAACTTTACCTGGGTTACACCTTTGTATTGCAATACTTTCCGCACGTTCTCAAAGGCAACCATAACCACAGCCAGTTATTTTAGAAAGCTGCACATCTTTCATTCCAGAGAGTGAAGATGAGAACAGCTTGTAAGATATTGAACATCCTCCTACCCCCATCCTCTCTCCCTCAGATTCATGAAATTATTTGCCAAACAAAATCCAGATTGCAAAGTCCACAACTCGAAGGTAGCAGCCAGTTGAGACAGCACAGAAGCAGACTTTTTGTTCTGTTGACACTATGCCCGCATTTACTTCACAGTCATTTTTTATAAATTAACGGCACAAAATAAACGCGCCTTGGCTGTATCTGTGCTAGGATATTGATAAGCCGAACTCCGGCAGGAGTTACAAAGGCATTCGACCAGTCGGCGGATGGATTCACCGCGCGATTATAAAAGTTGACATCGATGAATCATCTTCTGTTACAGATCATTATGGGCCCAGACACATAACCAGGTATAACATAATCTCCAGAGTTCAAGCTGACCGTTTCGCCTCCACGAGTAGCATCGCAGGCTTGGGAATAACAGGTCTAGACTGTGTGTTTACATAGGATTCATAGTCGTGGCAACAATTTGTTGTTTGGTGAAGAATGTGATTATTCAGACACGCTAATTTAATCACTGATTAGTAACAAGTTGTCCTCCATTCATAATCTCTAGGAAGGAAATTCAAATCCCCCCATTCCTGGTTGGGGACTTGGATTTCTGCCTGGGCAAAGTTAGGAAAAGAAACAGCCTTGTATGGGCTAAGGCTAGTGCAAATCGCAAGGCGGCTACCACTGTTGTTCGACTCACTGCTATGCAATTACCTTCTGCCTCACTAAACCACTCCGTGAATATTGGTTCTGCATACACTCTCCTCCCGTCATCTGGCACCAGTTAAGATTTTGGAATTAGAGTCAGAGCCCTAACAATAAAAGTATAAGAAGATAAGAAGTGGGAGTAGTATTTGGCAATTCTGCTGCTCGAACCTGACCCGCCATTAAATACGATCATGGCTGTTCTCATTTCGGCCTCAACTTTATTTTCCTGCCCTCTCTCCACAACCTTTCTGCCCCTTACCATTTTAAGATCTGACATTTTTCTGCTTAAATTTATTCAGCGTCCGGGCAATGACTGAACTCTGAGGTCGTGAATTCCTTAGGGTCACGAACCGTTGAGAAAGGTAACTCATCCTCATCTCCATTTAAAATTCATACCCCTCAGCCTCAACATTTTGGCCTTTTGTTCTAGAATTCCCCACAAGGGGAAACATCTGATCCATGTCGACTTTTTATACCCCTTTTGGCATCATATGCACCTCAATTAGATATCCTGTCATCCTACAATATCCAGCCAGGATAGCCCTAAACTGCTCAATCTTTTCTCATAAGACAAGACATATATCTCTGGAATCAATGTAGTGAATCTCCTCTGACCCGCCTCCCATGCAACTTCAGCCTTCCTCAAGTAAGTGGACCTAAACTGTGCACAGTGCTCCATGTTTCGTTTCACCAATGTGGTGCACAGTTACAATAACACTTCCCTAATTTTAAACCTATTCTTTGAGCAATAAATGCTAATATTCTATTTGCCTTCTTTATTATATGCTGCACCTGCTTTCTAGCTATCAGCGATTCATGCACCAGGATACCCAGGTCCCTCTGCACTTAATTATTATGAAGTTTCTATTCATTTAAATAATAAGTCACCTTTTCATTCTTCCGACCAAAATGGATAACCTGACATTAATCCACTTTAAAAACCAGCTGTCACATTTTAGCCCATTCAACTAAATTGCCCATATCCATCTGTAAATTTCATATTTCTTCATTTCAAATTACTTTCGCACCTATTTAGGTGTCAGCTGCATAGTTATCTTTGGTACCTTCTATTGGTGAACCCAAAGCATTGATATAGAGTGAAAATTGTTGGGTTACAAGGACCAAACCCTGTACAGCCCTCCAGATCCAGTTTGCGATCCAGAAAAATGATGACTTTTCCCAGCTCTCTGCTTTCTCTTGGTTAGGCATTCGTTTATCCAAGCTAATATATTACCCAAAATTCCAAGTAATTTAATATTGTGTATTACTAATTAATATGGCACCCTATCAAATGCCTTCTGGAAGTCCAGATATATGACGTCTACAGGATCTCAATTATCCGCGTTGCTTGTAAAGTCTTCAAGGAACAGTAGCAAATTAGTCGATCATGAATTACTCTTCATCAAACCATGCTGACTCGAATGGATTGCATGTTAAATTTCCAAATGCCCCATTACTAATTCCTTATCATGGATTCCAACAATTTCCCAACAGTCAGTAAGCTAACTGGTGTATAGATTCCGACAATCTGTCTCCCCCATTTTTTGAATAAGGGCTAGATATTTAATTGTTTCCAATCCACCAGAACCTTTTCAGAATCCAGTGATTTTTAAAATGTTATACCTAATGCATTCACGATTTCCACTGCCACATCCTTTAATACCCTGGGATGTAGACCATCAGGTCTTAGGGACCTTCCTATTTTAATACGAATCATTTCCTCGGCCCTTTTTTGCAGTGCTGGTGATTGTTCTAATTTCCTACTTGTCTATTCTCTGTTGACTGCTCTTTCTATTCTGATGGTTCTGAAGTCCTCCAATGTGAAAACTAAAGCAAATTTTGAGTAAGCGTCTTTGCCATTTCTGCATTCCCCACTATTAACTCCCCAGTCTCATTCTCCAAGGGACCAAATTCACTTTTTTTTCTACTCTTCCCCTTTATATACTTGTAGAAGCTTTTGCTATCAGTTTTACACTTGGCCCAAGTTTTCTTTCATACATTACCTTTGCTCTTTTTATTTCTTTTCAGTAATGCTTTGTTGATGCTCAAATATATCCGTCTATTCCAGACTGCCACTGAACTTTGCAATTTGATATACTTTGGTTTTGCAATTATGTTAGATGTAAAGTCCTTGCTTCACTGTGGATGTGTTTTTAGACCTCCGTCCTTTCCTTGCCAAATCCTTTACATCCATGCTTCGTTGGACATGTTGGTCCTCTCTTTCATCTTTACTGGAACTTTTTGGTCCAGAAGTCTCACTATGTCCTTTTGAATGAGGCTGCCATAGATCAGACGTAGAATTTCCCACAAGCAGCTACTCGCAGTTCACTTTGGCCAGATCATTTCATGTCATATTCTAACCGGCCTTCCCACAATTCAGGGGATTTTCCTCTGGTCCGTAATTGTCCTTTTCCATAATTACTTAAAATCTTAAAGAGTTATTGTCACTATCTCCGAAATGCTCCCGCATTGAAACTTCTACCACATTCCTGCCTTCATTCCTAAGATTAGATCGAGCATCCAATCCTACTGTTGTAGGAGATTCTACTGCTGGCTGAAAAAACTCTCCTGGATGCACTTTGAGCATTCGGCCCTCACTAAGCTTTTTCACACTACGACTATTCCAGTTAAAATTGGGTAATTTGAATTCCCTTACTACTATTACCCTATTATTTATACACTTCTCTGAGATGTGCCTATATACCTGCTCCTCTATCTCACACACACACTTTTGAGCCCTATACGCACTCCGAGGAAAGTGATTGACACTATTCCGCTTTTAAGATCTGCTCCTATGATCACATTTGACGCACCTTTTAAATTACCATCCCTCTTTACTGCAATAATTGAGCCCTTGGTCAATAATGCAAAGCAGCTATCCCTTGACATCCACCCCCCGCTCTCCCCCACCTCCGACCTTCATACCTGAAGATTCTATGACCTGGAATATTGAGCTGCCAGTCCTGCACTTCCCCGAAGCATGTTTCTGTAATAACAACAATATCATATTCCCATATCTTAATAAATGCCCTTAATTCTTCTACTTTACTTGTAAGACTCCTGGCGTTAAAATAGATGCAATTCAGTGATGCATTACTCCTATGTGCTTTAAGTTATCTATGTTTTCTCTGTTTTCCAGTTTGACTTTGTTTCTCTTCTGTATTTGGCTGTGCATCAATCCCGAAGGAACCTCTCCTCTATACCCTATTGTCCGGCAAACCGCATCACAAGCAAATAATCTATTTTTTTTAAAAAAGAATAAATTAAGAGATAGCCCACTGAAATGAAAACTGCAAAACTGTAGATGAACTGCGTAATCCAAAAGTTCAGGGATCATAATGAGTCTGCACAGTGGAAGTTCCCTACAGCCGCACCCGCACCCCGTCACAACCACTCCCATGTAGCCAGTGGAAATAACACTTCGCTGCCCTCGCCCACCACCCCCCAACACAGATGGCAGAGTGATATCTCCCCTAACTAATATTACAGTGCAATGTCTTGGGATCTGGCATAGAAGGACAGACACACAAATTTTAATTTAAAGCCTCATGATCACCATGAAACAGCTGCCCATTTAATTAAAAAAAAACATTTGGTTTCCTACTCCCCTTTCGGGAAGTAAGTCTGATGTTCTTATCTCGTCTTGTGTACGTGTGCCTCCAGTTCCACTGCAATGGGTTAGACTCTTATGTGTCATATGAACATGGGATAAGTAGTACTTGGCAATAAATGCTGACCTTGGCAGCGGCACACACATCCCATGTGAGAATCTAAAAAGAACATTGGTGTTCAGAAAAAAAATCCTGTAAAGGTTACGACAGTTGTGAGTAAATATCATTTGATTTTCAAACACAGAACATTAAAACTTAACTTTCTGTTGTTTGCAATGGTTGAAATCAATTTTGTAAAGTGATATTTATTCGTGGTTTTTTCGAGAGTATTTTTTTAACAACTTTCAAACCCAGACCCGACACTCTCCCCTTCCTAACACCCATAAGCAAAAGCGCCCAACACAATCCACCCCCTATAGGCTGCCTCGCTAACCATCCAATATACACCAAAGCCCTACTATCGACGCGCCCCGCCCACCACAAACCGCCAGCCACACCAGCCTCCTTGACCCCAAAGCACCAACTGCCCCTCAGGCGCCTCACCCCGATGCCCTCCTCTATATCCCTCCAACCTACCAAATCAACCTCACATGCCTTCACCTACTCCGATCTTCCTGCCCCAACCCTCCAACAATCTTGCATCATCCCTGCACACCGCACACACCAATAACCCTACGCCCACCCCACCTCATCCCGTCCAACTTACCACCACCATCCAAAAAGCATGCCCACCCACATCACGCCCACCTACTTCTCCTTGCTCTGCAACAACACCACTTCACTCACCCGACCTCCAAGTCCCTCATCCCGACACCCCAAACCATCAACAGCGCCTCATAGAGCCCACCCCAACCCCTCGTTCCTACCATCCCCAGCCACCAACATCCCCTCACCCACCACACCCCCAAACCCAACACTACACCCTCCTCCATGCAACATTGTTCATCTCCCCCACGCTCGCAGCCACGATGCTAACTGGGAGACACAAGATAAAAGCAAAATGTTGCTGATGCTGGAAACCTGAAATAAAAAGAAAAATGCTTGAGAAACTCATCTGTGGAGAGAGAAACAGAGTTGGCATATCGAGTCAGTTTGACCTCTCTTCGAGATTCCACTGTGTATAGGTCAGTCATCTCTCCAATCCAGGCTATTCTTTGTTGGCCTCCTATTGAACAGCCAATTTCCTTTAGTGAGATGGACAGATTATTGCTGGGCCAAGGGGGTAAGTTTCACACCGGGCATATGGGTATACTGCCAGTTGCGGAATGGCCTGCCCATTGAAAATCGCACTCTGCATGACCTGCCAGTGACCCGTGCACCTGCTATTTGTGTACAGGGGTCTCTTCGATATCGTCCGCTGAAAAGTGCATTGTGTTTCAATGTTAATCTCCGGCTTGCATCTGTCAGACACATCTGATTAAAGGTTGCAGCACCTCCCCTGACTGCTGAAATATGCTATCGAGTTTATTCTACCAAGTGTAATCCAACTCTCACCCTTTGTGTGTTTGTTGTTCAGTATTTTCTGTGCTGAACTTCCACGCTGAGACTCGGAGCTGTTCCTCAATACTCCAGCAGCGGGTATAGACTGAATCTTGGGGAAAGTCCTCAGATATGTTTTTTGCATGAAATGCACTATTGGAACTGCCACCCGAACCCCCCACCACACCACCACCACCACCATCACCACAATGGAAAGTTGTTTAATACGTCCAAAACAGTTGGTTCACTCAGTCAACTGCTGAATGCATTTTATCTTATCCACACGAGAGAAGCAGTCCATGCCCAAATGCAACAAGGCCTGGAAAATACCCATGCTTGAGATTACAACTGGCAAATAATATTCGCGTCACTTTACTGTCACACAATGACGATCTGCAACATGAGAGAGACCAACCATTGCACCTTTACATTGAATGGCATGACAATCACTGAATGCCCCTCTTTCAACATCCTGGGGGTAACCATTGAACCCAAACTGAACTCGATTAGACATATAATTATTGTGGTTAGAAGTGCAGGTTAGAGGCTAGACATCCTGTGGCAAGTAACTCACCACCTAACTCACAAAAGCCTGTCCATCATCTACAAGGAGAGTGATGGAATACTCCTCACTTGGCTGAATGAGTGCAGCTCCAATGGCAAATAAGACTTTTGACACCAACCAGGTCAAATCTATCCTCTTGATTAGCACACCATCCATAAACATTCATTCTATCCACCACGGACACACGCTGATAGCAATGTGCACCGTCCAGAAGAGGTACTGAAGGAATTCCCTGAAGCTCCTTAGGCAGCAACCTCCAAGCCCACAACGGCAACTATATAGACGAAGAAATGCAGCAGATAGATGGGAAAAACACCACATGGAAGTGCTGCTCGAAGTGACTCAAAATCCTGACCTGGAAATGTATCAGCGATTCCATCACTGTTGCTGGTTAAAAATCCCAGAACTCCTTTCCTAACAACAATGCGGGTGCTCCTGCACCACTTGGGGTGCAGTGGTTCAAGGGGGCAAGTCACCAACCACCTTCTCAAGGGATAAGTAGGGATGGGCAATAGACGCTGGCACAACCAGCGAAGACCACAGCCCGTGAATGAATTAATGTAAAGTGTGAATAAATTTTCCTAACCCTGGTTTCTCGATGATTGGAGTGTGTCACGTCCAAATTGAATTTATCCACATGTTTGATGCTGATCTTTGGCTTGTAACACAGATGCGTGGATTTATTTGCACCATCATCTGTGTCTGATACACAAAGAAAGGGACCACAACCAGTCTTTTTTTTTCTTAAAGTACTGATTCATCAACTTGCGTGTAACATAATATAACATTACAACAATATCTTCCGTTGGCGGTTTACAAGCAACATAATCCAAAGTTATAGAGGGAAACGATCTCATTTATTTCAATGTGTTCCATAACAGCATTCATGCATAATATAACATACTCATTCTTATTAAAGCAAATATAATTTCACTTAAGGAGAGAGATTTCCATGAGAATCTGATGGAAAGTAAGGTTAAATAAACGTCGGGACACATTAACCTTGTGGGTAGATGTACTGGAATGTACATTCACATCAAAGGAGCTGGAATTATTGGGCAAATGTCAAATTGAAAGCAGCAGGTGAAAAAGGAAATAAGATAATGATCGATTTGAGGGCATTTTTGGAAAAAACGAAATCATTCATGGAACCTGGATCCTTTGACCTGTTGAAAGGATATGTGAGAGTCACCCATGGCAGCCAGAAAAGGTAAATGGATTTGTTCACTAACGGTTTCGTGGTCCTCAGCTCATTGGCAGCTATAATTTTTACTTTTAATGTTTGAATTCGATTTCCAATTCAATGACTCGCTTTTTGCGGGATTCTAAACCATATCACTACGATATTTATTCTGGTACTCCATTCCTACAACCCAGGAACAATAATACAATGCCGCCAGTGCCTGCCCTTCTTCTGTCTTAAGACCACTATTGGAGAAGAATGTTTGTTTCAGCGACAGGAAAACATTACATTTCAATCTTCAATGAAAGGGATAAAAATCAGGCCAATATTAACATCATTGTGTATGTGGCAGTAACTCGCTTAGAAAGTCACAAATTGCAATACTGAGCTATATTAACATCTAGAGCGGGGGTCGATTACAGTTAAATGAAAATTTACATGTTGAATTCTGTGAAAGTGCCTTGTTACTCGCGAAGGGGACGGGAAACGTGTTCCTGTGGACGTTCGACACTGCACTGGTCACAGCAGAGGTACGTCACCAACTCCCCTGTTAGGTTGCAATGCAGTCTACGCAAAAGTCCAGTAAGAGCAAAGCTCCCATACCCATCATCAGCAAGGAGAGAAACCAATTCGGGGACTTAGATGTAAATCGAAAATCCGGGTGCAGGTAAGTTACAGAGACATGTCTTATTGCTTTATTATTCCTTCGGTCACAATTTCATCAGATAATATTTTATTTCCAGGATACACCAAGCAAATACTTCAGGCCAATGTGTGTAGCGACAACAACATTTACCCCCTTAAGTTTACTTCCCTAAATTACATGTATTATTCTTTTATCATCGACACACTGTCTGAAATGTAAATCATCACTTCACAGCCTGGTGTTTACTGTCTCTATTTTCTCACCAGCTCCTCAGTGTGCGGGTGACAAAACTATATTTTATGGCGCAGGTGAGTCCTCCTTGGTATATTCATGGGAGAACTGCTAAAGCCTGAGGGAATTGATGCTCTGAAAGGCGCACCTGTAATTGGGTTTTGGTATGGCAATAGGCGCTAGAAGGCGATAGATGCTTCGAGTGTCCTTATGATACTGAAAAGAGGATGGATATATAAGCGCTTTGAAAGGTCCAAGCAATCAGAACAGAACACATGTTATGGGAGAGCGTACTCCTTCTGAAACCCCCTTACTATATTCAGTATCCAGACCGCTTTAGAGCTGGTAGCCACAGCTTGGAATTTTTGTGCCTACATATTTGAACAGGAAACCCGTATTGCAACACAGCAGATATCCAACACATTTATATTTCTGTTTGTCATTGTTAGGTCTTCTTTGCACAAACGGCAACATTTTATTTTATACCTTTAATGCTTGTGACATACATTGCACAAGGGAATCATGCAGCTTATTACGCAATTTCTTACATAAAGGAGAGCGAAGTGAGGGGATGATTTATGATACAAATTAAGAGAGGAGGCTATTTGCAGGGAAATATCTGTGTGATCGATGAAGAGTAGGAACATGACCAGTCAGACTATTTCCAGCAACGATTGTTATAATTGCCGTTAAAAGAATTCAGATTTAGACACTATTTTTTGCTGAACATTTTCAAACGAAATTAGACTTCAAGATTCCATCAGTGCAATTGATTGTCTATTGTTTCTGCACTGGACAGTGCAATGTCAAATTGAATAACTATTAACCTCTAAAATTGTTTTATTATGATTTCTGTTGACATCATCATTATGAAACACAGGAGGCCAATTCAACTCATTATTATATCTCAGTTAACAGAATAAGATTAAGTAAACTATCTTGCCTTGTATAATTTCCGACGAAATTAGGCGCCAAAGTTCCATCCGTGCAATTATTTGTGTTTGTTCTACATTGGACAAGGCAACGTCAAATTGAATATCCATACTCCTTAAGATTGTATTATTATTATTTCTATTGCCATCACCATAATTATGCAAAGGATGCATCTTCCTGTTGAATATTTAAACCGGACTGCATTGGTAGAATAATTTGGACTGTCTTGAAGACTTCAGTTCTGTCGTTAATTGCAGCAACAAAACTAATTGTTGAGAACAGATGCCACCAATTTGAAGGCGCATGTGAGACAAGTGAAGAAAAAGCACTTCGGAAATGAATACATTTAAAAAAGTTAATTATTGACACCAAATCGATTCCTCCAGCAGGGACAGGCAGTTTCCTTTGGAGGCGTAGTGTTTAGGGTTCAATTGAACTGAGCTATCAAATCCCTGATCATGTGTTTCGCTAAAATGTGATTGAAAGAAGCACACATTACCAACATAACATAAATGTCTGATTCACGATTTTCGAACTTGGTTAATGGTACAATTTATCATTAGGCTTTCTGTGCCATATTTTTTCTAATCTCACAAAATTCCGTTAGCAACATGTGATGTTATAGGGAATATTGCTCAGTCGTTTTTAAGCGAAATGTTCACAAGCTTATCTCTGTGGAACTCTCCTTTATTCACTAAGGGAAAATTGCTGAACAACAAATTGAAATATGGCTGAATCACTGAGCAATGAACGAGGTCCCACCATTCAGCATATACACAACGAATCCGGTAAAGCACAAGACCCTGTGAGTTACCATCGCTCCAAATTCATTCAGAAGCTAGTGAATTAAGCAGCTGAGGGATACAAGTGGGACTGCTGAAAGCTCTCGGTGTAAGATTAAATATTTTTTAAAACATCTGAATTATACCTATTCAGGTAGGTTAAAATTTTAGCTGTTATTTTTACATGGTCAGTATACAATTAACAGAATGGTGTTCATGGTTATCTGTTAGAACAGCATGAAATAGATGTTAACATTAGTTCGTTTTGCTCTCACAGTAATATTGCATACGTAATCTCAATAGGAATACAGTTCAACATATACATGATTCAACTTCGAAGTTTTTTTTTAGTCCGCCTCGGGATATGGGCATCCCTGAGAAGCTCTGTATTTAATTTCATTTAAAGATTCCCCCTTGACTACACTGAGTTGAGCTTCCATCTGGAACCACCACAGCTTCTGTTGCGATGATGGTCCCAGAATGTTAGAGTGGAAAGAGTGGAGGACTTTGAACAAATGAAGCTGAGGGAAGGAAATTTTATTTAAGAGTTTGGATTTTTTCTGATTTAGATGGGCTATTGGAGATGATCGCACTGCCACTGACAGCGGCCACTTGCCCTTCTCGGCAGCAGAAGATGTGCATTTGTTACGCACTGCCCACAATGTATCGATGACTTACCAGAGCACTTCCTGTTGATGGAGCCGAATGCATTCTACCGTCCACCAGTGGTGGAGGAGTGAACATTTGAACTCCACACACTCTATGTGTAATGACCTAACTCATTATGTTTTATCAGATTCGTTCCCTGGTTGCTCAGCTTCTTTCTCCTTTTCCACATCTTCATCCACTCTCTCTATCTCCTCTCTCTGCCTCTCCCCCATCACCTGCCCCGCATCTCCCCCTCTCTCTGTCACTCTCTCTGCCTCTCCTTCTCTCCGATGCTCCTCCCCTCCCTTTATCTCTTTGTGTGTTAATGAATTAATTCAGGATGTTTTTTTTGCGAGCTGTTCTCTAATCTGTCTTATTTTCCTCTTTCCTCTTGCTGCACTTTATCTTATCTCTTTCCCAATCTCTCTCAACCTATCTCCTCTCTCGCACTCCCCTTCTCTCCAACCTATCACCCACCCACGCTCTCTTTCTCTCCATCTATCACATCCTTCACCCAACTCTCTGCTACTCACTCTCACCCTCTACATCTCTATGTCTCCCACGCATTGCCATCTCCTGCTCTATCTCTGTTTATCTCAACCCGAACCCCTCGTCCTGATACATCCCTCCCTCGACCTCTGTCTTCCCATCCAACCCACCCACTGTTGCCTTCCTCCCCCTCTCTCCATCTCTGTCTCTCCCACCTAATACATTCCCCTGCTGTCTCCAACTCTTTCAGTCTCACACCGCCAGCCATCTCTCGCTCTTCCTCTATTTCTCTCTCTCTCTCTCTCCCTTCCTGCTTATCTGTCTCACTGTCTTTCCCCCTCAATCCCAATCTGTCCCGCCCACAGCCACCTCCCTCTTTCCCTATGTCCCTTTCTCCCTATCTCTCTATCTGTTTTTCTCTATCTCTGACTCCCTCCATCCATCCCCACCGCTCCTAAACAACAGCACCTCCCGCCCTCTACCTCTTTCTCTTCTACCCGCCCTACCCCCGTTGCCTCCTTCTCTCTCTCAATCTCTCCATTTCTACCTCTCTCACCAACGCCATCACCGACTGTTTACTTCCTCTCGCTCTTTGTTTGCCACTCTACTCTGTCTATTTCCCTCTCTCTCCCTTAAACGCCATTCTATTTTCTCTGAATGAATATGTTTTACTTTTGTGCACATTATAGTATTGCTAACTTTTCAGTCATTCAGCTATTCTTGGGAGTGCTGTCTATTCTCTATCGGATTATTCTGTATTGGACAAGAATAGCACCAAGCTCAGTACGCTTAGCAAGAATATGCAGAGCACATTGGATGAGAGGTCTTTCTGTGAGTTTCAGGTCAAGGTCTGGAGCAGTATTTGTGATTTAGAATTGGGGGACTCGAATTGAACGTATTCGGTGGTTGAATAATGTTTGTGCTTTCAGGCATCATAACATAACTGATTGAATTTCAATGCCAACCCTCCAGAAATTAACCCCACTTGCAATTCCAAGATTTTGCTGGTCCCTGTAGCTACTTTCAAGCAGAGGTGTATCTGTTCCACTCGGTCAACTTTCAAGGATAATGGCGATCGCCTTATCCTACAGTCCAGCATGTGCTACCTTCCACATAACTGCTCTGAAATTAATTTGCAAGCTGCATTTTCAGATATAATGCAACCTTCCAGTATATCTGCTCCAGTCTCCTTCGGTGTTATCATTAACCATATTTTTTATTCATCCACCTTCTCTGAAACTGTGCTTCGGACGGGCTTTATCTAAATCGCGTCTACAGTTGTCAGAGTGAGTATGTAGTCTCGCAATTAGATTTCAATGATTTTGTTACATTGAATCCTAATCGCTCTGCTCTTCATTGTCACGGGCATCCCACTGACTAGAAGATGGTCTGCTGCATCTCTTTAGATCCGGTCTCATTGTCCCTTCACATGAGAAGCAGTGAATTCCATATCTATCACAGTCTCACCCAGACATTCATGCTGCGGTGAAATGTGTTTCTGTGTTAAGGGCATGATATCAGCTCGAATTGCTTATTGCCATTTGGAACATTCAGCTCTCGTCCAAATTGCTTATTGCACCCTTACCTTACCATAGTTAGAAAAATTGTATATGTGGCTTCCTATCCCTTCTTCTAAACCTTTTCTAATGCCAGCAAATACCGACCCCCAAACTTACATTGGTGGCAAACAACTCAGGTCAAAGCTTAGTTAATAATCAAACAGAAAAGAAAAAAAAAGATTCATAGTTCTAAACAATTGTTACCATTATAAACATGATCTATCGAATGAAATGGATATTTACACTTTTCGTTCCAGTTTATTTCTTGTCGGATCCTGTGGTTCATTTTAGGAAGTGAAACGAACAGACGCCTTGTGTGTATATCCATATTGGAATTGGTCGAATTAAATTGTCTGAATTCAAGGGGTATTTTTTTAAGCTTTAATTCTGCAACTAGCCATTGAGACTCAATTGAGACAACGTAGAATTGGATCCCAAGGCTGAAAGAGGATTCATTTTTTTTTCTGATTCAGTGATTTTTCGCGAGCAGGGAAACGGCAACTTTTTGTCAAATGCCAGGCACGCAGATAAAACTGACTTTTTTGAAGCAAAATAATTGCGATATGTATTGAATGGAAATTTTATATATTTGGCGGGGTGCACCAAATGTATTATCGGCCAAGAATCCATTGGCTTTGTCTGAAATGTCACGATGGAACTGTATCAAAATAAATTACTCCTTTCTCTCAGAGGATAATGTCTGCTGGTGAATTTGACAAGTGTCTTTGTGGTGCTGGCGAATGCATTTCTGTTGCACAACGACATTGCCATTTGGCACAGCACAGAATTATGTGCTTTTGCAAGCTTTGGAGAGCATGGTGCCTTATCTGTGAGTACAGAGCATATTCTTTACACACGGCCAAATTATGTGCATCTGCAAAGCAACACCAGCACGTGCTGGCTTTATTTCATGTAGGCTTGCTGAGAATCAGCATTACAGAAGGGGCTCGCTCCATGTTACTGTTCCACGCCAACATCCTTCCACCTCACCAACCGAATCGAGTGAAAGAAGAAAAACAATGTGGGTTTGCCTGAAACTCTTAACCTCGTGAAACGTCCTCAGCTGCTTCAAAGGAATGTTAGCAGCCAAACCTCACACCAAGACACAGGGGTCGACATAACCGTAGGAAGCCAAAACGTGGTTAAAGAGATGGGCTTGTGGAGCACTTTAGAATGCATGGCGGCTGAGCAGACTGGCACAAGTTGTTACATGGGCAGCGGTGTTTTGTTTGACCTCAAATTTAGGGAAGATTGAAATCAAGCAAGTGGGCCAAGAGAGAACTTGAATAGTCGAGTCTTGAGACATCAGGCACTGATATGAGTTTTCCTGTCCAGCTAGCTAGTTGCCACTCAAAAGCATACAGAAAGAAATTGGACATACTAAGCACTCCAGGCTGAAAGATCCACCGCCGCCATAATACCTCCCTCCCTCCCCACCCCCCCAACCAACCCCACCCCCCCCCCCACCCCCCCCCCAGCCTTCTATCCACGGGATATTTCGCAGCCTTTTAACGCATGACAAGCTCATATTTCTCCTGTTGAACTGACCCAATAAGTGGGAAATGCATTGCCCTGTATCTAACTGATGAAATCTCTAGTTTTAGAAAATATCTCTCATATTTACCTCTGAGATTTCTGTTTTCTAGTGGAAAGTCGCACGCCTAATGCCCTTTATGCAATGTCAAATACCTTCTTCAGAATTCCAGAAACCAGCTTGGCTGATCTGCCTGTTGGAGGCAAATTCATTATTGATTTTTTTTTTTACGAAGCGTAATGAATATATGGATGATATCAGCGTTGGTGTATGTAGGTCACAGTCAGCCACGTGGTTGGTGTAAAGCCTGTCTTATTTGCTGCATCACCTTTGATTCATCTGCTCTGCTGACCACCCTTTTCCAACGTGACTGTCGAATATTCCTTCACCTGAGAGACTGAGACAATACTAGTAAAGCGACCCCCATATATTTAACTTTTCATGGAGTTCCATTAGATGGCAGAGAGAAAGAGAGCTTTCTTCCAGTACAGTTTTGCCACAGAAAAATGCCCAATCCCATCTCTTTACTTTCACCAGGTGTAACTATATTCTTCGTCCAATACTCTTGGATAAATTAATTTGTAAATTGTTTTGTAAAATTTGACAGGAGAAACCTCTTATCCAGAAGTCATTTTTTTTTTTATTTTCGTTTCCATTTAATCTGTTCTTGTCACTGATGCACAGCCATTGGAGCTCCTATTCGTCCCCTGTATCCTACTGCTGTTGGAGTTTCCCATATCACTTAATGTTTCCCTTTTTGTATGTGGGGTGCGGTGCAGAAATTCGAACTTACAAGCAAGTAATTTAAATAGTTATACGGGAACAATCAATATTTAGCGTTGCTCTGAAGAGACACAAGTGTTTTGATTCTCTGCAACACCTTTTCTGACCATTGCAAAGTGTCTTCCGGGGTGAAAACTGTGAGAATCAATTCGAACGTGATGATAACTAGTTGATATTTCGTGTGTATTAGTCAAGTTCTCTAAACTTCAGAGGGATCGGTGTGTCTTAGTGCATGAATTATAAATGCCTGGTGTGCACTTACAGCAAGTCATGAGGGAAGCTAATATAGCGTTAGCATTTATTGTGAGGGGAATTGAATAAAAAAGTGGAGAGATTATGCTTCAGTTGTACATGGCACTGCTAAGACCACATCTGGATTTTTGTGTACAGTGATTGTCCCCTTCGTTATGACAGATATAAAAGCATTAGAAGCAGCTCAGAGAATCTTTACAAGACCAGGAATGGGCGGGTCACCTGATGCGGATGGGTTGTACAGGGTAGGATTCTAGCTACTTGTATCCAATGGAATGTGAAAGAGAAAGTGATAACTTGATTGAAACATATATGAGCTTGAGGGTATTTCATTGTTTGAATGTGGGGAAGATGTTTTCTCTTGTGGGAGAATCTAGAACTAGGTGTCACTGTTTAAAATTCAGGGTTCGCCTACTTAGAACAGAAATGATTATTTTCCCTCGGGGGTGGTGAGCCTTTGGTACTCCTTCCTCAAAAGGAAGTGAAAGCAGGTACTTTGACTATTTTTAAGGCAGAGGTAGATATACTCTTGATTAACAAGGCATCAAAAGGTCATCTGGTGGAGGCGGGAATGAGGGGTTAGTCATTACATCACATTAGCCATCATCTTATTAATTAGTGCAGAAAATCCTTGGGGCCGATTGGCCGGCTCCTGCACTTTGTTCAAGTGTTCCTATCGTCAAATCCATGAAAGCAATTGTGAAATGTATACTTGTTATGGAATGATCGCTGTGAAATAAAGCAGTGGGTGGCGGTGGAGGTTGAATGCTTTTCAGAGGGAAAAGTGAATTGAGCAGAAGAGTGGTAGATGGATCTGAACGCCACTAGGTATTACATTTTGAACGGCAAATATGGTAGGACAATTTCCAATTACCATTCTGAAGGGCGCAGGTGGAAAGTACAGACTTCCTCTCCACACAGACCATCATATTTATATTTTTATTCGTTCATGCGATGTGAGCTCCAATGTCTTTGGTCACGCATTTACGGGCCATGCTTGTTCAAGGGGTATTTAAGAGTCATCACAAGTAGGCCAGGTCAATTAAGGACGGCAGTTTACCTTCCATGAAGGGCAATATTGGACCAATTTCGGCATTAAGGTATACAGCATTAGTTTCACCGTCATCATTATTAGACTTTTAATTCCAGATTTATATGGAATCCAAACTTCACCATCTCCCGTGGAAAGTCTCGGTTCCCAGAGAATGACCCTTGGCCTCTGGAATACAGGTCAGTGCCAATAACTCTGAATGTAGTTATATAGTATGAAATCAACTGAATGTGCTTCAACTATATAAACAGCTAGTTCTGCATCAGCTGGAGTGTTGTGAACAATTCCTCACTCGATAATGTTCAAATAACTAATGGCGTTAAAACCACTACAGGATTGTTACACCGGGAATATACATCAGTTCTAAGGAGAGGTTAGCTTACAGCGAGGTCCCTTATAATTAGCACTAGAATGCTTTTGACTTGACTTAACAAATCTTTTTCAAGATGTAGGGAGGATTTGATAGGAGGTCGAGAACGGCAGCGCCCTCTAGCGTCTGGGCGGATAGCCAACGAGCATGGATTAAACATCATTAGAATTAGCTTTAGGGGACATATGGCTAATTTATTTCTGAATGTGGGACGTTCTACCCGAAAAAAGTGAGTCTGGAAATAGCTTACATAAAAATTTTTAAAGGAGAATAGGACAGGTGTTTGATAATGAAAACTTGACAGGTTTACAGAGAAAAAAAAAGATGGCTTGGAGATGTGTGACACACAATCGCTGTGCTCCTTCAAGAGGACAGCACAAGGAGGATGGTTGGATGTGCTGTCGATGTAGAAGCTCGACACGTACAGATACCAGCAGGTAGAGGGCAGTGGAATGCTTTCCTGTTAAGACCAGACTGAATGCCATTAGATCACGTCATGAGGGGGTAACGAGAGGTCTGATAGCCAGTTTTTTTTTTTGTGGGAGCTGCTCCGGCTGCACAGGACATTCAGATTTCCGCTCAGAATCCGACTCCAATCAGCTCACGCTCCAGACCCGGCAGGTTATGTAATTACTTATAATTGACTGTCTAGAACTGTTACTGTTGTTTTAATCAGATGAAAACTCAGTTACCATCAATATTTGGAAAATAAAATAGCCTTTTGTGCTTATCTGTGGAATGCGACCTTCAGGACTCAGGTTTTTGCAGAGCCTTCACTTGTTATTGAGTTACATTTATTTTCTGGCTCAGAGCGAGACGGTTAAAACCACCCTACAGTGTTTGAAATATGTCTGAATGTGGTGTTCACTTCCCGAAAACACTGTAAGATATAGGTGACTTGCTGGCACATTGAAAATACAGAAGATCAGAAGTACATTGGTGTACATGTCAGCAGATCCCTGAAGGCAGCAGGACAGGTGGATGGGGGAGTTTCAAACGCTAATGTGTTTCTTGCATTTATAGGCCGAGGCATAGATTATAAGAGCAGCGAAAATATGTTGGAGCTGTTTAAAATGATAGTTGGGCCCCATCTGGAGTGCTATGTGCAGTTTTATTCCCTAGAATAAAGGACTGATGTGAATGCACTGGCGAGTGTGGAGAGGAGATTCACAGGATGATGCCTGACCTGGAGCATTTCAGCCATGAAGAGAAGCTGGATTCACTGGGGTTGTCTGCCTTAGAGCAGAAAAGGCTGGGGGCGGGGGGTGGGGGGGGAGGGGTGGTGGGGGGGGGGGGGGGGGGTTGGCGGCGGTGACCTGATGGAGGTATACAAAATTTTTACATGCATAGATTGGTTTGTTAGGAATGAACTTTTCCCATTCATGGACGCGTTAATCATTAGGGGGCGTAGGCTTAAGGTAAGGGTCAGGAGGTTTAGAGTAGATTGGAGGCTTTTTGCTTCACACTGAACTCACAGACTGATAGGGTGGTAGAGGCAATAACGCTGAGATCATTTAAGACCTATTTCGATATACGTTTGAAATGCAATTGCAAAAAGAGCTACGGGCCAGGGACTTGGAAATCGGATAAGAAAAGATCGGGGCTTGATGGCTGACACATACATGAATGGCCAAAGGGCAACTTTCTGTGCCAGGTAACTCTAGGGCCAACGAAAGGTTTTGTGCACCATTTGGACGTCAATCCCGATTTCTTTCACAGACGCCCAATGATTTCGCTCTTCAGGAGTTTGGGTCTCAAATGCCCATATCCCAGGGCCAAGTCTGTTGCAATGTGCTGCTACCAACGCTGCTCTAGTCCACTGTTCATTAGCACAGCAGGTGTTTCAGCATGAGCCAAACTACCACAATGGTGAATGTTTCCTACACAGGATGGCAGATGCTTTCAAGGTCCAAGAACACACGTTTCTGAGTGAAGCTAATTCAAAATGTTAAACAGAATAAAGTGACAGGGGAAACTGACCAACTGAACCTAAACGGACAGTGGGAGGCGATTCCTCCATTTTTTACTGTGCTGGCTCTTTGAAATATCTCTATAATTAATGAGTGTTCCCAATTTATTTACCAATCGCCCCTCAAATATTAAATCATTGCGCATTTGGAAGTTAAGATTGAGCATTCTTCCAACAGTTTTTCAAACCGTAGTTAAATGGGTGCCCACTGTTCGATTCCCTCTTAAATCAAGTGCACATCCTTCGCTTCTCCACTTTCATTCTCCCCTCCATAGCCTTGCCATCTCTCTAATTACAGATATATTAACAATAATGTATTTCTGTGCTCCTTCATTTACTCCCATTTACAATTAACATGCCAATCTTTACATCTTCTGCCTAATGTCAGTATCTTGCTCTGCACCCGCTGTCTTCACCTCTCCTCATTGTTACCCAACTCTTTGCTCACACTCAAAGACCCATCCTCCACACAGCCTTATACTGATTCTCGTGTTCGTAATCTCACGTGTTACACTTTTAAAATGAGGCTTGTTAAGAAAATACATCAAACCGGTTGGGAAGGCCACTTTGCAGAAACTGCTTCGTACCAACCACGCCCAGGATACATGGGAGCAGGTGGAAAACCTTGATTACTCCTTCCCCTCGCAGGTACTCACCCCATAACCTGTCTGCTCTCTTCTGTGTATCAGTTACACACCATGCCAGTGTTTGAATCTCCGATCTTCACCGGTAAGGGTTCTCCAACATCATGAGGACATGGGGGGGGGGGGGGGGGGGATATGCTAATGAAGAACTTATTCCTATGGAACTGTCTTTTCCCCATTGAGAGGTCCACGCTGGGCTACAGCATCATGAGTTCCTTTCTCTGTCTGTAACTAAAACCACCGTGTTCATCCACAAACACGTCAATTCTTCACAGGGTTAAAAATAAAGCTGCAACTTAGCCATTTCTCTCTTGAGTAGTTTCCTTCCATGCTCTCCAAAAATGCGCCTCTCCCAAACCTGCCATGGGTGGTATATCCAGTTTGTGGTTTGAAAGCGCCTTTTCGTTCAATTGGGGACCTGAAAGCCAATCTCCACCGTTCCATTTCCCCATTTCACACCGAGTGTTTCACTGTGAAAAGCCAATGTTCTAACCAGGAGGCAACCTGGTGCTTTATCTTCTATTCAGAAATCAGTGAAAACGAGGTACAGACAAACAGGAAAATAAATTCTCCAGCACATACTGAGATACGTTTCAGCCCATGTGCCAAAATGCTTTTGTGGGTTTAAACCTGTCTCTGACCTAAGGGCCCAAGGAGGAACTTTAGGCTGCGAGGGCGAGCTCCAACAGGAAATATTGAATGATTAACATTGCTGAATGCAAGGCTCAGGAAAACGTGGGGAAGGGCACAATGTCGAACCTATTAATGGACACAGTGTCCTGTCCAGTCTAATCATTGCCCAGAAGGTTACAGCTCTCAAAATGTAGGAAGTTATACGGAATTCCTTTTAATCTTTTCAGGGAGACAGGAACACACTTTCTCACAACAAAGTAACATCAAAAAAATGACATCAAATTCCCATTCACTAACCTTATTGTCTTTCCGTGGTTCACATAGTGTCCAATAATCTAAAGCCCCAAAGCAGGAACGTGAGAGAAACAGTTGTTGTCACATCTCGTGCTGCTGTGATGTAGCCAGTCCTAGATTGGGAGCAAGACAAGATAAAGGAAATCAGTTGCACTGCGTGGGAGGGGAATCATGTGCCGAGGGAAGATTCCTTCTACACAATGTGATGGGGGATCTGTTGTGAGATCGCAGGGGTGGGAGAATAGGTTATTCAACACATTACCTGATATTGAATCTGAGAGTTCAGAGTTCGGGTGCTGGTTTTTCCACTGCCCATGATATGATGTAACACAATTCGTGCTGCATTCTCCTGCTATATCAACAAAAACCTATATTGAGATATACCATGCTGAAATAATCCGCCCATAACAAACAATTTAAGAACAAGAGAAACCTCAAACTAAACACCATTGCTGTTTCTGCACTCAACAAAATAGGAGCCACACTATTATCATTTTAGTCTATTTAAACGCACAGGACATGGAACATCCCTGGTTCCTTTGTTCCTGCTGACTCTTGGATGTCGATATAATTCTGGAGGATGCAACAACTCATGCCCGGCAGAATGAGAGTCGCAGGTGGAGCAGGTAATGACCGTATCGGCTGCTAAATTGCTCAGTGAATCCACAGTTCATTTCCTACCTGACTCACATATTACTGAATTTTCCACATATCCCTTGATTCTGTCAGGATCATGAGAAATTGTTGGCCTTGATCTCGAATATACTGAGCTGGCAGGTACCAGCCTCCGGTTTTCAAAATTCAAAAGATTCACAGGCACATGTGCGCTCAGATAGCCACCTTCAATCAAGATTCCCATTGACGTTGTCATCGAGCACAATTCCTCCCCTCTTCCAACCCTCCCCAACCCTATAACCCCCTCCCCTGCACCTCTAAAATTTCACCTTCCCCATTTCCCCATACCTTTCTTCGACGTCCACCCACTCCCCCCACCTCTTCTCGCCTCCTGCTACCCCTCCACCCCTCACCACTTCCTTTCACACTGTCCCCTCCCTCCCTCAGCCCACTTCCACTCCTCCTCACTACCTGCATGTGCCTTGCATCCCCTCTCTCCCTCCACCCCCCCTCCCACAATCGTTGCAGCGAAATTCATGGATACAATGAATGATTTTAGATTCAGAAGCTCTAGCCCACGCCAACGCCCGTGGCTCAGTTACTTACTGAACAAGGTCCGTCAGCTGGAGATGCTATGTGCTGCCTCTCAACTTATCAACAAATGATCGGTTGCAAGGTCACAGAAACGGGGAAAGTATCTGCAGTTGATGTGTGAATATCCACCCGATTGAAACCTTCGAGACTGTGTGGTCAGAACAGGGAAAGAGAAACTGAAAGTGGTCCAGGAAATTTTCTCTGTGCTGAATGTACCTGGTGGGCTGCAGCGGTTCAAGAAAGCAGCTCACCACCACCACCTCAACGGCAATTGGGAATGAGCAATAAATGCTGACCAAGGCAGCGAAGCCCTCATCCCCTGAATGAATAATAAATGCTTAAGTGTTCTCCATATACATGTCTAATGAGTCATACTGAACTACCAGCTGGTGGCGGGAACGGAAACTGCACCCCCTCAGGATTAAGAACTGAATAATCAATTTGAATGCCGACCCGTCAGGAAAGGCGCTGGGATGGGGGTGGGAGGGTATGATAAGGAATGAAGGTCTTCTATTTTCAAATCGATTGACTGCCCTACAATATGTCACTGCCACAACTTAGAAAGTGTGATCCAATTCGGCTTCTTGATTTCAAGGAGGGTGACATCAGAATTTCCCGCCTCCAAGAAAAAATCATGAAGTTATCATCACCAGAATTGGACCCGTCGTTGCTTTGTAACTTCACACTGACATTTCGGCTACTGCATTTCGCTCCTGAAATAACATCAGACTTGAAAGCATTGAGGGCCCAATGCCTTACTTCAGAGAGGCAGTGAGCTCATGTTTTTGTTTCTCAGCTGGTATTTTTGTGACACGGGTCCGAATCCCACCATCATAGATGGTGGAATTTCAAATTCAATAAAAATCTGGAATTTAAAATCTAATGATGATCATGAAACCTTTGCCAAAAACACTTATCTGATTCACTGATTCCCTTTAGGGAAGAAAGTCTGCTGTCCGCATTTGTTACCGCCTACATTTGACTCCAGGCCCACAATGACCCCTGAAAAAATGGGCTGTAAATACTGACATAACCAGTGACAGCTAACATCCAAGGAACACATGTTAAAAACGTTTGTTTCATCAAACGCTGCCACTCTGGCTTTATTGATTAATTGTTGCAGCCAGAATACTTATGAAAGAGAACAATCGGTAGTGAATGGGGCTGTTTGTGTCGAAAATGTTCTGTAGCGGGCGGATTTATAAGGCTCAGTATGGACAGCACTACTCAATTGAAAGTATTCTGTGAACAGCTTTGAACTGTCTGCCTGCAAGGAACATATTGAAATGTCTGTAATGTCAATAATTGTGTTAAAGCAACTCGTGATCGATGTGGAAAACTGCAATTTGGTCTCACTTTTTCTAATGGCAAATTTGAACTGGTTTGCAATTTTCTTTAAGATATCTAATGAACTAAATGTAACTAACAAAGCAGTTTATAAAACAAAAATTATATAAAGACTATATCTATTTTAAGACATTGAAGTTCGCTGTGTGAGAGTGCATATTCGAAACCTGTAGACTTCAGATGACAGAGCATCAAAATTGAATCAGATGGTCCAGAATGAATGTCCCTGTTTGGGCGCTCTGTGTTTAAAACTGTCCTCAGATGAGGAAGGCATTTGTAATGAGCCTTCTGGCAGAACTCAATTGATCTTGATTGCCTTTCAGTTTCGAGATTACCTTGCAGCAAATTTATTTGCTTCAGTAATGTTCTTGCACATTTCCAGCAAGGCAGTTTATTGTTGAAAAAAGAACGGTTTCCTGACTTGGCTCTTGATTTGCAGATAAATTCCCATTGTTCGAGCGAGGGGAAATTGTTTCTCTGTTGTGATGATGAGTGTTATTTTGTTTAAATGTTTTTTTGCAAATATGGTGGCATTATGTATAAAAGGCTGTGTGTGTGTTTGTGTGTGTGTGTGTCTGTGTGTGTGGGTGTGACTTCATGATCAATTAAACTGGAGTAGCTTTATACAGACATCTTGCCCGCTAGGACTGAGGGATAAAAGTATCAAGGAGTTAACTTCATGCATAAGTAATGAGAGACTCTGGTGAACTTGGATTTAAAATTAAAAGGTTGAATTTAAGATATACTACATTTGATAAGTAGAGTCTTGCTTATTCAGCTACTGATTTTCAAAGGGAAGTTGAGAAGTGACAGGGAACTTTTAGGACTTGCAAAGTTTTCACATGAAAAATAATGGAAGTTGTACTCAATCATTTTGACCCCACTAAGAGGCATGAGGTGGTTGTAGATTTTAATATTGGGAGAATACGGCTTTCCTGTTTTCAAGACAGGCACTTCAAACAACTAAGTCACGGCATCAACAATAACGAGATACTTAAAAATACAATCTTGTCATTTGCACCATTGGACTTTACTACAGGGATCAATTGGAGTTGTTGAAACACGGTGAGGACTTTCTAACACTGCGAGTGTTATGACCCAGCAATAAATGCAGCTGAATTATTAAAAATCCCAGTGGGAAAAAGATAATAAGATGTCATAACTTATATTTTTATGTGTTATGCTTGAGAGCCAACTCTGAATACAGTAATCTTTCTCGATAGGTTATGCTATTACACCTAATGAAACATCATAATAAGTTACAACATATTTAAGCACCTACACATGGCAACAAATTAACACAATAACTTTTAAAACAAATCTTAGGGTAATCTCCATTATGGCAACAGCTACCCATAGACTTCGATGAAAAACTAGGCAAAGCATTTTCACCTGACAAATCTAAAATGAGGTTTATACACTTTGATCCCTCTGCAGACACAAGCTTAGGCTAACAGGCTTTGCTCTTACATTGCCTCTGCCCTTCACACACAAAACTGTTGCCTGTTGTAGCAAGCACATCTCATTGAAAGTAAATTCCCATAGCATCACCTGCCCCTTGAACTCCACCTGATGTAACAATAAAATCCGTTGCAGAGTTCCAGTTCTGTTAGTATTATAAATATAAAGCCTGGCCTCTGCTAACTAGGTGCATATTTCACTCCCATTCTGGAATGCTCTTTTGAACAAAACACAAATGTCTCATACTCTTTTATAGCTGATAACAGGTATGGATCAACACATTCATGCTAGCTGGCTTTAAGCCAATTGAGATATACCCACAGCCTGTCACTGTACTGAAAGAAAATCCAATAATATACATAAAGAGCTTCATGACATAACTGATGGAAATCAGCTTTCGAGACCACACATGAAGACCATTGAATTCAGCGAATCCAGGAAAGAACATGCACATTGCTGCGAAATGGATACCTTTCGAAATCACTCACGTGTATCATTTTTAAAAGCATAATTAAGTATTGAGGAAAACACGGCCTGCTGCACCAGTTCACACCCCTCAACGCCCAGTCACTAGGTGACATATTGTACACAACATGTGCGTGCCACCTAGACACTCGGCAATTATTGGCCTGATAGGCGACACATAAAATCACCTTCGCTGGCCAAAAATGACACCCGATGCGCTGGGCAGTCTGATAATTTCTCTTTTATAATGTACTTTATATTGGGGAAAGAAGAATGAGAGAAGATTGAAAAACATAAAATTTCCAAGCGTTTGAAAGGATGCACTTAAGAAAAAAACAACTCGTTTGGAAATACAAAACACAATCCCTAAATACAAATTGGAGTTGCACATTTGGCTGCAGGAAATTATGTCAGTTTCATCGGATCCGCATTTTCGCTTTAAAAATGGATGTCCTGAATCTTTCCTACCAGAACGAACAGACAAGATCGTTTTCTGAACCCTAAATTCATCACCATCAATTTGCAACCTCCCACTGTCATTCCTGCAACTCAATGTGGCTGCTTAATTTATATTATCTTCACATATTCAGGAACCAGTGCAGGAACGAGTGGGGTGGGAAGATTCGCCACGTTATACGACACTGCAAAAGAAAGAGTAGTTGGGAGGCGGTGAAAAGATTGATGAAGAAGAGCCAAAGTGAGGGAGTCGGCTAGCGGATGTTGGAGATTTCCTGTATAGGGTAGATTTGTTTGAAATGGAATGATAAATAAAAGAAAGAGAAAGTGCAATTCCTGCTGTGAGACATTTAAGAGCGCTTTGTGAAATCGAGCTCCCATTGCCCGGAGAGCACTGTCGGTATACCATGAAGCTTTTAATCTGAGGACCCCGGGTTCAACTCCCTGCTTAGTTTATCACTGTTTCACAGTTTTTCTTGTGAGCCTCAAGACTGTCTTAAAGGACGTTAAAGCTGACAGCAGTTCATTGTTATTGTCACTCTATGCTTTGCACGATTTATGATAAATCTGTGAGTTTTCTTCACTGAAGAAGATTCACAGGTTCCTCGCTCCACAGATAAGTGCAGGAACGGCTGAGTTTTACCTGCATTTACTGATTTCGTTGTCTATGAGTTTTATTGTGGCTTGACTGGGTATGTAATTGAGAATCAGATTAATTTGAGGTTTAGTGTAGCTATTACAGAAGTAATTCTGCATTTTCGACTCTTCTTGTGGTCAAAGATATTTAATTTAATTAGAGCAAATCCGTTTGAGACTTGGTGGTCTTATTCCCAGTGAAATGAAAACCTGCATCTCAAAATTGCGATAATGCATTGTGACAGTGTTTTAATGTTTCCCTCTGGGATTTGAACAACTCAGCATATACCATGGGCTATGTCATAATAATTGGTCAGGTTTTGGCCACCTATGAGACGATGAAAAGCAATTATTTCTCAGCGCATTTTCTTCCTGACCAGAACAGATCCAGAAATTGCTTCAGAGTCACGATCTTTAAAACTTGTCTCGGTTTTAATTGCTTCAGTGGGTTTCTCTCACTTTGAAAATGTTGTCAGACATTAGTGTTGTTTGCTGCTTTTAGACTTGGCTCATAAGTGGCCGACATATCTCAATTGTGCATGCTCGGGGAAAGGAAGTTTGCTCGGTATTTAACCTTTACTACACTAAAAATACTCGATTGTTCCAATTACCATTCACGTGAGATCAATAGGAAGAAGCATTATGCTAATTGAGCTCGCTGTTAACCCATTGAAAAGCGGAGTTGTGCTGCTGAATCTGCAGTTATTTCACCCTGGCCAATACACTCATGTGCTGGTCTGATGTGTGTCTGTTAGAATATCAGAAACAGTGGCAGAGTTAGCATCCATTGGCCTTCAAGGCTGTTTCAACGTTCAATATGGTCATGTCTCATCTTGTCCTTAAATGTCACCTTCCTGAGCTGTTCTGATGTTCCTTTGTTCTGAAAGGAAAGCGTTTAAAATCTAAATATTTACTGAACAGAATCAGCACAGTCCTCCTTTGTCTAGAATTCAAAATCAATAAAAAGCCCTTGCGTGAAGTGATTTTGATAGGTAAGTTGATGAAAGGCCAGTCACTGGGGACTGTTGCACTGGCGGACAGTTGGACAGAACAAGGCGTCCACCATTATCACCGAGACCAGGGAAATGTGTTTCTTCAAAGTGTTGTTAAGTTTCTGAATTCTAATGAGGGGAGAACAGCGCTTTTTCGCTTTTTATAATCGAGACTGATTTCGATATTTCTGAGCAAAGGCACATGAGGGAATTTGAGGAAGGTGACATTGAGAAAGGAGTAAAATCATGACTCTTTTAAATGTTGGAGCAGTCCCGAAGGGCAGTCAATGCTCCTCCTGATCCTGTTTCTGAAGTTCTAACATACACGGATCGAAGCAACAACAAGGACTTAATTGGCATTGGAATGCAAGGAGTGCAGATAGCCATTTTTAATCGGTTCATCGGGAATATAATTTGCAAAGTGTGGGCTCCGATTGTCTGTAATTTCTTAAATTTAACAGCAGACTGATGGAGATGTGTTTGGTGTTAAAGTTGTGAAATCGGAAGTAACTTATTCAGCCTGTGTTGTAGTGCAGATATGTCCAGCCCACTCAAGGCTTCAGTCACAAAAATATCTAGCTCTTTATTTACAAGAAACTGGATGAAATAATTCAATGTCAGCACTACATTGACTCCCTTCTGCCGACACTTTAAAGGATGCCCCACTTGTGTATTTTGAGGCTGTAGGGAAATCCAGCATCAGTTGCTTAAAGTTCCTTGTTTCAAATGAGATAGACTATCGCCCAGATACTCAGAATAAAAAGCCACTGATTTACCGACTGTGCCAGTGTTTCGACCGCAACCACTGAATTTTCTGAATGCTGGTCTCTTGGAACTGCGGATGCTGGTTGATTATGTGCAGGTCAGTGAGGGTATTTGCCGTGGTAAGATTTGAAGGGATTTGAAGACTGATCAAGATGGTGCAATTGAGACAGTGGATGACTTCTGAAGCTATTGAATGTAGCATCAGTATTAAGGGCCAGAGAGGCTATTCCTGCTCACATTTCTGACATTCGTAGAGGCACTGAGCAGAGCAACGAGCGGGATGATGCTGAGGTAGGGTGGAAGGCATACAGATTGAGCAGCAGTTTTCCCCTTTGTAATCAATTAATTCGCTGGACAGTTTACAAACAGTGGCCTCTGTTTTCTCTAGTATGTTACAATGAAAAGTTGACAGTCAAAGAGATCCATAGTGGTAAACAGGTTCAAATTGGAAAAGCTATTTCAGTTTGCTAAAACATGGGGTTGATCATTTCAGAGCAGAGCATAGGAGAATTTATTTCTCTGTGAGGGTTCTGCAACTTTGTAACGCTCTGCCACAGAAGCCGTGGTTCAGTGAATATTATTAAGTTGCAGAGGAAGTTAGATTTTCTCTAAAATCAAACTCTGGGGATGCTGGAAATATGGAACAAACGCATGACATGCTGGTTAATCTCAGCAAGTTTAATCGTATCTGTGGAGAGAAAAATATTGTTACAGTTTCGAGTCCGTATCACTCTACTTTGGAGTAGTTGGAATACTGTTCTGAAGGGAATAAGAGGTTACGGGGCAGTTGAAAGGGTAGATGGGATTATGGAACACCAAACACAAACAGATCAGAACCATGATCTCATTGAATGGAGGAAAATTAACGAACCGGCCTACATTTGCTCCTATTTCATATATCCTGAAGAATGGGCCAATATGTGCCAATAGATAGCCAAGTCTCAATGTACTATTATCTGTCAGAAAGGCTCGCTGGAAATAATGAACACGAATCCAAAAAAGAATGAAAGCTATGTAGACTTGGCAAATATGAGTGATTCTTAATACATTCCAAAACAGATTCCGTCTATTGCATTCAGAAAGCAAAATACTCGGCACCCACAACTTACGCTGCTGTGGCCCACGTGAGTAGAACACATGGAGCTAAACAAACAACCCCAAAAGTAGATTTGAAGCCAAAACAGCCAAATTTGTTTTCAATTTATTAGCGACGGATCAATATTTTAGTCCAGACACTGAGTTTCATTGACTGTCAAAAGTTATCCCATCCTCACCATATATGGCATTTCATTTCAGGAAATTCGCCTCCACAGACCAATTTCATCACACGCAGACCGACTCTCTTCCCTTCAGAAATTTTCTTCCTGTCCAAATTCCTCTCTATTCCACACTGCTGTGTGATGTGACAAATGCTCTTTCCCATGTCTCCGCTATTGGACTCGTAATCTGTTAAAGATCAACTTAATTGAAAGAACAAGAAGTTGCAGAAAGGCGTGGCCAAACTTTAGAAATTGACGAGTTATATTTTCAGGGTTGATAAAACCATGTAAAGCGTTGTTTGCTTTGGAAAACAGCGATACCATTCAGCTTGAAAGCCACTCGGTGACACTGGAGCAAAACATGACATTTGGAGGCAGTTATGAGGTTTTATCAGAGCGAGATCTCCCTTCAGGCAGTGCACATTTTACGAAATTCCCCCATGTTTCCTGAACGAGTTTCGATCACACGGCCCTTGCTTGTGGGATTTTGGTCTCAGGTCACCCCACCACGTACTAATTCAATATAGCCCTTTACACCTGGTCATCAAGAAATGAACGAGCGCCAATCGTTATAAACATGAGGGGACACAGCCTTATTCTTGTGTTCTAAACCCACAAATCTGCAACATTGTAAATTTACAAGATGAGCCATGAAGCTACTTAAACTTGGAGTAGGAAGGAAAACTCACAGATTCTACACATTGTATTCTTTACATGTATGGCTATGGTGCACTGGCTGGGTCAGCATTTCTTATGCAACCATAATGGCCTGTTGTGAAGGTGGTGGCAAGCGGCCTTCTTGTACTGCTGCCGTCCATGTGGTATAGTTAAAACCACAAACCAGTAGGGGAAAGAGTTGCAGGTCCTGGACCCAGAGACAGAGAAGGAACGTTCGCTACATTTCCAATTCAGAATGGTGAGTGATTGTAGAGGATCTTCTCGGTCGTGCTTTTCCCTTCTATTTGGGGCTCTTATCCTTCTGGGTGGTAGGGGTCGTGTTTCTGGAAAGTGCTGTCGAATCAGACGCCTGCCAGTGCCCCAATGTCGCTTATTCTGAGTGCCTGAATGCCAATTCACATAAACACCTCTCACTCATTCTCTCTCTCCCTCTACCACTGGCACCTGAGGTGACTATTTATTGCATTGTCCATTTCAATTTAAAATTTCCTAAATTTTAGCAGAGTGACAAGTGATCTCATTGAAGCACATCACATTTTAAGGGGCTGACAGGGCATATTATTGAAGTATTCCCCCTCTGCCTGGGGATTCTAACTGTATCATCAGGGTGATAGGAAAGGAAGGAAAGGAGGACAGGTGGCAGTGTTGACTAAGGAGATCATTGCCGTGGTGGAAATGAAGGATGTTCCTGAGTTTTCAAGGGCTGAATCTATTTAGCCAAATGTAAGAGATATAAGTGCACAATCACATTTTTCGGTGTAGCCTAATACTGGGAAGGATTTAGAAAACAATTTTGCAGTGAAATTATGGGGTTGATGAAACATTACATAGTTGTTATAATAGGCGGTGTAATTACCCAAACATATATTGAGATATAGTGGCATAAATGACAGAGAGAGGAAACAATTCCTAATATGTAGATGTAGTCGGTGTTGTTATCTATTGTGAAATGTTGCAAGTCCAAAGACAAATGATGCAATTCTCAGACTGTTTCTGGAAAATCAGGTGCTCCAACCTGATCAGCATCAGCAAGTAATCATTCAGGGGCAACGATTGTGGCCCCCCGTAAGGCTTAGATTGAGTATGGAAGGAGATAAAGGGCAATCGAAATTAACAGTAAATCATTAGGGGAAATGCAACTGAATTGGAGTAAGAACAGATGTAGCCCAGATAAAGATGCCAAGTGGCAACTCAAGAGTGGTCTGCATTGAAAGATGAGATAATCATTTTACAATAAAAGCCCACTTCCACCAAAGTCAAAGGCATAAAAAATAAGCTAATAGTCCAAGAGAATGTGAAAGAGGTAGATATTGAAAAAAAAGTAGAAACAAAAAGTGTGCTTATGTCAGCAGTCAGGTTTATACATGACCAGGAATCAAGCTGAATTCAGAAGTTTCAAAGTGGAACTGAAAACACAAATACAAGAAGCAACAGCAAGCATGAGAAGAGACTATCAGCTAACATGAAAGGGAATCCAAAATCCCACTGTAGACATGTAGAGAGGAAAAGATTGGTTAATGTAATAGTGTGGTCGATTTGGTGATATATACATGGAAAAAGCGCCACGGATAAAAGATATTCAAGAAATATTTAGCATTACTCTTTACCAAGGGAGAAGATGGTTCCAGGTATTGTGAATGATGGAGCATTTAATACAGTTGAAGCGAAAGTGTTTTACATTTTAAAAGAGGAGGCATTGAATAGCATGCCTCTACTTAACGCTCAAAATGAATAAAAAACAGCAGGATGAGTTGTTTTGATGAATAATGAAAGGAGTGAGAGAAGACATCGCGGACAGAGATCCTAAATTTGAAAACTACCAGTAGTGCTGCCAGAGGATTGGGGAATATCAAATGCTCCTCATGTTCTTCAAAAACGGGCGCGTCGATCAACCGAGTATTATAGGCCAATCAGTTTAAGCTCAGCTGCATAGAAGTTTTTATAAATGATAATTTGAAACAACGTGAAGGGTCACTTGAGCCAATGTGGGATATTTGAGGAAAACAACAGAGACTTATTAAGGACAAAACTTAATTGTTTAGAGACATTTTCTGACTGTTTTTGTAAAGTGACAGAGCTTTAACAAGTTGAGTAAAGTTAATGTAGTGCACATGAACCAGAGGATTGCATTTTATAAAGTCGTGCACAATAGAATTGTGAGCAAAGATAGAGATCATGCAAAGAAAGGTCAACGTGTAACTAATATATGAAGATATGAAGTTGGCTGAGTGGAATGAAACAAAGAGTAGCAGTGAACCTTTATTGTTTTCTTGAGGAATGTTTACTTTGGAATTTCCTGGGCATGGATTCAGAAACACTTGGTCTTCCACAATATATGTTACAGACATAGACTTTTTTTATTCTGCGCCTAATTTCAAAATTTGCAGATGTTCCGTCAGTTGGAAAAATGGTAAAACACGAGCAGAATAGAAAAGCACTTCAAGTTGACAGGTTGTCAAAAGGACCGGACAAGTGGGAGGTGAAAATTGGTTGAGGGAAAAGTGAAGTGTTTCATTTTGATCGAACGAACGTAGTGAAGCAATATAAAACAAATGATGCTTACCTGACTGGTTTGCAGGAATAGACGGACCTGGCTGTATATGTCCCTCGATCTAGATATGGAGGTGTAACTGAGACAGTGGGTAATAAAGCAAAAAGCATCCTGCGCTTTCATAGTAGGGCCATGGTGTTATCTTCACTGTGACCTTTCCAGCCTCCACGTTCTCCTTTTATTTGTATACTTTTCCATCCACTATGACACTCCCTACCTCTGTAACATCCCCTGTCCCTAGAATCGTCCCTATCTCAGTACACTTCTCCAGCATCTTCCAACTCTCCGTTTCATTTGAACATCTTTCAGTTCCTAATAAACTCCCTACCTCGGTTACACGCAACACACTCCATATAACACCCTATGAGTAAATCCATAAAACTTTCCATCTATCTGCACCTATCATAAGCCCATATAAACAGGAGCCATCTCTGAAAGCTGACCAACTCAACACACTGCCTATCTCTTTAACATCCTTCAGCCCATTAAACCCTTTGTGCAACTCAACAAACAACTTAAACACCTTCGTTTCCCTGTTACCATCTCCTGCCCTTCAACACTTGCTATTTATTTAACCTCCTCGAGCCATAAAACAATTCATAACCCTGGAATCTCCTCCAGCCTCATCAACCCTCCCTATTTCTGTAACCGTCTCCAGCCCCTACTAACGTCGCTATCAATGTAACCTTCTCCAGCCCCTACAACGCTCCCCTCTCTCGGAACTTCCACCAGCACTAAAAATGTCCCGCTAACTGAAAATTTCTGATGCCCCTACAACTCTCATTTATCCAGGAACCTCCTCTCACTTCTACGACTCTTCCCATGAATGTAACATCTCCAGCCTCATTACAATTTCTGTCTCTGTCATCTCCTCCAGCTCCTGCAATCCTTCTAACCCCGTAACCTACTTCAGGTCACGAAACACCGTTATCGCTTTAGCCTCCTGCAGACACCACAGTCGTCCCTATCTCTGTATTATCCTCCAATCCCACAATAATCCCTATTTCTGTATCCTTCTCTAGCTCCTACAACACGCTCCTTTTTAGTAACCACCTCCGACTTCTATAACCACCCCAATCCCTGTCAACACCTTCAAATTCTACATCCCAATAAGTGTGTAAGTTCAAACAAACACTACTGTTCTCCCTATCTCTGTAATCTCCTCCAGCCCCTGCAAAACTCTTAATCTCTGGAAACTGCTCTAGCTCTTGCAAATTCCCCTATCTGCTCTGCCTTCTCCAGCGCCAACAAACCTCTCTAACTCGGAAACCTTCTGTAGTGACTACAAACTTCCCCTCTCTGCAGCCTTCTCCAACCCATACATCCGCCTTTATATCTGGAGCCTCCTCCAGCTCGTACAACGAATACAATCTCTGTAACCACCTCCAACCCCTACAGCCCTCCCTATTTCTGTAAGCTTCTCCGGACCCTACAAACCTACCTATCTCTGCAACATCCTCCAGCCTCTACAACCCTTACTAATACTGCACCTCCTCTTGCCCCTACTACACTCCAAACTCTGTAACCTACTTGAACACTGTCAATCATTCCACTATTCTTTTACTGGCCACTTACGCAGCGCAACTTGTCTCTAACATTTTCTATATTACGACAAAAAGTAGATTATTAAAGAAATCATTCAGTATTGCAATTTTATTTCGGCATGTTATAAGTTGTGAAATGCAAGTTTTGTTCTACACGTGTTGTGCAATTACTCCCTGGAGACATAAATTCATACAAAAAACAAAATCACTGGAAGGAGTATTTTTTTTTATTAATTAGAGTGCACTGTGTCCAGTTGTAAAGAATGGCACAGTGGTTTAGTGGTTGTGTTACTGGGCAAATATTTCAGGGTAGAGCAGTGTTGAGTTTATTTACTTGACTAACAATCCAGTATACAGTAACGTAGATGTTATGATACAGAACTAATAATCCAGGGAACAGGAGGGAATGTGTCACTTGGCTTATTATCCAGGGTGCAGTAGTTTCGATAATGTTACTGGACTAATATACCAGGTTACAGTAGTGTCAGTGTTATGCTAGTGGACTGGTAATACATGGAACAACAGTGTAGGGGCTATGTTACTGCAATAATTGTTTTTAACTCTGATTAAATAATTAGTAGTTAAATGTAACATGATAAAGTGTGTTTCTTGTGCTTGCCAAGCAGAACACTGTTATCCATGCAAATAGATTCATTCTGTTATTTAAATTCCAAATGCTATGACGCACAGGCATGCAGATTCAGTAACACCTGACATGACAAAAGACAATCATCTCGCAACCTGATTAGACATAACGTACTTATTAGTTAAGCTATGCCAAATGCTCAGTCGAAGCAGAAAAAAATAATTTTGAACAGAAGTACAACATATGAGGTTTTGTCCCTGCATTCAGTCTCTGGGCAGCGCTGGAGCACAATTTGCGTCAAGCACAATTTGTTTTTTCAGTGTAGAAACATCAACAGAGAAAACCCTCATCTACAGCCCATGATGACCTTCAATAAATCCAGGCAGCGGGTGATCGAGTGTGTCGTCTGGTCCGACTGTCTGTGCATTTTTGCAGCTACGTTCGCAGCCGGCATCCCTGGAGTGGGAGCTTGCGGTCTCTCCCGCCACAGTCCACGCCTTTCTTGCTCAGTAGGCAACGTGGGAACTACTGTGTTTTATTGACACTGTTAAACACATTCAGATTTAATGTTTGTAAATTTCCTCGAAATTCTGTCTTGATTTTCCCTTTAAGAGACTGCCCTTTACTTTGTCAATTTAGTTTATGTTATCAGAAGATTTACACAGAACTGAAAACAAAACGTAAAATAATTGTCACTTCAGTCATTTAGTAGGACAGAATTTGAGTGCTGCTGAAATAAGAGACATGTCGAAGATTTTCACCTTGTACTCATCACGCCGGTTGGTAGCCTTGCGAAGTGACCTGATGAGTCCAAATGACATGTTTCAACATGTCTCTTTTTTTCATCAACATTCAAAAGGTTATCTACAATTTCGGACGTGAATGCCACTGAAATATTTGAGGTGACTATACCCAATAATCAGAGAGCATTTCTGAATGCCCATGGTGATGCACTGATAGAATTTGGTGTGCATTTAACTTGTGCTCCACGTTAATCGTATTGTATTAGAAAGGCTGTGATGCACACCTAGCAGGTCTGTTCTGGAAGGGAAGGTTGGGCGTCCAGGAACGGACTGTTAATTCCATAGGGATAAGAATTCACCGACGCCCAACCTGACAATTTTCCCATTGCTCCCGGGAAGAGACATGCCTCTCAAATTACGGGAATTGATTGCATGATTTTTGCAAAAAAGATTTGCACAAGATGCAAATGTATTTCTTTCTCTAAATGTGTTCATTGGGATGTGGACGTGTCTGGCTAGTCCACCGTTTATTGTCCATCTCCTTGTCTTTGTTCACAGGTCAGTTAAGAGTCAACCACATTGCTTTGGGTCAGGAGTCATATGTCTGTCAGGCCATGAAAGGCGTCAGAGTTTTACCAGCATTTTCTGTTTTGGTTTGAATGAGTTTTACTGTTGCCTCATTTCAGGAGTAACTGAGATTCAGATTTATTTGCGGATTTTCTTAGTTATTACAGTAGTAAATTTGTGCATTCAATCTTTCTTCTGGTAAAGTATGTCTTATTTTAGTTTAATAGAAGATAAGACTCTTGAAACTCGGTGGTCTTATTGCTAGTGAAATGAACGCCTGCATCTCTAAATTGAAATAATGCATTGTCAGGTTTCAAGTTTCCCTCTGGGATTTGAATAACTCAACATTTTCCATCGGCTGTGTCATAATAATTGGTGAAGTTTTTTGGCCACCCGTGAAATGTTGAAAAGCAAATAGTTCCCTCCGAGTTCTCTTCCTCACCCAAACTCATTCAAAAGGTGTTTCAGAGTAATATTCTTTATGCCGCGTCACAGTATCAGCAGCTTCAATGGTTTTCTCTCTCTTTCAAAATGTTGTTAGGAATTTGGCTATTTGTACCATTTTACTGGTTTTAGACTTGCCACCTGATTGGCCGAGATATGCCAAGTCTTCAGGCTCGAGTAAGCTGAGGTTTCTCAGTGTGTAACCATGTCACAATAAAGAGACTGCGATAGGTCCAATAATCACCCGTCTGTGGTCAACAGGAAGAAGAATTATGCAAATTGTGCTCCTAATTAACTAAATAAAAAGCTGAAGGCTCCTGCTGAATCTGCAATTCTTCCAGCCCAGGCGAATACAATACAGGTGTTGCTCTGAGGAGTGTCTGAAGGATATCATAAACAGGGGCAGGAGTAGCACTCTCCAAGCAGAACAAAGGGGTATGAGGACAATTCAGGAAAGTGACATTGAGATAGGATATGAGCCATGACCAAGTTGAATGTTGGAGTAATCCTGAAAGGCAGCCAAATGCTGCTTCTGTTCCTGTTACAGATCAGAGCAAAAAGTTGGTTACATTCGCTTCTGAGCGGGTGGAGTGAGATTCCTACTCTTTATCGGTTGATCAGAAATACAGTTTGCAAGCTAGGGGTTCCGATTGCCCAAAATTTGTTAAAATGAAGAGCCGACTGATGGAGATATATTTGGTGTTAAAGTTGTGGAATCAGGAGAAGCCTATTCAGTCTGTCCTGTAGAACAGAAAAGTGTAGCACAATTCAGTGATCCAGTCAGGGCGCAGTGCTTACAAAATATTCTCTCTGTAAATTTGCTAGAAATTAACAGAAATAAAACAATGGCAGCAATACTTTAACTTCCTTCAGCCGACCTTTTAAAGATTACCTCATTAATGCACTTTGCAGCTGGAGGTAAATCCAGCATCAGTTGATAAAGTTCCGTATTTTTAAAAATGTGTATTATCGCACAAAAAACGGACTTGGACAATGGAACCTCGGATTAAAAGCTCCATCGAATGAGCTATATGGTCTTCATGGAAAGGGTACTAAATATTCTAAATTCAGGTCGCAGAAGAACTGTGGGTACTGGTCTCATGTTCAATTAATTGAGGGTATTTCCTCGGGATCTGTCTGATCAGAGGAAATGAACGCTGATCAAGAAGGTGCAATTGAGAGAGATGATGATTGATGAAGATGTTGAATGGAACAGCAGACCTGAAGGACGGGAGATGTTACTCCTGCTCACATTTCTCATATTCTGAGAGACACTCATCAGAGCAACAAGTGGGATGATGTTGAGCTGGGGTGGAAGGAGTGCAGATTCAGCAGCAGCTTTCCACTTTATAATCAGTTAATTCACCGGACAGTTTGCAAACCGCGCCTGCTGTTGTCTCCAGTATGTTAAAATAATGAATAGTCTGTTCTAGATATGCATTGTGTTAAAACGGTTATACATGGAAAAAAAGATCCGTTTGTTAAAACTAGGGTTCACCCATTTCGGAACAGAGAAGAGGAGACTTTTTCGATCTCTGAGGGTTGTGCAACTTTGGCACCCTGCCTCAGCAGCTGGTTGAAGCGGGGGGCGGGGGGAGGTCACATAATATAATTATGGCGGAGGGGGATGGGTGCTTGTATAAAAGTGTAACACTGCGGATGTAGGAAATCTCAAACAAAAAAGAAAATGCTACTAAAACTCAGCAGGCCAAATAGTATCTCTGGAAGGAAAGAAAAGAGTTAAAGTTTCGATTCCGTAGGACTTTTCTTCAGAGGAGAGATTTTTGTTCGGAAGAGAATCAATGTTTCCAGGCAGCTGGGAGTGTAAATGTGTTTGTGGAACTCAAAACAGAAAGAGATCAGAGCCTTGAACGCCTTGAATGGGGGAGTAGGATCGAGGGGCCGAATGGCCTACTTCTGTTCCTATTTCGTATGTCCTGAAGAATGGGAAGATGTAGGATAATCAAGCATCAAGTCAGCATGGACTTTAGCTGGCCGAAAGGCTCACTGGAAATAATCAACACGATTCTCAAAAAAAAAAGGTCCAAACTATGCAGATTTGGCGAACATGTGCGTTTCTTAATATTTTCTGAAGCTCATGACAATCTACTGCATTCAAACAGCAAGAATCGTGGCGTCAATCGCTCATTCTGCCGCGGTTCAAACAAGTAGATTGCATGGAGCTGAACGAATCAGCCAAAAATGAACTTGAACCAAGAACACTCAAATGTAAAATGGAATCCTCTCCCAACACAGCAGTCCCTTTATAAAGACAAAAAACTGCGGATGCTAGAAATCCAAAAAAAAAAAATCAGAATTAGCTGGAAAAACTCAACAGGTCTGGCAGCATCAGCGGAGAATAAAAGAGTTGACGTTTCGAGTCCTCATTACCCTTCAACAGAACTAGGTGAATCCAAGGGAGGGGTGAAATATAAGCTCGTTTCAGGTGTGTGTGTGTGTGGGGGGGGGGGGGGGGGGTGGGGGGCGGGCGTGGAAGAGAAGTGGAGAGGGGGTGTGGTTGCAGGGACAAGCAAGCAGTAATAGAAGCAGATCATCAAAAGATGTCACTGACAAAAGAACAAAAGAACACAGAGGTGTTGAAGGTGGTGATATATATATAAGCGAATGAGCTAATTAAGAATGGATGGCTGGTGAATTAAGGTATAGCTCTAGTGGGGGTGGGGGGAGCATAAAAGATTTTAAAAATATTTAAAAGTAATGGAAATAGGTGGGAAAAGAAAAATCTATATAATTTTTTGGAAAAAACAAAAGGAAGGGGGAAGAAACAGAAAGGGCGTGTGGATGGAGGAGGGAGCTCAGGACCTAAAGTTGTTGAATTCAATATTCAGTCCAGAAGGCTGTAAAGTGCCTAGTCAGAAGATGAGGTGTTGTTCCTCCAGTTTGCGTTGGGCTTCACTGGAACAATGCAGCAATGGAACGACAGACATGTGGGCAAGAAAACAGGGTGGAGTCTTAAAATGGCAAGCGACAGGGAGGTTTGGGTCATTCTTGTGAACAAACCGCAGGTGTTCTGCAACGCAGACGCCCAGTTTACGTTTGGTCTCTCCAATGTAGAGGATATCACATTGGGAGCAATGATTACAGTAGACTAAGTTGGGGGAAATGCAAGTGAAATGCTGCTTCATTTGAAAGGACTGTTTGGGCCCTTGGACGGTGAGGAGAGCGGAAGTGAAGGGGCAGGTGTAACATCTTTTGCGTGGGCATGGTGTGGTGCCATAGGTGGTCCTTGAGGAGTAGGTGGTGATGGAGAAGGGGACCAGGGAGTCCCAGAAGGAACGATCCCGATGGAATCCAACAGGGGGTTGAAGGGAAGATGTGTTGGTGGTAGCATCATGCTGCAGTTGGTGGAAATGGTGGCGGAAGATCCTTTGAATGCGGAGGCTGGTGGGGTGATAAGTGAGGACAAGGGGGACCCTATCATGTTTCTGGGAGGGAGGAGAAGGCATGAGTGCAGATGCGTGGGAGATGGGCCGCAAACGGGTGAAGGCCCTGTCAACGACTGTGGGTGGAAAACCGCGGTTAAGGAAGAAGGAGGTCATGTCAGAGGAACTGTTTTTGTAGGTAGCATCATCGAAACAGTTGCGACGGAGGCAAATGAAGTGAAAGAATGGGATGGAGTCCTTACAGGAAGGATGGAGTGAGGAGCTGTATTCAATGTAGCTGTGGGAGCCAGAAGGCTTGTAATGGAAATTGGTGGACAGTCTATCACCAGAGATTGAGACAGAAAGGTCAAGGAAGGCAAGGGAAATGTCAGAGATGGACCACATGAAAATGATGGAGGGGTGGAGATTGGAAGCAAAATTAATAATTTTTTCCAAGTCCCAACGAGATCATGAAGCAGCACCGAAGTAATCATCCATGTACCAGAGAAAGAGTTGTGGAAAGGGGCCGGAGTAGGACTGGAACAAGGAATGTTCCACATACCCCATAAAGAGACAGGCAAAGCTAGGGCCCATGCGGGTACCCAGAGCCTACCTTTTATTTGGAGGAACTGGCAGGAGTTGAAGGAGAAATTGTTCAGTGTGTGAACAAGTTCAGCCAGACAGAGGAGAGTAGTTGTGGATGGGGATTTTTCGGTCCTCTGTTCAAGGAAGAAGCTAAGGGTCCGCAGACCATGCTAGTAGGGGATGGAGGTGTAGATGGATTGGACGTCCATGGTGAAGAGGAAACGGTTTGGGGCCAGGGAACTGGTAAACGTTGATGTCACGTAAGGTGTCCGAGGAATCACGGATGTAGGTGGGAAGGGACTGGACAAGTGGAGAGACAAGGGAGTCAAGATAACGAGAAATTAATTTTGTGGAGCAGGAGCAAGCTGACACGAGCGGTCTACAAGGACAGTTCTGTTTGTGGATTTTGGGTAGGATGTAGAAGCGGGCCGTCCGAGGTTGGGTGATTATCAGGTTGGAAGCAGTGGGAGGAAGATCCCCAGAGGCGATGAGGTCAGTGACAGTCATGGAAACAATGGCTTGATGAATCCTTTTGCTTGGTCATAGCACCTCAATGTCTGTCAAAAGTTATCACTTCTTCACCATATATTGCATTTCCTTCCCAGATATCCACCCGCCACGTACTATTTCCACGACATGTAGACCCACTGCCTGGTCCATAGATATCTTCCTCCTGTCCACAATCCTCGCTGTTCCACACTGCCGCATAATGTAACAATTCTTATTTCTCAATTTTCCATGATGGGTCCCCCAATGTTTGGAAGATCACGTTAATTAAAAGACCACGAATTTCACAAGGGCAGCCGGGACGTTACAAATTGATGGATGATGTATTTAGCGTTGGTAAACAATGTCATGTGTTGTTAGCCCTGGGAAAGTTCGATGCCATTGAATTTGGTAGCGCTTCATTGTCACTTGTGCGAATGACATCATTTGGGGGCAGTCGTTAAATTTTAGCAGAGCGAGGTCTTCCTTCAAACATTGCATGTGTTTACCATGTCCCCCCACATTTCATGAACTCCGATAGATAACTCCATCCTTGCGTGCGGATTTCGGTCCAAGATCACACAGCGATATGGTAGCTCAATATCTCCTATTGGACCTGAATGTCAGGAAGTGTACTCGAGGCATTATGGCCCAACTGCAGAAAGGAAAGTTAGACCCTCATGTGTTAGGATCCACATTCGTAAAGCTTTGTAAACAGTGAAACGATCACCGTCAGGGGACATACCCTTACTCAAGAGGTTCAAAACTGAATGGCCTGAGATGAACGTAAAGTTCGTAGAAGAGGTACGAAGTTAGTGAATTTTGGAGTAGGAATAAAAAGTTCTGCGCATTTTCAAAATTAATCTACGGCTTCCCTGGATGAGCCAGCATTTGCCTCACATCACTAACTAACGCTGCAGAATGTGGTGCTTTGCTGCCTTGTTGAACTGATGCAGTTCCTGTGGTGTAGGTACAACCACTGTGATGTTTGGATGGGATTTTCAGTATTTCAACCCAGCGACAGTGGAATTCCGGCCACCATATTTCAGAGTCAGGGCGCTGAATGATTTGGAGGGCAAATTCCACGTGTTGGTCTCCCAATATATCTGCTGCCTGTCTCCTTCCAGATGGCAGTGCTCATGTGTTTGTAAGGTGCTGTCGAATAAGCCGTGGTGAATTCCAGCACGTGCACCTATTTCTTATATTCCCAGCATCTGAATGCAATTTCAACTAAGGACTCTCTAACTCTCTGCAGCTGACATCCGGCATGAGTAATTGCTGCATTTTCCCTTTCCATTCGATATTACATAGAGTTGTGAAGAGTGACACGTGATCTCCCTGAAGCGCACAACATTTCAGGGAACTTGACAGGTTAGCTTTTTGAAGGGTCTTCCCTATGCCTGGGGATTCTAACTGAATGTCTCAGGGTGAGTGGAAAAGAAGGAAACGAGGGCAGTTGGCAGGATTGACTAAGGAGAGCATTGCACTGGTGGAGATAAAGGGTGCTCCAGAATGTTCAAGGACAGTATTTATTTAGCCAGAGGTAAATAACAAAAATCTACTCTGACATGTCCCAGTGTAGTCTACAGTTCACCACCTAATGGGTCGGATGCAGAAACCAATATTGAGGGGAAATGATGTAGGCGATGATGAATTATAAAACAGCTGATGTCATATCCTACTATAGACTGGGATAATACAGGTGTAAATAGCATAGAGAGGCAACAATTCCTCGTATGTATTCGGAATAGAATTCTATTGTTTATAGTCCAATGGCAAATGAGGAATTAGCAGGCTCGTTCTTGGGATTGAGATGAGTAAAGTGGATCAAGAATCAGTAAGTAATCATTCAGAGGGCAACTATTGTGACCTCTGAACATTTAAGTTGGCGATGGAAAGAGATAAATGGCAATCCAATATACCCTTAAAACACTGGGGAAAAGGCAACTGATATGGTTAAGAATGGATTTGGCCCTGATAAATAGAAATCAAAAGTTACCTAGCCAAGTGGTTACTAATCAACCGTCTATACTTTAGGATGAGATGTTCCAAGCACATTCAAGGTACTTTCCCATGAAGGAGAAAGGCAGGCATAATAAACACAACATTTTTTCTATGCAAAAAGATAGAGATTGAGAAGAAGTGGACAAAGTGTGATTATTTTGGCAGTCACTTGGATACTGTGACCAGGAATCGGGCTGAATTCAGAAGGTTCAAAGGGGAAGTGATAAACCAAATATGAGAAGCAAACCGTGAGTATGAGAAGAGACATCCGAACCCAACCACCCTCTCCACAACTGCACCAGTAGGAAGTGCTGCAGTCTCCAGCATGACATATGAACATACTAAGAACGGGAATGAATAGTCCATTCTGTCCCCGAGGCCGCTCCAGTGTTCAATAAGATCATGGCTGGCCTGATACGAACCTCAAATTGGCACAGCAGAGTACCCCCGATACCCCTTAAACCCCTTGCTTGCAATTAGTCTATCCGAATTTGCGTTTAAAGTATCCAAATACTTTGCTGCCAACGCCACTACAGGAACAGAGTTCCAAAAACTCAAAACTGTCTCAAAAAAATTTTTGATTCATCTACATTTTACATTAACAACTCCTTAATAAAAACAGCAATCCCTTGTTTGAGAATCTCACAGAAGAGGACACATCTTCTACACGTCCACCCTGTCAAGGCCCTCAGGATCTTTCAGGTGTCAATCAGGTCGCCTCTTTGTCTTCTGAACTTCAGCGGCTGCAAACCTAACCTGTCCATTCTTTCCTCATGATACAACCGGCCCAGTCCAGCTGTAATACTACTAAACCCTCACTGAACTGTTCCTAATGGACTTACATCCTTCCTTAAATATGGTGACCAATACTGTAAACTGTTCTGCCCTCCTCCCTCTAATGTCTACTGTGATTCTTCCCCCTCCCCCAAAACAATTTCCAAAGAGGACAAATAGGGGAGGAGAGCAGGTTGGGTGAAATATGAACCAGTGACTTTGTCGCAGCAACATGTGTGCGAATGTGGCAAGTGAGGGATGGTCTGTCCCCACCTGCACCAACAACGTCTTCCTCCTCTTCCACCACTACCACTCCAGTCCGCTCGGAGTCAGCGAGGTTCTAGTTTTATCCCACCCCCTCTCTAAGCTGTGACAAACCGCGGCCTGGGCGCACTGGGACTCGCACGCTGCGCTGTCACACTCCTTTCCATGGAGATCACACCGTCGACAACACCACTTGCCCAATGACTCAGGCTGTACCCGGTCCGTCAATCCCAAAAGCGCTGCCCCCCGGTTGGCTTCCCCATGCACGAACACTGGCAACACCGTCAGGGAGATGATGTGCCGTGATGAACACTGACTCACCAGTTCGACATTTAGCAACTCAAAGCTTTCCAGTTGGCAATCTTAATTATATCGAATTTACTTCCAGCTTCAGTAGCTCATTTTACGCACTATGTTCGCAATTTAAGTAACATCTAATCAGAAACCCCTCTGTACCATGGTGGAAAATGGAACAATCCACGTTTGTGTTTTCCACGATTTAAAGTAATAGGTATACATTTACCAAAGTATTGCTGCAATCTGTTCACACACTTCTGATCAGTAATCTCCTAACACTTTTTCTAACCAAAATGACGTCAAATTTAATTTGGATAAAGTAAGATACTCTCAATCTGGATCACTTCAATATCTCAAGTATGCATTTTATATTGAATGCTAATTCACCCCCGGCTCAATTAAAGAAGCATGGGTTAACAGTGGAACAGGCCAGTGGGAGATTATTTGGACTGATTCACCTGATAGCTAGCGGGCCAATGCCAGCCTAAGGCCTCTTTAATTCTGGTTTTCCACGTAATATTATAAAGTCATACTTGTTATCATGATATTATACTGAATTTAATAGCGTTTACGAGGAAAAAAAACTGGTCTAAGGATAAAGTGGTGACAAAGATGATGTTTGTTTTTATTTTCCCTACCCCATCTCTCCCCAGCCCCACCCTGCATTAATTGATGACAAGGTTGTTCAGAGTGCCAGCAACAGGGTTGTTCTGAGTTCTTGTTGCCTTTGTGTTTCCTGATGTTGGTAATAATCACACTTGAACCTTCGAAGGAAGGGGACTCGTCCGTAGGCAGGAAGGTAGAGTTAAGACCACAATCAGATCAGCCATGATTAGCAGAGCAGACAGGATGGGCCAAATGGCCGTACCCATGCTCCGATTGCTTAAGGGTATTTTGCCATTAGATGATGGTATCGTGTCAATGTCGCCAAGCTATTAATCCCGAGACCCACGCTAATATACTGGGGGAATGGTGGAATTTGATTTCTGGAGTTCGAATTTAAATTCACTTGCCGATGCTGCCTTTTGCAACAGTAGAGGTTTTGAATTGGTTCTGTGAGGCATCAGACAACATCGAGAAACTAAAATGATTCACAATGACCTTATCCAAATGTAAACTCGTCTTATGTGAATGGTGACAGTCAAACCACCTCGTCTCTATAAAATCATCCATGCCTGACCACCTACAATGCGTCTGTAGCCTTATTTAGCCGCCTCAACCTGCGCTTTCTCTGTTAATACTCGTAGGCCCTTATAAGTATAAATGTGGCTTTCCTCAAACCTCTCCCAAGCGCTGAAACCGTTCCTCACACTTTTAATCCTCGAACCACAAACACCCTCCATATGCCTTAAACCTCCTCTAGCAGTTACAACCGTCCCTACCCCTTTACAATCCCTCAGCCCCTCCCTAACTTTGGTAGCATCTTCAGGGCCGAAAATCAGTCCTCTAGCCGTATATTCATTCAGCCTCCACAGTCCTTCGTACACTACAACATCCTCTAGCCAAAAATATCCTCCCTCTATCTGTAACGTCCTCTAGCACATAAGATTCTCCACAATTCTGAATCGTTCTCCACCTGGGACAGCGCTCCCAATGCCTGCAACTTCTGCGGGCCCGGCAGCACTCCCAGTCTCGGAAACACTCTCCATTCTCAGAATGTCCTCGTATTTCTGTAAACTCCTCCAGTAACTTCAAACCTGCACTTTTCTGTAACTCCCTGTTGCCCTTAAACTCTATCTCACCATCTCTGTAAACTTTCCAGCCTCGACAGGTTGCTTGTAATTGTATACTTCCCCATCCCCTATATCACTATCTACATCTCTACCCTCTCCTTGTCCTACCGATTGCAGTAAATTCTCCAGCACCTTCCAATGCTCCTTATCTAATTAATATATTTTAATTACTGATAAGCTCCCCAGCACTGTTACCTGCAACGGCCTCCATTATACTCATTGTCTGTAAATTCATCCAGAACTTAAAACTACCCCTAAATCTTTACCTACCAGAAACCCTTCTAACACGAGCATTCTCTGAAAATTGACCACGTATCATAGCGCCTATCTCTGTGACCTCCTTCAGCACTTATAGCATCTATACCACCATCCAAACGGTTGTATAGCTTTGCTTCCCTGTAACAATCTGATGCCCTTCAACTTTCTCTATTTATGTAACCTCCTCTAGCCATAAAACAATTCTTTATTCTGGAATCTCCTGCAGCCTCATAAACCCTCCTTATCTCTGTAAACCCCTCAGACCCTACAACCATTCCCATCTAAGGTACACCCCACTGCTCCTACAAACAGCCCTAACTCTATAAAATGCTCCAACGCCGACACTCCTTCCAATCACTTTACTTTCCTACAAGCCACACAAAATCTCTATCTCTGTCCCTCCTGCAGCCCCCACGGCCGTTTCCTTCTCTGTAACCTCTTTCGACACTGACAACCTTCCATGCCAATGTAATATCCAACAGTCCCACACTACTCCCCATCTGTGTTATCTCCTCCGGCCCCAGCAAAATTCTTTATTTCTGTAACCTCCTCCATTCCCTAATTCCCCCCCAATCTCTGTCACCTCGTTCATGTCCTACACTCCACAAACTCCATAACCTCCTCCAAACACTACAGTTCTCCTTATGTTTGTAATCTCCTCCAGCCACTGCAACCCTCCATAAATGTGCAGCTAACTCCAGCACATACAACCCTCCATATATTTGCAGCATCCTCCAGCGCCTTCAACCATCCCTATCTCTGTCGTCTCCTCTAGGCCCTACAACCCTCCCCATCACTGTAACCTACTCCAGGTCCTACACCTCCCGAACTCAGTAACCTCCTCCAAACCATGCTGATGTCTCTGTAATCACCTACAGCCCCTGAAAGGCTCTCTATCTCTGTAACTCCTCCAGCCTCGGCCCCCCTCCAATTGGTGTAGCCTCCTCCCGCTCTTAAAACCCTTCTAACTCTGTAATCTCCTCCAGTGCCTATAACCCTTCCCATCTCAGTAGACCTCTCCAGCCCACACATCCGCCACATCTCTGTAACCTCCTCCAGCTCCTATAACCCTTCCTTCTCCGTAACCTCCTCCAGTCCCTACAGCCCTCCCTATCTTTGTAAGATGGTCTAGACCCTACAAACCTTACTATCCCTGTAAACTACGTCAAACCCGTCAATCATGACAACTATGCTTTTACTGGCAGCTTTCTTAATGCAACTTGGCTACAATTTTATCTATATTTCAAAAATAACTAGATATTAAAAGTTTTTCAATATCGATATTTTCTTTTTGGCACATTATATTTCATGAAATGCAAGCTTTTCTGATTCATCTGTTGCACAATTAGTCCCTCAAAACATAGCTTCTCACAAAATACAAAACCAATCAAAGAAGTACTTTTGCAATTATTTCCGCTGCACTATGTACAGTAGTCAGTACGGCATGGTGGTATAGGATTCATTTACTGGATGAATAATACAGGGTCCAGTGGTTCAGGGTGTAGTTTCTGTACTAATAATCCAAGGGACAGTGGTCCAGGGGTTACGTTACTGAACTAATTATCTGGGTCAGAGTTGTGTAGCGTTTATCTTATTTGACTAATAACACGTGGTACAGATGTGCAATGATTATGTTACTGTACAAATAAACCAGGGAACAGGAGTGTAGATATTATGTTACTGGAATAATCATACAGAGTACAGGAGCGTAGGGATAATATCACTGGACTACTAATCCAGAGTACAGGACTGCTGGTTTTATGTTAATGGTCTAATGATCCAGACCACAGCAGTGTCGGGATTATTTTTACTAGACAAATAATCCAGGGTACATTAGTTCAGGGATGATTTTACAGCACTAACAAACCAGGCAGCAGTGCTGTTGGGGTTATATTACTGGACTAATACTCATGGGCGTAGTAGTGTGGTGGTTATATTCTTGGATTTTTACTCCAGGATACGTTAGTGCGAGGGCTCTATTACTGGACGAAAAGTCTATCTGACAAAAGTGGTCTTCATTTTTAAGAATTTCTTACAGGATGTGGGCAGCATTTCTGTCCATCCCTAGTTGCTCTTTTGAAGGTAGTGGCGATACACTTTCATGAACGGCTGCTAATAGAAAGGCAGGAGCAGGATTCTGACCCAACAACAGTGAAGGAAAGGCGATATATTTACAAGACAGGCTGGTCAGTGTTTGGAGGAGAAATTCCAGGGCGTGAAGGTTCTTGCATACGTTAGCATTTAAACCACTTGCCATTAGTAATCAATGGTGCTACAGTGTGTATTGAACCTAAAATAAACAAAGCTGCATCTACCTGAAAATTATTAATTTATTCATAGCATACCATGGCAATGGTGTTAGTACGATTTCATAGTGTTAAAAGTAGACTGAATAATACATTATTAAAAATAACCTGATGGATTGTCTTCCTTCTGCTTCCCAAACAGAAAACAAATTTCCATGAATTTGATTCACCCTTTTATTTAAATTTGAAACGCAATGATACATGAAACATGGAGAGTCAGCTGCACCTGACGTGACAAACAACAATCATCTACAAATCTCATTAGGCATAAACGTATTTATCAGTTAAGCTAAAGCCAAATGCTCAGTCAAAGCAAGAAAAAAGACACATTTGAACAGAAGTACAACATTTGAGACATTGTCCCTGCATTCAGTATGTAACCATGGCTGGAGTACAACTTGCCTCAAGTACAACTTGGATTTTCAGTATTGAAAATCGACCACAAAACTCCTCATCAATAGCCCAAATAGGCAATTAACAAGTCCAGCCAGCGGGCAATCGAGGGTAGCGTGCGACCCTCCTGTGTGCGCCTCTTCTCTGGCTATGTTCTTGGCCAGGCGCCCATGGAGAGGAAGCACGCAGTGACTGCTAGTAATTTCCAGGCCTTCCATTTTCGGCAGCACTGTGGGGACTGTGGTTCTTTATTGTCCCTGTTAATAATATAATAGTCTAATATTTGTAACTTTCCCTTAAAATCTGTCCTCATTTTGCAGTTTTCCTTTAAGCGACTACCCTTTACATTGTCCCTAATTTTGTCAAAATTGTTTGTCTGGTTGACTCAAAAGAGTAAAACGGATCAAAAAAAGATGCAAAAAAATGCTATTTCAGGAATTTTGTACCAGAGAACTTGGGTGCTGCTGAAAAAATGGACACATCAAAGCTTTTCGGCTTGCACATCTTAGGCCAGCTGGTCGTCTTGCCAAGTGACCTGATGATTACAAGATTAAGAGCTTCAACATGTTTCTTTTTTTTTTTTTTGCAACGCTCACGTTGTTACTTATAATTTCAGCTTGAATGGTAATGAAATATTAGGGCTGGCCATATCCAATAATCAGAGGTAATGTCTGGATACTCACTGGAGATGCACATATAAAATGTTTTGTGTGTTTAATTTTGATCTCCACATCAAAAGGCATGTTATCAGAAAGGAAGTGTTGCACACGTGGCAGGCCTGCACTGGAAGGGAGAGTAGGCATTCCAGCAATGGTCTGTTAACTCCATAGTGATAAGAAAGCGCCAATACCCAATGTTACAATTGTCCCATTGTTCCCGAGAAGAGACATGCCTCTCAGATTATGGGAATTGTGTACATAATATTTGCAAAAGTATTTGCATAAGATGCAGCTATTGTTTTTCTTATTTGTTCAATGGGATGAGGGCGTCACTGGCTAGGCCTGCATTTATTTACATCCCTAAATATCTTTGTTCAGAGTGCAGTTCAGAGTCAAGGACACTGTTTTGGGTCTGGAGTCGCGTGTCAGTCAGGCTGGACAGGAAAGGACGGCAGATTTCATTCCCAAAAGAAGATCAGTAAATCAGTTGAGTTTTTATCAACAGTCGATTGATGGTTATCATTAGGCTTTATGTAAATTTCAGATTTGCATTGATTTCAAATTTCGCCATTTCCCCTGAAGTAAATCGAACCCAGGCTCCTAGAGCATGATCTGTGGTCTCTCGTATGTTTTTACCATGCTGCAACTGTCTTCATCTGTTCAACCCAAGGGAAACCAATACTTTACCGACCTGAAATGAACACTATAATAAAAGTGATGTGTACTGTGAGGTTGCAAATCACTTTTACTCACACAAAATGATTGACACGCAGGAGCTAAAACTCGATATGTGAGTTTAAATAGACAGAGCAGAGAGTTTCAACCCCTCTTCAAGTTGCCCTCGAGGTGGATATGGTGGGGAAGAAACCATTGACCCCCTTCTTGTGGAATGTGGCTTTGAAGAGAAGGCCGGAAGAGAGGTGCAATGGATTATTTGTCGAGATTCATCCCGAGCAGATCTGTGACAATGGCCTCTGTACCCACCGGGCTGTTCCCCAGAAGTGCCGATAAAGATAAGCATCAACATCAGCTGTAGGATCATGACATAAGTGAAAGACAATCCTCAGTCTGACCGAAACTTATTGGTCTCCCAGTGAAAAGAGATGTCAATGGACGAGCATTGTTGACTGGCACATTACAAATCCCAGGACTTCGTGCTGGAGAATGCACTGAAGCTTGGGACAGGTGTCAGAATTGTGCAATTGGGAAAGGTCATTGTCTAAGTCATTTTTGCCATAGTGCACCGAGGGGCTAGGAACTGTATGGAAACCTCAGGCTGTATGACCCATAATGAATATGAATCGAATACCAAATTTATCATAATTTCACTCAAGCAGCTCAGAAAACAGTATTATCCAGGCAGAAAATTTAAATACCATTGCACGGTGTGACTGTTTTGACCATTATCAATGCTGCAACTTTCCTTGAAGCACCTAAGGGTGTCACATGGTCTATGTGGAAAAATTAAATATGATTTCACTTTTTGTGATGGCCATTTTGAAATATTTTGTAATGCAATTTTAGGTATTTTAACAATAAAGTATATTCTTGCAACAGAAGAAAAACACCATTTGTGACCAGTTGTTGGATACTCTGTATTAAAAATTCATTAAGTGAAAGAGGTCACTCGATTGGCCATCCCGGCCCAGGTCAATTGCACGCACTCCTTCTGGCCTTGTGTTTATTCATTTACGAGGTGTGGTAGACGCTGGCAAGGCAAACATCCAGAACGAGCCGGGGCCCTGTTCGAGGGCCCCTATTCTTCCATAATACTTATTTCTGTCTTTTACCTGAGCGCCTAGCGCTCCATTTTCAAACATTTAATTCAGAAGTCATTTTGAAGTAAAATTGTCCGGAAGGAACATGGTATAACCACGTTCAGGAGGCTGGAGGGCTGGGGATACAAGCGTCAGAAAACAGTTAGCGCAGATAAATGGGAAGACGCGCACTTTGGGAAGAATAGTGAAAAACTGGAACATAATCTTAGAAACAAGTAAAACCCCTTCAATGTGCATTTGCGTGGGGCAGAAAGACATTGGGACAAGAGTATATAAATCGTGGAAAATGACATGGCAAGTTGAGAAAGCTCTATATAAATATATACAATGCACAGTGCTTTATAAATTGCCTAGTGTACCCATGTGCATTAGGGTCAAATGAAACGAGGCAAGTTAGACATCATTCAATGATTCCTGAGGTTGATAAGCAAACTGTGACTGATCACTATGTGGAACAAGGGGATCGAAAAGATGCTTTGACACAGCTTGCCACAGACAAGAATATTGGATTAAGAGCAACTGCTAGTTAATTTTTCCAAACCACTGGCTGTTGAATCTGAACAACCGGAAGAAGAATGGCGGATTTCCAGAAACGAGAAGCAGTATGCATGTCAGAAATTCGCCAAAGCTCCTAAGACAGTACCTTCCAAACCCCTGATCACGGCCATCTAGAAGGACCAGAGCAGCAGATAGATGGGAAAATCACCACCTGGTAGTTCCACTCGAAGTTACTCACCACCCTGATTGGGAAATATAAAGGTTGTGCCTCCACTGTCGGTCGGTCAAAATCCTGGAACTCCCTCCCTGACAGCACTGTGGGAGCACTCACAGCACATGGACTGCAGTGGTTTAAGAATGCAGTTCAACACCAGCTTCTGAATTAGGGCTGGACAATAACACCTGCCCGAGGCTGCGAAGCCCACATCCCATGAATGATTGAAGGAAATGATTTCCGAAAGAGCAGAGCGAAAGAAGCTGCCTTGTGACGAGCACCTATCTTCAGAATATGTCCAGCCATCTGACCTGGGACGCACACTTTCTCCAGACCCAATCGCTTGAATCGCTTCTCCAGTGGTGATTTATTGATTGGAACACAAAACACTTTTAAACCAGGAAGTAAAGCCTCATGCATCTTCAAATGTTTCTTGAGTTCATCATTTTTGTATCAGCTAAAAATAAAAACAGTTCAATTCATTTGCCACATCACAAACAATGTCTGTGATCAAGTACTGATGAAATTTGGAAGATTTGTCAAATGTGGTTTTATTCTCCATGCACATCAGGGAGGATTTGTTCTAAAACCATAAAACATACGAAATGAGAGCAGGATAAGGCCCTTCAGACCCTTAGGCCTCCACCAACATCCAATAAGATCTTGGCTGTCCTGCCCCACGCCTCAACTTATGTGCCAGCTCCGTATAGCCCTCAACTCCCTGATATTTCAAAAACCTATCAACCTTCTGTTTAAATAATTTGTGATCTAGCATCCACAGCCCTCGAAGGAAGAGAAGTCCTGACATTAACTGCATTTTCATTTTTTAATGATTGTCCCCTTATGCTGTAAATGTGACCCGTAGTTCAAGATTTGCCCGCTAATGTCAACATCTTTGCAACATCTACCTGTAAAAAGCCCTCAGAACCTTGTATTTTCAACATGATCACACTTCATTCTTCTAAACTCTAACGAATAAAGGCTTAAACTGTTTAGCTGTTGTGGATAACTCAACCCTTTTCATCGCAGGAAGTAGCCGAGTGAATCTCTTATGAACAGCCTCCAATGCCAGAATATTATTTCTTAAATATGGGGATGGAAACTGTGCACTATACTCCAAGTGCGGCCTCATCAAGACCCTCTAGAGTTGTAACAAGTCTTAGCTATTATTAAACTTCAACCACCAACAATACAGGCCAAAAATACATTTGCCTTCTATATTAATCGCTGCACCTACTTGCTAACTGTTTGTGTTGCATGCACAAGAACATCCAGCATTTTTGTTGCACTTTTTTCGTAATTTCACTACACTTATATAATAGTCTGCCTTTTGATACTTCCTACCAAATTGCATGACCTCGCCATTTTCTAATTTAACTTCCGTCTGACAAGCTTTTGGTGACTCAGCCAAACTGACTATACCTGCTTGTGGAATCCTTCTGGCCTACTCACAACTTGCCCATCCACGAAGGTACAGTCGTAACTATAGGTGCATCTTTCACAATCTGAAGTTCCCTTCCTACCCAAATATCTGCGCTCTTATTAATGTCTTCATCCTCCTTAAAAATATCCCAACTCGTGTTGTCAAATTAAGTTTGCAGATGGTTAATTTTCGTATAATCCAAAAATTCAACCACTTTCCTGAGAGGCTTTGCGGTTTTTTTTCTATATTTAGCGAGGAGGTACACCATATTGTGATCTCAATCTCCAATCTCTGATTGAAGCAGGGACGTTTAAGAATCAGGGACAGGCCAACAAAATGGACTGAGTGCCTTTTCCCACAAGCTGGCCTGTCCAAACGCTATGAGTTACAGAGGATGTCTGTCAAAGCCAAGTCTCAATAATTCATGTCAAATCAATGGTGAATGCAGAGAGGAAGCAGCCAATTCTCGGACTGTTCATGATCAACACACGCCGCATCACCTCCGTATTGGCACACAGATGAATATATACCAGAATAATGTGTGCTTGATTCACTTCCCAGGGCAGGTAGGAAGGGGTTGGGAGGCATGCACAGTAGGTCAATGCTAGCGAGGAAAATGCTATTATTAACTATAAAATGCTTTCATCAACGTTCATGGACGTACATTAATCTACAGTAGCTGAACAGATATGTATTTGTAGCAGTTGGATTCTAGTATGGCAAAATAGATCAAATGCCTAAATGTTAATTGCACTCTCTGGGAGGTCCGAATTTCGCCAGCTTTCGGCTGAGGCAGAGCACTCTCGACTCCCTGAATCCTGACAAAATTCCTGTGCAAGTCCAAGTCTCATCAATTTAATTCCTCACTGACATCACTTTGCTATGTGCAATGGCTGGAGGTGATGGGCGCTGCCTTCTCCTATTGCTCACCGTCTTACCCCTACCCCCTTTCCTGCTCCAACTCAACTGAGGCCCAAATGCCAAATCGCCCCTTGTGTATGAACTTCGCCTCTTTCTGATCCCTTGCCATTTCCTGCCCCGCTTGCATTGAAGTCGCTTGGAGATAGAGTGTTGCAACTCTTATCTTCTACTGTCCTATTTGTGGGGCACCTTACTGGATGTCTTTCTATCAGGCAAACTCATGATATCTGCACATTCTCCTTTAAACAGCCTGTTTGTTGTACCATCAAAGGGCTCTAATAAGCTTCTCAAACTCGATTTTCCCTTCACCAAAACATGTTGACTCTGCCAGAATGTAATATGATTTGTGTCAATGTCCTGCTAGTATCTCCTTAATAATGTTTCCTAACATTTTGCCAATGACTGATACTGGACTAACTGTCCTATTATTTCCAGCATTTAGTGTCCTTTTTTTTCAATAGTGGAGTTATATTTGCTGCCTTCCTAATCACTGGGACATTTGCAAATGATAAGCAATTCTGGAAGATTTCAACCACTTTAACCATTTTCCTAGCAGGTTATTTCTCAAAGACGCCAGCATGCAGATTACCTGCGGCACTAAATATAGACACAACTTTCAAACCTCCAGCGGAGCTGGCAGCCTTAATTAGTTTTCTTATGATAATTTTGTCTAACCAGAGGGATGTTTTTAGTTCCTTTCTCCGTCTTTCCCCCTGCTTTTCTGATTTTTATTTGCTGATTTTGTGTCCTCAAAGGTGAAGAAAGAAACGAAATACAGTCTCAAAGTCTTTGTCATTTTCGCTTATTAACTCTCCAGTCGCACCTTTTGTACGACGAGCGGTCACCACCGCTGCTCATTTCCTTCCATAATTACTTGCAGAGGCTTGCACTGCCTGTTTTATATCAGTACTCGTTGATGTTTTCCCCATATTCGGTATTGTGGCCGAGTGCCCTGATGAGCGCAAGACATACGGCCTTGACATGTCACTGTTTTCACCAATTTTCATCTTTCATATTTCTCGCTGTTATTGTTTCTCTCATAATCTAATTTCTACCTGGTCATTTATCTGATCTGCTATTAATTAGTGCCTTTCCAAACCTTTGGCCAACCAGTAATTTTTGCAGCATCTTTCTTTTATATTTTTATTTAAATGAAATGCCATCCATAATATTCTCCTTAACCACGAATGGCGAATCCCTCTCGTAGAGTCTTTCGAACTCAGTGCAACATATTTTTGCAGCAAGTTGTTATATACATCCTTAAATGGTTGTCATTGTGTCTCTGATGTCTTACATTTTAAATCTCGTCACTTTAACCAATTCCATTTTAATGAGCTAGTAATTTTCTTAACTACATTTCAAGGCATTAATTATAGACACAACTTTCAAACCATCAAACGGATTGCAACAGAGAGCAACAGAGAATACAAGCCAACTCCCCTCCCCCACACCCTACCCCCCACCCCATACCAGAACAAAACTTGTAAAACAAAACTTGAAACCGTGCTGAGCATTTTTCTCTGCGGAAAGACAATATCAGAGATCAAAGGGTTTTAAACACTCTGATATGGACAGCAGACTGCAGTGTTAATATTGCGATTTGCTGCTCATAAGAATGTTTTATAATTATACTGGGCGAGTAATGTTGAAAACGCACGTACACAGGTCTATCGTTATAACCATTGTCTGTGACCACAAGAGAGATCCAATTTCCCACATTGACATCCTGTTTCACATTCACCTTTGTACTTGTGACAAGTTAATAGCTCAACACCGTTTAGTTACGAATCGGCAATATGTGTCTTAGGCAATCACTTTATGATAAAAAAAAATATTTCCTGGATCAGGCCTGTGTACTGGAATACTTTCCGTACGTTTTCCGTAGCAACCAGAAAAAAAAAGCCAGTTCTTTCAGAAAGCTGCACATCTTTCATTCCAGGGAGTTAAGATGAGGACAGGTTGTAAAATAATGAACATTTCCACCACACCTCCCCGCCCACCAATCTCTCTCTCTTTCGCAATCATTAAATTATTTCCCATAAATATCCAGATTGCGAATTCCACAGCTGGAAGGCTGGAGCCAGTTGAGGCTAATTCTAGAGGTAAACAGCACAGAAGCAGACCATTTGGTCCGTTGACCCTGTGTCCACGTTAATCTCACAGTTTGTTATAAACGTTGCCCACGAAATGGACACCGCATTGCTGCGTTGTTTCCCGGGGACTGATCGTCCAAACTCTGGCATTAGTTAAAAGGTATTCGGCCAGTCGGGACATGGGCTGCCCACGCGATTATAAATGGAGTCTCCGAACAATCAGCATCTCTTACAGATCATTATGGACCACGACACATAATCATTTATAATACAATCTCCAGAGCAAATGCTGCAAACTTATGCTTCTCGGAACTTATAACAGATATTTGAAGAACAGTTTGTGTTTAAAAAGGGTTCATAGACATGGCAAAAATGGGCCAATAGCGTTGTTGTTTCTTGAAGAATGTACTAAGTCAGACGGCCCATTTGACCAGACATTCATTATGTCTAGGAGGGATATTCAAATCCTCCCATGACTGCTGGTTATCTTGATTTCTATTTGCGAATTTTTTTTGGAAAAGTTATGTCTTTTTATTCTATATGGGCACCACAAGGCTCAAGAACACGGCGAGCTGCATTCAGGAAAAGTGTTATCCCACTTGTTTCCTTTTGAGTCACTCGTCCACTGGCCTGATGTTGACTTTCCTGAAAGTAGCCACCCACAGTCCACTTTGGCCAGATCCTGTTTGGCCAGACATATTGAAATCAGCCATCCTCCAATTCAGAATCTTTATTTCTGGTCCTTCTTCATCCTTTCCCAGAGAGACTTTGAATCTTACAGATTTTGGTCAACATCCCCTAAATGATCCCCCATTGACACTTCTATCAGTTTTCAAAGAGAATGAACATATCCAATCTTATTTCTTAATTTACTGATTCGTCAACTTGCATGTAATGCACTGTAAAATTCGAACAGCTCACATTGTCGTTTTTCAAGCGACATAATCCAAATTTTTCACAGTGAATGGACTTCATTTAATTGAGTCCTATGTAACAGCATCCGACCATAAAGTAAAGCCGACATTTGTATTAAGACAGATGGAATTTACCTTAATGAGCGATATTTCAATGAAGATGTGATGCAAGGTATTTTTAAATAAACCACGGGACACATTAGCTATGCTGATAGTTGTGCTGAAATCTACCTCCAAAACGAAGGACCTTGAGATACGTGGAACAATGTCAAATGATGGCAGAATGTCACAAAGGAAAGACGATACTCATCGATTGGAGGGTATTTTTGAAAAAAAAATGTTCATGGAATGTAGGCTAGGTCAATATGTATTGCTTGTTCCTAACTGACCATGTTCAAAGGACATTTAAGGGTCAGCCATTACTGGGGATCTGGAGTAACGTGTAGACCAGAAGAGGCAAATGGCTGTGTTTAATAAAGTTTCCTTTAGTCATCAGAAAATTTTCAGCTAAGCTATTTTTTTAACAACTGGTTTGGAATTCTAATTTCATTACTCACTAGTGCGGGATTTGCTGCTATATCACAAGGATATTCACCCTTGTACTCCATTCCACCAACCCACCGACAAAATCACTATGACACCACGACCCCCCTTCCTTTTGTCGTACGGCCAAGAGTGAGGAAGGATGTTTGTTACACTTAAAGCAAAGCATCACATTCAAATCTTCAACGAAAATTGCAAATGTCAGGCCAAAAGTATCATTGTGGATGTGGAGATAACTAGCTTAGAATGTCACAAATTGAAATCCTGAGCTATGTTACCGTACAGAGCGCGGCTTCTTTACAATTAAACGAACAGTTGGCATGTTTACATCTGTGAAAGGGCCTTGTGATTCGCGAAGGGGACCTGGCGTGTCTTCATGTAGATGTTGAACACTGCCCTGGTCACAAAGGGGTTGTGTCACCAGCCCCTAAATTTAACAAAACGCAGTCAACACAAAGGTCCAGTGCGAGGGATGTTACCAAAGTCATCATCAACACGAAGAGACTCAGATGTAAACAAGAAATCCGAGTGCAGGCATAGTACCTGTGTTATTGTTTTATTCTTCCTTCGGTCACAATTTCAACAAATAATGCTTTATTTTCAGGATAATCCAGGCAAGTTCATACGGCCGATGCTTGTAGGAACAACAATAATTACTATCTTAAATTCACTTCCCCTCTATATTCCGAGCCATATCACATGTATAATTTGACTATCGTCGCCACACTCTCCGAGATGTAAAACTTCACTTCAAGGTGTTTTTGGCCTTGTCTCAATTCTCTTACTGTTCCTCAAGGTGCACGGGCCAAAGCTATGTTTTCTGCAGATGTACTGTCGATCCCAGTATATCCCATGAAAGAATTAGTAATGCATGAGTGAAAATATGCACTAATAAGGGCATCTTAATGCGGCTTTGGTATGGCAATAGGTGTTATAAGGCAATGGAGATTCCAAGTGTCCTTATGATAATGAAAAGTTGATGAATTTATCAGCAGTTTAAAAAGACCAAACACTCAGAACACAACGCATGTTTTGGGAGAGCATACTCCTTTTGAAACCCTCTTACCTATATTCAGTATCCAGGCCAGTTTAGTGCAGTTAACCATGGCTTGGAATTCCTGTGCCTACATGCTGGAACAGGGGATCCTTACTGGTACACAGCAGATAATCTAGACATTTATATTACTGCATCACATTGTTCGGTGATCGTTTTATAATATGTCGGCAGTTTATCCATTAATGCTTGCTCCATCCATTGTAAAAGGAAATCTTCCAGCTTATCAATATATTTCTTCCATAAAGCAGAACGATCTGAGGAGAGCATTTATGAGATAAGTTAAATGACGAAATGCATTTGCAGGGAAATTTTTATGTACTCGACGAACAGTATAAGCTTGCCCGCTCAGATTGTATCCAGGATCTGAATTTTAACGGAATGCAGAATTAGGACGATATCTTATGCTCTATAATTTCAAATGAAATTAGACTTCAACGGTCCATCATTGCAATTATTTGTGTTTCCTCTACAATGCACAGTACAACGTCAAATTGAATAGCCACACTCCTTTAGATTGGCCTAATATTATTACTCTTGCCATCACCCTTATTAAAGAAAGGATGCAAACTCCGGTGGAACATTTACGGGGCTGCATTGGTAGAGTAAATTCGACTATCCTGTAAACTTTAGTTCTATTGACCACTGACTAAAAAAATAAGAACAGAGATATCAAATTCCTCCAATTTCAGGATGAATGTCACGCAAGTAGACAAAAAAGTGCTTCTAAAATAAATGAATAAAAAAAAGGTATATTCACACCAATTCGATTCCTCTGACGGGGAAAGACCATTTCCTTTGGCGATGGAGCGTCTTGGGTTCTATTGTACTGAACTATCAAAACCTTCAACACGTGATTCGTGAACAAGGGATAAAAAAGTCACAAACATTAACCACATGACTTAAATGTCGGATTCACAACGTTCGAACTTGCCTAACTGACACAGATTATATCTGTGCTCTCGGTGCCATATCGTGTATAAGCTCAGAAAATTCCTTTAGCAACCTAGGATATCATATGAAATGCTGCTAAGTCGTTACTAAGCGAAATTTTCGCACGGTAAACTCTTTGAAATCTCCTATTTGCATTTAAGTTATATTGTTGATCAACGATTTGAAACATTGCTGAACCACAGAGCACTGAAAACGGACCTGTCATTCACCAGATACCCTCACAATCCGCTACAGCGGAAGACCCCGTGAGTTACTGAGGCCTCAGGATTCATTCAGCAGACAGAGAAGTAACCAGCCGAGGAACTACGCTGGAACAAACGAAAGATCTGGGTGTAAGATTAATATTTTTTTTCAAAAATTCAAAATTTATTCCTTTTCAATTGGTTTAAAATTTTAAAAGATAATGTTGCACAGTCGGTATACAATGAACAAAATGGTTCTCGAGGTAATAACAGGATAAAATAGCACTAACTGTATTTTGCTTCGTTATTCACAGTAATGCTGTGTGTATAATTTCAATCGGAATACATTGCAACTAATTTTTGATTATATTTCGGAGATTTTTTTTAAATTTCTGTCACGGGCCGTGGGCATCTCTTACAAGCTCTGCTTTCAATGGTCATTTAAAATTTCCCCCTTGAGAAAACTGAGTTGATCTTCCGTCTCGAACCGTCACAGGCTCTGTGGTGATGATATTCCCAGATTTTTGGTAGAGAAGGAATGGATGATTTCGAGCCAATAAGTGTGAGGGAAGGAACATGTATCGACAAGTGAGGAAGTTGTGTGATTTACATCGGCCCTTGAGGTAATCACAGTCCCAAACAAGCTGCCCCATGTCCTTCTAGGTGGCAAAAGTTGCGGGTTTGGTACGTGCTGACAACAATGCATCGATGGCTTCTCAGGCTGAAACCCTGCAAGGCGCAGCCCACTGCATTTTATGCTGCATCAGTGATGGAGGAGGAATTGTTTGAATTGAGTAGACTCTAGGTATTAATAACGTAACTCAGGATGTTTTAAGAGATTTATTCCCTGAATCCACCAACACCACCCCCTCCCTCTCCCTCCTCTTAAACTTTTTCTCCCTCTCTCCTCTTCTCTTCTCCCTCGCTCTACCCAAACCCCTACCCTCCTCTCTGTCACGCCCTCTGTATTAAGCTTCGACAGCCCTCCTCTGTATCTCTCTCTCTCTCTCAATCTCTGTTAATGAATTAATCCAGGGCGTTTTATGGGAGCTGTTCCCAAATCAACCTTCCTTTTTTTTTTCCTCTTCCTCCAGTTCTTCTTATATCTTCCTCACCACATCCCCCTCTGTCTGCACTCTCTCCCCATATCTACAAACTGCCCCAACCGACTTTATTTTCCACTCACTCTTTGTCCCTATCTGTTACATCCCACTCCCAGTTCTTCCCCTCTCTCTCCCTCACACATGCCCTACCTCCTTATCTACCCCAACCACGGCCAACTCCCGCTCTTACTCGCCATCTCCCCCATCCATACCCAACCATTGCTCTTATCGTAATCCCATCTCTCTCTCCAACATCCAAACCCTCTCTCTGCCCTCCCCCTCTCCATCTCGTCCTCTTCTTCCCCATATCTCCCACGCAAAGCCACCTCCCGCTCTCTCGTTCTCTCTCTCTCTCTTCCTGTCTCTTCCGATCTGCTTGTCTATCTTTACTCCCACCCTCTCAATCTCTTTCCCCTCTCCAAAACTCTCCGTCTCTTCCTCTCCTACCCATCCAACACCCTGCTAATTACCCCTCAATCTCTCTCTCCACCTCAATCTGTCCCACCACCGCCTTCTCCCCCTCACTCTCTTTATGGTGCTAGCTCTCTGCTTGCCCCTGTCTCTCTGTTTGCCTTCTTCTCTTTCTAACACGCAGTTATGTTTCATTTGTTTTTTTCATGTTTTTCCTTTGTGCACATTGTGGCATATTTTATTTTTAGGTCACTCCGATTGTCTTGGGAGTGTTGTTTATTCACCATCGGATTATTCACTATTGGACAACAATATCTCCGAACACAGTGTCCTTATCAGGAATTTTCAGGACACAATGGTTGAGTGGTCTGAGGGTAAGTTTCAGGTTAAGGTCCGGAGAAAGAATGAGATGGTTAGAATTGAACATGTTAATTGTATGAACAGTGTACGTGTTTTCTTGCACCAAAGGATAACTGATTGAATTTCAACGTCATCCATTCAGAAATTATCACCAATCTTTCGCATTCACTTCTCGTTTTTTGTTAATCCCCGTAGGTACTTTGAAGCAAATGTGAATATACACAACGCAGTCAATTTAGAAGAAACATGGCAGTTTTCTTTTACAAGAAAATTGCACTGAAATTAATTTACAAAAAGGGTGATCAGATGTTTTCCTGCCTTTCTGAATGTCGGCCACAGTCTCCGTCAGTTTTAAATGCAATCCCTATTTTTTATTCATTCAGAGTCTCTGAAACTGTTCTTCCAAATGGCCACGTCAGAATTGTTTCCGTCATTGCCAGAGTAAATCCTGTACCTCGCCAATATATTTCATTGATTGCCTTACATGGTATCATAACTCGTTCTGCACTTCGTTGCCACTGGCTTCCCATTGACTGGAAGATAGTTTTTGCAACATTTTGGATCCAGAATGAATGCCCCCTTACATGACAAGCAGTGAATGCTACTTACCACAGTCTCACCCAGACAATCATACTGCGAAGGAACCTGTTGGCGTGTGAGGGCACGATATCAGCCCACGATGTTTTTGCTGTTTGTAGCATTCATCTCTCGCCCTTATTTCTCATTGCACTCATAACTTACCGTAGTTAGGGTACTTGTATATATGGCATCCTAGCCCTCCATCTAACCCTTAAAAAACGCCTGGAGAAGCTAACATCCCAACACAATTGGTCGGAGTTAACTGTGGTCAACGCACGTGAATAATCTAGCAGAGGAAAAAGAAGAGAGCCATATTTTAAAGCAGTTGTTATCATTATAAACATTGTGTATCAAGTGAAATGGACATTTGCTTTCCAGTTTACCTTTGTGGGAGCCTCTGGTACTTTTTAGTATCTCAGCAAAATTTATGTCTTGTGAGTATATCCAACTTGGAATTCGTTCAAACAAAAAAATTCAATTGCAGGAGCACTGTGTTAACGTTAAATGCTGTACCCAGCCGATTTAGCATGGAATTGACAAGTAGCCTTGAGGCTAATAAGCTCACTCAAAAGATAGCTCTGGTGATGTGGTAGACCCTGTACTGTGTTATCGTGTAAAACAAATGATATTGAATTGGCAAACCCGTTCAACAGTTCTCCAATTTCATATCAATAAAGGAAAACAGTCAAAGGCAGTGGTGCAGGTTAGATATAGATGGAACGACAGTTGAATTATCTGCACCCAGTCTTGGGCAGGTTTGTATACAGGCATCAGGGAAAGTGATCTCAAGGCTGACAGGGGAACTAATTTTTCGATTCAAATTGTATTACCAAGTATTTCAACGGCCAAATATTGACCAATGCCACGCACACATATTAAACTGCTTCTTTAGAAGAAAATGATTGCAATTTGCAATGAATGGTATTTTGTATGTCTTTGGCTCGGTGCCCCAAATGTAGTTTCGGCCAAGCATCCAATGGTTTTGTGTGAAATATAACAATGGACAGATATTAGAATCAATTATTGCTTTCTCTCCGAAGCTGTGGGCCTTTCTGGTGGCAAACTTGAGAAGTGTCTTTGTGTTGGCAGTGGATGTGTTCCTGTTTCATTTCGACGTTGGCACTTGGCCTGGACCAAGATTGTGTTCTTCTGGAAGCATCGGAGGTCTTTGTACAAAACCTGTGAGTAGAGAATAAATTCTTCACGTATGACTGATTTATACAAAGTCAAAAAGTCAGCTCCAGGACTTGTTTGCTTTATTTTATATAGACCTGCTGAGAGCCAACAATATGGAAGGGGCTTGCTCCCATGTTACTGTCCCACACGAAACTACATCCATCTGGCGATGGAAGAAAAAACAATTTGCGTTTGCCTGACAATTTTAACCTCAGGAAACATCCTCAGCTGCTTTACAGGAGTGTTACCATCCAAATCTCACAACTAGACATGGGGGGAGATAGAAGCTTTGGAAACAAAAAACATTTTAAAATTGGGTTGGAGGAACACATTAGGGTGCATGGCTGCTGAGCAGTTTGGTGCAAGATTCCATGTTGGCAGCGGTGTTTTGTTTGACTTCAAATTTGGGGCAGAGTGAAAACTAGATGGTGGGTCAAGAGAACATGGGAATAGTCGAGACGGCGGAAGCCAAGTACTGATGAGACTAATCCCGTCCAGCTACCAAGTTGTCACTCAAAGGCCTATAGAACCAAATTGGAGATGCTAAGCACGCCAAGTCAAAAGAGCCGACCCCGCGACAAATGCCTGCTTCCCCACTCCTCCCCAGCCATAATTCATAGCCTTTTGCTCGTGACAACCGCATATTTCTCGTTTTGGATTCAAGCAATAAGTGGGAAAAATATTGCTCTGCTTATACCTGCTGAAGCCTCTGCTTATCTGTAAATATCTCTCTCGTATGCACTGCTCAGTCTTAGGTTTTCTAGTGGAAAGGCCTCAGACTGCTCACCTGTATGCACTGTCAAATTCCTTATTCAGAATCCCCAAAACCAGCTTGGTTTAAATGCCTCTTGGAAGTCAATTCATTCATATTTTTTTTCCATGAAGGGGGCTGCATATGTGGAGGTAAAGGCGTGGGTGTAAATAGATCACAGGCAGAAGCGTGGTGGGTTGAAAGCTCGACTTATCTGTTGTATAAATTTTAATTTGTCCACTCTCCTGCTAACGCGACCATCAGATATCCCACCACCTGAGATACTGAGACAACACGACTAAATCGATGCCAATATATTTAACTTTCCATGGACGTCCATTCAATGGGAAATAGCGAAAGCTGCCTTCCAATACAGCGTTGCCCCGGATCAATGCCCCATCCCATCTGTTTACTTTCCCCAATTGTAACTATATTCGCTGCCCGATATTCTGGGATAAGTTTCTTCATGAATTGTGCTGTCACAGTGGAAACGAGACTCCTCGTAGCCAGAAGTCCTTTTGCTTATTTCCAATTTTCCATAACATATTCTTGCCACTGATGAGTAGGGATATCCTTTCAAGTTCCTAGGCATCCTCTGGTTCCTAGTGCTGCTGGCGATATCCATATCAACTTTGTTTCCTTTTGTGCATGGGAGGCGATGGGCAGCAAATCGAAAATCGTTCTTCAAAAGGTAATAATTACACTGAACCAGATAATACTAGGTGTTAATCTGAGGAGCAATAAGTGACTTGAATCTCCACAGCAGCTTTTCTGATCAATAGAATGCGTTTTAGAAGGAGTGAAGTAGTCTCCTATCAATAGGAATGTGAGTACGGCTATCTCTTATTTCGTGGGTGTTGGTCAAGAGCTCTGAGATTCGGAGGGATCTGGTTTTCACTGTGCAAGAATCACAAAAGTCTAGTGTGCAGGTACTGCAAGTGATTAAAAAAACTAATTGAATGTTATAATTTATTGTGAGGGGTATTGAATATTAAAGTAGGGAGATTAAGCCTCAGTTGTACAGCGCACTTTTGAAAACACATCAGATTTTTTCAGGACAGTACTGGTCCCCTTAATTAAGGAAGATGAAAAATTATTAGATGCAGTTCAGAAAAAGTTTACAAGACCAACATCAGGAATGGGTGCGTGATCTTACGAGGAAAGGTTGGACAGATTAGGCTTGTATCGAATGGAGTGTAGAACAGAAAGAGATATCTTTCTGGAAACGTATGTGAGCCTGAGGAATATTGATAGGTTGTAGCTGGAGGTGATGTTTCCTCTTGTCGGAGAACGTAGAAATAGGCGTCACTGTTTAAATTAAAGTGGTCACTCCTTTGAGTCAGAGCTGAGGGGAATTACTTTCCCTCAGGGAGTGGTGAGACTTTGGAACCCCCTTCATGAAAAGGAAGTGGAAGCAGGTTCTTTGAAGATTTTTAAGGCAGATGTTGAATAAATTTGGTGTAAAGTTTTATCGGGGGTCGGCGGAATTTGGGATTGAGGTATCATTCAAATCAGCCATGGTTTTGTTGAATGGAGGAACAGGGTCGGTGGGCTGGCTGTCCGACTCCTGCTCCTTGTTCATGAGTTTGTATGCTCAAACACACGGAAGCAAGAGCAAAGTGTTAACTAGTTATTGAATGGCTGCTGTGATAGGAAACTGTGGGTGGAGGTGGAAGTCAAATGCTTTTCACATGCTTGTGTGTTCCCAAGGGTCACTTTTGGATCAATTACTATCTCCTAACTTCTATTAACGAACTAGGGTATGGTGCAAGACGCAACATGATACATCTTGCAACCTGAACACAACTTGGTAATTCGGTAGATGTTGTTGAGAGGGGTTGTTGACTCCAGATGGCATAGACAGAATAACGAAATGGGCAGGAGCTTGGTCGATGAAGCTGAATGCTGTCATGTATAATGTTTGAAAAGGCAAAAATGGCAGGACAAATTTCAATTCACATTTTGAAAAGAGGTGAAAAGAGCGGTCTTCCTGTTCACACAGACCAATCATAACTTTTTTTATTCGTACACAGGATGTGGTCATCTCTGGCTTAAGGCCAGTATTTGTTTCCACACTCTGCGTCAGATGGTATATAAAGGACAACCACAGGTAGGTCAGACCAGGTATGGATGGCATATCTCCTTCCCTAAAGGACAGTAGTGAATCATATGGGGTTTCAAAGCAATTGGCAATTGTTGTTCCATTCTCATCAACAGGGTTTTAATTCATGAATTTTACTGAATTCGAATTTCACCATCTGCTGTGCAGAATCCGGGCACACAGAGCATTACCCTGGGTCTTTGGAATAATAGTCAGTGACAATACCACTATGCCACCGCGCCTGAATGGAGTTATACAGTCTGAAATCGGCTGAATGTATGCCAACTTTATAAATCGCTGCTTGAGTCAGCTGGAGGTTTGTGGACAATTCCTCACACAACACTCTTCGAATATTGAATGATTTTAAAAGTGGAAAAGGGGAACTGTCTATGCTTGCTAGACAGGAAATGGACATCAGCTGTAACGAGAGGCTAAATTATAGCGATGTCGCTCCTAATTGCCAAAAATAAATATTTGGAGGTGACTTACTAAAGCTTTTGAAGTTGCTAGGAGGTTTTCATCTAAGGGACAGGGAAATGCAGCTCCCCCTAGCGATTGGCTGGACAGCCAAGAGGCATAGAATTAACGTCTTTGCAAGTAGCTTGAGAATAAATCAAGCTAATTAATTTCTCACACAGTTGCCTGAAATTTGAATAAGAAAAACAGAGTGTCTGGAAATTGCTAACAGAAATAATTTTAAATGGAAATCGGGTAGCTCGTTGAGAATCAAAAATTGAAATGCTTATGAAGATAAAGGTTGTGGGCTGCAGATATGGGACAGAGCATCACTGTTCTCCATTAACAAGACAGCACGTGGAGGAAGGGCATATGTGTTGTTAATGTAGGAGTCAGACCCGCACGGATAGCTGCACTTAGAGGACAATAGAGTACATTCCGGTCCAATACATGTCTGAATGCCATTCGGTCACAGCACCATTGGGTCATGAGACAACTTATGTGCAGTGTTATTTGTGTGTTATTTGTGGCGAGAGGAAGTCGCTGCCTGGGACACCCAGATTTCCACTTAAATTCCGGCTCTGTTCAGTTGGATTTCAGGGTAGACAGTAGATATAATCGCGTACTATTCACATTATGACCCATTTATTGTAGTTTATAATAAAATTACCACTTTGTTAGCATCAAGTTTAGTTTAAGCAAATTAAATAGTGTGTGGAACGTCCACTCCTGGGCTTGTGATTTTGCATTGTTCTCACCAGTTTAGTGAGTTACATTTATTTTCTGACTCAGAGCGAGAGGGCTAGCAGCACCCTAGGTTTATTCCAACATTTCTGAAAATGGTGTTCATTTCTCTAAAAGAATGCCATATATAAATGGATTCATACATATGACTTCATAGGCATATACATACATATATTAGGCAAATATTCATTGACATAATCGTTTTTCAGAATTTACATTCATTCTCGTAATTAATGTCTACCATCTGAATGACTTCCCTTGTTTGTATCCAGGATGTAAAGAGGATCAGAAGGACCTAGTTATACGTATGCATAGATCCTTGAAGGAAGCATCACAGATACAAAAGGTGTTTTTTACAGCATTTGAGATACTTGCCTTTATTCGTCGAGGCAGAGAGTACAAGAGCAGGCCAGTTATGTTGGAGGCGTGTGGAACGCTGGTTAGGCCCCATCTGGTGTACTGTATGCAATTCACGTAGCTTCACTATAGGAAGGATGAGATTGCACTCTCCAGCATGCAGAGGAGATTCACCGGGATGTTGTCTGAGCTGGAGAATTTCAACTATGAAGTGAGGCTGGACCGGCTGAATTGGAATTCCTTAGATTACAGAAGGCTGAGAGGGGACATGAAAGAGTGAATCTACATTATGAGGGACATAGGTAGGGCAGATGGGAAAAATAAAACCTTTCCCCTTAGCGGAGGCGTCACTAACCAGTGGACATCAATTGAAGAAAAGAGGCAGGAGTTTTAGAGGATATTTAAGCATTATTTTTTTTCACCCAGTGTGCGGTGGGGGGGGATGGGTGGGGGAGGGGAATACGCGGAACACACTGCCTGAGGGGTGGTGAGGCAGGAACGCTCAGAAAATTTAATAAGTGCTTAGATGAGCACTTGAAATTCTATAATACACAGGGCTACTGCCAAGTGCAGGAATATGGAATTAGAATAGATAGGTGATTGAAGGCCGCCAAGGACATGATTGGGCGAATTGCCTTATTATGTGATTTATAAATATAGGTTTCTATGACTGTTTCTCTTCACTGTTTTGACATCAAATCTGTTTTCTTTCACAGCTGCCCAACGAATCAACTCTTCAGGACATCAGCTCTCAAAAGCCAGTTCCCCAGGGTCCAGTCTGTCACAATGTGCCACCTCCAGCACCGCACCATTCCACTGTGATTGGCAGAGCAGGAGAGTCAGTGGGACGAAATCTGCCACTGTCGTGACTGAGGCCAGTCCATGAATGAGTTTGCTTTAACATACCAAGAACGCACGTTGCTGACTGAAATAAAGCAAAGTGATAAACAGAATGAAGTGTCATCGGTGAGCTGATCAACTGAACGTAAAAGGACAGTATGAGGCCATTCTACCCTTCGTTATTGTGTTGGTTCTTTGAAATATCTCTTCAATTAATCAGTGTCCACAAGTTATTTTCCTACAGCCAGACAACAATTTAATCAATGCACACTTTAAACATAATATTGAGCCTTTTTCCTCCAGTATTTCAAACTGGATATAAAGTTTGACAACTACACGTTTGACTGTTTACCCCAATTGCACATTCCACCCCTCCCCCCTTTCATTCTCCGCTCGCCCACCTTGCCACCTCACTAAACACTGATATATTTCCAATAATGCCTCCCTCCTTCATCTCCTCCCATCCATCACTAACAGGTTTCTCTTTCCATTCTCTGCCCAATGCCGTTGTCTGGACCCGCACCCACTTGCCTTCACTTCTTTTCATTGTTACCCAGCCCTTTGCCCGCTCTCATATACCCATCCTCTGTGTGGTCTTTCATTGATTCTCGTGATGAATTCCCACTTGTTGCACTTTCAAAAAGTGGTTTATTAGAGTTCATGATTTAAATTTGCCTAACAATCCAATGGAGTCTACGAAAACAAATCTCCGCTGGGCCACTATCCCCATATCCCACACAGAGCTGTTCTCTGGAATGCCAGTGTTCTGAACACCAGTCACTCTGGCTCAATCTCTTCCTTTCAGAAATCAGAGAAAACGAGGTAACTGACAAATTGGAAAAAAAAGATCTGGAGGAAATTCTGAGTTACTTTTCAGCCCATGAACCTAAATGATACTGAGGGAGTTAATCTTCACCCTAGCCCACAGGTCCCAGGAGGTACACTGGGCTGCGGGAGCAAACTTCCACACAATACGATGGAATGATTAATATTATTAAGCATGCTGCACAAGAAAGTACGGGCAAGGGGACAATGTTGAGCCTTTTAATAGACAGCGTTTTACTCTCCAGTCTGTTTATTATTCCGAAGTTTGCAGATCTCATAATATAGGAAGCTAAATGGATTCACTTTCATCTGTTCAGGGAGATGGGAAACTATTTTCTCACAACCAACTCAGAACAAAAAAAAATTATATCGATTTCCCTCTCATTAACTTGATGCCTTTCCAGATTCACTTCGCCTTCAATATTGTAAAGGCCTAAAGATAATTAATAGTTGCCTCATCTCACACAGCTGTGATGGATCACGTCTTTGGTTCGGAGCAGACCAAATAAAACGCAGCATTCAGTCTGTGTGTGAGGGAAATGATCTGTAGAGGGCGGCTTCCGACTGGAGAAAGTGATGGGTGCTGTGGGGCCTGTTTTGAGACCTTTGAGAGCGCAGAAGTAGAGGGAATCCGAGGGGGTGGGGGGTTGGGTGGGGTGGTGGCAGGGGCTGCTGAGTCGCTTCATTTAACTGACAGTGAATCAGAGATTTTAGGGATCGTGTTCTGCTTTCTCCACCGACTATGAGAAGAATTAATACAATTCCTGCTGTATCCCTCCAGCTCCTTGGACAAAGGCTAAGATTGGGACATGGTAGGCTGAAATAGTACGCCCGTAACAACGTGATAAAACACCATAGATACCCCATAGATACCCAACCAATACCCCAACCATTCCCTGCTTCTACACTCAACAGAATGGGAGCCACAGAATTCACATTTTATTCTAATTAAAGTGTGCAGGTGCAGTGCACAAAACCGCCCTCATTATCCAGCTTCTGTTGACTCTCGGAGGTAAATATAATTCTGGGTAGTGTCCTGAGTGGTGTCCATCTTAAAAGCAGGGGCAGATGTACCATGAAATGACCCTGTCAGCTGCCCCAAACTTCAGTGAGTCCACAGTTCATTTCCTATCTGATTCGCAAATTCCTGAATTTTCATCATGTACATTGATCCTCACAGGAACACGAGAAATTATTAGTCTCGACCTCGAATATACCATCCTCTGGTATCCAAATATCAAACGATTCACAGGCTTGTGGTGAACTCGGACAGACGCCTCAAATCAAAATACCCATTCACATTGTCATCGAGCACACTCCCTCACCACTTCCCCCTCCCCTAACCTTCCCCCCTCCCCTCCATCTGTTCCTCTGCACTCCCATCACCCTCTCCCTTCTCATGATTTCTCTCTCTCCCCTCTCCATTCAACACTGCCCCTATCCCCTTTACCTCCGACTGTGCAAATCCCCTCCCCCTTCCTATTCCCCCTCAACCACTCCAACACAGCCGCTCTCCAAGCGTCCCCCTCCCGACCTCACCACACTGTCTGTGCAGTGAAATGCATGGATACAATGGACGAGATTATATTCAGATGCTTCAGCCCAGCAACAGTGCCCGCGGCTCAGTTCGTTAAAGAGCCTCTTCAGTAGAGAGGAGATGCCCAGAGATGCCGCTTAGCCTTATCGCAGATTGTTTTTGTTCAACATCCCATCAAAGGGGAAATTATTAGCAATAGAGGTGCAAATTTCTATGTGATAAAAAAACCCTTGAGGCCATGATCAATACAGGGAAATAGAAACTCAAATGGTCCAGTATACATTTCAGCACTAAGTATACCCAGTGGGCTGTAGCGGTTCAAGAAGATAGCTCTTCACTAGCTTCTCAAGGGCACGTAAGGATGGAGAGTAAATGCTAGCCCAGACAACGAAACCCACACCCTGTGAATTATTTTTTTAAAAAAACTTAATCCTCTTCTTGATGTACAGGCATCAGGACTAATTTTGAACGACAAGGCGGTGCTGGGAACTGAGTGCACACGTGGCAGGAAAGGCAGTGGGACGGAATGATAATACGTTAAATTATTATGTTTCCAAAATGATTCAATGCCCTACAAAATGTCATTGCAACAACTTAGAGAGAGACACAGAATTTGCCTTCTTGCTTTCACGGTGGGTGACCTCACACCATCCCACGACTAAGAACAAATAAAGTTGTTGTCTTCACCAAAGATCCACCCCCCACCTTCGATTGCAACTTCCTGGTGGCACTTCTGCAACTGGATGATGCTCCTTTACGAACGTCAGCTTTCAAAACATTCGGAGCCCAGTGCAGAGTATTGGCGAGATGGTTTTCTCGTGCTAATGAACAAGTCACTTAATCCAGTGGCCCAGGGTAACGATTCAGGGAGTCGTGTTCAAATCCTGCCGCTTCAGATATTAGAATTTGAGTTTTATAAATATCTGAAACCTACTGTAATAAAATCCCTTTATCTGGTTACCTTTCGGGAAAATAATTTGCTCTGCTTACACGGCTGTGCCACATGTCACTCCAGACTCATATTAAAAATGCAGTTGACTCCTTAAAATACCCCCTGAGAAAGAATGGGCTATAATTGCTCACCCAACCATTGACAGTAAACATGTCCAACCAATGTAATGAAGAATTGTGACATCACACGCTACCATTGCGACAGATCGAGTAGTTGGTGCAGCGAGAAGTTTGAGGAAAGAGACCCCAAAGGGTGGCAGTGGGGCTTCGGCCATTGGAAATGATCTCTCGAGGGAGGGCTGGAAATGGAGAGTGCGACTCAGAGTGCAATTCTGCAGTGAATACTGCATTTATGACAATTGTGCTCTGAAGCACTTCAGTCTGGATTTTCATCTATTATAATAACTTGAATATAATTGCACTGTCGGAAATGACCATGTTGAAATGTCTGTAATTTTCATTGATTCTATTGAAGAACCTCATGATCTATGTGGAAAACTGGAATCTGATGCACTTTTTGTAATGGCCATTTTGAAACTTTTGTAAAGTTATTTCATGTATTTTATAAAATAAGTACATTAGTAATATAGTAAGTTATAAAGGATAAATTATATACAGCTTAACTATGTTATAGGATATTGAATATGGTTGTGGGAAACCAGGCTTTCAAAGCCTGGATAAATCAGTCGATAGAACATTAGCTTTTTAATCTCACTTTCCAGGGTTCAAGTTCGTATTCGGACGCTGAAGGTTTAACAGTGCCCTGAGAGGTGGAAGGGTTAGATAGTGGGTGTTCTTTCAGAACACAATTGACATCGATTTCCCTTAAATTTCAAAATCGCCACGTTATTTGCTTCAATCTTTTTTTTTGAACGGTGTTATACTTTTCTTTTGTAAAAACAAAATTGCTTCCATACTTGGCTCTGATTAGTCCATATATTCCCTTTCTACGGGCTACCGGAAATCATTTCTCTGTCGTGATGATGGATGCTATTTTGTTTAGATGTTCTTGGAAATATGGTGGCAATCTATGAAGAAGCCTGTATGTGAGAGCCTGTGTGCACGCGTGTGCCTATGTTTATTAAGCTGCGGGACGTAAATAAAGATAGCTCATCTGTGAGGACTGAGGGATAAAATAGTAAAGGGGTTTCAGATTCATTAATTTTTAATTAGAGTTTCTGATGAGGTTGCATTTACACGTGCATGGGTTGAATTTAAAATCTACTTTATGAGATACGTGGAGGCTTGATTTTTCAGCTCTTGACTTTCAATGGAAAGTTGAGAAGTGCCAAAGAACTTCAGGACTTGCAAACGTTTCACAGGTAACAAAGGGGATGATACATGGAAGTACGTTGACATAACGTAGAGGCATTAGGAGAACATAGAATTTAATTTTTGGAGACTTAGGATTTCCTGTTTACTAGACAGGCAATTTAACAAAGAAAGCCAGAGAACTGACAGCACCAGGACACATCTAAATCTAATCTTATCATTTGCAGCAGTGAATTTTCCTGCACGCATGACTTGAAATTCTTGACAAGTGATGAGGTCTTTCCAACTGGAGTGACCCAGCAGTTAATACAGCTGAGTTAGTTAAGATCCCAGTGGAAATCTTAAAATAACCGTCATAACCTATATGTTTAACTGGTATATTAGAGAGGCAACTCTAAATTCAGGGAACAGTCTAACAGTCCTCGAGAGGTTTTAATATTAAAATAACTTGAAGATCATATATGTAAAAACACATTTAAAAACATACACATGGCTAAAAATTTGTATTATCATAACTTTCAATAAATTCCCAAACTAATCTCCATTAAAGCATGAGCAAACCATATGCTATAAGCAGACACCAGGCAAAGTGTTTTCATCTTAAAAATTCAAAATGAAGTTTCTGACAGTGTGGATCCTTTGCAGACACAGTGCTATGATTAGAGGCTTTCATCTTGGATTGTCTTTGCGCTGCACACAAAGAACTGCTGTCTGTTATAACCAGCACATCTCAATGAATATACATTGTTACATCATCACCAGACCCTTTGAACTCCACCTTTTCAAACTATAAAAACACTTTCATAGCACCAATTATAATAGTAATATAAGCAAAGAACAAAGCAACGTGGATGCTGGGAATCCAAAATAAAAACAGAAATAACAATACGTCGAAAAATTAGCAGGTCTGACCGCATCTGCAGAGATTAATGCAGCTAACGTTTCGAGTCTGTATGACTCATAAACAGAACTAAGGAAAATAGAAGAGGTGAAATATCAGCTGTTTTAAGGTGGGAGGAAGAGAACGAAATTGGCTAAAATATAGAGAAAACGGTGAATGGAAATACATTCTAAAAAATAATAGAAATAGGGGGGAACGTAAAATTCTATATATATTACTGGAAAAAAAGGTGATCAGAAAGCGGGTGGGGATGGAGGAGAGAGTTCATGATCTAAAGTTGTTAAACTCAATATTCATTATGGAAAATTGTAAAATGCCTAGTCAGAAGATGAGGTGCTTTTCCTTCTGTTTGTGTGATGCTTCTCAGGAACATTGGAGTAGGCAAGGACTGATATGTGGGCATGGGAGCAGGGTGGAGTGTTGAAATGGCAAGCAACAGGGAGGCATGGGTCATGCTTGCGGAAAGAGCAAAGGCCTTCAGCAAAGCGGTCACCCAGTCTGCGTGTGCCCTCTCCAATGTAGTGGAAACCGAATTGGGAGCAGCGAATGCAGCAGATTAAATTGAGGAAAGTGAAAGTGAAATTCTGCTTCACTTGAAAGTACTATTTGGGCCCTTGGACAGTGAGGAGAGTGGAAATAAAGGGGCAGTTGTTGCCCCTTCTGCAGTTTCATCGGAAGGTGCCGTGGGAGGGTTTTCAAGTGTAGGTGCTGAAGCAGTAGTGGACCAGGGTGTCCCGGAGTTAAAGATCCCTGTCGTATGACACCGGGGTGTTTAAGCGTAGATGTGATTGTTGCTGGCATCATGCTGGACATGGCGCAAATGGCAGAGTATGATCCTTTGATTGTGGAGCATGGTGGTGTGATAAGTGGGGAGAAGTTGGACCCTATCTTCTTCAGGGAGGGAGAGGAAGTTGTGAAGGGGTATGCACTGGAGATGAGCCAGAAACGGTTGAGGGCCAAGTCAAACACCGTTGATGGAAAACCTCCATTAAGCAAGAAGGATGACACGTCAGAGGTATTGTTTTTGAAAGTGGCATCATCAGAACAGATGCGATGGAGATGAAGGCACTTGGAGAATGGTATGGAGTTCTTACTGGAAGAAGGATGTGAGGAGCTGTCATCAAGATAGCTGTGGGAGTCTGTAGGCTTGTAATCACTGTTGGTTGACAGTCTGTCACCAGAAACTGAGACAGAGAGGTCAAAAAGGGAAGTCCTAGATCTGTCGAAGGGTCATGAAGATTCGAAACGTCAACTCTTTTTTTCTCCACCGATGCTGCCAGACCTGCTGAGCTTCTCCAAGTAAATCTGTTTTTGTTTTGGTTTTCCAGCATCCGCAGTTTTTTTGTTTTTATCAGCCAAACTAACTTGCTTTATGCCAGTTGAGTCACACCCACAGACTAAGCCTCTATTTAAAAAAAATCCAATTATATACATTAATAACTTCGTGACATGAATGATTCAAAACAGCGGCCGAGCCCTAACAGCAACACTATTCATTTCTGCACCTACAGGACCAAGCATGCGCAGTGACGCCAATTGGAGAGCTTTCAAAACCGGACACGGGTATCATTCTTAATGGCATATTTCAGTATTGACGAAATAGAGAGAGGTTACATCTTAGGACACTGCGAAATAGCGAGGAGTTCCTGGCAGTGAAAAGATTGATGAAGAGGAGTCAAAGTCATGGATATGACCAGCGGCTCTTGCAAATGCTCTGCAGGGGCGGATTTGTTTGCAATGGAATGGAATGACTCCAATTTTGTGAGATATTGAAGAGAGCTGTGTGCAAGCACACTTTCAGAGATTGAATAGTTCTGTCGGTAAAGCATAAGGCTTTTAATTTGAGAGTTCAGGGTTCAAGTCAATGCTCAGGTGTTGCTGTTTTGCCTCCGAGCTTCAACTCTGTCGAAAGCATTTGGAGCTACTAGGTACTCACGTTGAATGCACCTGTCCAGTGAGTGGCTTGCCAGACCTCTGTTAAATTGAGGAGTTTTCTACTCTGAGGAAGGGTCACAGGGACTCGAAACGTTGACCCTATTTCTCTCTCAGCAGATGCCCCGAAAGAAGATGCGTTTCACCAGCGTTTTCTTTGGCTATGAGTTTTGTTGCTATCCTACCCGGGGTGTAGCTGAGATTCAGATTAAGTGGTGGGTATTTGTAGTTATTTCAGTAGTAATTTTGTTGACGTTTATAAACGTTTACAATCTTTCTCATGGCAGTAGATGTTTAATTAAAATTGAATAAAAACCTCTTGAGACTGGGCTGACTTATTCCTTCTGAAATGAAAGCATGTTTCTCGAAATTGCAAAAAAAAATGATAGTTTGTTCAAGTTCCCCCCACCCCCCCCCCCCCCCCCCCACCCCCCCCGCCACCCTGGGGTTTGAGCAACTGAATATTTACCATCGGCTCTTTCATAGTAATTGGCAAAGGTTACTGCCACCCGTGAGACGCTGAAAAGCAAATCCTTGATGCCGAATTTTCCTCTTGACCCTATCTGATTCAGACGTAGCTCCAGAGTCAGAGTCTGTACAACTTGTCTGAGCTTGAGCAGCTCCAATCGTTTTCTCACTCTTTCAGAATGTTTTTCAAATTTTTTTTTTTACTGCTTTTAGGTTTGGCTCTTGATGAGCCAAAATATTCCCACTCATCTGGATCGGGGAAAGAGTCCTTTGTTGATATTTAAATTTTAATGCAAGAAAAAGACCGTGATACGTCCAATCATGATCCGCCTGAGATAAAGGCAATGGGAGCATGACCTATGCGTATTGTGCTCCTAAATAACCCTTAAAACTGGGATGGATGCAGCTGATCCTGCAATTCTTCCACCCCAGGCCAATAAAATATTGGTGTTGCTCTGTTTAGTTTATTTTAGAATGTCAGAAACAGGGGCACGAGCAGCATCCTGTGGCCTAAAAGACTGTTCCAATGTTCCATATGATCATGGCTCATCTTCTGTCTAAATACAACATTCCTGAACTCTTCCTATGCCCCTTTGTTCCTGCAGGACACAGAGAAATATCTAAACCTATCCTGAATAAAAACAGCGCAGTTGCCCCATGTGTGGAATTCAAAATCTGGAAAAGCCCATTGATGAAAAGATTTTGGAAGGTACATTAATGAAAGGACAGTCGCTGGGGACTGTGGCACGGGCTGTCATATTCTCAAAACACGGCGTCGGCCATTATTAACGAGACAAGGAAATGTTTTCATCCAAAGTCTTGTGAACCTTCTGAATTCTAGATAGGGGAGAACGGTGCATACTCGCTGATTACAATCGAGGCTGATGTCGATAATTCCTGGTCTCCTGTCAGAACAAAAGTGACACGAGGGCAGTTCAGGAAGTTGACCCTGAGATAGGAGATGCACTCTGTCCTTATCAAATTTTGGAGTGGTCCTGGAGGGGTATAGATGCTGTTCCTGCTCCTATTTCTGAAGTTCTTAAAGACACGTATCAAAGCAACACGCAGGTTACATTGACCTCGGAGCAGAAGGAGCACAAATTTTGTTTTTTAATGGCTTAATCCAGAATACAATTTGCAAACCGCGTACACTGTACTTTCAGTAATGTCTTAAAATTACTATTGGATGGACGGAGATGTATTTAGTGTTAAAGTTGTGATCTGGGGAGAAACCTATTCGGCCTGCACTGTAGGACAGAAAGTTTTAGTCCAAAATGGGCGTACTGTTTACTAATAAATCTCGCTGTAAATACACAAGATATAGGTGGAAAATAAATTAATGGCAAAAACAGTCAGGCTGATATCCCTAACGTGTACTTTGAGGCTGTAGGAAAATCCACAACCAGCTTCTTCTGGTTATGTCAATCATTGGAAGTAAACTGTTGCTAAACAGGGACTTGAACTCTGGACTCTCAGATTAAAACCGTGATACTCTACTGACTGAGCTATCCAGGCTCTATTTTTGAACCAGCTGAAACCTCTGAATTCAGGGCATGGGAGTACTGTGGATGTGCGGTGATTTTGTACAAGTCAGCGAGTGCATTTCCCGAGGCTCTAACAGAACAGAGTTATATGAAAACTGATCAAGGAGGCAAAATTTATTACGAGGATAATTCATGAAGGTATTGAATGTTGGGGAGATCTGAAGGCCAGGAGAGGCGACAGCTGCTCCAACTTCTGATATTCTTGGAGACACTCGTTAGAGCAACAAGCAGGATTATGTTGAGCTCGGGAGGAAGGAATGTTGATTCAAACACAGCTTTCCGCTTGGTAATCGGTTAATTCGCCGTACTGTTAGCAACACACGGCCTGCTGTTGTCTCCAGTATGTTAAAATGAAGAGTAGGCTGATGGAGACATCCATAGGATTGAAAAGTTTAAACATGGAGACACTATTTCAGTTTGATGAAATTTGCGGTCGCCCATTTCAGGACAGAGATGAGGAGGATTATTTTTCTCTCTGAGTGTTATGCCACCATGGAACTCTCTGACTCAAAGGCAGCTGGATGCGTGGGTCACTGAATGCTTTTATGGCGCAGGGAGCTAGATAGATGATTGAATAAAAGCAAAACACGGCAGAAGCTGAAATCAGAATTAAAAACAGAAAATGTTGGAATAACTCAGCAGATGTAACAGCATCTTTGGGGAGAAAAACCAGTAAAGTTGTGACTCCATATGACACTTCTCTATAGTGGATAGCCTCTTGTTAGGAAGGGAATCAAAGTTTACGTGGAAGATGGCACAGAGGATGAATCCTCAAGAAAGCGATCAATCATTTTGCTCAGGCACTGAGCTTCACTGTCTCTTGAAATATATCACATCCTCCTCATATCATGCATTTCATTGCTAAAAATCCGCCCTTCATAGGCCTTTTCCAGGATATGCGGACCCATTCCCTTCTCTTCAGAAATATTCTTCGTATCCCCAATTCTCGATCTTCGACACTGTCATGTGGTGTGGCAACTGTTCTTTCCAATTGTCCAAGTTGTGGCCCCCAACGTTTTGAAGATGAAGTTAATTTAGAGACCAAGATGTTGCAGAAAAGGCTGCCTGGACGCTACAAATTGATGGATTATATGTCTAGGGCTTATAAAACGATGTAATGTGTTGTTGCCTCTGGGAAAGTGCGATGTCATTCACTTTTAATGCAACTCATTGTCACTGTAGCGAATCACATCATCTGGGAGCAGTTATGAGATATTAGCAGAGCGTGATCGTCTAACAAACATTGCACGTTTTACCATCTTCCACCAAGTTTCCTAAACTCAAATGTCAGTTACAGAGAAATAGACCTTTCAGTCACTGGTCATTCACGTGCTACGAATATGAGAAATGGAGGCACTGGCAGGAATTCATCAACTCGCATTCGACAGCACATTGCAAACCCATGATCGCCACCATCTAGAAGGATAAGGGGAGCAGATTGATGGGAGAACCATCTCCGGGAAGTTCCCCTCCAAGCCTCTCACTATGCTGACTTGGAAATGTATCTGCCGTTCATTCACTGTCGCTGGGACAAAACCCGGAACTCCCTTCCTAACATCAGTATGGGTGTACCCTGTCCACAGGGACCGCATTGGCTCAAAAAGGTAGCTCCAGCACCTTCTCAACTGGCAATTGTGGATGAGCAACAAATGCTGGCACAGCCATGGAAGCCCATATCCCATAAAAGAAGAAAAAAGGCATATTACCTAATGGTTTTCCCTGTTAATCCAAACATATGTGACTTTGTGACTCAACTTCAAAGTATACACCCGTCCGATTTTGGTAGGTTTAAATCTCCTGAGTAAGAGTATGTCCCCAGACATTTATATTTTCGATGTTTACGAACCTTCATGAAAGAGGATCCAACACAAATGTTTCTGACTTGCCTTTCAGCCCCCGGCCTGAATGTCACTTCTTCATTTCTTGATGTGCAGGTGTAAGGGGTGATTTTGAACTACGTTGAGGCAGTGTGACCTGAGGTCAATATCCCTGCCGTTTTTGGTGCGATAACACAGGGCATTGATTATGGTAATGCTGTTGATGTGGTGCACATGAACCAAAGAAATGCATTTAATTACGTGGTGCACAACAGAATTGCGAGCAGAGTTAGAGCTCATTGAAGAAAAGCAACAGTTGCAATATGGATATGGAATTTTTCTGATTGACAGATAACAAAGAGCAGTTATGAACGTTTGTTTTTTTTTTCTCTTCTGTAATTGGAATTCCCTAGGCATGGGTTTCAGGAATTAATGGCCTCTGAAATATATGTTAAACACCTAGATCCTTTTATACAGCACCTAATTTTAAAATTTGTAGTTGTTGCTACATTTGTAAATTTGGTTAACCATGTGGAGAATATTTTAGCAATTCAAGACAACGTAGTAATGTTGGCAACAGGGGCAGACAAGTGGCAGGTCAAAAGTAGTTGAGTGAATATGAAACGATTCATTCTGATCGGATTAACGCATAGAAAAAATACAAAACAAAAAGTATAGTTGTGAAGGGGTTCCAGGAGGAGTAGCACCTGGCTGTGCCTAGTTCTAGATGTGGCAAGGGAATTGGGAGAGTGGTTAAAAAAGCGTAAATCATCCTGAGCCATATCATTAGGGACATGTTCTATGAAGCCAAGAGGCTTAATGTTATTATGGCTGGACTAATAACTTGGACACTCACAGTAAGTTCCTGGAGTCCACGATTCGTCTCCCGCAATGTAAGATACTGGAATTTAAATTCAATGAATAAAAAACATTTCGAATTAAAAGTCCAGTCGCTCCAACAATTGGAAACATCTTCCTGAATTCGTATCCCTAACAAATCCCTCACAACCTTTTATGTTTCAAACGGAAATCATATCTGTCTTCTACACTCCAATAGGTAACGGCCCAACCGGCTCAGCCTTCCTTCATAAGATAAGCTGTTGAACCGAAGAATGAGTCGAGTGAAATTTCTCTGTGCAGCTTTGAATCTAATTATCTATTTATTTGAAAATAAGAAGTCCAAACCTGCAGAGTGCACAGTATTCCAGTATCACATGAGCCAATTGGCAGGGGAGAACTCCCCTGCGTGCAATGTTAGCTCCTCAACGGACACAAGATGACATGCTGCCAGTTTCACTATGGGACCTTGTTTTGTGAGAAATGGCTGCCGTGTTTCTTACATCTCAACGCAGTGAACACGGATTGCAAGCATTTCATGGGCTGCATCACACTCAGCGACATGCTCTAGAGAAAGTCCAATTGATCCTTTGGCTTTTGAACACATCAAACCTGCTCAGAGCAGCGCCCAGTGGCATCAACTCAGAACACCCCAAACAACACCACATTGTGTCACACACACACACACACACACACACACACACACACACACACACACACACACACACACACACACACACACACACACACACACACACACACACACACACACACACACACACACACGCACGATTCCCGATATCACTCACAAGCACTCTCTCTCTCTCTCTCACTCACTCTCTCTCCCTCTGCAGGCGTTATGTTTGTTTTATAGGGATCTCAAACGAGGTTCACCTGACCGATTTACATTGTGGTGTGCAACAATTTTAATTCTGTAAATTACCATTTTTAATTTCACTCAATTCCGAATCCGTCCTATTGTTGGACAGCCTGATTTGAGAGACTGCACCTGTGTAACCAAGCTGTGAGATCCACGGCCGTTTCTTCATGAAAATTTTGGAATTAAGGAAAGAGCAGGGAACTGGACAGCTCTGAACTTACTGCATCACAGAGCAGGTTTTAGAGGCAGAACAGCCTCAAACTGCTTTGATTCCTCATAATTTATTCAGTGGGCGCCACTGTGCAGCACGGTCGATACGCTGGAAGAGAAGACTTCAGGCAGATGAGTCACCTAATGTAGTGCGACATACGATGAGAAGGCCTGTCAGCACTGCATCATGGTGACAAGGCTGTGTGATAAGATACAGATATTCCCCAATTGAGAACAGGTATTATTTATTAAGAAAATACAATTTTTCTCACACACTCACTAAACACCTTTGCTTCTCAAGGAGCTGTTCCTAGCTCCGATCCCTCTGCATATTGATCAGAAAAAACGTCTTGGGAGATTCGATTGGGATCTGGAGAGAAGACCGGGCACAATGAGCAGTTATATATTATCTTAAACAAAAACAGAATTACCTGGAAAAACTCAGCAGGTCTGGCAGCATCCGCGGAGAAGAAAAGAGTTGACGTTTCGAGTCCTCATGACCCTTCGACAGAACTTGATTTCGAGTCCAAGAAAGAGTTGAAATATAAGCTGGTTTAAGGTGTGTGTGTGGGGGGGCGGAGAGATAGGGAGAGAGAGGTGCTTGTGTAGACAAACAAGCAGTGATAGAATCAGATCATCAAAAGATGTCAACGACAATGGTACAAAAGAACACATAGGTGTTAAAGTTAAAGTTGAGGATATTATCTAAACGAATGTGCTAATTAAGAATGGATGGTAGGGCACTCAAGGTACAGCTCTAGTGGGGGTGGGGGGAGCATAAAAGATTTTAAAATATTTAAAAATAATGGAAATAGGTGGGAAAAGAAAAATCTATAAAATTTATAGCGGAAAAAAAGAGGGAAAAAAAGGGGGAAACAGAAAGGGGGTGGGGATGGGGGAGGGAGCTCACGACCTAAAGTTATTGAATTCAATATTCAGACCGGAAGGCTGTAAGGTGCCTAGTCGGAAGATGAGGTGTTGTTCCTCCAGTTTGCGTTGGGCTTCACTAGAACAATGCAGTAAGCCAAGGACAGACATGTGGGCAAGAGAGCAGGGTGGAGTGTTAAAATGGCAAGCGACAGGGAGGTTTGGGTCATTCTTGCGGACAGACCGCAGGTGTTCTGCAAAGCGGTCGCCCAGTTTACGTTTGGTCTCTCCAATGTAGAGGAGACCACATTGGGAGCAACGAATGCAGTAGACTAAGTTGGGGGAAATGCAAGTGAAATGCTGCTTCACTTGAAAGGAGTGTTTGGGCCCTTGGACGGTGAGGAGAGAGGAAGTGAAGGGGCAGGTGTTACATCTTTTGCGTGGGCATGGGGTGGTGCCATAGGAGGGGGTTGAGGAGTAGGGGGTGATGGAGGAGTGGACCAGGGTGTCCCGGAGGGAGCGATCCCTACGGAAATTATATATTATCTTAGCCTGCCTGCTCCCTCAGGACATTCGTTGTTATCAGTACTTTAGCGGGTAGGTATCCTAAATCCCCGCATCAGAAAATCACAAAATTATGCTCCGCTCTACATCCACCAATCAAACATTTTCCATTAAAATAATCCAGTTGTAATGAAGTGTCATGAAGGCCCTAAATGTTATCTCCGCCTTCCTCTACACAGCAGCTGGCAGACCTGCTGTGATTTCTAGCATTTTTTTTTTACTGATAATCCAGTGCAGGGCTGGGCGAGGGGAGTACAGGTAGAATCAATAATTGGAGTCATTGCACGGGTGGAGCATCAGCGCAGAGAGATGTGTGGTGCCACATTGTCGGAGGCTCCGTGAAGGGACAGCGTTGCTCCATCATAGAGTTATTGCAGGGGGAATGTCGCCCTGTTAGAGGGTCGCTGCAGCGGCAGCGAAGCCCTGTCAGAATGTCACTGTAGTTGGAGCACCACAACGTTGTAGGGTGGCTGCAGTGGGAGCGCCGTCCTGTCGGGGACTTAGGGCTGTGGGAGTGCCCCCCTGCCGAAGGGTCAGAGCAGGTGGATCGCAACCCTGGTGGAAGGTCTGTGCAGAGGGAGTGCTGTACTGTCCGAGGTGCCACTTTTGCAGCAGATTGTAAACTATAACCAATTCTGCACTCCATGATAGTTTGCTCATTATCAGATTGCTGTGTTGGAAGTCTGCACTGTGCAAATTGATTGATACATTTTCCACATCACAACTGCGACTGAGCGAACCGCATTGGCTCTGAAACAAAAAATGGTAAATGCTGGAAAATCTCAGCAGGTATAACAGATTGTGTGAAGTGATAAACGGCGTGAACATTTAGAGTTCATATGACTTTCTTAGCTCTGAAATGTTTTCCCACTATTACAGAAGGTGGTACATTAATGCAAATGTTCCCCCAGTAGAGGAGTATGTGCACATCACCGAGCCACCATAGCAACTAGAATTCAGTAGCAGGATACAAAAAGCCAAAACATTTAGACTGGATTCAAGTGGCTTATTTCAAAACTGTCCAAAATGCAAAAGTTGTTTTTCTGATTGGCTGGTGGTTAGGACAAAATCTCTATCACAGCATTCACATATTCCGAACCTACAGCAAACAGATTTATTGAAAGACAACCTATAGGCCCCCACCATTTACAAAGCTAATTGACAGAGCTGAGATGGACACTGAGTCCTCTCCACCCAAACACAGACAGCAGGCAATGCCTCGGCTCCAAACTGGCCTTGTACTCAATTCCAAAGTCCTGATGGTGGTGCTAGTAAACCGGGCTTTACAATTGGATAGTTAAGGATGATATTGCTAAGTGTTATATATACAAGACCCCAACTTTAGCCCGGGAATTGCATTCAATTCATTGACTTGCGGGAGGATGTCCCTTGGACATGGTTGGGAAGAGTTTTGACGAGGATGGTATCAAGCATCAGGCAACGTGGAAGTATTGGATAATCTGTGAATGTACCCCTTAGACCTGAGAAGGTGAACAGGAGATTTAATAGAGGCGTTCAGAATAATGAAGGGGTTTTCCTTTGAAGAGGGTGAGGGAGACTATTTGCAGTGGTTGGAGGTTAGGGGAGCAGGGGATCCAGCTTGGGGATAATCTACATAGAGGCACAATGGGGTGTAGGAGTTTAATTTTTCTTTTATACAAAGACCTGTCAGCGTACTGGCTGAAAGGGCAGGTTCAGTTTTAACTTCCAAAATAGAATTCGATAAACACATGAAGGTTATAGAATTGACAGGGCTGAGAGGACGAGGAGCGTGGGGGGGGGTGAAGAGCAAGCAGTAATGACACTTCGTGTGGCTTTCGTCCCTGCATCATGTCATTCCAAGAGAAGGCGGGCTTGTCGTTCATCTAACGCCACCCGCAATCGCGGGGCGTCCTGAAACGTTCTGAAGCCACTTTCGGAACTGCTGTCACTTATGCAATGTAGGAAAAGCACTGGCCAAGCTGTACACACCAATATCCCACACATATCCTTGACAGAAATGCCAGACAATCTGTTTCAGTAATGCTGAATGAGGGATAATTTTTGGCCCGTTGACCAGGGGTGATTTGGGTGTGCGGGGCAGGAGGGAAACACAAGCTCCTTGGTTGTTCCTCACAGGTTATTCATCAAGGAGGGAGGATGGAATTAACTCGGACATTCAGCATGGTTTTGTAAAGGGGAAGTCATGTTTGAACAATCTGATTGAAGTTTTTGAAGAGATGACCAAGTGTGTCGATGAGGTCTAATCAATGCACGCAGTCTACTTGGACTTCAGCAAGACTCGTTACAAGGTCCCACGTTGGAGACTGACAAGGAACGTAAGAGCCCACGGGATCCATGGGAATTGGGCAAATCGAATCCAGAATTGGCTAAGTAGAGGAAAACAGTACGTGATTGTCAAGGATTGTTTTTGTGACTGGATGCCTGTTTCCAGTTGAATTCCACAGGGATCGGTGTTTGAGCCCTGCTGTTTTTGGTATGTATAAGCGGTTTAGACCTGAATGTAGAAGGGTTGATCAATAAATTCTCGGGTGACACGAGAATTGGTGGGGTGGTAAATAGTGAGGAGGATAGCTTAGAGTAGAATAAGATATCGGCGGGCTGGTGAGATCGGCTGAACCGTGGTGAATAGTATTTAATCCAGAGAGGTATGGAGTGATGCCGGTCAAACAAGGTTGGGGACTAAATGATGAATGGTAGGGCCTTCAGAATTACCGGGGATAAGGGGGACCTTGGTGAGCATGCCCATCATAAGCTTAAGGTAGCGGGACAGGTAGATAAGGTGATAAAGAAGGCAAAGAGGATTTTTGCCTTTTTAAAATGAGACAGAATATAACAGCACAGATGTTATGCTGGATCTGTATTTTACATTGGGGAGGGCAAAGCGAGAGTACTGAGTGCAGTTGTAGGATGTGCATAACAGGAATGATGTGAATGGACTAGAGAGAGTGCAGAAGAGTTTTACCTGTATGTTGCCAGGGCTAGAGAGTTTTAGTTATGAGGAGATTTTGGATTCACTGGGGTTATTTTCCCTGGAGCGAAGGGATTGTGGGGGGACATGCTTGATGGGTATACAATTATGAGTGTATAGATAGGCAAGAGAGGACGGTGCTTTTGCCACTTCGTGGTGGGCTCACTAACCAGGGGTCATTGATATAAGGTAAGGGACAGGAGGCTGAGAACGGAAGTGACAAGAAATTTTGCACCCGGATTGTAGTGGGGATGTGGAACTGGCTGCCATTCCGTTTGGTAGAGGCAGAAACCCTCGTAACATTTAAGAAGAATTTTTTTGGGCATTTGCAATGCCATGGCATACAAGTCTATGGATCTAGTGCTGGAAAATGGGAATAATTAATTAGGCAATTATTTGACCATTCGCAGGCTCGATGGACCGAAGGACGTTTTTCTGTTTTCGACCTCTATGATTCCACGAATCTATGCCGCTCTTACTCTGCTGAATTCTTGCGGACACAAGCGTAGCTTGTCCAACCTTTCTTCATAAGACAACCCACTCATTCCTGGTAGTAATCTAGATTATCGCCACTTCTAACTAGTTCCCAAGCATTTACATCCATACTTAAATAAGACGACCAATACGGTATATGGAACTGCATTTGGTCACACCAATGCCCTGTATAACTGAAGCATAGCCTCCCAATTTTTGTAATCAATTCCCATGCAATAATTTATAACATTCTATTAGCTTTCCTAATTAGTTGCCCTACCTGCATACTAGCCATTTGTGATTCATTCATTTGGACATCCAGATCCCTTTGCAGCTCAGAGCTCCGCAATCTTTTGCCATATAGATAATAAGCTACTTTTTTTTTTATTCTTCCTTCCAGTTGGTCAGTTTCACAATCATGCCAATGGAAAGTTCATAGGAACCGCATTTTCATTTAATGCCATAGGACATAGGAGCAGAAGTAGGTCTTTAGAACATGAACTCTGCTCCGCCATTCAATCAGATCATGCCTGGTCTGATAATACTCAATTCTAATTCCCTGTCTTGTCCCCATAACCATTGATTCTCTGAACAAATAAGAAATCTCTTTATTTCAGCGTTGAACATACTTAAATTCGCAAACTCTACAGCCCTCTGCAGTATAGAGTACCACAGATTGACGGCCCACTGAGAACCTAAATATTTCCTCACCTCTTTTTCAATAGTAGCCCACTTACTCTGACATTATGCCCTGTTACCCTCGATTCTAGCACAAGCGGATACTTACTCTCAGCATCTAACCTGTAAGGCCCCCTAAGAACCTTATATGCTTCAATAAGCTGATTCCTCATACTTCTAAACTCCAGTGAGCACAGACCCAGCTTACTCAAGTTCTCATCTTAAGAAAATCCCTCCAGCCCCGGGATCAACTTTGTGAAACTTCTCTGGAAAGCTTCCAATGAAAGTATATATTCCGTTTGGAAAGTTAGCCAAACTTGTTCACACTATTCCAGGTGTAGTGTAACTAATGTATTGTACAAACTTAGCAATGTCTCCGAGTTTATTATTGCATTCTCTTTTAATTAAAGGTTAACATTTCACTTGCCTTACATATTATATGCTGAACTTATACACTAGATTTTACGGACTCATGCCTGAGAACGCCCAAATCCCCCTGTGCTGCAGCTTTCTGCAGTCTTTCTCCATTGAATTAATATTCACCTCCTGCATTGCTCCTTCAAAAGTGTACAAAGTCAAACTTTCCCACATTGCATTCCCTCTGCAATGATTTCGCCCATTCAGCTCACCTTTACATATCCCCCTGTGGGCTCTTGGTGTCATCCTCTCCACTTGTCAACCCTCCTATTTTTGTGCCGTACCATAACTGCTGTTCAAATGAATGCACAGCCTCACTGCATTGCCGTATTTGTGCCCAGCCCCCTCAACGACGCATAGCCTCGTGCCCAGGACGATCTTAGAAAGATTTGGCTCCGATTTTCCCCCCTGAATAAATGACTACTAATGCTCAATGTTAAATCGCAGAAGACAGAGCCCAACTCCTTCAATGCAGAAAAGCCAGTGGACTTAGCGACGGTTGGGGGAAAGACACAAGGACCCAGAAGGCGAGCTGGGGATGGGAGAAGCTACCTTCAGCAATCAAGTCTTCGCTCTACGGAATAGAGAGGATGCAGCACCGAAATGGGACACAGACTCTGGCTCTTGCAGCAACAGAGACTGGCCTGTGCGTTTCTTAATATAAAACCCTACAACTAAGCCTCTCGTCCAGCTCCGTGCCCACACATTGTGATCTGTTTCGAAGCCCGCACGTTTTCTTTTCCGCCCAAATCGAAAGTAAACCCGAGAGAAATGTTCAAAGAGTCACCCTTCCTCCTCTAGAAATCAGGGCTCTTGTGTTCTAGCATTGCCTCACAAATCTGTAATTAAAACCCGCAATTAACTCCAAACGAGATTCCTTCTTGATTCTGGAATACATATGTAAAAAATAAATTAGGGACTCATTCCCTCCAGACCCCGGATAATGTGAAAAAAACAAGATTTTCTTCACGTTAATCATGGGTGACCTCAAAGATTCAGATTCCCTACTTTCATTTCCAAGATATTCTCAGAATTTGTTTTAAAGTCATGGCTCACTTCTTTCGGCTACAAGATGAAGCAAAAAATGAAAATTTCCCTCCTGACGAACAGTCAGACTGACTCGAAAGATTAACTTTGTTTCTCTGCCCACAGGTGCTGCCAGGCTTTCTGCGCTTTTCCAGAATTTGCTGGTTTGGTTTGATTCCCAGCATTCAGTGATACACTTTGATATTAGGAAAATCAGGACACGTCTCCTTTTGCCATGGACAATATTTTGTAGGAAAAAAGGATTTGAATGCCTTTTATGTCCCAGGATTTTCTCCCGTCTTTCTTAGATAAAGAAGCGACTGAAAATTTTGAAATGTTTATCAATTCCCCTGCCAAACTCCACCAGCAGGAAGTGCTGGAGTCTCCACTGTGAAGAAGAAATAAACAAACAAGGAAAAGGACTAGGTCATTCTGTCCCTCGAGCCTGCTCTAGCATTGAAGAAGATCATGACTGGTCTGATAGGTACCTAAATATGGCAATGCAGACTACCCCCATTAAACTTTAACCCACTTGCTTGCCAATTTAATATCCACCTCTGCCTTAAAAATATTCAAAGACTCTGCTGCAACCGCCTTTTTAATAAGAGAGTTCCAAACATAAAACAATTCCCCCACATCCGTTTAAAATCAGCGACCTCTTATTTACAAACAGCGACACCTAGTTTCGGATTATCAGAGAACAGAAAGCATCCTCTCCACACGCACACTGTCATGAATACTCAGGATCTTGTAGGTTTCAGTCAAGTCGCCTCTTATTCTTCTAAACTCCAGTGGACACAAGCCTGTTCAACATTTCTTCTTTAGAAAAACCACCCATTCCAGAACTTAGCCTGATGTACCCTTGTTGAAATGCTCCCAAAGCATTTAGATCCTTCCTTAAATAAGGAAACCAATATTGTACAGTGGACGCTGGCTCTCCTCCATATTAAACCTACTGCACTGCCTAACCCTCCCCGACCACAATACCTCCCAAAGGAGGCACGTGGGGGAGGGGAGCAGTGTGCAGTGAAAGGATAACCACAGAGATTGCTCGCAGTAACCGTGTGAGACTGGGGCAGGTGGGGGTCGGTCTGTACACCCTCACTCCACAAGCTGTTCAATCCCTGGCACCACAATCACCCGGGTACTCTCAAAGTCATTTTGGCTGAATTATTACTCCACCATTCATCTGCATTGTGGAAAGCCACAGCATGAGGGCATCATGGAATGCAGCAGTGACATCGTCCCTTCCCCAGCGATCCCACCTCCGCGACTACCTTTCGCCAACGACTCTGGCAGTACCCGTGGTGTCAACCACCAAACCCCGGCACTCCCACCCCCAGTGAACCGGCCCCACGCACGAACACAATAATTCTGTCAAAAACCTCAGAGAGATCGGCAGTCTTGATGAACTCGGTGTAACGCGTTCAACAATTTGCAAACCAGCTGTTTTCAGTTGGTAGCCTATCTCCGAAATTTCTTCATTGTTCCAAATGTTCCTCCTACATCAGCAGCTCGTCTTTCACCTTACGTTTGCAATTTAAATAGCAGCCCCTCAGAATCCCATTCTTTCCCACGGCGCAAAAATGGAACAAGTCGTACTTGTTGACTCTGCAATTTAATACAATAGGGATGCAATTACAAAAGTGCTGTTGCAATCATTTCACATTCTCTCTATCATCTGCTTAAACCTTTTTAAACATAGATTACGATAAGTTTAATTTGGATAAAATACTTTTCCCTAAATTTAAATCACTTTCATATCTTTGATGTGCAGTTTAAATTTCAGATTCACTTACCTCCTCCTCAATTAAAGAAGAATTTGTTCACAGTAGAACAGACAGCATGAGAGGAATTCGATTAATCCACCTGACAGATAGGGGAGTTATGTCATGCCATGTCCTCTTTAATTCAGGTTGTCCATTGAAAATGAATTAATTAGTGTTGTTTTCACGAAACCTAGTTCAATATATTAGCATTTGCGAGAAAATCTAGTTTACCTTTAAATTGGTTATAATGATGAGATTTTATATTTTCTGGACAACGCCGATGCTACGAATTATGAATGAGCCCTTTGCACTGAGATAGGGGTTTCAGGTGACGTCTTATCGTCGGTCACCCTCTCTGCCTGCATTAATTAATGAGAAGGAAATTCAAATACTCAGTAACAGGGGCTCTTTGAGTTCGTGTTGCCTTTGCTTCCATAGTGTTGGTAATAACCGCATGTTCAGCTTGGAAGGATGAGGGCACTGAACAAGCAGGAAACTTAGGTTTAGGCCACATTCAGATCAACCATGAGGGGCAGCGCGGACTCCATGAGCCTAATGCCCTTGCCCCTGTTCATATTGCTGAAGCTTTTGTTGCCATACGATGGTGGTGTGCTGTTGATGTCACTGAACATGTAATGCCGGGACCCAGGCTCAAGTTCTGGGGTCATGGTGGAATTTGATGGCAGGCGGTGGAATTTGAATACACTTATGAATGCTGCCTGATGCAATACTATGAGTTTTCATCCAATTCTGTGAGACATAGCAAAAATTCCAAGACATTGAAATGCTCTCATCCAAAAATAATTACTTCTTATGTGAAAGAGGACAATCAATTCTAAACAAAAGCGGAGTTTAATGAACGTATGACAAGGACGGACACAATTTGATGCCCATCTCCTTTTCAACTCCTCTAGCCCCTGAAACCCTCCCTGTCTCTTTAAAATCCTCCACCTCCTACAGCCCACACTGTGTCTGGCGCATCATTTAGCCCCTATAGCCTACTGTGAACACTCTCAGGCCCTATATTTGTATAGTGTACAAAGCCAATCAAACAAACTTTTTTCTCAAGCTTCTCCCGAATTCTGAAACCCCTCTTATCCTTTTAACCTCTCCCAGCAACAAAAACCTTCCCTCAGTCTTTAACCTCCTCTAGCACCTACAAACTTCCTACCACTTTACAATCAGTCAAGCCCTTCGTATCTTGAAACCTGTTCAGGCCCTAACAGCTGACCTATAACATCATAGTCATTCTGCCTCTACAATAGTTACAATATCTATAATATCCGCCAGACAATAACGGATAATCACTATTGCTGTAAACTCCTGCAGCACAAAAAATCCTCCCTATCTCTAAATGACTCTCGAACTGCTCCAGCGCTCCAAATGCCTGTATCATATTCTAGTCCGACAACAATTCCTGCCTCTGCAACCTCCTGCAATCCATAAAGTTCCTCCTTATCTCTGAAACCTCCTACAGTACCTGCAACTGCCCCTCCATGTTAAAATTTCAGCTGCCACTACAATTCTCCGTAACTCTGCGACGTCATCCAGCAACGACCACCGTTAGTGACTCTGTAGCCTCCATCAGCCCCATAAACATGGATTTGTCTGTAAATCCCTGCAGTCCCTACAACCCATCCTATCTAATTTACCTCATCCAGTTCCTGCAACACTCCCTATCTCTACAATCTCCTATAGGACCGAAAACACCGCTATCTCTGCAACCTCCCTCAAAATCATACTCTCATCCTATCTCCGTAACCTCCTCCAGCGTCTGGAATCCTCCCTATCTCTGTTACCATTTATAGCCCACACAACCCCTCTATCTCGCTAATCTTCTTCAGTCCCACAATTATCTCTATCTCTCTAAACTCGTCCAGCCCCCACCATGCTCATTTATGCTGCAGCATCCTGCAGCGACCCCCCACAACCCTTCCTATCTCTGAAACTTCGTCCAAAAGCTACGACACTCCCTATGTGTGTAAGCTCCTCCAACATCTACATATGTCTTTATTTCTCTACTATACTCCACCCTCTCTAAATCTCCCTATCTCTGCAACGACCTTCAGGCACTGCGAAACTCGCTATTTCTGCAAATTGCTCCAGCCACTAAAACCTTTCCTTGCTCTGTAACCTAATAAAGCTCCAACATCCCTCCTTATCACTGTAATCTCCTCTAGCCCCCAAAACACTTCCTGTCTCTGTAACCTCCTCCTGCCCCTACAGCCTCCCAGACAATCTAACCTACGTCAAACTCTCATTCATTGCAAATTTGCTTTTATTGGAAGGATGCTATACGCAACTTGGCTGTAACGTTTTCATCTTGAAAAACTAACAGCTTTTTTTTATAAAAGTCATTCAATATCGGTATCTTATTGCTGGCGTATTATATTTCGTGAAATACAATTTTCCCTTCTTTATTTATTGCGCAATTGCTCCCTCAAGGCATATGTTCTCACAAAACACAAGAACGCAGGAAGGAGATTTTTCCCCCAATTATTTAGACTGCAGGATATGCAGTTGTAAGTAAGGCACAATGGTTTAGGGATTATGTTACTGGACTAACAATTCAGGCCTTAATAGTGACGGCATTATGTTAGTGGACTAATAATCCAATGCACGGGAGTGACGGAGTTATACGGCTAAGAAAATATTCCAGGGTACAGCCGTTTAAGGGTTATGTTACTGGCCTAAAAATCCAGGTAATGTATCTTAGAGGTTATGTTAATGGACTAATAATCCAGGGTACAGGAGTATAGAGGCTATGTTACTTGACTAATAACCCAGGATATAGGAGCGCAGAGGTTCATTAGTTGGACTGTGTATCCACATTACAGGAGCGTAGGTACTATGTTAACGGGTTAATAATCCAGAATAGATTTGTCTAGAGATTATGTTGCTGCACTAATAATCCCAGATAAAGTTCTGTAGATGTTCTGTTACAGGGCTACTGATCCAATGCATCGTAGTATTGGGGTTATGTTACAGGACTAACAATCCAGGATACTGCATTGTAGAGGTTATATTTTTGGTCATAATCCTTCGTACAGTCGTATTGGGTTTGGGTTACTGGAACAATAATGCAGGGTACTGCAGTGTTGTGGTTGTGATACCGTGCTAACGATCAATGACAAAGTTGTTTGATGGTTATGTTACAAAACATATAATCCAGGGCACAATATTATAACGGTAATTGTACTAACCAATTATCCAGGGTACATCATTTTTTATCGTTATTCTACTGGACTAATAATAGTGCAAACTAGTGTAGGGATTATTTTACTGGACTAATAACCCAGTGTACAGTACCATTGGGATTATGTTACTGGACTAACATCAAGAGTACAGTAGTGCAAAGTTTATATTACTGAACAAATAATCCAGTTTACAGTAACATAGGGGCATGTTACTGCACTAATAATTCAGGATACAATAGAGTAGGGAACTTTTTTACTGGACTAATAATCCAGTGTGTAGTACTCCGCAACATAGTTCATTGGGCTAGTAATGCAGTTTACAGTAGTGTAGTTGTTATATGGCACGATTTCTAACCCAGAGTACAGTAGTATGTGCATTACATTACCGGACTAATTGTCAATTTCTCAACAGTACAATGCTTATGTTATTGGACTAAAAAGCCAGGGCACAGTGCTGTCGATTTTTTCCTACTTTTGGGATGAAGGCGTCCTTGGCTGTGTCAGAATTTCTTGCCCCTCCCTTGTTGCCCTTGAGCAGTGAGTGGTGAGCCAGATTCTTGAACCGCTGCAGTCCCTGCAGTGCAGGTGCACACATGTTGCTGTTAAAAGGGGAGCTGCAGATTTTTGACCCTGCAATTGTGAAGGAATGGTGATATATTTCGGAATCAGTTTGGTGAATGGCTTGAAGCGGATCATCCAGGTGACTATGTTTCTAACAATTCGGTACAATTAAAGCACTTGCTGCAAATGATTGAGAATGCTACACTGTCTATAGGATTTACAAAAAAAACTAAACAATGAGAATTATTAACTTATTCATGTTAATCACATACCAAGGGAATGGTGTTCTAATTGTTCACTATCTCGAAAGCAGATTGAATAATCAGTTGTTAAATGTAGCCAAATGGGATGCTTTCATCCTGTTTGCCAAACAGAACAAAGGCTTCCATTCAAATTGATGCACCCTTTCATTTCATTTCCAAACGATTGATGCATCAAGAATGGAGAGTCAGCTACACCTGACCTGAAAAAAAAACAATCATCGACCAATCTGATTAAACAAAAACGTATTTAATAATTAAACAACAGCCGAATGGTCAGTCAAAACAGAAAGAAAATCGCTTGAACATTTTGAACAGACGTCCAATGTCTCATACTTTGTCAATGCATTAAATAAGTAACCAGCGCAGGAATACAACTTGGCTCAAAAAAAAAATCCTTGGCTTTTCAGTACAGAAACTTTTAGATGGAAACCCCTCATCAACATCTTAAGTTGGCCATTTACAAATCGAGGCAATGGGTGATCGAGTGTGCTGAGGTGAATGTCTGCCACTCTTCTGCGCTATGTTCACGGCCGGGTTTCCCTGGACAGGGAGCATGTAGTGTCTGTTGGCATTGTCAAATCCTTCCGTGCTCGCTGGGTACAGCAGAGGCTAGGCTATTTTATTGACCTTGTTAGTCACATTTTGATTTCATGTTTGTAACTTGCCTTTAAATTTTGTCGTGGTTTTTACAGTTTCAATTTAAGTGGCTGACCTTTACGCTGTCCCTTAATTTGAAAATTTAGTTACTGGACACAAAACCAGTCAATAAGTTGCTTTTAAGTCATTTTGAAGGAGAGAACCTGAGTGCTTCTGAAAAAAGAGACATGCCAAAAGTTTTTGTCTTACACTCAGCTGGCCAGTTGGTGGACTTGTGAAGTCATCTAATGAGTACAAGATGAAAAGCTTCAACATGTCTCTTTTTTCAGCAAAACACCCGTAATTACTAAGCATTTAGGACGTGAATTTCTTTGAAATCTTTCGGCTCAAAATATTAAATAATCAGAGACAGTATCTGAATACTCATGGGATGCACTTATAACAATTTGGTGCCCTTTTAACTTTGAACTCCACCTTAAAGCACATGGTATCTGAAAGGCTGTGGTGCACAGGTGGCAGGTTTGCACTGGAAGGGAAGGTTCTGTGTCGAGGAATGGACCGTAAACTTCGTAGTGATTAGAGTGGGCCAACGCCCAACGTGATATTGGAAGTCAGCCACATTGATGCGGGCTTGGAATCACAAGTAGGCCAGTCCAGGTAAGGACGGCAGATTTCCATACCTAAAGAACATCAGGGAACAAGATGGGTTTTTACAAAAATCGACAATGGTTTCATAGTCATCATTAGCCTTTTTTTTAAATTGCAGATGTTTATTAATTCAAATTTTACCACCTGACATAGAAGGGTCTAAGCCGACTCCCTTGGCTCATTGGAATGGCAGACCCATGAAAGGCTATTCCATAGCATCCTTTGATCAATATTTAGGGAGGAGATAGACCACACTGTGAACTGAATCTCCAACCTATGGTTGAAACAGAGACTTCTAATAATCAGCGATAGAGCAAAATATATGGGCCCAGAGCCTTTTCACTCAAGTGGTTTTGTGCGAACAGAGTAAGTCACTGAGAGTGTCCTTCGTGGCCAAGTCTCAGTGGTTCGTGTTATTGAAGAACATGTTGGTGAATGTAGAGTGGGAGCAGTCAATTCATGGACTATTTCATCATCAACCCCCTCTGCCTCTCCTCCTTATTGACAGGTTAGTGAGGCAAATACTTTTCTTAACATTACATTGCTTTCATCAAAGTCTATTCAGCTTAATATTTCTCCATCATCCACCTGGAGATGAATCTGTGGTGGTTAGAAACGTAGTCTGGTGAAAGTGAACAAATTCAAAAATGTTATCTGCACTCTATGAGATGACTTAATTTCACGAGCCTTCGGCTGAGGCAGAGAACACTCGACTCCCTGAATCCTAAGAAACATCCTGTGCAAGTTCAAGTCTCATTAGTTTACTTCCTCACTGCCTGCACATTGCTAAGGCTAATAGCTGGATCTATTACACTTCGCAATATGCTGCCATCTGCTTTTCCCTCACTTTCTCAGGACTTCCCCCAACTCCTTTCCTTTTCCGCCTGAACTAAGGCCACTTCGGACATAATATCGACTTGCTCTTTGTCGATGTACGTCGCCCCCTTCTGTTCGCTTGCCATCTCATTCCCCATCTGTAGTGAAGCCGCTTGGACGCCAAGTTCAGCTCCTCTTGCACCAGCAATTCGATGGCTTACACTTGCAGGGAGCAGGTTGGTGCAATGCCAAGCAACAAATTGCAAGACGGACATAGTGTAATGTGAGGGTGCAGTGGGAACGTAGCTTCAGTTAAACCCTAGGCCTCGGCAGCCTCAGTCTTCCACATCAAATTATAGTTTGCCACTACATTGTCTTACCCAGCCTCAGCAGCTCCGCTTCACTTAGGCCTAGACAACAACATTCACTGTCAACAAGTTCGGTCCTCCCCCACCCCACACATAACCATGACCCTCAGAAACAGTCCCTAAACCCCAAGAAATAGGCAAACTTGCTGGGCAGTGCAAAGTACATGTCGCGACCATCTCTAAGTTCCGTATATTAATGCACAAGGGCAGCCACATCCAAAATCATTTCAGCATTCTGCAGCCTCTCTCCTTATAAACAATATACTTGGTTTTCTTTTTCAGCTAACGTGTCAAAACTTTCATTTTTCAACAATATACTGCAGCTGGTAAATTCCTGCCAATTGCATAACCCAATTCTATCCCATTGAAGAGTCATTGTATCCTCCTTATATTTTAGTTTTCTACCTATTTTCCTATAATCAGAATACTAAGCAACATGACAGCCAGTCCCTTCATGCCGGTCATTGACAAAAATGCTGTAGAGCTGAATATCAAGAAGTGAACCTGGAAGCCGATCTCTTGTTCGAGGTTACCACCATGTAAATAACCCATTTATTACGATTCTCTGTTTCCTCACAGTTGGATTATCCTCATTCCATGTAAAAACAATGAGCTTTTATCTTCTGCACTTCCTTTTAGTTGGAAACTGAGTGGAAGTCTTTATAATAGACAAAGGCACGACATCAGTACACTCCCCTTTATCCAGCCTGTTTGTTATATCATCAACCGTCTCTAATAAACTTCACAAACACGATTTTCCCTTCACAATCCATGTTGGCTCTGCTGGTATGTGACATATTTTTTTTTTATATTCCCGGTTATTAAATCCATAATAATGTTTACTGCTCTTTTCCCAATGAGAGATATATGCTTAACTGTCCTTTTGTTTCCTGCTTTCAGGCTCCTTTTTGTTTTCACTGGTGGCATTATTTTTTGCGGTTTTTCAAAGCCGAGGGACATTTGTAAATGTTAGGGGATTTCTGGAACATTGCAACTTATTTAAGCACTGTCTCAGCAGCCACTCATTGAAAGACCCTGCAATCCAAACTATCAGTTCCAGTGTAGCCGCAAGAACGATGTCCCATCAGTTTTCTTAGCATAATTTCCTCTAATTATAGTGATATATTTAAATTCCTGTCTCCCTCTTTCCCCCTGCTACCTTGTTTTTCTTGGGGTGATTTGTACCTCCTCCCCCGTAAAAACAGAAACGAAATGCCATCTCAAAGCCTCTGCCATTTCCCCTTTTGAACAATGCAGTCTCACACTCTGTAGGGCCAGTGCTCACAATCGCTGCTGTTTTCCTTTTGCATACACTTTCAGACGCTTTCACTGCCTGTATATAATATTGGTTCTTGTTTTGCCCTCATTTGAATTGGTGATGAGTTCAATACAGAAAGCGTCCACATGTCTAATTTTTCATCAATGCTTATGTTCCATATTTCTAGATTTTTTTTTATCTGGTTACCCAATTTCTACCAGGTCATTTGTCTCCAGTGCTGCTTAACTTCCCAACCCTCTGGCTTAACAGTAAACCTTGCAGCAAGTTACATTTATTTTTAATCTCAATGAAATGTCATCGCTAATATCATCCTTAAGAAAAACATGTTTAATCCCTCTCGAAGAGCCTTTCTTCCTCAGCACAACATATTCTTGCTGAAATTTGTGATAAATCTCTTTATATCGCTGCCATTCCTTCTCTGATGTCTTATATTTTGACTTTAGTTACTTCAGACAACTTTATTTTCATGTACTAGTAATTACCTTCGATTATCTTTAAGGCACTAATTCCAGACAAAACTTTCACAACACGTATTTTTCTGCTGGGAAACTGCAGATTGCGACAGGGAAAACTAGCCCTCCCATACACTAACTAATACTTTAAAAAAAAAAACAGCATCGGGGCTGAGCATTGTTCTCTGCAGAAAGACAATAACAGGAGTTCAAAGGTTTTTCAGTACTCTCATGCTGACTGCAGACTGCGGTTTTCATGTTGCTGTTTGCTGCTCATAACAAAGACACATATTTATTCTGGGGGCATAACTTTGAAAATACACGTAGATTTTTCTATACAATATCCATGACCGCAAGAGAGAGCCAATGTTCCTCAGTTGCTTCCTGTTCTCACATTCACCCCTGTACCTATGACGAGTTAATCAAGCCATCTCGGTTTAGATAGTAAACGGCAATGCACGCACGAGAAACCCACTTCTGCAAAAAAAAGAACCGTTAGCTGGTTCAGACCATTGCAATACTTTCCTCACGTTGTCACCAGCAACAATAGCTATACCCAAATCTTTCAGGAAACTGCACATCTTCCATTCCAGGGAGTGCAGGTCAGAACAGGTTATAAGGTAACGAATATCTCCTTCACCATCCCCACTACCCATCGTCACCCTTTCTTCCTCGGATTCATGAAATTATTGGCCATCCATATCCAGATGGAAAAGTCCACAGGTCGAAGGTTGCAGTCAGTTAAGGCTAACACAAGAAACGCACAACACAGAAGTAGACTTTTTGGTCCATTGACCTTGTGCCAACATTAATATCACTGTTTCTTATAAACTAAGGTAAAAATGAACGTGCCTTTGCAGTATCTGTGCCAAAATACTGATCATCCAAACTCTGGCATTACTTACAAGGCACTCAACTAGCCGGGGGATTAATTCTTCACGTGATTATAATTGGAGACACCGAAGAATCAGCTTCTGTTCCAGATCGTTATGGGCCAAGTTATATAACCAGTTATAATATAACCTGCAGAGTTCATGCTGCCCCTTTCGCCATCATGGATATTAGAACAGGCTTCCGAAGAACAGATTTAGAGTTTGTATTTACAAAGGATTCATAATCGTGGCAACAATTGGCCAAGAGCTTAGTTGTTTGGCGAAGAATGTAATAACTCAGAACCGCCAAATTGAACAGATATTACAGGGATACAAAAGCACTGGTTTGTAATCATTTGCCCTCAAATCATAATCTCCCGGAAGGAACTTAAAATACCCCGATGCCTAGTTGGGGACTTCGATTTTGCACGTGCAAACTGAAGGAAAAGAAACAGCCTTTTCTGGGATAAGGTTAGCACTAGGTGCAAGCCGGCGCCGAACTGAATTCAGAAGCAAAGTTTTGGAATGTTTCACAACCACTGTTGATCGACTCACTGATATGCAATTACCATCATTATCCCTTCACCACCCCATGAATAATGGTTCCACATATATTGTCCTGCAGTCGTCTGGCAACAGAAAGGATTTGAGAATTAGTGTAAGCACCCCTATGATATGAATATAAGAAGATAATAAGTTGAAGCAGGAGTTGGCAATTCAGCCTTTTGAACCTGACCCACCATTAAGTGCTATCATGGCTGAACTCATTTCGGCCTCAACTCCAATTTCCCGTCATCTCCCCACTTCCTTTCTGCCAGTTACTATTTTAAAATATGTCTATCTCCTCCTCAAATTTATTCAGCATACGGGCATCCACTGTACTCTGTGGTAGTGAATTCCACAGTTTCATGACGTTTGAGAAAATTATTTCCTTCTCATATCTGATATAAACTTAGCATCCTCAGCCTTAATCTGTGGCCTTTTGTTCAAGAATGCCTCACAAGTGAAAATATGTGATCCACGTCCAATTTATCTCCCTCTATAGCATCATATGCGTCTCAATTTTGCATCCTCTCATGCTTATAAACTACAGCGAGTATAGGCCTAAACTGCTCAATCTCTTCTCATAAGACAAGACCCGCATCTCCGGATTCAATCTGGTTAACTCCCTCTGGACCACCTCCAATACAACTATATCCTTCCTCAAGTTTTTGGAGCAAACCTGTGCGCAGTGCTCCAGGTGCATTTTGGCCAATGCATTGTACAGTTGCAACAACACTTCCCTATATTAATGTTATTCCTGGAGCAATAAATGCCAACATTCTATTTGCCTTCCTTATGAAATGCTGCACTTACTTGTTAGCTTTCAATGATACATGCACGAGAATACCCGGAACCCTCTGTAGTGTATTATTCTGAAGTTTCTATCCATTTACTTAATAAGTCGCCTTTTTATTCTTCCGACCAAAATGGAGAACCTCACACTTATCCACCTTAAACCCCATCTGGCAAATTTTAGCCCTTTCAGCTAAACTGCCCATATCAATCTGTAAATTTCTTATTTCTTCATTACAACTCACTTTCCAACATATTTCGGTGTCACCTGTAAGTTTAGACATGTTACCTTCTATCATTAAATCCAAATCATTAATATGGAGTAGAAATATTTGAGCGACAAGGATAGAAAACTGTGCAGCCCATCAGTTCCAGCTTGCCATCCAGGAAAGTACTGACTTATCCCGGCTCTCTGTTTTCTGTAGGTTAGCCAATCCTCTATCCAAGCGAATATATTTCACCTAATTATGTGTAATTTAATACTGAGTATTAATGATTAATGCGGCACAGTATGAAAAATGTTCTGCAAGTCCAGCTATATTACCTTTATGGGATCGCCATTATCTGCTTTGCCTGTCACAATTTAAAAGAATGTAGCAAAGTAGTTAAGCACGAATTACTCTTCATAAAACCATGCTGACTCTAAAGGATTGCACTTTGACTTTCCATATGACCCTTCACTACTTTCTTAATACTGCCTTCCAACAATTTCCCTGCAGACATTAAGCTAACTCGCCTATACCTTCCTACACTCTGTTTCCCCACTTTTTGAATATGGCCGTTTTATTAGCTGTTTTATCATCCACTGGAACCTTTTCAGATCCAGTATTTTTTGGATTATTATAGCTAATGCATTCACGATCTCCATTGCCACAACCTGTAAGACCATGGAATGTCGACCATCAGGTCCTGCATACCTTTAACCTTTTAATCCCAATCGTTTGCTCAGTACATTTTTTGTAGTGATGGTGATTGTTCTATGTTCCTCCTTCTCTATTCCCTGTTGACTCCTGTCTCTATTGTGGTGGTACTGAAGTCCTCCACCGTGATAACTAATGCAAAGTATTTATTAAGGGTCCCTGCTATTTCTGCATTCTCCACTATTAACTCCCCAGTCACATCCTCCAAGGGCCCAACATTCACTTTAGCTACGGTTTGCTTTAATATACTTCTAGCAGCTCTATATGTCAGTTTTACACGTTGAAAAACATTTTTTCTTCAAAAATTTCCCTTGCTCCTTAAAATTTCTTTTAGTAACCCTTTGTGATATTTAAACTGCCTGCAACTGAACTTTGCAATTTGATATACCTTATTTTTTGCCATTATGTTACCTTTAGTATCCTTGCTTCACCGTGGATGCCTTCATCCACCTTCTTTCCTTGCCAGATCCTTAACATCCATGCTTCCCTGGACCAGTTGGTCCTTCCTTTCATCTTTCCAGGAACGTTTTGGCCCTGAAGTCTCACTATGTCCTTTTTAATGAGGCTCCCACCGGTCTGATGTAGAGTTTCCCACAAACACCTATGCGCTGTCCACTTTGGCCAGAACTTTTCTTATCATATCGTAATCCGCCATCCCACCATTGAGGGCCTTTACCTCTGGTCCCTCTTAGTCTTTTTCTATACTTATTTGAAATTTTACAGAGTTATGGTCACAATCTCCGAAATGCTCCCCCAATGACACTTCTACCACTGTCCTGGCTTCATTCCCAAGTTTAGGTAGAGCACCAACTCTTCCCTTGTGGGACTTCCTGCGTGATGCGTCAAAAAGGTCTCCTGGATGCACTCTAAGAATTCCACCTTCTCTAAGGTTTTTACACTACCACATTCCCAGTTAATTTTGGATAAGTTAACATCCCCTACTACTATTACACTATTAATTATACACATATGTGAGATTTGCCCACATACCTGCTCCTCTAATGCACACTGACTGTTCTGAAGAACGTGATTGTCCCTTTTTTTTTTGTTTTTATGTTCTACTGATAAGGGCACATTTGAGTAACATTTGAAAATGCCATGCCTTCTGACTGGGATAAGTGACTCCTTGGTCAATAATGCAATGACATTTGTTCTTTGAGAACACCTGTACACCTGCCCACTTCATGTCTATAGTTTCTATGCCCTGGAATATTGAGCTGCCAGTCCTGCACTTCTTTCAAGCATGTGTCTGCGATAACAAAAATATCATATTCCCATACGTTAATCAATGCTGTCAATTCATCGACTTTACTTGTAAGGCTTCTGGCGTTAGAATAAATGGAAGATAGCCTTGCATTATTGTGTTGTGTTTTAACCGTTCTATATTTGCTCTGCCTTCCAATATGACTTGGTTTCTCTTCTATATTTGGCTGTGCATCAATCCCAAAGGAACCTCTTCTCTGTAACCCAAACCCCTGCAAAAGTCATCACAAGCAAATAAACTAAATTAACAAAACCAAGAACAAATTAAAAGACAGCCCTCTGAAAGGAGAATCGCAAATCTGTCGATGAACTGGTTAATCCAAAATTCAGGGATCAGACTGAGTCTGCCCAGTGGAATTCGCCATGGCCACACATCCCACCCAACCACAATCAATCCCATGTAGCCAGCAAAAATATCACTTCTCCGCTTCGCAATCACCCCACCCCCACCCCCCCCACCCCACCGCCCTTCCACCCTCTGCCCACCACCTCCCAACATGGGTGGCAGGGTGATTTCTCCCTTGTGTAATATCAAAGTGTAATATCTTGGGGAATGGAATATTGAAATTTCAATTCAATGCCTCCTGAAACAGCTTGTCATTTTCGAAAAACAAAAACATTTGATTTCCTAATCCCCTTTAGGGAAGAAAATTTTATGTTCTTTCCTAGTTTTGTCTACATGTGACTCCCGGCCCACTTCAATATGTTAGACTCTTATGAGTCCAATGAACAAGAGGCAGTTAGGATTTTGCAATGATTGTTCATCTTGGCAGCAACGCCCAAATCCCATGTGCAAATTTAAAAAGAACTTTGGTGTTCAGATAAAAAAAACATAAAAGTTACAACTTTTCTGATTAAGTATCATTTGGAGCTTAAGCACAGAACATTAAAATATAATGTTCTAATGGAGTGCTATTGAATTCAAAATTGTGGAAACATTTTTTAAAGCGATGTTTTTTTTTACCTTGTGCTTGCAACTGATGCAAACGCTCCAGTAATAAAGCCAATGTGGAGTCACTGGCTGGGCCGTAATGCTCATAATAGGGGTTGAACGCTTGTCGAATTTACTCAAAGAAAGCAAAATCTTGCGGCAGCTGGAAATCAGAAACAGAAAAACAAGAGAAAATGTTCGAAACACTCAGTAGGACTATCAGTATCGCTGGAGAGAAAGGAAACAACTTTTGTGTCTCACCATAACTCTGTTTTTATCTCCACTCATTTATATGGATATGTGTTCTCAGGTTTTAGTGCGGGATTCAAATTCTGCCCTTGAAGTGTAAACAGAAGGTGCTGGTAAATCTCAAAAGGTGTGCCTCTATGTGCGGACAGAGAAACAGAGTGAACGTGGAGGGATGGTAATGGGGCTAATTATAATTTCCACACTAACATTCCAGGTCACATTCCCCGTGTTATTTCTCTCAAATATCAGTTCTACTACGTTGTATTCAATTGACAGTTCAGTTCAAGAGAGGATAAAGCGATTATGCTCACAAAATGAGATATTGCTCACATAACAGGACCATGCATTAAAGAATGCTAGTCTGCCTAGCGAGGCGACATAAGTGCATAGGACAGAACAGAGCCACCAATCAGTCGCATATTTCGATTAATTCCCCCCACCCTCAACAAAAGCACACCACCCGCCAACGTTAGCCCCATCTAACCCAACCCACTTCCACCTCCCTGTACACTAAAAAGAAAACAAAATAAAAACCAAACACACCCCACACAAATTCATCTTACTAACCTCCACCAGTGAAACACCCCAATCCAGTCCACCCCCGATAACCTACATCCACATCCATCCAACATCCACCCACCCAGTCCACAGCCAACCCCTCATAACGACCAACCCCGACAACCAGCAACCCCCAGACATTCCACCCTGCCTACCACCTAACCCACCCACGGCTCCTCAAGCACTTCACCCCGACAACACACTCCATGTCATTCTAACACATCAAATCACCCGCCTTCCCCCACTGGCATTTCCCTGCCCCAAACTCTCCAAAAATCCCGCAACCACCCTGCCATACCCCGATAGCCCACTCCAAATTACCAACCGTGGACACAAAAACACTCCCACCCGCATGACGCCTATCTCCTTCTCCCTGCTCTGCGACAACACCACCTCGCCTGCCTGACCTCCAAGCCCTTCATTCCTAAAATCCCCAACACACCAGCAACCCCTCAACGACCCTACCACAAACCCCTCCGTCCTACCACCACCAAGCACCAACAACCCCGCACCTACCCCACCACCTCTTGCATGCAACAATGTCCACCTCCCCCACGCTCTAAACCAGAATGTCAACCGGGGGGGTGGGGGGGGGGGGGGGGGTCGCGGTGGCGGGCACAAGAGAAAAGCAAAATGCTGCAGATCTGGAAATCTGAAATAAAATCAAAAAATGCTGGAGAAACTCACCTGTGGAGCCTGAAGCATAGTTGGCATTTCGAGCCCTTTGAGCCATCTTCAGGATTCCACTGATCAGTCATCTCTCCAATCGGGGTTATATTGGTGGGCCATCTATTAAACAGCCAATGTCCTTTAGTGAGATGGAGAGATTATTGCTGGGGCCAAGGGGTTAAGTTTCACACCGGGCGCTTGTGTATACTGCTGGTTGCGGAATGACCTGTCCATTCAACATCTGCATGATCTGCCAGTGACCCGAACACCTGCTGCATTCGTACGGTCTCCATTTGATAGCGCCCGCAGAAAGTTACATTTTGTTTCAAAGTTAGTAGCCAGCTTGAATCTGAAAAACACAAGTGATTCAATGTTGCAGCACCTTCACTGATTACTGAAAGTGTTCAGCCTGAAATCTGCAATCGAATTCATGCAACCAAATTTTAATCCAACTCTGAAGCTGGGTGTGTTTGTTGCTCAGTATTTTCTGTGCTGAAATTCCACACTGAGCCTCCAAGCTGTGCCTCAGTACTCCAGCAGCGGGTATAGACATAATGGCGGGGAACGGCCTCAGATACTGCTTTCGTATAAAATGCTCTATCGGTATTTTTCATCCTCATGGGAAGTTGCTTAATAGACACATCAATATTTGGTTTGCTTAGTGAACTGCTGGATGTTTTTTTTTATCTTATCCACACGATAGGATCAGCCCATGACCAAATGCAGCAAGGTTTGGACAATACGCGTGCTTGAGCAAACAACTGGTAAATAACATTCACGTCACACAAGTGTGAGGCGATAACCATCTGCAGCATGAGAGAGTCCAACCATCGCCCCTTTACATTGAATGGCATAACCATCAGTGATTAGCCCACCATCAACGTCCTGTGTGTTACAATTGACCACAAACTGAACTCGACTTATCAGATTAGTGTCTTAAAAGAGTAGGTTAGAGGCTAGACATCCTGCGGCGAGTAACTCACCTCCTGACTCCCCAAAGCATTTCTTTCATCTACAATTTGCGTAATGGAATACTCCTCGCTTACCTGAATGAGTGAAGCTCACACAGCACTCAAGGCGACTGACACAAACCAGGACAAATCAGTCGGCTTAATAGTCACCCCTTTCATAAACCATCACTCCCTCCACCCCGCGGCACACTGTAACAATATTGTCCACCATCAAGAAGAGGCAAAGAAAGAATTCACTGATGCTCCAAGGCAGCAACCTCCAAGCCCGTGATGTTGTTAATGTTAATATGTTAATGTGTTCCACGGTTTGTTTAACTTTATATTCCATCAGATCATCATGAAAATCTCACTACACAAGTTAAATTCATTTGCTTTCATAAGCATGACGACTTCACGTTATTAAGGGATGTTTTTACGCAACACATTGAATTAAATGAAATAATTTCCCTTATAACAATTTTGGATTATGTCACTTGAACACAGAGAAAGCAAGATATTCTTCTAATTTGACTGAAACTTACCATCACAACAAAGCGGCGTTAGATTATCGGACGAATGTCAAATTGAAAGCAGAAGTTCACAAAGGAAATGATATACTGATCGATTGGAGGGAAATTTTTGGAAAAAAATAAATCGTTTCCGGAATGCAGGCTAGGTGACCATAAATTTCTCAAGCCTAATTGTCCTTATTCAAAGGGCATTTAAGAGTCAGCCATGTCAGCAAGAAGAAGTGAATGTTCACTAATGGTTTCGTGGTCATCAGCACATTTGCTGCTCGTGTTTTCTTTTCAAGATTGGATTCCAATTCCAATTCAATTACTGGCTTCTATGGGACTCTAAACCATATCACCACGATGATGATTCTGGTACTCCATTCTTACAACACAGCAACAATAATAATATGCCTCCAGTGCCTCCTCTTCTTCTGTCTTAAGGCCAAGATTGGAGAATGCTGTTTGTTTCAGTGGCAGGAAAGCATGACACTTAAATCTTAAATGAACGGAAAAAATCAGGCCAAAAATAACATCATAGTGGATGTGGCAGTAACTGGCTTAGAAAGTCACGCATTGCAATACTGAGCTGTATTATCGTATAGAGCGGGGCTCGTTTACATTTGAACGAAAAGTTGACATGTTGTCATCTGTTAAAGTGCCGTGTTATTCGCGAAGGGGATGGCGCCCTTCTTCATGTGGATGTTCGACACAGCACTTGTCACAGCAGAGGTACGTCACCAACTCCCATTTATCTTACAACGCAGTCGAAGTGAAGGTCCAGTGAAAGAGAGGCTCCTGTGCGAATCATCAGCAAGAACAGAAACCAAGTCAGGGATTCAGATGTAAATCGAAAATCCGGGTGCAGGTAAGTTACAGTCACGTGTCTTATTGCTTTATTCTTTCTTCGGTTACAATTTCATCAGATGTTTTATTTCCAGGCTATTCCAGGCAAATTCTTTAGGCCGATTTGTGTAGTGACATCAACAATTAGCCGCTTCAGTTTACTTCCCCAAATTATATGTATAATTCTTATATCGTCAACACACTGTCGGAAATGTAAATCATCACTTCACAATCTGGTGTTTCTTGTGTATATTCTCTCACCAGCTCCGCAGACTGAGGGTGCCAAAGTGCTATTTTATGGCGAAGATGAGTCCTTCTAGGTATTATTAATGGGAGAACTGGTAATGCCTGAGGGAAAGGATGCTCTAAATAGGGGCACCTGTATTGGGGGTTTGGTCTAGCAATAGGCGCTAGAAGGCGATGGAGGTTTCAAGTCTCATTATGATATTGAAAAAAATGAATATATAAGCGGTTTGAAAGTTCCCAGAAATCAGAACAGAAAGTTTGTTTTGAGAAAGTGTACTCCTTTTGAAACCCTTTTACCTATATTCAGTATCCAGGCCCCTTTAGAGCAGGTAGCCATGGCTTGGAATTTTTGTGCCTACATATTTGAACAAGAAACCCGTATTGGTATGCAACAGATATCCAACTCATTTATATTTCTGCTTTTCATTGTTCGGTGATCTGTGCACAACACAACAGCTTTTTATATTATTAATGCTCGTTGCTTCAGGTTCAATAGGGAATCCTGTAGCTTATCACTCATTTTCTTATATAAAGGAGAGCGAACTGAGGGGAGCAATTTTGAAATAAATTAAGCGAGGAAGCTATTTGTAGGGAAATCTCTATGTGATCGACGATCACTAGAAGCATGCCCACGCAGATTATTTCCAACAACTGACTCATATAATTGCTGCCAAATTAATACAGATTTAGGACATTATCTTATCCAGAACATTTATAAACAAAATTAGATATCAATATTGCTTCAGAACAATTATTTGTCTATTGTTTCTGCAATGGTCAGTGCAGCGTCAAATTGAATAACCATTACCCGTAAAATTGATTTATTATGATTATTATTGCCAGCATCATTATGATACAAAGGGCGCAACTTCAACTGATTATTATAATTGCAGTTAACAAAGTACAGGTTTAGTAAAATATCTTACCCCGTTTAATTCCAACGAATATCGGCATCAAAGTTCCATCCAAGGAATTACGTGTGTTTGCTCTACGTTTGGCAATGCAACATCAAATTGAATAGCCATACGCCTTAACGTTATATTATTATGATTACTATTTCCATCAACAATATTGTACAAAGGTTGCAACTTCCGGTGGAATATATAGATGGCGCTGCATTGGTAGAATGATTTGAACTGTCCTGCAGACTGTAGTTCTGTTGGCAATTGCGGCAAAAAATTCTGTAGATAACTGATTCATCCAATTTCAGGGCGCATGGCAGCCAAATGAAGAAAAAGCTCTTTGGAAATGAATGAATTTTAAAAAGTTATTGATTGACACCAAATCGATTCCTCCGGCAGGGAAAGGAATTTTCCTTTGGAGGTGTGGTGTCTTGGGTTCCATTGAACTGAGCTATCAAATCATTTAACACGTGTTTCGAGAAAAAGTGATTGAAAGAAGGACAAACATTACCAACATGATGTAAATTTCGTATTAACAATATTCAAACTTGGTTAACTGGTTAAATTTTATCATTATGCTTTCTGTGCCATATTCTTTATAATCTCACAAAATTCCGTTAGTAACCTATGATGTTATAAGGCGTATTGCTCAGTCATTATTAAGCAAAATGTTCGCAATCTTATCTCTGTGGAACTCTTTTTTTTCACTTAGGGAACATTGTTGAACAATGAATTGAAACATGGTTGATTCACTGAACAATGAACGAGGACCCACCATTCAGCATATACACAGCGAATCCAGTGAATTGGAAGACCCTGTGAGTTATCAAGGCTCAAAGTTTAATTCAGCAGCCAGTCAATTAAGCAGCGAAGGGATAAAACTGGGACGGCCGAAAGCTCTGGGTGTAAGATTAAATAATTTTTTAAACATCTGAATTGAACATATTAAGATAGGTTAAGATTTTTACTGTTAATGTTGCAGAGTCCGTATACAATAACTACAACGCGGCTCGAGTTTACATGCTAGAACAGCATGAAGTCGATGTTAACACTTGTTTGCTTCACTCTACACGGTAATGTCGCATAAATAATCTCAATAGGAATACAGTTCATCATACGTATGATTATCTTTCGAAGTTTGGCTTTTTTTTTAAGTCAACCTCGGGACTTAGGCGTCCCTGACATGCTCTTTATTTAATTTCATTTAAAGATTCCCCCTTGGCTGCACTGAGTTGGGCTTCTGTCATGAACCACCACAGCTTCTGTGGCGATAAAGCTCCCAGAATGGTACTGTGGAAGAAGTCCAAGATTTCTAGCCAGCGAGGCTAAGGGAAGAAAGTATTATTTACAAGTGAGGATCTCATCTGATTTAGATGGGCACTTGGAGATGATCGCACTCCCAAAGCCAGGCTGCCCCTTGCTCTTGGGGATGATCGCACTCCCAAAGCCAGGCTGCCCCTTGCCCTTCTCGGTGGTAGAAAATGCGGGTTTTTTACACCCACAATCTATCGTTGGCTTCCCAGTGTGTCTCTTGAGGGCAGAGACCAGTGCATTCTTCAGTCCACCGCTGGGGTAGGAGTGATTGTTTGAAATGATACAAACTCTATGTGTTAATGACCTAACTCAGGATGGTTTATCAGATTTGTTCCCTGATCGCCCCTCTTCTTTCTTCTCCTCCAGATCTTATCACTCTCTCTCTCTCTCTCTTACTCTCCCCTCTCTCTCTCTGCCCCACACCAGCTCCCCCGATTCTCCCCCTCTCTCTGTCACTCTCTCTCCCTCTAATTCACACCGAAGCTCCTCTACATCCTTTCTCTCTGTGTGTGTGAAGAAATTAACTCAGGATGTTTCTTTGCGACCTGTTTGCTATTCATTTTTATTTCAATTTTTTTCCTCTTCCTCCACTTCATCTTATCTCGTCTCCCATCTCTCTCCACCTATCTCCTCTCTCTCGCTCCCTTACTCTCCAATGTCCACCCGTCTACGCTATCTTTCTCTCCATCTATCAGATCCTTCACCCAGTTTTCTCCTTCTCTCTCTCCCTCCCCATCTCTATATCTACCACGCTCTGCCATCCCACGCTCTATCTCTCTTTCTCTCCTCCCTAACCCCACCTCGTTCTTCCTCCCTCTCTCCACCTCGTCATCCCATCCAACCCGCCCCCTGCTGTCTCTCACACCCACTACCTCCCGCTGTTCTCTTCATCTCTCCCTCTGTCCACCACTATCTCTCCCCCCACAGCCAAATCTTGCTCTCTCTCTCTATTTCTTTTCCTTGCTCTCTCTCCCTGCTTATCTCTCTCGCTGTCTCTCACCCTCCATCCCACTCTGTCTTGCCCACAGCCACCTCCCACTCTCTCTCTGTCTATTTCTCTCTCTCTCTGTTTTTATCTACCAATGTCTCTCTCCCTCCATCCCTTTCTATCATAGACACCGGCACCGCCAGCTCTCTACCTCTCTTTCTTCTACCCACGCTACCTCGCTGTCTCCCTCTTCCCTCCTCTCTCTCCATCTCTATCCCTCTCACCACCGCCATCAGCCACTCTTTACCCTCCTCTCACTAACCGTTTGGCTCTCTTCTCTCTCTATTTACCTCTCTCTCTCCTAGTGGTTATGTTTTCTTTGATTTGATAAGTTTAACCTATGTGCACACTGTGGTATTTGTTATCTATTAGATTGTTCAGATTGTCTTGGGAGCGCTGTCGATTCTCTGTCGGATTATTCTTTATTGGACAGGAATTGCACCAAGCCCAGTGGCCTTATCAAGAATATGCAGAACACACTGGATGAGCGGTCTGTCGGTAAGTTTCAGGTCAGGTTCTGGAGCAGTATTTCTGAGTTGAAATGGAGCGACTCGAATTGAGCATATTAGGTAGTTGCTTAGTGTTGGTGCTTTTGTGTGCCACAGCATAACTGATTGATTTTCAATGCCAGACCTCCAGAAATTAACACCAAGCTTTCACTTGCATTTCGAAGATTTGTTGACCCCCGTAGCCACTTTCAAACACAGGTGAATCTATTACACTCGGTCAACTTATAAGGATAATGCTGATCTTCTTATCCCACAGACCAGAATGTGCCAGCCTCCACAAAACTACACTGAAATTAATTTACAAACCGGATTTTCAGATCTAATGCTACCTTCCTGTATATCTGCCGCAGTCCCCTTCAGGGTTAAATATAAAACCTAATTTTTATTCATCCACCTTCTCTGAAACTGGGCTCGGATGTGTCATGTCTAATTCGGATCTTTAGTTGTCAAACTAAGTCCGTTGACTCGCCATTGGATTTCAGCGATTTCCTAACATTGAATTCGAAATCGGCCTGTTCCGCATTGTCATGGGCATCCCACTGACTCGAAGATGGTGTGTTGCATCGTTTTAGATCCGTGCTCAAATCCCCTCACATGGCGAGCACTGAATTGCTTCTGTCACAGTCTCTCCTAGACGTTCATGCTGCAGCGGAATGTTTTGCTGTGTTCAGGGCACGATATCAGCTCCAATTGCTTGTTGCTCTTTGCAACGTTTAGCTCTGGTCCACGTTGTCAATGTGCCCATAACTTACCGTATTCAGAAAACATAGATATAGCGCTGCCTATCCCTTCTTCTAACCCTCGTCGAACGCTGGTAAATACCCAACCCCATACACAAATTGCTGGGAAACAGCTCTGGTCAAAATGTGAATAATCAAACAGAAGAGGAAAAAGAATGATTCATAGTTTAAGACAGTTGTTAACATTATAAACATGATATATCGAGTAAAATGGCTATTTACATGTTTTGTTACAGTTTATTTTTTGTGGGAGGCTGTGGTACATTCTAGGAAGTGAACCAAATACACACCTTGTGAGTATATCCAAACTGGAATTCGTCGAATCAATTTTTTTTAAAAATTCCAGATGTATTTTTTTAAGGTTTAATTATGCAACTAACTATTTTTTCAGCGCGGATTCCAGAAAGAACCTTCATGCTAAAATGTTCAGATAGAAGGTAACTCAGGTGATGATTTAGAAAATGTCGGCCTGTTATAGCATAAAGCAAATTGTAGCAAACTGCCAAACCATGCTACATTTCTCCAATTTCAATGCATGCAAGGAACAGAGTCAAAAGCAGAGTTGCCACTCAAATGCAGATGGAAGCAAATTGGATCTCTGCGTATAGTTCTAGTCAGAAATCAATTGAGACATCATGGAAATGGATCCCAAGGCTAATAGGGGATTTATTTTTTTCGATGCAGGGCTTTTTCCCGAGCAGGTAAACGGCGATATTGTGTCAAATGCCTGACACACAAATAGAACTGTCTTCTTTGAAACAAAATAATTGCAATACATATTGAATTGAAAGTCTATATCTTTGCTGGTGTGCACCAAATGTATTATCGGCCAAGAATCCAATGGCTTTGTGTGAAATATCATGATGGACAGATATCAAAATAAATTATTGCTTTCAGAGGACTTTAGCCTGTCTGGTGGCAAATGTGACCAGTATCCTTGTGGCGGCAGTGGATGCATTACTCTTCAACGTTGACGTTGGCTTTTGGCCCAGAACAGGAGTATGTGCTACTGGAAGTGTCGGAGATCATTGTGCCGTATCTGTGAGTACAGAGCAAATTCTTTACACATGGCCAAATTATGTGAATGTGCAGAGCAGCTGCAACACATCTTCGTTTTGTTTCATACAAGCTTTCTGAAAATGGGCAGTACAGAAGGGGCTCGCTACCATGTTACTGTCCCACACCAACCTCCTTCTACATCACGAACTAAATCTAGCGATAGCGGAAAAACAGTTTGGTTTTGCATGTAAGTCTTAACTTCGTGAAATATCCTCAGCTGCTTCACAGGAGTATTACCAGCTCAACATGAACCCAGACACAGTGGGCAATATAAATGTAGGAGGCTAAAAACATGGTAAATGAAATGGTCTTGTGGAGCACATTACGATGCATGGCTGCTGAGCAGACTGGCACAAGTTGTTATATGGGCACCGCTCTTTTGTTTGATCTCAAACATAGGGAAGATTGAAATCAACCAGTGGGCCAAGAGTGAATTGGAATACTTGACACTCGAGATATCAGAAACTGATGAGTTTTCCTGTCCAGCTACCTTTTGCCACTCAAAGGCATAGAGAAAAAAATTTACATAATCAGCAATCCAGGCTGAAAGAGCTACCACCACCACGACACTTCCCTCCCCCCTTTCTGCACGTGGGATATTTCACAGAATTTTTACGCGTGACAAACTCAAATTTCTCGTTTTGGTTCACCCAACAAGTGGGAAAAGCACTGCCCTCCGTCTACCGACTGAAATCTCCACTGTTTGGAAATATGTTTCATATTTACCTCTGAGATTCCTGTTTTCCACTGGAAAGTGTCCAGCCTAATGCCCTGTAGGGGCATTGTGAAATCCCTTGTTCAGAATTCCCAAAACCAGCTTGGCCGACCTGCCTGTTCGAGGCAAATTCATTGGTGTTTTTTTTTAATGCAGGGAACCGTATATACTGATGATATTGGCATGGGTGTAAATAGGTCACAGTCAGCCGTGCAATGGGTTAAAAGCCTGGATTATCTCGTACAAAACCATTCATTTATTTGCTCTGCTATCCATGCCTTGCCAACACGACCCTCGAATATTTCTTCACCTGAGAGAGTGAGACAATACGAGTAAAATGACCCCCAATTATTTAACTTTCTATAGATGGCAGAGAGCGAGATCTTTCTTCCAGTAGAGTTTTGCCACAGACCAATGCCCAATATCATTTGATTACTTTCACCCCGTGTGACTATATTCTCTGCCCTATACTCTTGGCTAAGTTTCTTTGTGAATTGTGTTGTATCAGTGTGCAGAAGGAACCTCGTGGACAGAATTCATCATAGTTTTGTTAAATTTTCAGTTGCACATAACATGTTCTTGACACTGACGCACAGGGTTTGCCTTTGTGGTTCATATTCGTCCCCTGGATTCTACTGGTGTTGGACATGCCGATATCACTCGCTGTTTCCATTTACGTTTGTGAGGTGCTGTGCAGAAATGTGAAGACAGAATTAAATAAGTTAAGTAATTATACGGGAACAGACAATATTTCGCGTTATTCTGAAGAGAAACAAGTGACTAAAATCGCCGCAGCACCTCTTCTGAACATTACAATGCGTCATACGTGGAGAAAAACTTTGTCCTAGCAATTGAAGTTGATTACCATTAGCTGATATTTCTTGTGTGTTCGTCAAAAGCTCTAAAATTCAGAGGGATCTGTATGTCCTAGTGCATGGATCAGAAAAAAATCCTGGTGTGCGGGTACAGCAAATAAGGAGGGAAGCTCATATAATGTTAGCGTCTATTGTGAGGGAATTGAATACAAATGTTGAGTGATTATGCTTCTGTTGTATAGGGCAGTCGTGAGACCACAGGTGGAGTTTTGTGTACAGCCCTCGTCCCCATCCTTAAGCAACATGCAGAAGCATTAGAGCAGCTCAGAGAAGCTTACAAAGAACACTAATGGGCTGGTCAACTGATGAGGACGGGTTGGACAGGATAGGCGTGTAGCCACTTTTATCCAATGGAATGTGGTAGAGAAAGAGATAACTTGATTGAAACATTTATGAGCCTGAGGGGTTTTAATTGGTTGAATGTGGAGAGGATGTTTTCCCTTGTGGGAGAAAATAGGACTAGGGGTCACTGTTTAAAATTCAGGGTTCGCCCTTTTAGGACAGAGATGAGTGGAATTATTTTCCCTCGTGGGAGGTGAGCCTTTGGAACTGCTTTCCTCAAAAGTCAGTGGAAGCAGGTTCTTTGAATATATTTACGGCAGAGGTAGATATACTATTGATTAACAATGGAATGAAAGGTTATTAGGGGAAGGCGAGAATGAAGGTTTGAGGTTATATTCACATCAGCCGTGATCTTATAGTTTGGTGCAGCAGTTTTGTGGGGCCGATTCGCCCTCTCCTGCTCTTTGTTCATTAGTTCGTATCGTCAATTCCATGAAATCAAAGGTGAAGCGTAAACTTGTTATGGAATGGTCGCTGTAACATAAAGCTGTGGGTGGCGACGGAGTTTCAATGTTTTTCAGCTGCTGGCGTTTTCCCCAATAGTCAATCATTGATAAGTTTTTCTTTCCTAACTTCAATAAATGAAGGAGACTCTGGTTTAGGGAGTAAAATGATAAAGTTTATGACTGATACACAACTTGGCAATTTGGTGCATATTGGTGAGTGGGTTTGCTGACTCCAAATGGCATAGAGGGAAGAACAAAATGGGCAGAAGCATGATGGATTGATCTGAACGCCGCTAGGTATACTGTTTTTAAAGGCGAATATGGGAGGACAATGTACAATTACCGTTGTGAAATGAGTAGATGGAAACAATGGTCTTTCTGTTCACACAGACCATCGTATATTTATTTGTATTCAGTCATGCGATGTGGCCTTCACTGGCTTTGGGCCAACATATATCAGCCACCCTTGTTCAAATACTATTTAGGAGTCAACCACTTGTAGACCAGGCAACTTAATGACGCCAGATTTCTTTCTATGAAGGACAATGTTGGATCAATTTTGGCATTAAGACATTTGGCAATAATTTTACCGTCATCATCATCAGACTTTTAATTCCAGATCTTTAAACAATTCAAATATCACCATCTGCCATTGAAAGTCTCGGTTCCCAAAGCATTAGCCTTGGTCTCTGGAATTCCACTCAGTGACAAAAGCTTGACACACCACCTCTAAATGTAGTTATATAGCATGAAATCACCTGATTGTGCTTCAACTATATTAATAGCTGTTTCTACATTAGCTGGAGAGTTTATGAAAAAATCCTCGCTCGATAATCTTCAAATAACTAATGGCATTAAAACCTGTACAGAATTGTTACATGGGCAATGCAAATAAGTTGGAAGGAATGATTAAATTATAGTGAGGTCGCTTCTGATTGCCACTACACTGTTTTCAACGTGACTTAAAAGTTATTTTCAAGGTACTGGGAGGATTTGATAGGTGGTCGAGAAAGGCACGCCCTCTAGAGACGGGGCAGATAGACAAAGAGCATGAATTGAACATCATTGCAAGTACCTTAAAGGAGAAATATGGCTAATACATTTCTCAATGTGGGACGTCCCACCAGAAAATAGAGAGCCTGGAAATAACTTACAGAAATAAGTTTACAGGAGAATAGTACAGGTCTTTGAAAATGAAAACTGGACAGGTTTACAGAGAAAAAAATATGGCCTGTAGATTTGTGACACATAATCACGGTTCTCCTCCAAGAGGTCAGCATACGGATGATGGGTGGATGAGGTGTCGATGTAGGAGCCCGACACGTATGGATAGCAGCAGGTACAGGGCAGTGGAATGCTTTCCGGATCAATGCCAGGCTGAATGTCATTGGGTCATGTCACGATAGGGTAATGAGAGGTCTTGTAGCCAGTGTTCTTTGTGGGGGCGGCTTCGGCTGCAGAGGAGATGCAGATTTCCACTGGGAATCCGGCTCCGATCAGCTCATGCTCCAGACAAGGCAGGTTAGGTTATTACTTCCTATTGACATTCTAACGCTGTTAATGTTGATTTTAATAAAATTACCATTCAGTTACCGTCAACGTTCGGAAAACAAAATAAACGTTTGTGCTATTCTATGGAGTGCCACCTTCTGGACTCTGGTTTCTGCAGTGCCTTCACTCGTTTATTGACTTACGTTTATTTTCTGACTCAGAGCAAGACGGTTACCAGCACCCTACAGTGATTGAAGTAATTCTGAACATGGTGTTCACTTCCCAAAAAGACTGTTAGATAAACGTATATATATATATATATATATATATATATACATCGAGATACATGCGTACATATACTATCTAAAGCCTTGTTGAATTAATATTTCTCGCGAGAAGTCATTCATACACAAAATAAATCACTCCATTTGATTGAGTTTCCTTGTTAGTACTTCGGAAGTACAGAAGATCAGAGGGACATTCGTGCACATGTCAACAGATCCCTGAAGGCAGCAGGACAACTGGATGAGGGGGTTACCAAGGCTTATGGGATGCCTGCATTTATAAGGCGAGGCATAGAATATAGGAGCAGCGAGAATATGTTGGAGATGTTTAAAATGCTAGTTGGACCCCATCTGGAGTGCTGTGTGCAGTTCTGTTCCCTACAAGAAAGGAAGGGTGTGAATGCAATGGAGCGGGTAGGGAGGAGATTCATAGCATGTTGCCTGGCGTGGAGCCCTTCCGCCATTAAGAGGGATTGCATAGGCTTGGGTTGTCTGCTTTAGAGGAGAGAAGGCTGAGAGGGGACCTGATTAGATATACAAAATTATAACAGGCACAGATTGGTTTGATTGGAAGGAAATGTATGCCTTTGCGGAGGCATCAATAATTAGGGGACATTGGCGTAAGGTTAGGGCCAGGAAGTTTTGAGTAGATTTGAAGATGTTTGCTTCACAATGAAGGTGGTGGGTATTTTGAACTCACAACCTGAGAGGGTGTTAGAGGCAGAAACGCTCACATCATTTAATATGCATTTCGATGAACATTTGAAACACATTTTAATAGAGGGCTATGGGACACTAATGCTCGATCGGGGTTTGATGGCTGACACGTACATGATAGGCTGAACGGCCGCTTTTAGTTGAAAACAAAGAAAACTGCGGATGCTGGAAATCTAAAACAAAAACAGAATTACCTGGAAAAACTCAGTAGGTCTGGCAGCATCGGCGGAGAAGAAAAGAGTTGACGTTTCGAGTCCTCATGACCCTTCGACAGAACTTGATTTCGAGTCCAGGAAAGAGTTGAAATATAAGCTGGTTTAAGGTGTGTGTGTGGGGGGGGGAAGGAGAGAGAGAGAGAGACACACCTCTGTCTCTCTCTCTCTCTCTCCTTTCCCCCCCCCCCCCCACACACACACCTTAAACCAGCTTATATTTCAACTCTTTCCTGGACTCGAAATCAAGTTCTGTCGAAGGGTCATGAGGACTCGAAACGTCAACTCTTTTCTTCTCCGCCGATGCTGCCAGACCTACTGAGTTTTTCCAGGTAATTCTGTTTTTGTGGCCGCTTTTAGTACCACCTTACTGTAGGGCCGATGAATGTTTTTGTCCACCGTTTTGACATCAATCCCTATTTCTTTCACAGACGCCCAATGATTTCACTCTTCAGGAGATCAGCTCTGAAACACCTGTATCCCAGGGCCAGGCCTTTCGCGATCTATCACCTCCAGCACCACTCTAGTTCGCTCTTCATTGGCAGGGCAGGAGTTTCAACAGTAACCAAACTGCTGCTGTCGTGAATGGAACCAATACATGATGGTGTATGTTTTTAAGGTCTGAAAATGCACGTTTCTGACTGAAGCTAAATCAACATGATAAACAGAATAAAGTGACATGGGGGAACTGACCAACTGAACCTAAAAGGACAGCGGAGTCGATTCCTCCCTTCGTTATTTTGCTGGCTCTTTGAAATATCTCTACAATAAATGTGTGTTCCCAAGTTATTCTTCAATCGCCCATCAAATATTAAACCAATGCACATTTGGAAGATAAGATTGAGCAATATTCCGCAAGCTTTTTGAAACCGTAAATATATGATTGCCCACTTTTTGATTCACTCTCCTCCCAACTGTACATCCCTTGTTTCTCCCCTTTCATTCTCCTCTCCACAGCCTTTCCATCTCTCTAATTACTGAGAAACTAGCATGAATGTACATCTGTGCTCCTCATTTAATCCCATCTATCATTAACATGTCTATCTTTCCATCATGTTCTGAATGTTGGTTTCTTGCCCCGCACCGACTTGTCTTCACCTCTCCTCGTTGTTACCGAACCACTTGTTCACGCTCAAAGGTCCATCCTCCGCTCGGCCTTGTATTGATTCTCGTGTTCGAATTCCCATGTGTTACACTTTTGAAACAAAATTTGTTAGGAAAATACATGAAAACACTTGGGATGGCCACTTTGCGGAAACTGCTTCATACAAATCACGCCCAGGATACATGGGAGCAGGCAGAAACCCTTGCTTACTCCTTCCTCTCGCAGGTTCTCACCTCATATCCCGTCAGCCCTCATTTGTCTATCAATTACACACCACGCCTGTTTTTGAATCTCCGACAATCACCGTTAAGGGTTCTCCAACGTCGTGAGGACGTCGGGGGCAAGATGTTAATGAAGATCATATTCCTACAGACCTGTCCTTTGCCCCAGAAGGCTGCGTATCCCTGGGATAAAGTAGTATGTCTTCCTTTCTCTTTCTGTGATTACAACCACCATGTTCTTCCACAAATGTGTTAATTCTTTAAACGGTTAAAAATAAACTGCAAACTTTACAATTTCTTTCTTGACTTGTTTCCTTCCATATGCTCCCCCTATACGCCTCTCCCAAACTTGTCTTGGGAGCTATTTCGTGTTCCTGGTTTGAAAGCACCTTGTCAGTTCAATTGAGGTCCTGAAAGCAAATCTCTGGCGGTCCGTTTCCTCATTTCACACCAGGTTTTCACAATGCACAGCCAATGTTCTGAACACCAGGCAACCTGGCGCAGTATCTTCCACTCAGAAATCAGTGAAAACGAGGTGCAGACAAACAGGAAAATAAATTCTGAAGGACGTCCTGAATTAAGTTTCAGCCCATGTACAAAAATGCTTTGGTGGGTTTAACCCTGTCTCTGACCTGCAGGCCCAAGGATACAAATTGGGCTGCGAGGGCCAGCTTCAACACGGAGTATTGAATGATTAATATTACGAAATGCACTGCTCAGGAAAACATGGAGAAGGGCACCATGTCGAACAATTTAACGTTCATGTTGTCCTGTCCAGTCTATTCATTACCCAGAAGTTTACAGCTCTCAAAATTTTGGAAGTTACTCGTAATTCATTTTCATCATTTCATGGAGATGAGACGACACTGTCTCACAACCAACTAATATCAAAAAAATGACATTGAATGTCCATTCATTAACCGTAATGACTTTGCATGGTTCACATTGTCTCCAATAATCTAAAGCCCCAAAGCAGGAAACTGAGAGAAACAGTTGTTGTCACATCTCATCGTGCTGTGATTTATCCAGTCCTAGATTGGCAGCAAGACAAGATAAAGGGAAACAGTTGGACTGCGGGGGAAAGGAATCATCTGACGAAAGCGGATTATGTCTGGACAATGTGATGGGGGTTGAAGGATCTGTTGTGAGAGCTCATGGGCAGGGAGAATTACGGGGTATTGAATGTGAGTGTTCAGGGTTCGGGTGCTGTTTTTTCTCCTGGACATAATATGATGAAACACAATTCCTGCTGCAATCTCCTGCTACATCAACAAAGACTGAAATTGTGACTTACCATGCTGAAATAGTCCACCTACAACAAACCGTTTAAGAGCCAGAGAAACCTCAGTCAGAAAACCATTGGTCTTTCTGCACTCAACAAAATGGTAGCCACAGTATTTACATTTTATTCTATTAAAACGCACAGGAGCCAGAACATCCCTGGCTTCTCCGTTCCTGCTGACTTTCGGAGGTTGATATAATTCTGGAGGTTGAAATGATTTGTGTCCGGCAGAGTAACAGTGAGAGGTGCAGCAGGTGGTGACACTCTCCGCTGCTAAACTGTTCAGTGAGTCCACAGTTTATTTTCTACCTCACTTGATTTTCCTGAATGGTACGCATATCCCATGATTCTGTAAGGATATTTGAGAAATTATTGGCCTCGATCTCGATTATACTGACCTGGCACCTAATGGTCTCATGTGTACAAAATTCAAATGATTAACAGGCACGTGGGGGCTCGGACAGCGACTTTCAATCAAGATTCTCATTGACATTGTGATCAAGCACACATCCTCTCCTCTTCCAAGTCTCCCCACCCCTCTAACCCCCTCCCTTCCATCTCTCAACTTACCGTCCAGGCATGCCTCTCCCTTTCCCTCGACCACACCCACTCCCCCCACCTCTCTCCGTCTCCTGCACCCACTCCACCCCTCACCCCTTGCTTTCCCACTGTCCCCTGCCTCCCTCCCCCCACTTCTACTCACCCTCCCTACCTCCATTTACTCTGCTTCCTTTTCCCCCTCCACCCCACGATCATTGCAGCAAAATTCATGGATACAATGAATGTGATTAGATTCCGAAGCTCTAGCCCTGGCTCACTTGCTTAGCGAACAAATTCTATCAACCGGAGATGCAGAGAGCTGCCTCTCAACATATCAACAAATGATTAGTTGCAAGGTTCCCGGAAAGGATAAAGTATCTGCAGTTCAGTGCAGTATGGTCAGCAAAGGGAAATAAAAACTCAAAGGTGTCTACGATGTGTGCTAAATGTACATGGTGGGTTGCAGTGGTTAAAGAAGGCAGCTCACCACCTCCACCTCAAGGGCAACTGGGGATGAAGAATAAATGATGACCCAGGCAGCGAAGCCATCATCCCTTGAAGAATACAAAAAACTTAAGCATTCTTCATGTACAGGTCTGATGAGTCATACTGAACGACCCGATGGTAGTGGGAACAGTGACCGAACACGCACAGAAGTAAGCACTTGATAATGAATTTGAATGCAGACCAATCAGCCAACGCAGCAGGATGGGTGTGGGAGGGAATGATAATAAATGAAGGTCTTTTATTTCCAAATCGATTGACTGCCCTATAATATTTTATTGTCGCAACTTAGGAAGTGTGACCAAATTCGCCTTCTTGATCTCAAGGTGGGTGACATCAAGCATTCCCGCCTCTAACAACAAATGAAGTCATTATCTTCATCCGCTATTGGATTCCTACCGCCACCTCCCGCCACCCCCTGCCATTGCTTTTTAACTACCCGCTGATATTTCTGCAGGTGAATTTCACTCTGGAACCAATGTCAGACTTGAAGACACGGAGGGCCCAATGCCAAACTTCGGGGAGGCCGTGTGCACATGTTCTTGCTTCTCGGCTGGTAATTGGACAATCCAGATCAATGATTTTTTAGACACAGCTTCGAACCCCACCATCATAGATGGTGGAATTTGAATTCAATAAAAATCTGCAATTTAAAATCTAATGATGACCATGAAATCAGTGACAAACACACCTATTTTTTACATTAATGCCATATAGGGAAGTAAGTCTGCTGTTCTCATCTGGCCTGGCCTACATGTGACTCCAGGCCCACAATGGCAATGTGGTTAACTCTTAAAAATGACCCCTGAACATGAATGGGCTGTAAATGCTCACATAACCAGTGACATCTAACATCCCAGGAAAACATTTTAAAAACAGTTGCCACATCACACGCTGCTACTGTGACAGATTGAGTATTTGTTAGAGCGAGAATACTTATGAAACAGAACAATCAGCAGTGAATGGGGCTGCTACTTTCGAAAATGTTCTGTAGGTGGCGGATTTAAAAGGCAAGTTATGGAGAAGGCTAATTATTGAAACTATTCTCTGAACACTAAATTTATCACAAATGCCTTGCAGCACCTTAGGGTCCAACTTGATCTTTGTTGGTAAATTTAACACCTTTCAACTGTCCGCTATATTTAAAGAGCATAGTAAAATGTATGTAATGTTAATTAATTGTGTTGAAGCAACTCGTGATCTAAATGGAAAACTGCAATATTTTCACCCTTTTTCTAATAGCCAATTTGAAATGTTTTGTAATGTTTTTTTCATATATCTAATAAATAAAGCATGTTACTAACAAAGCAAGTTATAAAGTCTAAATTATATAAAGTCTATATCTATTCTAAGACATTCAAGATTGCTGTGTGAGAGCGTATTTTTGAAACCCGTACACCTCAGAGGGGAGAGCATCAGATTTGAATCTGACGGTCCAGAATTTATCTCGCTCTTCGGGCGCTCAATGTTTAAAACTGTCCTCAGATATGGAAGGCATTTGGAAAGAGCCTTTCGAAGACCTCAACTGATCTTGATTGTCTTCCCGTTTCAAGGATGCCTTGCCACAACTTCATTTGCTTCAGTAATGTTCTTGCACATTTCCAGCTAGGTTGCTATTTGAAAAATGAACGTTTCCTGACTTGGCTGTTGATTTTCTGATAAATTCCCATTGTTCAAGCGTGGGGAAATCATTTCTCTGTTGTGATTATGGGTGTTATATTGTTTAAATGTTTTCGGGAATATGGTGGCATTATGCAAAAAAGGATGTGTGTGTGTGTGTGTGTGTGTGTGTGTGTGTGTGTGTGTGTGTGTGTGTGTGTGTGTGTGTGTGTGTGTGTGTGTGTGTGTGTGTGTGTGTGTGTGTGTGTGTGTGTGTGTGTGTGTGTGTGTGTGTGTGTGTGTGTTTGTATGTGTATGTTTTTGAGTGTGGGTGAGAGCCCTTGAGCAATTAAGCTGGGGTAGGTTAATAGAGTCACCTTGTCCGCAAGCACTGAGGGATAAATGTGTCAAGAGGTTAGCTTCATGCATAGGTAATGGGAAGTTCTGGTGAACTTGGATTTACAAGGAGGTTGAATTTAAAATATATTTCATTAGATAAGTGGAAACTTGGTTATTCAGCTGCTGACGTTCAAAGGAAAGTTGAGAATTGACAGGGAACTTTTAGAACTACCAAAGTTTTCACAGGTAAAAAACTGGAAGTTGTACTAAATTATTTTGACCCCAATTAAAGGCATGAGGAGGTCAGGGATTTTTATATTGGGAGAATTGGGATTACCAGTTTTAAAGACAGGCACCTTAACCAACGAAGTCATGTAACCGACAATAGTGAGACACTCTGAAATCCAATCTTGTCATCTGCATTAGTGGATTTTCCTACAGGCATCAAATGGAGTTGTGGAAACACGGTGAGGACTTTCTAACACTGTGAATATTATGACCCAGCAGTGTATACAGCTGTATTATTTAATATCCGAGTGGGAAATGATAATAATATTTTTATATGTTACTTTTGAGAGGCAACCCTGAATTCAGAAATGAGAACACCTGTTCTCAATAGGTTATGCTATTAAACCTAATGGAAAGTCTTCCTAAGTTACAACACATTTAACACATATGCATTGCTACAAATTACCACTTTATATTTTAAGAAGGTCCCAGGCTATTCTCCATTAAGGCAAGAGCAACCCATAGACTTTGATCAAAAACTAGCCAAAGCATTTTCACCTGACAAATCTAAAATGAGGTTTATACACTTTGGTCCCTTTGCATGCACAGGGGTAGGGTTACAGGCTTTGCTCTTATATTGCCTATGCCCTCCACATTCAAAACTGTTGTCTATTGTACCCAGCATATCTCATTGAAAGTAAAATATCATTGCATCACCTGTCCCGTTGAACTCCACCTCATCTAACAATAAAATCCGTTGCATAGTTCCAGTTTTATTAGTATTATAATATATACTGCTTGGCCTCTGCTAGCTAGGTGCTATATTTCACTCCCATTCATGAATGCTCTTTTGAACAATACGCAAATGCTCTCAAACTCTCTTATACCTCATAACTGGTATACAGCAACAAATTAAAGTTAGCTGGTTTTAAGCCAATTGAGATATACCCTTAGACAAACAATGTAGTTTAAATAATCCAATAATATCCATAATTAGCTTCATGATACGAATGATTGATAACAGCTTCCGAGACCACACACGATAAACATTGAATGTTGTGCCTCCAGGAAAAAAAACATGCACAGTTCCGCAAAATGGATACCTATCAAAATCACACATGTGTATCATTTTTAAAGGCACATTTCATTACTCAGGAAAATGCGCCCTGCTGCAGCAGTTCACACTCCTAAGCTAGGCAACAATTTCTCGACCACATGCGCATGCACCTGGATACTCGGGCAATTAATGGCCAAGGAGGTGACACATAAAGTCAACCTTGCTCGCCACAAATGAGGCCCAATGCGCTAAACATGTCGATAATTTGACTTTTATAATGTCCTTTATATTGGGGAAAGAAAAATGATTGGAGATTGAATCACATAAAATTTCCAAGCACTTGAGAGGATACGCTTATTACAAAAAAACTCAGTTGGAAATGCAAAACACAATTCACAAGTACAAACTGGAGTCGTATATTTGGCTACTGGAAATGATATGAGTTACATCGAATCTGCATTCTTGCTATCAACATGGATGACATCACACTTCCCACCACCGGGAACAGATGAGATCGTTTTCAGAACCCTAAATACATCACCATCAATTTGGAAACTTCCACTGTCATTTCTGCAACTCAATGGCCGTCCTTAATTTACATTATCTTCAACATTTTCCGGACCCAGTACAGAAACGAGTAGGGTTGGAGGAATGGCCAAATTATTTGACACTGCGAAAGAGTTAGTAGTTGGGAGGCAGTGAGAAGATTGAAGAAGTGGTGGAAAAATGAGGGAGTCGGCATGCAGGTCTTGGAAATTTTCTGTAGATGGCGGATTTGTTTGAAATGTAATGATAAATAAAAGAAAGGGAAAGTGCAATTCCTGCTGTGTGACATTTAGTGCACTCTGTGAAATCAAGCTCCCTTTGCCCGGAGAGCTCTGTTGGTAGAGAGCATGAGGCTTTTAATCTGAGGGCCCCGGGTTCAACGTTTTGTTTGTTCATCACTGTTTGCTTGTGAGCCTCAAGTCTGTCTAAAAGGACCCCAGAGCTCAGAGGAGCTCATTGCTGGTGTCACCGTATGCTTTGCCCGAGTTATGATAAATCTCTGAGTTTTATACACTGAAGAAGGGTCACAAGGACTCTGTTCCTCTCTCCACAGGTAAGTGCAAGAACGGCGGAGTTTTACCAGCATTTACTGATTTCATTGGCTATGAGTTTTACTGTGGCCTGACCGGGGGTGTTACTGAGTGCCAGTGTAATCTGAGGATTATTGTAGTTATTACAGTAGTAATTTTGAGTTTTCGAGCCTTCATGTGGTAAAATATAATTAATTTTATAAAAGTAAACCCGTTTGAGACTTGGTGGTCTTATTCCCACTAAAATCAAAGCCAGCATCTTGCAATTGCAATAATGCATTAAAACAGTTGTTTCCTGTTTCCCTCTGGTATTTGAACATCTCAGCATATACCATCAGATATGTCATAATAATTGGCCAAGGTTTTGCAAACCCATCGGAAGCTGAAAAGCAATGATTTCCCGCCGAGTTTTCTTCCTGACCCGAATTGATACAGAAGTGGCTTCAGAGTCACAGCATTTAAAACTTGTCTATGTTTTAGTAGCTTCCATGAGTTTCTCGCTCTTTGAAAATATCGTCAGACATTTCAATGAAAGTTTTTTGTTGCTTTAAGACTTGACTCTTGATTGGCAGAGATATCTTATTTTTGCCTGCTCGGGCAAAGTGAGCTTTCTCGGCATTTAACCTTTAGTACACTGGAAATACAGCGATTGGTCCATTCACCATCCACCTGAGATCAAAAGGAAGAAGCATTACGCAAATTGTGCACGGTATTAACCCATTAAAAACCGGGGTGGTGCTACAGAATCTGCAGTTCTTGCACCCCAGGCCAATACATGCATGTGTTGGTCTGATGTGTGTTTTTAAGAATGTCAGAAAGAGGGGCAGAGTTAGCTTCCATTGTCCTTCATGATTGTTTCGACGTTCAATATGGTCATCTTTCGTCTTGTCCTTAAATGTCACATTCCTGAGCTGTTCTGTTGTCCCTGTTTTCCGCAAGGAAAACGCTTTTATATTAATCTGTACTGAACAGAATTAGCACAGACCTCCCATGTCTAGTATTCAAAATCTGCAAAGGCCATTGCGTGAAGTGAGTTTGATTGGTAAGTTGATGAAAAGCCAGTCACTGGGGACTGTTGCCCTGGCTGTGTGGTTGTCAGAACAAGGCATCGGACATTATCACCGAGACCAGGGAAATTTGTTTCTTCAAAGCCATGTGAACCTTCTGAATTCTAATCAGGGTAGACTTGCGCATGTTCACTTTTTTTATAATTGAGACTCATTACGATATTTCTGTCAAAGGGATATGAGGAAAGTTGAGGATGGTGACATTGAGATAGCTGTAGAATCATGAAATACTAAATGTTGCAGCAGTCCTGAAGGGCAGAAGATGCCTCTCCTGCTCCTGTTTCTGAAGTTCTAACAAACACGGATCAGAGCAACAAGAAGGACTAAATTGACCTTGGAGAAGATGGAGTGCAGATACCCATTTTTGATCCTTTCATCAGGAATATAATTTGCAAAGTGCGGGCTCCGATTGTCTGTAATTTCTTAAATTTAAAAGTAGACTGATGGAGGTGTATTTGATTTTAAAGTTGTGACATCAGAAGAAACCTATTCAGCCTGCCTTGTCTAACAGGAAGTTCTAGCCTAACCAAGGCTTCAGTCATCAGAATATCTTGCTCTATATTTACAAGAAACTGGACGAAATAAATCGATAGCACCAATACACTGACATCGTTCTGATGACATTTTAAAGGATGCCCAATTCGTGTATTTTGAGGCTGTGGGGAAATCCAGCATGAGTTGCTTAAAGTTCCGTCTTTCAAATGAGATAAACTATTGCCAGAACGGACCCTGAGGATAAAAAAAACAATGATTTACCGACTGGACTAGGGCTTCAAATACAACCACTGAATTGTCTACATGCTGGGCGCTTGTAACTGTGGATGGTGGCTGATTATATCAAGGCATTGAGGATATTTCCCGGGATCCTGTCATATCAGAGGTATTGCGAGACTGATTATGATAGTGCAATTGAGGCAATGGACGATTCGTGACGATATTGAATGTATTGAGGGCCAGGACAGGCTCTTCCTGCTCACATTTATGACATTCTTAGAGGCACTCATCAGAGCAACAAGCGGGATGATGTTGAGGTAGGGTGGAAGATTTGGAGATTCAGCAGCCGTTTTCCACTTTGTAATCGTTAATTCGCCAGAGAGTTTGCAAACCGTGGCCTTCTGTTGTCTCCAGTATGTTACAATGAAAAGTGGGCTGTCAGAGATATCCATACAGATAAAGAGGGTAAACTTGGAAAAGCTGTTTCAGGTTGCTAAAACATGGGGTTGTTCATTTCAGACCAGAGAATAGGAGAACTCATTTCTCTCTGAGCGTTGTGCAACTTTGTAACTCTCTGCCACAGAAGGCGTGGTTCACTGAATATTATTTAGCTGGAGAGTGTTAGATTTTCCCTTAAAGCAAATTCTGGGGATGCTGGTAATATGAACCAAACACATGAAATGCTGGATAAACTCAGTAGGTTTAACCGTAACTGTGCAGAGAAAAATAGTGTTCTCGTTTTGTGTCCGTATGACTCGTCTTCAGAGTAGATGGATTATTGTTCCAAAGGTATTCAGAGGTTACAGGGCAGTTGGCAGGGTAAATGGGGTTATTGAACCCAACAAACAAACAGATCAGAATCATGATCGTATTGAATGGGGGAGCAGGCACGAAGGGGCTGAGTAGACTATATTTGCTCCTATTGCATATATCCTTGAAGAATGGCCAATATGTGCCAATAAGTGGCCAAGTCAGAATCCACTTTTATCTGTCAGAAAGGCTCGCTGGAAATAATGAACAAGACTCCCCAAAAAGGATGAAAGCTATGAAGACATGACGAATATGTGCGATTGTTAATACATTCCGAAGCAGCTGAAAGTCTAATGTGCTCAGAAAGCAAAATACTCAGCGTCCACCACTTACGCTGTGGTGACTCACACGAGTTGAATACATGGAGCTGAACAAATCTCCCCCAGAAATAGATTTGAAGCCAAAACACTCAAATATGTTTTCGAATCCTTTTGCAATGGAGCAATATTTCAGCTCCGGAACTGCGTTTCACTGTCTGACAAAAGGATTCCCTCATCGCCATATATGGCACTTTATTCCTGAAAATTCGCGCTCCACAGACCTAATGCATCACACGCAGACCCACTCCCTTCATTTCAGAAATCTTCTTCCTGTCCAAATTCCTCACTATTCCACAGTCATGTGATGTGAAAACTGCTTTTTCCCAAGTCTCCACTCTTGGGCGCCCAATCTGTTGAAGATCAAGAAAATTGAAAGTTCAAGAAGTTGTAGAAAAGGCTGCCAGAATTTAGAAAGTAAAAACAAAAAAAAACCAAAGAAAAAAAACTGCGGATGCTGGAAATCCAAAACAAAAACAGAATTACCTGGAAAAACTCGGCAGGTCAGGCAGCATCGGCGGAGAAGAAAAGAGTTGACGTTTCGAGTCCTCATGACCCTTCGACAGAACTTGATTTTGAGTCCAAGAAGGAGTTGAAATATAAGCTGGTTTAAGGTGTGTGTGTGGGGGGCAGAGAGATAGAGAGAGATAGAGGTGGTTGTGTAGACAAACAAGCAGTGATAGAAGCAGATCATCAAAATATGTCAGCGACAATGGTACTAAAGAACACAAAGGTGTTAAAGTTAAAGTTGGTGATATTATCTAAACGAATGTGCTAATTAAGAATGGATGGTAGGGCACTCAAGGTACAGCTCTAGTGGGGGTGGGGGGAGCACAAAATATTTTAAAATATTTTAAAATAATGGAAATAGGTGGGAAAAGCAAAATCTATATAAATTATAGGGAAAAAAAAGAAAAAAGGGGGAAACAGAAAGGGGGTGGGAATGGGGGAGGGAGCTCACGACCTAAAATAGTTGAACTCAGTATTCAGACCGGAAGGCTGTAAGGTGCCTGGTCGGAAGATGAGGTGTTGTTCCTCCAGTTTGCGTTGGGCTTCACTGGAACAATGCAGCAAGCCAAGGACAGACATGTGGGCAAGAGAGCAGGGTGGAGTGTTAAAATGGCAAGCGACAGGGAGGTTTGGGTCATTCTTGCGGACAGACCGCAGGTGTTCTGCAAAGCGGTCGCCCAGTTTACGTTTGGTCTCTCCAATGTAGAGGAGACCACATTGGGATCAACGAATGCAGTAGACTAAGTTGGGGGAAATGCAAGTGAAATGCTGATTCACTTGAAAGGAATGTTTGGGCCCTTGGATGGTGAGGAGAGAGGAAGTGAAGGGGCAGGTGTTACATCTTTTGCGTGGGCATGGGGTGGTGCCATAGGAGGGGGTTGAGGAGTAGGGGGTGATGGAGGAGTGGACCAGGATGTCCCGGAGGGAGCGATCCCTACGGAAAGCCGATAAGGGGGGTGAAGGGAAGATGTGTTTGGTGGTGGCATCATGCTGGAGTTGGCGGAAATGGCGGAGGATGATCCTTTGAATGCGGAGGCTGGTGGGGTGATAAGTGAGGACAAGGCGGACCCTATCATGTTTCTGGGAGGGAGGAGAAGCCGTGAGGGCGGATGCGCGGGAGATGGGCCGGACACGGTTGAGGGCCCTGTCAACGACCGTGGGTGGAAAACCTCGGTTAAGGAAGAAGGAGGACATGTCAGAGGAACCGTTTTTGAAGGTAGCATCATCGGAACAGATGCGACGAAGGCGAAGGAACTGGGAGAATGGGATGGAGTCCTTACAGGAAGCGGGGTGTGAGGAGCTGTAGTCGAGGTAGCTGTGGGAGTCGGTGGGTTTGTATTGGATATTGGTGGAGAGTCTATCACCAGAGATTGAGACAGAGAGGTCAAGGAAGGGAAGGGAAGTGTCAGAGATGGACCACGTGAAAATGATGGAGGGGTGGAGATTGGAAGCAAAATTAATAAATTTTTCCAAGTCCCGACGAGAGCATGAAGCGGCATCGAAGTAATCATCGATGTACCGGAGAGAAAGTTGTGGAAGGGGGCCGGAGTAGGACTGCAACAAGGAATGTTCCACATACCCCATAAAGAGACAGGCATAGACAGGCCCCAGCTATGCCTGTCTCTTTATGGGGTATGTGGAACATTCCTTGTTGCAGTCCTACTCCGGCCCCCTTCCACAACTTTTTCTCCGGTACGTCGATGATTACTTCGGTGCCGCTTCATGCTCTCGTCGGGACTTGGAAAAATTTATTAATTTTGCTTCCAACCTCCACCCCTCCATCATTTTCACGTGGTCCATCTTTGACACTTCCCTTCCCTTCCTTGACTTCTCTGTCTCAATCTCTGGTGATAGACTGTCCACCAATATCCATTACAAACCCACCGACTCCCACATCTACCTCGACTACAGCTCCTCACACCCCGCTTCCTGTAAGGACTCCATCCCATTCTCCCAGTTCCTTCGCCTTTGTCACATCTGTTCAGATGATGCTACCTTCAAAGACGGTTCCTCTGACATGTCCTCCTTATTCCTTAACCGAGGTTTTCCACCCACTGTCGTTGACAGGGCCCTCAACCGTGTCCGGCCCATCTCCCGCGCATCCGCCCTCACGCCTTCTCCTCCCTCCCAGAAACATGATAGGGTCCCCCTTGTCCTCACTTATCACCCCACCAGCCTCCGCATTAAAAGGATCATCCTCCACCATTTCCGCCAACTCCAGCATGATGCCACCACCAAACACATCTTCCCTTCACCCCCCTTATCGGCATTCCGTAGGGATCGCTCCCTCCGGGACACCTTGGTCCACTCCTCCATCACCCCCTACTCCTCAACCCCCTCCTATGGCACCACCCCATGCCCACGCAAAAGATGTAACACCTGCCCCTTCACTTCCTCTCTCCTCACCGTCCAAGCGCCCAAACATTCCTTTCAAGTGAAGCAGCATTTCACTTGCATTTCCCCCAACTTAGTCTACTGCATTTGTTGCTCCCAATGTGGTCTCCTCTACATTGGAGAGACCAAACGTAAACTGGGCGACCGCTTTGCAGAACACCTGCGATCTGTCCGCAAGAATGACCCAAACCTCCCTGTCGCTTGCCATTATAACACTCCACCCTGCTTTCTTGCCCACATGTCTGTCCTTGGCTTGCTGCATTGTTCCAGTGAAGCCCAACGCGAACTGGAGGAACAACACCTCATCTTCCGACTAGGCACCTTACAGCCTTCCGGTCTGAATATTGAGTTCAACTACTTTAGGTCGTGAGCTCCCTCCCCCATCCCCACCCCCTTTCTGTTTCCCTCTTTTTCCTTTTTTTTCCCTATAAATTATATAGATGTTTCTTTTCCAACCTATTTCCATTATTTTTAAATATTTTAAAATCTTTTATGCTCCCCCCACCCCCACTAGAGCTGTACCTTGAGTGCCCTACCATCCATTCTTAATTAGCACATTTGTTTAGATAATATCACCAACTTTAACTTTAACACCTATGTGTTCTTTTGTACCATTGTTGCTGACATCTTTTGATGATCTGCTTCTATCACTGCTTGTTTGTCTACACAACCACCTCTCTCTCTCTCTAGCTCTCTGTCCCCCACACACACACCTTAAACCAGCTTATATTTCAACTCCTTCTTGGACTCGAAATCAAGTTCTGTCGAAGGGTCATGAGGACTCGAAACGTCAACTCTTTTCTTCTCCGCCGATGCTGCCAGACCTGCTGAGTTTTTCCAGGTAATTCAGAATTTAGAAACTGACGGATTATGTTTTCAGGCTTGATAATACTATGTAACGTGCTCTTGGCTCCGGGAAATGGCGATGCCATTCATTTCGAAAGCAATTCCGTGTCACTGGAGCAAATCACGTCATTTGGAGGCATTTGTGAGGTTTTAGCAGAGCGAGATCTTCCTTCAGGCAATGCACATTTTATGATCTTCCCCTGCGTTTCGTGTACTCGTAATGATCACACACTCCTTGCTTGTGGGGCTTCAATCTCACGTCACCTGACCACGTGGTAGTTCAATTTCACCCTTTACACTTGATCATCAAGAAATAGACGAGCGGCGTTATGGCCCATGTGGTGAAAGCCAAGTTAGAACCTCTTGTGTTGGGATCTCATTCGTAAAGTTTTGTAAACATTGTTAAATATAACCATCTGAGACACAGCCTATTCTGCAGTTCTAAAACCACAAATCTGGAATGGTGTAAAGTTACAAGATGAGCCATGGAGCTACTGAACCTGGGAGTAGGAATGAAACTCACAGTTTCTACACCTTGTATTTTTTTTTATTTATGGCACGTGGTTCAGTAGCTGGGCCAGCATTTCTTACGCAACAATACTGGCCCGTTCTGAAGGTGGTGGCAAGCTGCCTTCCTGTACGGCTGCAGTCCATGAAGTATGGGTAAACCTACAGTTCAGTTGGGGAGGGGGTTGCAGGACCTGGACCCAGAGACGGGCAAGGAACGGTCGCTATATTTCCAAGTCAGAATCGTGAGTGATTTTTAGGGATTCTTCTCGGACGTTGTTTTCCCGTCTAAATGCTGCCCTTTTCCTTCTGGATGGTAGTGTTCGTGTTTTTGGAATGTTCTGTCGAATGAGGCGTGGTGAACCCCTGCCAGTACCTCAATGTCTCTTATGCAGAGTTCCTGAATGACAATTCACATAAAGGCCTCTTGCTCTCCCATGCTCTCTTTACCACTGGCACATGACATGAGTGTTTTCTGCATTTTCCTTTTCAATTCGATATTCCCTAATGTTGAGCAGAGTGACAGGTGATCTCATTGAAGCACATAACATTTCAAGAAGCTTGTCAGGTCATATCTTTGAAATATGACCAAAAGTTCAAAATGAAAAAGGACAGGATGAGATGTATTCAAGAATAATGAAGGAAGCGAGAGAAGAAATCACAGAGACACTGATCAGAATTTTGTATTCTCCCATTGGACTCGAGAATTTCAAATGCTAATCATGTTTTTTTTTCAAAATGGGCATGTACATCAGTCCAACATTTACAGGACAGTGACTTAAGCTCAGCTGCTTGGACGTTTTTAGAAATGAGAATTCGAGACAACATGAAACTTCACTTGGCAAATGTGGACTATTTGGGAAAACCATCAGAGATTTGTTGAGAACAACACTTAATTGTTTAAAGAACTCTTCTCATTTTTTCGGTAAGATAACAGAGAGCTTTGAAAAGGATAATGAAGTCTTTGTAGTGCACTTGAACCAAAGGATTGCATTTGGTTATTTTGTGCAAAATAGACTTGTGAGCAAATTAGAGCTCACGGAAGGGACGATCCAGTTGTAACTTGGATATGAAGTTTGCTGAACGGAAGGAAATAAAGAGTAGCAGTGAACATTTGTTGTTTTCTTGAGGAATGTTTACTTTGGAATTTCCTGGGCATTGATGCCAGGAACCCTTGGTCTTCCACAATTTTTGTGAAAGACAAAGACCTTTTTATTCTGGGCCTAATTTCAAAGTTTGAAGATGATGCGACATTTGGAAAAATGGTTAACCATGAGAAGAATACCGCAGCACTTCAAAAGGACATTGACAGGTCGGCATAACGGCCGGAGAAGTGGGAGTTGAAAATTAGTTGAGAGAAGAGTGAAGTAATTAATTTTGATAGGAAGAACATAGAGAAGCAGTATGAAACAAACGCTGCAATCCTGAATGATTTGCAGGAATAGACTGAGCTGGATGTATATGTTCCCCGATCTGGATATGGAGGTGCAATTGAGAGAGTGGTTCTTAAAGCGAAAAGTATCCTGAGCTTTTTCAGTAAGGGCAAGGTGTCACCTTCTCTGTAACCTTTCCAGCACCGACAGTTTCCTTATATTTGTATACTTCTCCATCCAGTAGGGCACTCCTTACCACTGAAACATTCCCTTGTCCATACAATCCTCCCTATCTCAGTAAACCCTCTCCAGCACCTTCCAACCCTCCATTCTTGATGAACATCTTGCAGTTCCTAATAAACTCCAAAACTCTGTTACATGCAACGCCCTCCATATAACGCCCTATCAGTAAATTCATAAAGCTCCCCCTATCTCTGCACCTATCATAAGCCCAGATAAAGCTCAGCCATCTCTGAAAGCTGACCAACTCAAAACACCACCTATCTCTTTAACTTCCTTCAGCCGCTTAAACCCTCAGTGCTACTCATCAAACCCCATACGCACCTTTATTTCCCTGTTACCATCTCCTGTCCTTCAACTCTCGCTACCCCTGTAACCTTCTCCAGCCTTAAAACACTTCTTAACTGTGGAATCTCCTCCTGCCTCATCCACTCCCCCTATTTCTGTAACCTTCTCCAGCCCCTACAATCATCCCTATTACTGTAACCTTCTCCAGCCCCTACAACGCTCCACTATCTCGTAACCTCCACCAGGTCCTACCAATGTTCCGCTGACTGAAACTGTCTGATGCCCTTACAACTCTCAATTATTCAGGAACCGCCTGTCGATACTATCATCTTTCCATCTACGTTACAGCCTCCAGCCTCATTACAATTTTCTATCTTTGTCATGTCCTCCAGCTCCTCCAACCCCTCTGCCCCTGTAACCGCCTACAGGTCACGAAACACCATCAGCACTTTAGCCTCCTGCGGACAATACAGCTGACCCTATCTGTGTAACATCCTCCAGTCCAACAACAGTTCCTATTGCTGTATCCTCCTCCAGCTCCTACAATACTCTCCATTTTAGCAACCACCTCCAACCCCTACAACCGCCACTATCCCTGTCAACTGCTTCAAATGCTAGACCCCCTAAGTGTGTAAGTCCCAACAAACTCTACAGTCTCCTTATCTCTGCAATCTCCTCCAGCCCCTGAAAAACTCTCCAACTCTGGAAACTGCTCCACTCCCTGCAAACGCCCCTATCTCTTCAGCCTTCTCCAACGCCTACTAACGTCTCTAATTCTGTAACCTTCTGTAGTGACTAGAACCCTCCCATCTCTGCAGCCTTCTCCAGCCCAAACATCCGCCTGTATATGTGTAACCTCTTCGAGATCGTACAATGATTACTATCTCCGTAAACACTTCCAACCCCTACAGCCTTCCCTATTTGTGTAAACTGCTCCGGACCCTACAGTCCTACTTATCTCTACAACATCCTCCAGCCCCCACAACCCTTCGTAACACTGCACCTCCTCCAGTCCCTACTACCCTCCAAACTCTGTAACCTACTTCAACTCTGTCAATCATTACAACTAACCAATTACTGGCAGCTTACTCAACGCAACTTGTCTCTAAAGATTTCTATATTACAACAAAAACTACATTATTAAAGAAGCTATTCAATATCGTGACTTTACATTCAGCATGTTATAATTTTGAAATGCACGGTTTTGATTTACATCTGTGGTTCCATTGCTCCCTCCAGACATAAATTCACACAAAACACAAAATGATTGGATGGAGTATTTTTTTTTCAGTTATTTAAATTTCATTATGTCCAGTTGCAAGTATGGCACAGTGGTTTAGTAATTGTGTTACTGGGCAAGTATTTCAGGATACAGCAGTGTTGGGGTTATTCACTGGACTATCAATCCAGTGTACAGGAGTGTAGATGTTATGATACAGAACTACTCATCCAGTGTACAGGAGCTTAGGGATTATGTCACTTGGCTTATTATCCAGGGTACAAGAGATTTGATGTTATGTTACTGGACTAATAAACCAGGTTACAGTAGTATCAGTTTTATGTTACCAGAGTAGTAATACAGGAAACAGTGGTGTATGGGTTATGTTACTGCAATATTTGTGTCGAACGCTGATTACATAATTAGTTGATAAATGTAACATGATGCCGTGTGTTTCTTCTGCTTGCCAAACAGAACACAGTCTTCCAAGCAAATAGAATCATGCTTTATTTAAATTCCAAGCGCAATGATGCAAGAGGCATGCAGATTATTTTACACCTGATGTGACAAACAACAATAATCCACCAACCTGATTAGACACAATGTACTTATCAGTTTAGCTACAGCCAAATGCTCGGGCGAAGCAGAAAAAAGATATTTTGAACTGAAGTACAACATTTGAGACTTTATCCTTGCATTCATTCTATAGGCAGCGCTGGAGTACAATTTGCCTCAAGCACAATTAGCTTTTCAGTGTAGAAACCTCAACAGAGAAAATCTTCATCAACAGCCCATGATGACTTTCAACAAATCCAGGCAGCGGACAATTGAGTGTCTCGTCTGATCCGACTGTCTGCACCTTTTCGTAGCTATGTTCATGGCCGACCGTCCTTGTAGAGGGAACACGGGGTCTCTCCCGCAACATTCCAGGCCTGCCTTGCTCGGTTGGCCACGTGGGGACTGGGGTGTTTTACAAACACTGTTAACCACATTTAGATTTAAAGTTTATAAATGTCCTTGAAATTATTTATTGAATTTCCGGTTTCCCTTTAAAAGGCTGCCCTTCATTTTGTTAATTCAGTTTATTTGTTTGACTCAGAAGATTTACAAAGAACAGAAAAAAAAATAAAGGAATTGCCAATTCAGTCATTTTGAAGGAGAGAATTTGAATGGTGTTGAAAAAAAGAGACATGTCGACATGGCCTTGCATTCATCAGGCCGCTTGGTAGCCTTGCAAAGTGATCTGATGAGTGCAAGATGATATGTTTCAACATGTCTGTTTTTTCATCAATATCCAAACTGTTACTTACAATTTCGGACGTGACTGCCACTGACATCTTTGGGCTGACAATATCCAACAGTCAGAGAGCATTTCTGAATGCCTATGGTGATGCACTTATAGAATTTGGTGTGCATTTAACTTTGTGCTCCACATTGAAGCACATGATATCAGAAAGGCTGTAATGCACACGTGGCAGTTTTGCACAGGCAGGGAAGGTTGGGCGTCCAGGAATGGACTGTTAACTAAATAGTGATCAGAATTCGCCAACGCCCAAATTGCCAATTTCCATATTATGCGCGAGAAGTGACATGCATCTTAGATTAAGGGAATTGTGTGCATGACTTTTGCAAAAAGATTTGCACAAGATGCAAATGTTTTTTTTTTCTCACTTATTCATTGGGAAGTGGGTGTCACTGGCTTATCAGCCATTTATTGCCCATGTCTATTTGTCTTTGTTCACAGGGCAGTTAAGAGTCATTCACATTGCTTTGGGTCAGGAATCACATGTCTGTCAGTCCTGGAAAGGCGGCAGTTTTCCTTCCCTGAAGAACATTAGTGAATCAGTTGAGTTTTATTAACAATCGACAATTGTTTCATGACCATCATTAGACTTTATTTTAATTCGAGATCTTTAGTGAATGCAAATTTCGCCATCTGGTATGGAAAGATTCGAAGCGGGAGCCGAGAGCATTAGCTTTGATCTCTGGAATAGCAATTTATTGCCAAACGATCTATGTCAGCGTCTCCCAATACGTGCCTTGAGGAAACCTTTACACACAAGAGTGCTTCCGCTCTGGAATCCACTAACTGGAATTGTTTTGGAGGCAGGTACAATGGAAACATTCGAGAGGCGATTAAATGATTATTTGAATAGAAATAATGTTCTGGGTATGGGGGAAAAGGCAGGGCAATGACACTAGGTGATAATGTTCATTTTCAGAGTCGGTGTCAGATGCATAGGGCAGAAATTCCCCTGCTGTGCTATAAAAATTCTGTGACATCGTCAAAACCTACCAGCCTTTACAAAACAACAGTCGATCGTCTATGCCAGGCACCATGAGTAATGCGGGCCACGGGAGAAACACAATTAAGGTATTGGACAGCAATCATGAACATTTGGGCTCCATTCTCATTTCAAGCGTGTCGGTCTCTGGCATTTCAAATGGTGAGTCCAATCACTTTAACCTCTTCTGTTCAACAAATGGGCGAACCAACATTTGGTGCATCTGAAGTAAATACCGCATTTAAAGTGACCTTTACTGTGAGCTTCAAAATCACGATCAGTCACAGCAAATGAGAGACATAACGGAGTGAAATTCCGAATGCTAGTTAAAACAGGCAGTTCCAAAAGATTCACCCCTCTTCAGGTTGCCATGGAGGGAGCCGTGGTTGGCAAGAGATCACTGTCCACCTCATTGTGGAATGTGCCTGTGCAAAGAATTTCTGGGGAGAGGTACAGTGTTTTTTTTTGTCGAGATTCCTCCGAGGCAGCTCCGTAAGGGAGGGACACACAACGAGATAAACATCAATTGCTGCTGGATGATCGTCAGCTCGGTGAAAGGCACTCTTTGTTCTGACCTCAACGTATTGGTCTTCAAGTGCATTGTTTTGACCCCACACCAGCATTGTAGACTCACACATTACAAATCCCAGGACTATCTGCTGAGGGATTCACTAAAGCTTGGAACAGCTGCCGCAATGGCAATCGCTTTCTGAAGTCTTTCAGCTAAACCCCATCAGGTGTCCAAGAATTGTTTAGACTCCCTGGGCTGCATGAATCACGTTGAAAATATGCAGTGAATACTATTTGTATCATAATTGTACTGAAGCACCTCAGAACGCTACATGTTCTAGGTAGACAAATTTTAAAAAAAAACATTGCAATGACTGCTAGTTAGGACCATCATCAATGCTGTAATGTTCCTACATAGTATTGAAGCACCTCAGGGTGTGACATGTTCCTTGTGGGAAACATGAATATGATTGCAGTTTTTTGTGATGGTCATTTTGAAATGATTCGCAACGTACTTTCAGGTATTTTATCAAGAAAGTATATTTTTGCAAAAAAAAAGTAATGCATTTTTGAGACGTTATCGGATGGTCTTGGTATTCTGTTCCATTAAATGCAGGAAGTCACTCGATTGGCCATCGTGGTCCAGGTCAATGGCAAGCCCTCCATGTGCGGTTGTTTTGTTTATTAATTTATGGCGTGCATGCAATGCTGGCTCGGCATGTATCCGGAAATAGACTGGGCTTTGTACGAGGGCCCCCTTTCTTCCATGATATTTATATATGACTTTGATCTGAGCGCCTATGGCTGTATTTTCAAACGTTCAAATGATGAGACAGTTTGAAGTAAAATTGCCCGGAAGAAAAATTGTATAAACAGGTTCAGGAGGCTGGTGGTCTGGGGAGACAAGATTTAGAAAACACTTCACGCAGATAAATGGAAAGAGGTGAGGTTTGCCAATAATGACGCAGAAATGTAACTTCAACTTCAAAACAAATAAGAAGTCTGCGAGGAAATTTGAATGTGACTGAAAGGCATTGCGACATAAGTACATTCATCCTAGAAAATAACCTTTCAATTTGTGAAAGCTCTTTAAAAACAACTATGTATTTTGCTTTATAGACTGCCTAATGTACCCATGTTTAGCCACTTAAAATGGACCAAAATCAGAGGAACATCATGCACTGACTCCTGAGGTGCGAAACTAGCTGTGACGGGATGGAAAATGCGCTTTGACACCATTTGTTACACAGCTGAATATTAGTGTAAGCACAACTGGTCGCTAATCCTTCTTGTCCACAGGCTTTGGATTGTGAGCAACTGGAACTAGAACATCTGATTTCCAACAATGAGGAACAGTATGCTTGTCAGGAATGCACCAAGGTACCTAAGACAGCACCTTTCAAACCAACGATAACTGCAATCTAGAAGGAGCAGTTCCACAGATAGATGGGAACACCAGCATCTGGGACTTCCCATCCAAGTCACTCCCCACACTGACTTGGGAATATATTCCCTTTCCCTCACCGTCCCTGGCTCAATATCCTGGAACACCCTCCCTAATAGCACTGTGGGTACAGCATTGTACACTACAAGTGCTGGAGCAGTTCAAGAATATAGCTGACCACCAGCTTCTCAAAGGGCAATTAGGGATGGGCAAAAAATGCTGCCCAAGCAAGCGAAGCCCACATTCCGTTAAGGAAACGATTTCAGAAAGGAGAGAGGGAAAGAAACTGCCTGGTGACCACCATTTTCCTTACGAGCGTATCCACCGGCCTGATCTGAGCCGAACACATTCTCCAGGCTCAATCGCTTGAATTGCTTCTCCAGCGGCCATTTATTAATTGGAACACGAAACCCCTTTAAATCAGGAAGTAAAGCCTGATACACATTCAAATGTTTCTAAAATTAATCAGTTTCAATTCAACTAAAGATTTAAAAAATAGTTTGATTAATTAGCATCATTAGAGGAATTATCTGTGATCAAATGTGGATCAAAAAATGGAACTTTTGGCAAATATGGATTTATTATACGATGTGAAGCGTGCACTTCATTTATTAATTGCCCTAAGACCATAAAGACATAAAGAATAGGAGGAGTGGGCCATTCGGCCCCTCAAACCTGCCCTGCCATTCCATAACACCATGGCTAATCTGTCCATCGCCTCAACTCCTCTATCATGTTACGTCCTCATGGCCCCTAACTCCCTGGTCATTTCCCAAAAAAATCTACCTTCTTTAAATGCCCTCCACCGCTCTCAAACGAAGAGAATTCAGGACATTCACAGCCATCTGAGAGAAGAGATTCCTTTACATCACAGTTTCAATGAGTGTCCTATTATTCTGTAACTGTGTTTTGTAGATGAACAAAAACAAAAACAGAATTACCTGGAAAACCTCAGCAGGTCTGGCAGCATCGGCGGAGAAGAAAAGAGTTGACATTTCGAGTCCTCCTGACCCTTCGACAGAACTTTTAATTTCTGTAGATGAAGCTTCGCCACAAAATTGCAACACCCCCTCAGCACAAACCTGTCAAGACCAATAAATGCATTTTGCATCTCAATAAGATTGCCCCTCATCCTTCCATACTCAAGCGAATAATGGTCTAAACTGTTTAGCCGTTCTTGATAAGTCAACCCCTTCATCCCAGGAATCATCTGAGTGAATAACTGTTAAATGTTGAACTTCCTCTAATGCCTTACATGCTTTCTTAAATACGGTGACCTAAACTGTACACAGTTCTTCAGGTGCGGCTTCACCAGCACCCTATTCAGTTGTGACACGGCTTCAAATTTTTTAAAACACCAATCTCCTAGCAATACAGGCCAAAATTCCATTTGACTCCTTAGTTGCCTGCTGCACCTTCATGCCTTTTCTTGTGAATCCTTCGCAAGAACAAGCAGATGCATCAGTGCGGCACTTTTTTTGAGCCTCTCTCCATTTAAGTAGTAGTCTGTCTTTTGATTGTTTCTGCCAAAACAGATGGCCTCAAACTTTCCTACATTATGTTCTATCTGCAAGTTTTTGACAACTGACTGAACCTGTCTCTACCGTCTTGCAGATTACTTAAATCCTCATCAGAACATCCCCCTCCACTTACGTAGAGTTGTGTTTACTGGCCTATCATTCACAAGCTGAATTCCGTTTCTCATTTTGCTTTTTGACAATTTTTTTTTCTGAGTCGGAAATAATAAAAGTTTTTAGTTTTTCCTTCGTTGTTACATTTAATAACATTCTAGCGTTGGGTCAATCATCTGGACTTATTATCATCGTTCTAAATTGGCTGTAATATATTCACAGTTGATGTTCTAATCCTTTTGCTCTTTGGCAGTAAACAGTTTGTGTATTGCTGGAAAAGTTGCTTCCTTGAAAACTATCTATTTTCAGCAATATAATCCTTTAAGATAACTGCCTTTAATTAATGCCTTACTTCTCCTGACAAATATACCAACTCGTGTTGTGAAACTATGTTGGCAGATAGTGTATTGTCACATTATCCCAAACTTTAAGATCTTTCTTGACCGCTTTTGCATTTTATTTTTTGGTTTGGTATTAAATGAGAATACACATCGTCTTGTGAAATAAATCTCAAATCGCTGGTTGAAGCAGAGGCTTGAAATAATCAGTGATGGACCAAAAGCATGGACGCAGTGCCTTTTTCCATCAGTTGGTCTGTCGAAACACCTTGAGTTACAGGAAGTGTCCTTCACAGCCAAGTCACAGTGTGGCTCATCTCATAGAAGGAAATCTTTGGTGAATGTGGAGAGGGAGCAGCCAATTTCCACGACTGGTTCATCATCAACTCCCGCTGCTTCACTCCCCGTATTGGCATTCAGTGGAATATATGTCACAGTAACCTGTTCTTGATTCAACTCGAAGGGCTGGTAAGAAGGCACAAGGAGCCAGGCACAGTAGATCAATATTAGCGAGACAAATGTGTTTCTTAACTTTAAAGTACTTTCATGGACATTAATTTACATATAATCATCTCCAGCACCCTCCTGGCGATTTACTTGTAGCAGTTAGTGTTCTAGTCTGATGAAACAGATCAAATCAGTAAATGATGATTGCGCTTTCTGGGATGTCTGAATTTCATCAGCTTTCAGCTGAGGCAGGGCACACTCACCTCCCTGAATTCTGACAAACAACATGTGCTAGTTTGATTCTCATCAGTTTATTTGCTCAATGACCTCCCGTTTCCAAGGGTTCCCATCGCCTTCCCGGATGTAAGTGTCGGCCCATTATTTTCATAACGTTATATCCTCTAGTTAAAGTGATATTTTGAAGTTCCTCCCACCCTCTTTCCCCCTGCTTTTTCTCATTTTCCTGGGATGATTTTTCGTCCCGCATTGCGGCTGCTTGGAAACCGATTTTGGCTCCTCTCGCACGGCCAAGTCAAAGAATTTCACTTTCAAAGCGTTGGTTGGTGCAAGCCCAAACAAGACATGACAAGTCAGACATAGTGTAATGGGGGGCAGGAAGAGTGAAGTTCTAATCACCTTTTGGCTTCGCCCGGCCTCGCCCTATCCCGGGTAGTTGTTATTTGCCACATCAGATTGTGGTCCAGACCCGGCAGCCCCACTTCCAGCAGACCTCGGCAGCGACGCTCACCGGCAGCCAGTTGGGCCCTCTCGCCTCCCCACGCACAAAAATGAACCCAGAAGCAGCGCTGAACCCCAAAGAAGTAATCGTAACTGACGAGCAGTGTGAAACCTGTGTCGCCACAAAATACTTCACGCTGTACAGTTATGTACAAAGGCTGTCAGAGGTCCCTGCCCTGCAGCATTCTGACGCTTCTCTCCATATAAATAGTATATTGCTTTTTTTTTTCCTTCAAAAAAGTGCCAAACTTTATTTTGTCACCTCTGCAAAATCGCTTAACCCAGTTCTAACACTTTGCAGAATATCTGATTCCAGCTCATGGCATTGTTTCCCCTCTATCTTTGTATAATCAGAAAATTTGCCTACATTAGGGAATCGGTACCTTTGTGCAAGTCGTTCATGTCGATACTGCAGTGTTGAAGAACTAGCACTGACCCTTGCAGCGTTTCTCTAGTTACAGCTTGCCACCCTGTAATTGACACGTTAAAACGATTCTCACTTTCCTTTCAGTTGGATGGTCCTCTATTCATGTCAACATCATAACCTCTTACATTCTGCAACACCTTTTATGTGACAACTTACTGGATGCCTTTTTTCAGGCAAATACATGGCATCTGCACATTCCCCTTTAGCAAGCCCTTTTGTATTAACATCAAAAGACTGTAATAAACTGTTCAAACGCGATTTTCCCTTCACCAAACCATGTTTACTCAGCCGGATTTCAATGCAATTTTTGTCAATGTCCTGCTAGAAATTTCTTAATATTTTTTGCTGCATTATCGCAATAACACATATTTGACTAACAGCCCTATAGTTTTCTTTCATTCTCTTTTTTTCTAATAGTGGTGTTATACTTGCAACTTCCCAAATCCCTGGGACATTTGCAAACGTTACTGAATTCTGGAAGGTTGCAAAGAATGTCCGACAATCTCAGCAGCCACTTCTTCAAAGACCCTAGAATGCGTTCTATCAGTTCCATGGAAGTGTCAGCCTTTATGCCCCTTATTTTCATAATTTTATTTCCTCTAATCAAAGTGATATTTTTAACTTCTTCCCACCCTCTTTCTCCCAGCTTGTTCTCATTTTCTTGGGATGATTTTACGTCCGGCACAGTGAGGACATAAACAAAATTTCGTCTCTAAGTCTCTGCCATTTCCACTTATTAACTATTAAGTCTCACTCGCTGAAGGAACAGGGATCACCATCACTGCTCTTTTCCTTCTAAATATACTTACAGAATCTTTCCCTGACGGTTTTAAAGTGGCATTCGGTGTTGCATTTTCCTGATTTGTTATTGTTGCAAACTGCTCAGGCGAGTGCAAAACAAAAAGCTTCAACGTCTTTTTTCGCAATGCTAATGTTCCATATTTCTCGCTGTTTGTTTCTTTCTCTTAAGCCAATTTCCAACTGGCTATTAGGCTCATTTGCTCATATCGAATACCTTTCCAATTCTCTGGAATACCACTGATTTTTGCAGCATCTTACATTTAGTGAGGTGCCATCCATAATTTTGCGCCTTACCCATGGATGGCGAATCCCTCCTGTAGAGTCTTTCTTCCTCAATGCAATATAATCTTACTGATGCGTGTGATATATCAACTAAAATGGCTGGCATTGCTTCTCTGTAGTCTTACGTTTTAACTTTATGACTTTTGCCAATTCTGTTTTCATAAACTAGCAATGGCCTTCACTTACGTTTAAGGCACTAATTCCAAGCACGACTTTCAAACCTTTAAACAGATTGTTTGCTGGGAAATCACAGAGCTTGACGCAGAAAACAGGCCCTCCCAACACCAGAACCAAAACTTATAAAAAAAAATACAGCTTCTAGGCTGAGCGTTTCCTCTCGCAGAAAGACAACAATAGTTCAAAGGGCTTTCAACTCTCTGATACGGATAGCATACTGCAGTTTTAGTGTTGTGGTTTGCTGCTCATAACAGCGTTTCATATTTATTCTGGGAAAGTAATGTTGAAAATGCACGTGAACATGTATATTTTTCTAACAAATGTTCATCATCGCAAGAGAGAGCCAATGTTCCTCATTTGCTTCGTGTTTTCACAATCACCTCTGTACCTCTGACGAGTTAACAGGGCTATTTAGGATTAGATACGAATCGGCAAAATGTGCCTGCACTCCTGCTGAAATATGTTACCAGGGCCATACCTGTGCATTGCAATACGTTCCGCACGTTGTCAATACAACAGAACCACAGCCAGTTCTTTCAGAAAGCTGCACATCATTCTTTACAGGGAGTGAACATCAGAACAGGTTGTGAGGTAATCGACATTACACGCCTCCCATCCCCCACCACCCACCACCCCTGCTCTCTCCTTCGCATTGATGAAATTATTTTCCATAAATATCCAGATGTTAAATTCCATGGCTCGAAGCCTGTCGACATTTTAGGCAAATCCAATAAATACACAGCACAGAAGCAGACCATTTCGTCAATTGTCCCTGTGTCCAGATTACCATTGCAGTTTGTCATAAACCTTAGGCTCGAAATGCACACGCCTTTGCTGTATTTGTCCTGGGTGGTGATCACCCGATCTCCAAAATTACTTGCAAGGTATTTAACCAGTCGGGAGATGGTTGACCGCACGATTACCAGTGGAGACTCTAAGCAATCAGCTGCTGCTCCAGATCATTATGGGCCCAGGCACATAACCAGTTATAATACATTGTCAATAGTTTTTAATGCCCCTTACCTCTCCTCGGTACCTATCACCAGCTTGTGGCAACAGGTTTAGAGTTTGTCTTTACACAGGGTTCATATTCATTGCAAAGTTTGGCCACGAGATTTGTTGTTTGGTGAAAAATGTAATAAGTCACACCCCCCGGTTTGACCAGATTCTGCAGGGATAGAAAGTCAGTGGATTACTAACAAGGTGCACGCCATTCATAATCTTTAGGAACGAAATTCAAATTCCCCACAGCTCATTGGAGCTTTCTATTTCTGCTTCTGAAATGTTATGAAAATGAAAAGCGTTTTATGGTATATGGGCACCACAGGAACCAATGCGGTGGGGAGCTGCTTTTAAAGCTGCTCTCATGCACTGTTAGCAGGCGCTCCATTGTTCTGCTTGGACTTCACTGCCTCCATTTCAAATAGTACCAAAGAGCCAACCACATTGCCATGTGTGCCTAGATTCACATGGAGACCAGGCCAGGTGATTGTCCTTCCCCAACCAGCTCATCAGTGAATCAGATGTTTTTGTTTTTCCCGACGTCAATCGATAACTTCTAAAGGAACGTTTGTAACTTCAGTGTTTAATCTTGAACATCGATTCGACCTGCTGCCGTGATCGGAATGGAAGCCATTCCGCTGGGACCTCAGTGTTATCATGGCAGTTACTTGACCACACCATAAGATATGGCACCTGAAAGAGAGCAGCTGATGGTTTTATATTGTCACGATTAAGCAAATGCCACTCCAATCCTTAACTGATGCGGTTGAATCTAAAAAATCAGTCCCAAGCCTGCACCGTCTTGACTTTCGCCTACCCCTGTCTGTCCCGACGAACTTTTCGCTTATCTCAAGGAAACGTGGAAGGACAAACATCAAATGAATGCAGGAGGATGAATAGATTATTGGGTTTCTTGAGTCAGAAGTTTCCGCTTTGCCATCAGTACTGCCCTGCCTGCCCTGGGAAAGGCTAACACATTCAGCAAGTTCGGGAGGAGTAACTGCTACAGTCATATAATTATTCAGAAAAAAAACAGGCCCTTCCAAACCTCGTGTCCATGCCGGCCATCAATCCTCTAAATACTCTAATTCCATTTTCCAGCACTTGACCATTTGGCAATGTATGTTATGGCGTTTCAAGTTATCATCTAAAGTCTTCATTAATGTTCTGAATGTTCCTACCTATACCAGCTCCTGAAGCAGCGTGTTCCAGATTCCTACCAACATCTGGGGGGAAACATTTACATCAAATCCCCTACAAACCTCTTGCCCCTTATGTAAATCTATGCCCCCTATTTATTGACAACATCCCTAAGGGGAAATTTTTCTTCCTATCCACCCGATCAGTACCGCTCATAACTTTATATTTTTCTATCAGACCGGCCTTCAGCCTTCTCTGCTCGAAGGAAAACAATCCCAGCCTGACTAGTCTTTTGTCAAATCTGAAACGCTCCATCCCAGGCAACATTCTATGAATTTACACAGCACCCTCTTCAGTGTAATCTCATTCTTCCAATGAAATGGTAAACAAAACTACACACATATTCTTGCTGTGGTGCAACGAGCATTTTATACAGCTCCAATATAATCTCAAAACTCTGTTATTCTATGCCTCGACTAATAAAGAAACGTATCCCAAAGACTTTCTAAACAATCTGATCTACCTGTGCGGCTGCCTTCAGCGATCGATGGAATTGTCTACCATATCCCTCCGACCCTCTGTGCTTCCTAGGGTCCTACTACTCATTGGGTATTCCATTGAGTTGTTGGTCCTCCGAAAATGCATCACCTTACACTTCTCAGGATAAAATTCCGTTTGCCAGGCTCTCTCCACCTTACCAGCCTATCTATATTTCCCTGTAGTCTAAGGATTTCCCTATTGACAACAACACAACTTCTCATGTCATATGCGAATTTGATCATCATACCTCTTGTATTCAAGTCTAAATCATTAATGTACACCACGAACAGCAATTGTCCCAGCAGCTGTCCCTCAGCTACATCACTCATCACAGGCTTACAATTACAAAAACAAACCATGAGCATCACATTCTGCCTTCTGCCAGGAAGCCAATTTTTGATACAATTTGAAATGTTCGCCTGGAACCAATAGGCTCTTATCTTGTTGACCATTCTCCCATGTGGGACCATGTCAATTGTCTAACTGAAGTCCATGTGGACTACATCAACGCGACTGCCCTCATGCACACAGCCAGTCACCTCCTGTAAACATTCAATCAAATTTGTTAAACATGATCTCCCCCGATAAAAAAAGTGTTAAATATTCATGATTAATCCCTACCCCTCTAAGAGGAGGTTAATCCTGTCCTTCAGACTTTTTGAACAACACTTTCTTGGCCACTGTTGTTCGACTCACTGGCCTGTAGTTAGCTGCTTATTCCATTCCAGCCTCCTTGAATAATGTTTCCACATTCGCTGTCCTCCTGTCCTGTGGCACCACTGCTGTGGCCAAAGACAATATGAAAATTAGTTTCAGGGCTCCTACTGTCAACTTTTTTTTTCCTTATCCAATCCTCCATATGCCTTGACATCCAGGGGTCCTTGGAGCTGCTGGCCCTACCCTTCACCTTTACGTGTACTTGTTGGCCCTGAACTCTCACGATTAACATTTGAATGCCTCTGCCACTGGCCTGATGTAGACATCCTTGCAATTAGCTGCTTGCAGTCCACTTTGGCCCGTTCCTGTGTTATCTTATTGAAATCATCCATTCCCCATTTCAGGACCTTCAATACTGCCCCTTCCTTGTATATTTCCATAACTACATTGAATCGTAAATTCTTATGGTAACTATCGCCGATATGCCACCCACAACCCCCCACCCCCCAACCAATCCAACACACCCCAGAATTCCATTTCTACCAAGTGCCTGGCATCATTCCCTTTGATACTTAGAGTATCTTCCATTTTCTTGTCAGACTTTCTAGGTGCTGCTCTTTCCTCATGAGCATGCCTGTGAGCACAAAAATATCATATTCACAAATGTTAAACAACGCCCCCAATTCATCTGATTTACTTCTAAGAAGCCTTGCATTAAAATAGTTGCAATCTGCCCTTGCACTAGCACCTTGTGCCTTAACAGATCTATATTTGGCGTTGCAGACAAACTTGATTCCACTCATATGTGAGGCTATGCATGATCCCGACTGTACCTACCCTCTTTATCCCATCATCCTGTATCCCAAGTTGCAAGAAAGAAATTAATGTATAAAAGCAGGGCCTAAGTAAAAGGCAGCCCATTGAAAGTAACACTGCAAAACTGTAGATGAACAGTGGAACCTCACAGTTCAGTGCTCCAACTGAGGCTGCACAGTAGAATTTCTCGGAGCCTCCCGCCGTCCCCATCCAATCCCACGAACTCAGCGCAAGTATCACTAAGCCACACCAATCATCACTGGTAGCAAAGTGCTACTACCCCTGAGTAAGATGGCAGTGAAATGCCTTGGGGGCCCGGGAATCAAAACAAATGGTGAAACTTGAATTAATATTCTCATGATGACTGTGATTCAAAATCACGCCATGTCTGACATTCCATTGACCAGAACATCTGTCGTGTGCATACAGGACTCTGTTTGATACTGCTGCTGAAAGCTACTTGCTTTTCAAAGTTAAATGTCTACTTGACTGTGATAAATGCAGGTGCATAAGTATTGCAACGCTTCATTTTTGGTGAAGCCGTTCAGCCTCAAAGGATCTTGATGCAGAATGCTGTTCATGCAACCAATTGAAATCCAACTCTGACTTGACTATCCCCTGTGTGTCTTTGTTGCTCAGTAATTTATGTGCTAAATGTGCAGACTAAGACTCCAAGTGCTGCCTCAATAATCCAGCAACATTCGTGGTCTGAATGCCGGTGAAAAGTTTCAGCTCCTGCTTTCTTATAAAATGCAGTATCAGTTTTTTGTCCCCCAATGGGTGTTCGATTAAGGGATCCAGCAACATCTGATTCACTCAGGGTACTTTATGTACTCGTCGAGAGCAGACCATGACCAAATGCAGCAAGACCTGGACAATAACCGTGGTTGGCCTAACAAGTGGAAAATGACATTGGTGAAACACAAGTGTCAGATATTAACCATGTCCAGCAAAAGAGAATCCAACCATCGCCCCTTGACAATCAATCACATTAACATGACTGAATCCCCCACTATCAACATTTTGCGAATTGACATTTTTCAGAAAGTGAACTGGAGTAGCTACATAAACCCATTGGCTGCCAGAGCTGTGCAGAGGCGACCAATCCTGTGGCGAGTAATCCAACTGCTGACTCCCCAATGCCTTTCCAACATCCACAAAGCATTTGTCAGTAATGTTATGGAATTCTCTACACTTGCCTGGAAGAGTGCATTTCCCACAACGGACACGAGGCTTGACACTACCAGGTCAAAGCAGCAACTTGATTGGCAACCCATCCACCAACATTCACTTCCTCCACCACCGACACAGATTTCCAGCCAGCAGTGTATAATCCGGAATTCAACAAGGCTCCATCGACAGCACCATACAATCCCATGACCACTACCATGAAGAAGGTCAAGGGCAGCAGATAGATGGGCACACAACTAAGTAGAAGGTCCCCCTAGTAACTCACCAACTTGCCGTGGAAATATATCAGCTGTGCCTTCACTGTCGCTGGGATAAAAGTCTGCAACTCCCTCCCTCACAGCATTGTATCTGTACATACACCACACGTTTTGCAGCGTTCCGAGGAGGCAGCTCATCAAAACCTTCTCAAGGGGCAATGAGCGGTGGGCAATTAGTGCTGTCCCAGCCATCTAAGCCTACATCCCGTGATTTTTTTTTTTTAATTGTGTTTGCATTTCTATCCCTGTAGGTTCGATCACTTCTGTTTTTCCGTCTGATGTGAATTGATGCACATGTTTGTTGCTGATCTATTGTCTAGTAACTCAGGTGTGTCAAACTATTTGCACCATTTTGTTTCTGATTTGAAAACATAGGGAACATAGGCAGTCTTAAATCTTAAAGCACTGATCAGTCAACTGCATGTAAAGCAATGGAAAATTCGAGCAATATCATCACTTCAATGTGTTCAAGCAGAGAAATCCAAAATATTCAGTGAAACATTTCATCTTACAAAAATGCGCAGCGTAATAGCATCCATTCATAATGTCCAGTCGTAATTCTTATTCAAGCAAATGGAATTTAACTTAACGGAAGAGATTTTGATGAGGATCTGATGGAACGTAAATTTATATACACACCGGGGAGCATTAACTTTGCTGATACTTGAAGAGAAATGTACATTCACAAAAAAGGGGCTTGAGATTATCAGACGAATGTCAAACCGAAAGCAGAAGGTCACAAAGCAAATAAGATGCTGATCGATTGGAAGGCACTTTTTTAAACTGGTCCATGGAATGCGGGATAAGTCTGCATTTATTGTCCATCCTAATTGCCCTTTTTTAAAGGGCATTTAAGAGTCAACCATTGCTGCGGATCTGGAGTCACATAAAGGCCAGAAGCGGTAAAGAGCTGGATTCACGAACGGTTTCCTGGTCATCAGCACACGATTGGCTCCAGTTTTTTTTGTTATTCAAATCGAATTCCAATATTCACTGTTGCAGGACTGGTTTCCATGTGATTAAATGTGGAATTCTAAGCGTATTTTACCAGCTCCCTTCAATCTGTCTTAAGCCCAAGATTGTGGAAGGAAGTTTGTTTCAGTGAAAGGAAAGCATCACATTTAAATTTTAAATGAAAGTAACAGAAATCCGCACAAAAAGAACATAATTGTCGATTTGTCTGTTGCTCGCTTACAACGTCACAAATAGCAATCCTGAGCCATGTTATCAGATAGAGCGCGGCTCATTTACATTTAAGCAGAAAGTTAGCATGTTGACATGTGTGAAGTGGCCTTGTTATTCGGGAAGGGGACGTGGCGTGTCTTCATGTGGATGTTTGAAACTGCACTGTTCACAGCAGTGGAGCATCATCAGCCCCTCAATTAGTCTACAATGCAGTGGAAGTGAGGGAGCAGCGAGAGCGTTGCTCCCACACCCATCACCAATAAAAGAGAAACCAAGCCAGGGACTCGCATGTAAACAGATAAGTTAGAGACACGTGCCTTATTGCTTTATTCTTCCTTTGGTCAAAATGTCAACAGGCAATATTTTATATTCAGGACACTCCAGGAAACTTTTTTTGGACGATGCTTCTGTGAGTATCAATAATTTCCCCTTTAACGAGACTTCTGCTCTCTATTCCATGCTAAGTCAGAGGTATAATTCTTATTTCGTCGAAATACTGTCGAAAATGTAAAGCTACTCTTGAAAGCCTGTTGGGCCTTCTCTGTATTCCCTCACCAGATCCTCAGAGTGCGGATACCAGGACTTTCTATTTTCTGCAGATATTGTGGCCATGTCACTTTATCTTAAGGGAGAACGAAAAATGCCTCATTGATATTATGGACCAATAGGGGCACCTCTAACGGGTCATTGGTTTTGCAATAGGCGCTATTAGACGAGAGATTTCATGTACATTTATGATATTGAAACGTTGATGACTTTATCAGAGGTTTAAAACATCCAAGCAATCAAGCCAGAAAGCATGTTTTGGCAGAGCTTAGTCCTTTTAAAACCCACTCACCTGTATACTGCATCGGGGCCGCTTTAGAGCATTCAATCACGGTTGGAACAGTTGTGCCTGCATGCTAGAACAGGAAATCCTTACACCTACACAGCAGGTATTCTACACGTTTATATTTCTGTTTCTCATTGTTAGGTGATTGTTGTACAAAACGTTGGAAGGTTATTCCGTTAATGCTTGTTGCATCATTTGCAAAAGTTAATCCTGCAGCTTATTACTCGAATTCTTACATTAAGAAAGGTGATATGAGGAAACCATTTATGAAATAAATTAAGGGAGGGAAGACACCTGCAGGGAAATCTGTAGGTGCTCGACGAACAATGGGAGCTTGGCTGCCAAGATTATTTCCAGCAACTTACTGTTATAAAAGCAGTTAGCAGAATACAGATTTAGGAAAATACTTTATCCAGTGAGGTTTCAAACAAAAATTGACGTCAAGACTGCATCAGTGCATTGATTTGTGTTGTTTTTTCTACAATGGGCAGTGCACTGACCAACTGACTAAACAAATTGCTTAAGGATGTATTATTATGATTAATGTTGCCATCATCATTATTACCAGAGAATGAAACTTCAACTGATTGTTATAATTTCAGTTAACAGAACACAGATTTAGGAGAATATGTTATCAAGCATATTTTACACAGAAATTAGACTCCAAGATTCCATCAGTGCAATTAGTTGAGTTGCTTTTCTCTACAATGGACAGTGCAACATCAAATTGCGTAGCAAAATCCTTAAGATTAGATAAATAAGATTGCTGTTGCCATCATCATTATTAAAGAAAGGATTCAAATTCCTACAGAACATTTGCACGGGGCTGCATTGATAGCATAAATTGGCTGCCGTGGAAACTGCAGTTTTTTTGACAATTGGGCCAAAATTCTAATTGGAGATAGTATATTTCAGCAATTTCAGGACACATGTCAGAAAAGTGAGGAAAAAAAAGCATTTCGGTAATGAATGATTAGAGATTAATCTATCAATTGACGCCAAGTCGATTCCGCTGATTGGGAAAAGACATTTCCTTTGTCCTTTGGAGGTGTCGTATCTTGGGTTATATTAAAGTAAACTATCAAAACTTTCAACACGTGACTCATGAAAAATGATTGAAAGCTACAGAAACATTACCCACATGACCTGTATGTCGGATTCACAGCACTCGAAATTCGTTAACTGGTAAAAATTGTGTTTATGCATTCAGTGCCATATTGTTTATAATACCAAAGAATTCTGTTAGCAAATTATGATATCATAAGGAATATTGGTCAATCGGTATTAAGTGAAACATTCACAAGCTAAACTCTGAGGAAATAATTTTTCATCTCTTCGGGTTTCATGTTGATCCAAGATTTGAAACGTGGCTGAATCAATAAGCATTGCATCCGGAGTCCTCATTCACCATATACACACCCAATCCGCTACAGCGGAAGACACTGTTGGTTACCGAAGGTCACAGATATCTTCAGTAGCTGTTCAGGAAACCAGCCGCAGATTAAGCTACTTCAAACAAACACTCTCTGTGTAAGATAAATCTTTTAATTTAATTCAATTTTTAATCCCATTGAGATGAGTTCAAATATCAACACATAATGTTACATAATATGCAATGAATTAAATGGTGTCATCGATTATCTGTTAGACCATCATGAAATAGATGGGAACATTAGGTCGCTTGGTTCTCCAAAGTCATATCGCTTATATAATTCCAATAGAGATTCATGTCGACAATTATTTGAATATATTTTGAAGTTTTGCTTTCTGAAGTCAGTCTCGAGATATGGGCTGACCAGCGCTAAATTTAATGCTCTTTTAAATATTTCCCCCTTGACAACACTGAGATGGGCTTCGGTCTCGATCAGTTACAGGCACAGTTGCGATGATGCTCCCAACTAGTAGCATGGATGGAGTGGAGAAGTTCGAGGCAGTGGGGCTGGGGAAAAGATAATTTATTAACAAGTGACGGTTTTGTGTGATTTCGATGAGCCCTTGGATATGGCCACAATCCCACAGAAAGGCTGCCCTTGGCCTTCTCGCTGGTAGAAGCTGTGGGTTTGGTAGGTGCTGTCCACAATGTATGCATGACTTCCAAGATTGGATCCTGCAGAGGGAGCCCTCTGCGTTCTCCTCTCCACCCGTGGAGAAGGAAAATTTGTTTGCACAGATCTTGTCTCTATGTATTAACGCCCTAATTCAGGATATTTAAGAGATTTGTTCACTGATACGCCATCTTCCTCTTCTTCCACTTCGTATCCTTCTTTCTATCTCCTCACCCCTCCCTTTCCCACTCTCCGTTTCATTCTCTCTCGCTCTATTTCTTTCTGCCACTCCTTTGCATCCTCCATCGCTCTGTCTGTGTTAATGTTTTAATTCAGGAAGGTTTATGCAAGTTGATCCCGAAACATTCATCATTTTCTTTTCCATCTTCCTGCACTTCTTATATTTTTCTGCCCTCTCCCCATCTACCTCCTCACTCTATCCCCTTCTATACAATCACCACCCCCGCCCCCACCCAGCCCCAATCTCTGTTCTGCTCTCTCTTTCTCTCTATCTATCACATCCCCCACACAACTCATTACGTCTCTCCCTACCTCTTCATCTCTATATCGTTCACACAACGCCACCTTCCGCTCTTTCTCGCTATCTCTTCTCCTCATACTCCCCTTCCTCTGCTGTGTTGGATAGCCTCTCTGGATCTCTGTCCGTCTCAGTCTGACCCACACGCACCTCCTGCACTCCCTCCATTTCACTCTCAACTCCCTTTGTTTATCTCTCTCTTTCCCACTCCCTCTCTCTCTATCCCATTCTCTCCCACACATAGCCAACTCCTTCTCTCTCCTGCTGTCAGTTTGCCTCTTTCTCTCTGTCTCCCTCCCTCTCCATCTCTCTCTGTCTCCTTCCAATACTACCCCCTGCTATCATACTCTCCCTCTGTTTCCATTCCTATCACTGCCACCACCGCCCATTCCCGCCCTATCTATCTCTCTCTCTCTCACTCTCTGCTTGCCTATCTGTCTTGCTCACTCTCTCTCTCACTCTCCCTCTCTGCCTATCTTCCCCGCTCTCTCATTCGCTATGTCTTCTTACATTTGATATGTTTTACCTCTGTGCACACAGTGGTACATGCTATCTTTAAGGTTAGTCAGATTGTCCTGGGAGTGCTCTATATTCTCTACCGGATTATTCTCTATTGGACGAGAATAGCTTCGAGCCCATTGCTCTTATCAAGAATATATGGAATAAACTGGCTGAGAGGTCTGTCGGCAAGTTTCAGGTCAATGTCAGGAGCTGTCAAAGTGAGAAGGATTGGAACGGTTCGAATTGAGAACATGAGAATGTTAAATAGAGAACATGAGAATGTTAAATAGTGTTCGCACTTTAATGTAGCACAACATAACCGATTGTTTTCCAATGCCATCCTTCCAGAAGTTAACGCAAATTTTTCGTTTGCACTTTTGCGATGTTGATAATTCTCGCAGCTACTTAGAAACACATGGTAAACTTAGAAGAATAATGGCAATCTTCTTTTCCCACAGAGCAGTAATTGTCAACTCCCACAAAGCTGCAAATACATTAATTTACAAACCGGATTTTCAGACGTATTAAGTTAAAAGCAAAAAAATGTAAATGCCGGGAATGCAAAACAAACAAAAAATACCTGAGCAAACTCAGGAGGTCTTGCAGCATCTGTGGAGAGGAGCAAAGTTAACATTTACTGTCGAAACATTAATTGTGCTCCTCTCCGCAGATGCTGCCAGACCTGCTGAGTTTTTCCAGGTATTTTTGTTTTTGCTTTCTGATGTAATAGTACCTTTCTGTATTTCTGCCGCAGTCTCATTCAGTGCTAACTATAACCCCTATTTTTGTTTACATCCACATGCTCTGAAACTATGCTTCGGATGGTCCACGTCCAACTCCTTTCTGTAACTTTCAGAGCAGACCCTATATCTGCCCAACACATTTCATTGATTTCCCTGCATGGAATCCTGGATCGCTATCCTCCTCCTTGTCACGGTCTAACAACTGACAGGTCTTTTGCATCTATTTATAGCTGGGACGAATGTTCTCTCACTTGACAAGCAGTGAATTCCATCTTTCCCAGTCTCACCATATGATCCTGCTGCTTTGGAGCGTGTGGTTGTGTTAAGTGTGCGCTATCAGCTCAAGTTGCTTCTAGCTGTTTAAAACATTCAACTCTAGTCCACATTGCCCATTAGCGTCTGGAAATTACTATAGTCAGAAAACTTGTATATATTGCTCTCTCTTCGTCCAATGCACCCTCGACAAATGCCGCAACAAGCTGACACCTCATCACAGATCAGTGGGAGTTATATCAGGGCATATCACGTGAAGAATCAAACAGGAGAAGTAAAAGGGATTCATGGTTTAGGAAATTTGACTTCATTATAAACACAATCAATCAAGTGAATTGGATATTTACACTTTTCGGTCCAGTTTATCTTTGTGAGAGCCTCCAGCTCATTACAGGAGCGGAAATGAATAGACACCATGTGAGTATATCCTTATTTTAATGTGATGAATCAAAACCTTTGAGCTCCAGAAGTACTGTTTTCATGATAAATTCTGTAATGCAGAGGAAACCACAATTTGATTTCTTGCACACAGGCCTGGTCAAAAAAGTATAGAGGGATCGGGGAAGTGATTCAAAGGCTGATACCAGAAATTAATTCACTTTTCAGGCGTTTTTTCCAAAGTATACTAATGGCCGCATTTTGGCAAATTCTGTGAACACAAATAAAACTGTCTCACTATTAAAACATTGCAACTCGAATTGACTGGAATTTCTATGGCTTTCGCTCCGTGCACCAAATGTATTTTCGGCCAAGAGTCCAATGGCTTTGTGTGAAATATCATGGACAGATATCAATATTAATTGCTGCTTACTCTCCCAAGCTGTGGGCCTGTCTGCTGGCGAATTTTACCAGTGTCTTTGTTCTTGTGGTGGATGTGTACCTGTGTCACTTCAAGCTCTGTATTTGGCCTGGGAAATACGCTTTCTCAGGCATTCAAAGTAATTTTGCCGTTTAGGTGAGTACACAATAAAATCCTCAAATGCGGCTGACCTACGCGAATCAGCAAAGGCAGTTCCAGCACGTATTTGCTTTATTTTATATAGACTGAACGAGAATGGACAGTATGGAGGGTGCTTGCTCCCATGTTACTGTCCCAAACCAACCTCCGTCCACCTAATCACCTGAGCCTGGCGGTGGAAGAAAAAACAATTTGCCTGAGATGCTTAACCTGGTGAAGCACCCTCTGCTGCTCCACAGAAATGTTAACAGCCAAAGCTCACAGCCAGACACAGAGAGAGATATAAGGTTTGGAAGACAAAAAGGTGGCAAAAGAAAAGGGCTGAGGAGCACGTTTGGCTATAAGGCTGCGGAGCAGGCTGGTGCAAATTGATATTTGGGCAGAGGTGTTTTCTTCCGTTTCAAATTCAGTAAAGGGTGAAATCAATCATGTTGGCCTAGAGACCGCAAGAATAGTCAAAAATGAGATACCAGGTACTGATGAGAGTTTTCCCGCCCAACTACATAATTGCCACGCAAAGGCACACAGAAACCAATTAGACATGCTAAGCACGCCATGCTTAAATAACTCCCAGCAAACACATCCCCAACAAGCCACGCTCCCGGAACATGTCAGAGCCATTTACCAGTGACAATCTCTTATTTCTCGTTTTGGATTGACCCAATAGGTGGCAAATGCATTACCCTGATTCTGCCTGCTGTAATATTCACTATTTTCTAAATATCTGTTTTATTCGCCGTTCAGACTTCCGTTGTCTAATGGAAAACACCAGCCTAATCACTTGTAGGCATGATTAAATACGTTCTTCAGAATGCTCATAACCAGCATCGTTGAACTGCCTGTTGGAGGCCAATTCATTCGTGTTTTTTTTCTTTACGTTGAGGCTATGTACATACGGATGATATAGGTGTGTTTATAAATAGATCACAGTCAGCTGCCTGATGGTTAGAAAGCTAGCCTGATTTGCCACATGACATTTATTTATCGGCTCCCCTGACCACCCATTCTCAAATAGTGAGACAATACGAGTAAATGACGCCCATATTATTAACTTTCCATGGAGGTCCATTAAATGGCGAATGGCGAAAACTGCCTTCCAATACAGTGATGCCCCAGATCAATGCCCCTTTTTACCTGTTCACTTCCCCCATGTGTGACTATATTATCTGCCCAATAATATGGTATAATTTTCTTTGTGAATTGTGCTATTCCAGTTGGCATGAGAAATCTCCGGACCAGAAGTCCTTTTCCTTATTTCCGATTGTCATTAACATGTAATTGCCCCGAGGTATCCTTATGGACTCCAATTTATCCTTTGGAACCTAGTGCTTTTGGAGATATTCACATCAATGCCTGATTCGGTAATTGGGTGTAAGGCGCTGGGCAGAAATTCGAAGATTCAAGTCTATTAGTTTAGTGATTAAACGGGACCTCTTAACATATAGTATTGAGCTGAATAGAAACACGGGACTTGAATCTATGCAGCACCTTTTCTGCCCATTAGGAAGCCCCTTACACGGAACGAAACTGTCTCCTGCTTATAGGTGTGTGATTATCACAAGCTGATATGTGATGTGTGTTGAGTAAGAGCTCGGAGGTTCAGCAGGATTTGGGTGTCCTTGTGCATGAATCACAAATGGTACAATAATTAATTAGGAAAGCTAATAGAATAAGATATTTTTTTAACAATTTTTTTATTACAAAAGTATGTTTCACATTTACAGATCATGGGTGAGATCACAGCTGTAATACAGTGTACTGTTTTGGCCTCCTTATTTAAGTAAAGACATAAATACATAAGAGACATTTCAGAGAGGATTTGCTGGATTAATGCTAGGAGTGGATGCGTTATCTCATGTGAAAACGTTGGGCAGGTTAGACTTGTATCCGCTGGAATGCAGAAGCATAAGTAATAATCTGATTGAAAGCTTGATGTTACTGAGGGGTCTTGACATCGTGGATGTGGTGAGGATGTTTCCTATTGTGGGATAATCTAGAACTAGATGGTCACTGTTTAAAAATAAGTCATTGCTCATTTAAGACATTGATGGGAAGAAATATTCTGAGAGGTTGGTGTGTCTTTGGTATGCTCTTCCTCAAAATGCGGGTGAAAGCAGAGTCCTTGAATCTTGTAAAGGCAGAGCTGGATTGATCTTTTATTAAGGAAGGCCTAAATAGTTTCGGGGGTCGGTGGGAATTTGGGTTTGAGGTTACATTCAAGTCTGCCATGATCTTATTGATTATTGCAGCCGAATCCTGGGGCCAAGTCGCCGATTCCTATTTCTTTTCCAGGTGTTCCTATGGTCAGATCCATGAAAGCAAGAGTAAAGTGTTAACTTGGTGTGATAAAGTATATGGTAAAGTAATGTGTTAACTTTGTTAAAATGGTAAAGTGTTAATTTGCCCCTGTGACATAAAGCAGTGTGTGTCGACAGAGGATGAATGCTTTTCAGATATTAATGCATTCCCCAAGTATAAATTTTGGGTCAGTTGCTCTTTCCTAACTTCTTTAAATGAATGAGATTATGGTGTATGGAGCAACTTGATAAAATATGTAGCCAGTTCACAAATTGAAATTTGCTAGATATGGGCAACCGGGGTTGCTGACTCCAGATTGCATAGACAGATAAGGAAATGGGGATAAGGAAGATGGAGGTGCCGGTACCCAACTTGGAAATTTGTTAGACATGGGCGACTGGCGTTGTTGACTTCAGATGGCATAGACAGGGTTGAGAATTGGGTTGAAACGTGGTAGATGGACCTGAATGCTAGTAACTACAACGTTTAAAAAGGCGAATATGTCTGGGCAATGTACAATTACCATTCTGAAAGGCGCAGGTGTGAAGAAAGGTCCTCCTGTCCATAAAGGCCAACCATATTTTTACTTTTAAGGCCCGCCCTTGTTCAAGGGGTTAAAGAGTCAAACTCATGTAGTCCACTCCTGGAAAAGACGGCAGATAGGCATTCCCTGAAGGACATTAGTGAACCGGATTGACCTTTAAGACAATCGGCAATGGATTCACCGTCATCAGCATCAGACTTCTAATTCCGATTTTTACTGAATTCAAATTTCACCATTTGCCGTGCAGAATCCATGTCCCCAGCACGTTACTCTGGGTCTCTGGAATACTCTTCTGTGGCAAAACCACGATGCACCATCTCTAAATGCAGTTACACAGTATGAAAACAGCTGAATGTGCTAGGACTTTATAAATAGCTACCTGTGTATCAGCTGGAGCTTTTGTGGACAAATCTTCACATGATAATCTTGAAATACCTAATGGTATTAAAACCGGTATAGGGAAATTGTCCAGGCTTGTTGGTGGGCAATGGAACTCCGTTGTAAGGGGAGGCTATATTACAGCAAAGTCGCTTGCAACTGGTAGAAAAAAAATCATTTTGGAGTTGATTTATTAAAGCTTTCTAAGGTACTGGGAGGATTTGATGGAAGAGATAGAGAGCAGCAGCCCCCTCTAGTGACTAGGCAGATAGGTAAGAGGCATGGATTGAACATGTCTGGAGGTAGCTTGAGGGGAAATAAGCGTCATTTAGTTCAAACACGGCTTTCTGAATCTGGGACGTTGTAAATGGAAAAAAAGAGTCTGGAAATAGCTTACTGAAATAACTTTAAAAGGAAACTAGACAGTCTGTCGAGAATGAAAACTTGACAGATTAAAAGAGAAAAAAGGATGGGGAGGAGATGTGGTACACACAATCATCGTTTTGCTTCAAGAGTTCAGTACACAAGGAATAGGCGAATGTTCTGTCCATGTCAAAACCAGACCCGCATGGACAGCAGCAGGTAGAGGACATTTGAACAGTTTCTGAGCCAAGGCTATGCTTAATATAATTATATCACGGCACAAGCGTGTAATGAAAGATCTGGTAGTCAGTGTTATATATGGGGCTCTGGGGAACCGCATTTCAGCTTGAATGCCGGCTCCCATTAGCTCGTAAACCAGACCAGACAGGTGATATAATCGCTTACTTTTGAAATTCTCACATTGCTAATGTTTTTTTTAGTAAAATGACCACTCCGTTTATGTCAATGTCCGTATAAATAAAATAAACTTATTTATGAAATGCCACCTTCTGGACTCGTGATTTTGCAAAACTTTCACTCGGTAAATGAGTTATGTTTATATTGTGACTCAGGGTGAGACGTTTGCCAACATCCTAGAGATACTCTCATGTTTCTGAGCATGGTGTTCCCCACTCTAGAATTGTTACATATATATATATGTATGTATATATTCCCATATATTGACATACATATCTTATCTAAACATTGTTTGAATTGACATGTTTTGGAAAATTCCATTCATACTCTAAATATATCACTATCATTTGCATGAAATCCCGTGCGAGCTCCACAGAAGTACAGAGGATCAAAGTTAACTTGGTGTCCATGCCCATAGATCACTGAAGGCAGCAGCGCACCTGAATAAGGTGGTGAAGAACGCAGATGGGATACTTGCCTTTCTGGTCCACAGCATAGAATATAAGAGCAGGGACATTATGCTGGACCTGAACAAACACTAGTTAAGCCCCATTTGGAGTGCTGTGTGCAGTTCTGGCAGCCACGCGAAAGGAATGATGTGATTGCACTGGAGAGGGTACAGCCGACATTCACCTGGATGTTGCCTGCTCTGGAGCGTTTCAGCCACGAAGAGAGCTCGGATAGGTTTGTTTGTCTTCCTTAGTGCGGAGAAGACTGAGGCGGTTCTTAAAAGAGGTATACAAAATTATGAGGGGCATGGATAAGGTAGATAGGAAGAAAACATGCCCCATCAGCAGTGGTGTCAATAAAAAGGGGGCATACACTTAAGGTAAGGGTCAGGAGGTTTAGAGTAGATAAGAAGATGTATTTTGAAGCTTAAATTTGGGGGATATCGGAAACTCAATACTTGAGGGGGTGGTAGATGCAGGAACTCTCACAGCATGTAAGAAGTATTTAGATGAGCACTAGAAATGGGTTTGCACATGGGGCTACGAGCCTGGAGCTGAGGGAAGGGATTAGAATAGACATGTACTTGAAGGATGGCAAGGACATCATAGGCCGAAGGGCCAGGTTTTGTGCTTAACTCTATGACCCAATGACAGTTTTTGTGAACCGTTTTGAGATCAATTCCTATTCCATACACAACTGCACAATGAGTCCGATCTTCAGGAAATCAGTTCTCAAACACCCATCCCCTAGGAACGGGCCTGTCACAATGTGATGCCGGCAGCACCCTCTAGTCCGCTCTTCATTAGCAGAGCAGGAGGTCCAGCGTGAGAAAATTGGCCGCTGTTGCAATCGAGTTCAGTTCATGGCTGTCTTTGCATTTATAGTGTCCAAGAACGCAAGTTGCTGACTGAAACTGAAGCAACGTAACCTACAGACTAAAGGGACTAAGTGGAACTCACCAACTAAACCTAAACGGATAAGAGGAAGCCATCATTCCCTTCATTACAGTGCTGGCTCTCTGAAATATATCTACAATTAATTCGTGTTCCCAATATATTTTCTCATGGACCCTCAAATAATTAATCAATGCTAATTTGAAGGTTAATATTGAAAGTTCTTCCACCAGCATTTCAAACCATTGAAAACTTTTTGCTCGTCTTCTGTTTGACTCTTCACCCAAGTGCAAATTATTCCCCTCGCCCCTTTCGTTCTCCCCTCCCCTAAGTTGCTATCTCTCTAATCAATGATATATTTACTAAAATATCATTCTGTGCTTCTTCATTTTATCCGATCTATCACTAACAAGCCTCTGATTCCATCCTCTTCCCAAAACCGTTCTTTAGAACCGCAGCCGCATATCTTCACCTCTCCTCGTTGTTACCCATCCCCTTGTGCACACTCATACACCCATCCGCTTTGAAGACATTCTCAAGTTCGAATTCCCACGTGTTGCATTTTTAAAACGAGGTTTGTTAGAAAACAACTTCAAAACTCTGGGCGAGTACACTTGGCAGAAACTGCTTCGGACCAACCACGCCCAGGATACACGCAAACAGGGGAAAGCCCGTGCTCAACACTCCCCCTCGCTGGTTCTCTGGCCTTTACCCGTCAGCCCACATTTCTCCATCAATACAACACAATGTCTATGTTTCAAACTACGCCCTTCCCTGTAAAGGATCTACAACATCGTGAGGCCTTGGGAGGCCATATGTTAATTAAGAACAAATTCCTATTGACCTCGATTTTACCTTCTATATTGACTGCATCTTCATGGAATACAGCAGTTTGCCTTCCTTTCTCTTTCAGTGATTAAAACCACCATGTCCATCCACAAACACATGAAATCTTCGGATGTTTAAAAGCAAACCCGCACTGTGCCATTTCTCTCCTGACTTGTGTCCTTCCATCTGCTCCCTCAATGCGCCTCTCTGAACTACACTACTGGATGTGTATACAGTTTGAGTATTAAAAGCACCAGTCAATGTAATTGAGATCTCGCAAGCCAATGTCCCCTGAACTGTTATGCCCAAATCTCACCAAAGGATTCAGTGTGAACCAGAAAGGTTCAGAATACCAGGCATTCTGGCACAGACTTTTCCATTTATAAATCAGTGAAACCGAATTACGGACAAATAGAAAAACAAAACATAGGAAGGTCTGAGTTACCTTTCAGCCCATGTGCCGAATTGCACTGTTGGGCTTAAACCTTTTCCTCACTTATAGACCCAAGGAACTACATTGGACTGCGTGAGCAAGCCCCCAGACCGAAGGAATGATCGATTTCTATTACTAAGCACGCTGCACAGGTAAGCCCGGGGAAGGGGACAATGCCTAGCATTTGATTGGACACGTTGTCCGATCCAATCGATTTATTACAAGGTTACAGTTGTCAGAATTTACAAAGTTTCTCGGAATTTGCTTTCACCCTTTCATGGAAACTGGAACACAGTTTCTCACAATCAACTAACAACAAAAAAAATGACATAGTTTTCCGACTCACTAACCGTGATATCTTTCCATGATTCACATCACCTCCAACGTTCTAAAGATCCAAAGCAAGAAAGTGAGAGAGACAGTAGTTGTCACATCTCCTTTGAGAGAGCCACTCATTTGTTGGGTGAAAGCCCAGATAAAGGGAGGCAGTTGAGCTGTGCGGGAAGGGAATGATCTGTAGAGGGCCGATTGCAACTGGAGAATGTGAGGACAGGAGGTGTCTGTTATGAGGCCGCTGAGAGCGAAGGGGCGGTTGGACAGACTCTGAGGGACCTCAGATAACTTAGTCTTTACAATACCTGACATTGGAACTAAGAGTGCCCGGTTCGGTTGCTGCTTTTCCACTTCCCATGAGGCGAAGCGAAATATATCCTGCTGCCATCTTCTGCTGCTTGAACAATAGCTGAGATTGAGCCGACCCACAACGAAATAGTCCTCCCTTCAGAAGCCGTTGAAACACCAGCGGTACCTCGATCAGAACAGCATTCCTGCTGCTGCATTCAACAGAATGGGAGCCATAGTATTCACATTTTATCGTATTTAGAAGCAAGGAACCTCTATTCAATTACCTGTTCCTGCTGACTATCGAAGGCAAATATTATTCTAAAGGGCACACTGACTGCTATCGGTCAGAATACCAGGGGCAAATGCAGCAGCTGGTGGCCGTCTCGGCTTCTCCAATGTTATGTAACTCCACAGTTAATTTCCTACCTGACTCGCACCTTCCTTAGTTGCCCTACAATCCCCTGATTCTCACAGGATCCAGAGAAATTATCAGCTTCGATCCCGAATTATGATGATCCTGGACGCACATTCTCCTGTGTCAAGAATTTAAAAGCTTCACAGGCACATGTACGCTGGGACATCCGCCTTGAATCAAATTTCTCATTCACATTGTCATTGAGCATACGTCCTCCCTTCTTCCCCCTCTCCACTCCGTTCCACCTCACCTCCTCCAAAATCCACTCCACCTCACCCCCAGTACCTTCAACAGCACCTTCCCCTCCCCTCCCCCTCGCCCTTCCACCTCACCATTCCAAGAATCCACTCTCCGCCTCCTCATACACTCCCCTCCTAAAACTCCCCACCTGTTCCCCGACCACCACTCCACCTCCATCTCCACCTCATCCCGTCCACCCATTCCTCTCAATCTCCACATTCCATGCACACCCTCTCCCCTTCCCCATATTTTCACGGTGTCCCCTACCATGGCCATACTAGCCCTCTTCCCATAGCCTCCACTCTGTACATGCCAGCTGCTCCACCTCTCCATCTCCAGCCCTCGATCAGTGCAGCGAAATTCATTGATAAAATGGATCAGTTGTTTAAAGAGCCTGTTCAATAGACAGGAGATGCCGAGAGAGTGCCTCTCAACTTATCTCAGAATGATCGCTTTCAATATTCCCCCAAAGGGGAGAGCATCAGCAGTTGATGTGCAAAGTTTTAGTTGAGACAAAGCTTCGAGAGTGTGCCATCTTTTGATTTTGTGAGATTTTGACTCTTTTGATGATCTGCTCCTATCACTGCTTGCTTTTCCCGACAGCAACAACCCCCCATACACTTCTCTCTCCCCACCCCACCCCCACACCCCGCACCGCCCCCCCCCCCCCCCCCCACCTTAAACCATCTTATATTTCACCCTTCTCCTTGTAAAGAAAAACCTGTTCTGTTGAAGGGTCATGAGGAGTCGTAACGTCAACTCTTTCCTTCTCCGCCAATTTTGCCAGACCTCCTGAGTTATTCCACGTAATTCAGTTTTTTTATTTTGGATTTCCAGCATCCGCAGTTTTTTGTTTTTATTTTTGTTTTTATCTTCGAGATTGTGTGGTCAGTAGAGGGTAATAACTCAAACTGGTCCACGGTAATTATTTTCGCACAATATAACTGGTGGGCTGCAGTGGTTCAAGAAGGCAGCTCAACACTAACCTTCTCAAGAGCGACTAGGATTGGACAATATCTGTTAGCTCAGCTAGCAAAGCTCACATCTCATAAATGAATGAAAAATACTTAATAGTATACCGGTTGTACAGATTTTAGAAGTTATATTTACCGACCAGTTAGTGACGGGAATTGAGAAAGAGCCACCCCCCACTCTATCCCCCACAAGGATGATCTGCATGATCATTATGAGTACATTCGACGTAAAAGCGACGGGATGGTGGTGAGGAGGAAGGATAATATATGAGCGTATTGTAATTTTAAATCAGTTAACTGCCGAAGGACATGTCATTGCCACAATTTAAAGAGTGACACCCAAACTGCCTTTTTACTTTCAAGGTCGGTGACATCACACTTTCCCACCTCCAAGAACAAATTACATCTTTGTCTTCACCTGAAATCCACACCTCCTTCAGTTTCTAATTTCCTCATGTTATTTCTGATGATACATGTCACTCCTGATTTAACGTCAGCCTTCAAATCATGGAGGCTCCAACGCAAGACTTCTTACTATGCAACTAATCTAGCACACAGAACTATTTTGTTTTTGGGATACCGTGCCAAATCCGACCACAGCAGATAGCTCAATTTGGAATTTAAAATCTAATGATGGCATTGAAACCAGTGCCACAAAAACCTATCTGGTGCACTGGTGCCTTTTAGGCATGGAAATATGCTGTCCTCATCTCGCCTTGCCTACTTCTGCATCCAGGCCCACGATAGAATTTTGTTTGAAACTTAAACATGCCTCCTGAATAAGGTCAGGCTCTAAATGCTGACCTAGCCAATGATACATAAGCTGTGAACAAATTCTAAAAACAGTTCTCACATCACATGCTACCACTTTGACTATCGAATAATTGGTGCAGTGAGAAGTTTGATGAAGGACAAGCCAAAGAGAGGGAATGGGGATGCTGGTTTTGGAATGTTTTGTCAGCCGCGGATTTATTTGGAATGGAATGAGAAATAAAAGACCAGGTGTGTGCAATTCCTGTTGTGAGACATGCAAGAGCACGGTGCAGAAAAATGCACTCGAAGCCTGGATAACTCAGTTAGTAGAGCATCAGACTTTTAATCTGTTGGCCAAGTGTTCAGGTCCCTGTTCGGGTGTTGCTGTTTATCTTGTGAGCCTCAAGTCTGTCTGAAAAAGCACAGAGGTGAAAGGAGGTCAGTTTGAATGTGACTGTACAGTGTGTGCTTTGCCAGAGGTCTGTTAAATCATTTTTCCCTCTTTTGAAGGGTCAGAGGGAATCGAAACATTAACTCTGTTTCTCTCTCCACAGTTAAATTCTAGACCTGCTGAGTTTTAGCAGCATTTTCTGTTTTTGTTGTCTTTGAGTTGCATTGTTGCCTCATCAGCAGTGTAACTGTAAGTCAGATTAATTTGTGGACTTTCGTAGTTAGTACAGTAGTAATTTTGTGTTTTAACATTTTCTTGCAGTAAATTGTCTTCAGTTTTAGTTTTATAGAAGAAAAGACTCTTGAAAATCAGTGGTCTTATTACCACTGACATGAAATCCTGCATCTTATAAATTTCAATTATGCCTTGTCACAGTTGTTTCAAGTTTCACTCTGAGATTTGAATAACTCAGCATTTGTCTTCATCTGTGTCGTAATAACTGTCGAAATTTTAAGCCACCCATGAAACGCTAAAAAGCAAATATTTCCATCCGAGTTTTCTTACTGACCCCAACTGATGCACATTTAGAGCCACATTTTTTAAACATTGTCTCAGTTTCAGCAGCTTCAATGGTTTGCTTTCTCTTTCAGAATGTCGTTAGGCGTTTTGCCCTGGCGCCATTTTTTTAGCTTTTGGAGTTGGCTTTGATTGGTCGAGTTATGGTAACTCTTCAGGCTCGGGAAAAGGGAGTTTTCTCGATATGTAACCATGTTTTACACTAAAGGGAGAGGGATAGATCGAATAATCATTCGTCTGAGGCTAATAGGACGAAGCATTATGCAAATTGTGCTCCGAATAAACCCATTGAAAAGCGGAATGTTGCTGCTGAATCTGCAATTCTTGCACCCCAGGTTACGACAATGCAGGTGGTGCTCTGAGGAATGTTTGAAAGAATATCAGAAACAGGGACAAGAGTAGCAACCCATTGACATTTATGACTGTTCCTGCTTTAAATATGTTCATGCCTTGTCTGGTATACACGTCACCCTCCTGAACTGTCCTCGTGTCCCTTTCTCCCTACAGGACACACCGAGATATTGAAAACTGCTTGAGTCAAATGAGTGCTGTTCCACTGTGTGAAAAATGCAAAAGCTGCCGATTATAGGGCAATATTTCCAGGTCTCCTGTCAGAACAAAAGGGTATGAGGACCGTTCAGGAAGGTGACATTGAGATAGGTGATGAGCCATGACCATGTTGAATGTTGCAACAATCCTGAGTGTCAGCTGTTACTGCTCCTATTTGCGATGTTCTTACAGAAACGGATCAGAGCGACAAGAAAGTTGCACTTACCTCGGAGTGGAAGGAGTGCACATTCCAATTTTTTAATGGGTTGATTGGGAAGACAATTTGCAAACTGCTGGTTCCGATTGCCAGAAATTAGTTCAAATGAAGAGCATACTAATGGAGATTTATTTGGTGTTAAAGTTGTGAAATCAGGAAAAGTTATACAGCCTGTCCTGTAGAACAGAAACGTCTAATACAATCAAAGGTCCAGTTAGGGAGCAGTGTTTGCAAAAGAACTCTAGTTGTAAATTTAAAAGAAATTGGCGGAAACACATCACTCGCAATGGGGCACTTTGAGACGGATGGGAAATCCAACATCAGCTGTTTAAACTGGAGCCTTGAAAGCCAGAGGGATTACCAACCGAACAAGGATTCGAACCCTGGACATTCAGATTAAAAGAGTGATAATATACCGACTGGCCCAAAATAGTCAAAACCTCCTCAAAAGAAAATACCTCCATTCCTGGCATCAACCTTGTGAATGTTGCCTGGACGTTCTCCAATGCCAGAATATCTTTCTTGAGGTAAGGGGACCAAAACTGTCCATGGTGTTCCAGTTTTGGTCAAAATAGTGCCTTGTATACCATTAGCGAGACTTCCCTATATGTATATTACATTCTCTTTGAAATAAAGTTCAACATACCAACTGCCTTAGCTATCACCTGTTTGAATTTGTATGCCAACTTTTTGGCATTCATGCGCGAGGAACCCAAATCCCTCTGTGCTGCAGCTTTCTTCAGTCTTTCTCCACTAAAGTAATATTCAGCACCTCCATTCCTCCTGCAAAATGCATCAACTTGCACTTTCGCACATTAATTTCCATCTGTCACGTTTTTGTCCACTCACTTGTCCGTGTATACACACCTGTAGAAGCTTGGTGTCATCCTCACAACTTGCCAATTCACCCATTTTTGTGCTGTATCATACCTGCTGTTGGACTGAACCACAGCCTCACGGTGTTGCCTCATCTAGGCCCTGCGCTTTCACTGATGCACAGTTTCGTGTCCATGAATACCCCACGCAGGTGAGGCTCTGATTTTTCCCCCTGAAGAAATTTTTCCTGACACTTAACTTAAAACCCCAGAGGACACAGCCCAACTTCTTCAACGCAGGAAAGCCTGTGGACTTAGCGACCATTGTGGAGAACGGCATAGTGTTCTAGAAGGCGATTTGGGATAGAGAGAAGGCAGCGTTATTCATCAAGCCTTCGCTGCAAGGCGGAGATAGGATGCAGTTCAGAAATAGACATAGTGTTTGGCTGGTGGTCATGAGTAAATTCGGAGATTTACCACTGAAAAGATGCAGCAGCACAAACGTGTTTTAAAATTAACCTCAACAGCTCAGTCAGTCACCCAACTCTGCAACCAAATTTTGTGATCGGTTTGGAAAACTGGGAAAAAAAATCATCCAAAAACGAATATGAACCTGAAAGAACTGCTCGAAGAGTCACCCTTTCCCACTCCAGACATGAGGGTTGCTGGAATCCAGTATTCCCTCTAAAATCTGCAATTGCTGTCGCAAAATGCAGCATTTAATCCAAAGGAAATTCTATCCAGGTCCAGGAGTCTATATATATAGGGAAAATCGGGATTCAATCCCAGCAGACCTATGAGAATCTGACAAATCAAGACTCTCTTCCTGTTAACCTAGGGTCATCTCAAAGTTTCAGATCCCCTCCTTCGAAAGACAAGAAATCTCTGATGCTTTTTTTGGAAAGACAAGGTTCACTTCCTTTGGCTTTAGGATGAAGCCATAAGTTTAGCTTTACCTACAGAAGAAAGTCATATGGTCCCAAAGCATTAACTCTGTTTCTCTCTCGGCAGCTGCTGCCACACCTCCGTTTTTTTTCCAGAAATTCCTGTTTTTTTTTTAATTTCAGATTGCTAGCATCTTCGTTCTTTTGCTTTTATATTGAAAAAAAAGGAATTCACTTCCTTTTGCCGTAAAAAGATATTTTCCAAGAAAACAGGATTTGAATTACCGTTCAATTTCCAGGAATCCCTCCCACCCCTGCCACCCCCACTCCACCCCCCACCGCCCACCCCCCCCCCCCCCCCCCCACGCCCTTGATAAGGAAAAGGCTGAAATTTTTAAAAAGTTTAGAACTTCATCTGCCCAACTCCACCAGCAGGAAGAGTTGGATTTTCCAGCGTGAAAAATGAACATATAAACATTGAACAGGAGTAGGCCATTATGAACCCCACGCCCCCAGCTCCCCTCCACACCCGCACACCGCCCCCCTCCCCCCCAACACACACACACCCACACAACCACTCACCTCGCCACTCCCCCGACACTGAACACATGCCAGTGTTCAATAAGATCATGGCTGGCCTTGATACCAGCCTCAAATCTGCACTGTGGCCTGCCCGATAATCTTTCACTGCTTTGCTTGCCCATGTTCTTATCACCCCTGCCTTTAAAACATTCAAACACTTTGCTCCCAACGCCAATTCAGGCAAAGAGTTCCAAAGTCTTATGCCCCTATGAGAAAAAAAAAATAATTTGCCTCATCTATGTTTTAAATGAGAGGCTACTTATTTTTAAACAGCGACCCCTAGTTCTAGATTCTCACAGAAGAGGAAACACCATCTCCTCATCTACCCTGTCAGGAACCCTCAGGATGTTATAGGTTTCAATCGAGTCGTCTCTTAATCTTCTAAACTCCTGTCCAAACATTGCTCATTAGAAAACACGCCTATTCCACCTTTTAGTCTGATAAAACCTCACTGAACTACTGCCAACTCATTAACATCCTTCATTAAGTAAACTGAGCAATACTGTACACTGTACCTTGGCCCTCCTCGCTATCAAATCGACTGTCCATCTTCCTCCTCCCCACAATACCTTCCAAAGAGGACAAGTGGGAGAGGGGAGCAGAATAGGTGAAAGATCAACCAGGGAGGTTGCCCCCTGCAACCGGTGTTAGAACGGGCAGATGAGGAGGGGCCTGACCCAATCCACCAACAAACTCTGCCTTCTCTACCACCATTAGCACCCTTGTCCCCTCGGCATCAGCCCGCGTCTTCTTTTACTCCACGCCCTCTCTGCGCTGTGGTAAGCCGCAGTCTGGGAGGCACTGGGCCGCAGTATGCTTCGGTAACACCCTCTCCTCCACGGAGAACCCAACTTGCCAACCACCATTCGACCAATGATTCAGAAGTACCCAGGCTGGCAATCACGGAGCCCCGCCCCTCGACAGGCCGCGCCCACCGACACGACCATTTCAGCACCTTCCGAAAAGAAAGTGTGGTGGGGGGGGGGGGGGGGGGGGCGGCGTTTGGAGTCTTGATGAACTGTGACTGAGTTGTTCGATAATTAGCAACTCAAAGCTTCTATTTGGCAGTCTATCTCAGCAAATTGTTATATCTTTAAAATTTTCATCGTACTATAGCAGATCGTCTTTTGCATTGCGTTTGCAATTTAAATATCAGCCCGTTAGGTTCCCCCACCTTAAAATGGCAACAAATAGAACCGTCCATGACTGTGGACTCAACCATTTAAAGACATATGGTGTACATATCAAAGTGTTGCCCAATCTCTTCACACGCTCTTATCTACGATCTCCTGATAAGTTTTTAAACCGAGGTAATTTCACATTTAACTCGGATAATTTAAGATTCTCTAAATATGGATCTCTTAAATACCTTAGATGTACATTATAAATTGCAGATCCTGTAACCCCCTTCTCAAATAAAGGAGGATTGCTTCAGAGTAGAACACGCCAGCGGGAGATGAATTGGAATGCTCCATCTGAAAAGTCAGTGACTAAATTCGAACTTTGATCTCTTTAATTAAGATTTTCCACAGATTATTACATAATAAGAGCTTTAATCACGAACCTTGTTTAATTTATTAAAAATTAGGGAACATATAGTTTAAGTGTAAAGCATTTTAATAATGATATGTATTTTCGCGACCCCCGTCCCCAGAGAGACGAGTTGAGATTGACTTGATTCCACTGACAAAGGGCTTTCAGATGAATGATATAGCACCACCCCAACCCCCACCACCTCCCCACCCTTCTGGCACACACACCCTGCATAAATTGATGCCAAGCATATTTACGAACTCAGCAACATGTGTGCTCTGAGTTCTTCTTGTCGTTTGGTTCCTTCATGTAGGCAATAATCACAATTTCAGGTTCGTAGCCTGAGGGCTCATCGACAGGAAGGAAAGTGGAATTAATTGATTCATGGAACATCTGCCATGAATGTTAGAGAAGCCTCCATGGGTCGAAGGGCGTTATCCCTGCTTCTATTGCTTCAGCTTCCGTTGCCATCAAAAGGTGGTGCATTGTTAATATCACTGAGATGCTAATCCAGAGATCCATTCTAAGGCTCTGAGGACATATTGGAATTTAATGGCGGGCAGTGGAATTTAACTTCACTTGCCTATGCTGCCTTGTGTAAAAGTATATGTTTGACTTGGTTCTGTTTGATATCACACCACGTAACAAAGCTAAAAATATTCAGATGTGCTTTCCAAAAGTATGCCTTCTTACAGTGAATGAAGACGGTCAATTCCAAATAAAAGCAGATGGTGATGAGGGTATGACAGGCAAGAGCGTATTTTGATGCCAATTTCCTTTAAAACCACTCTAGGCCCTGCAACCCTCATTGTCTCTACAAAAACCTCCACTCCTATCACTCATACTGCGCTTGCACACTCATATAGCCCCTACAATATACTGTAAGCAATCATAGGCCTTATACTTTTCAATGCCATGCAAACAAACGTTTCCTCACATTTTTCACAAATACTGTATGCCTTTCTCTCTCTGTTAGCTCCACCAGCCATATAAAATCTCACTATGTCTTTAACCCCTCTAGAAGTTGAAACCATCCCTACGGCTATACTATCGGTCAGCCCTTCCCTATATCTTGCAACATCTTCAGGCCCTAAAATGTGACCTATAACCATCTAGAAATTCCGAAGCTACAACCCTTCCAAACTCTATAACGTCCTTCAGACAATAATACCCTCCCTATTTCTGTAACCTCCTCCAGCACCTTAAATCCTCCGTCACTGAAACATTCTCCAAAAGCTAGTGCGCTCCAAATGCCTGTATATTCTTCTAGCCCTACAACCCTCCCTGCCTCTGTAATCGCATCCAGCCCCTACAACTATCTCACTGTCAGAAAACATCAACTGCCACTTCAAGTCTCCATAACTCGTTAACATCCACCATCAACCAACATCCTTACTATCACTGCAACCTCCTCCAGCCGCATAACCAATCATATCTCTATAAATCCCTACAGTCCGTACCACCCTCCCTATCTACAATAGCTCCTCCAGCTCCTGTAAACCTTCCATCTCTGTAACATCTTCCAACTCCTGCAACCCACTATCTCTGTAACCTCCTCCAACCCCTACTCACTTAGGATGTCTGTAACGTCCTCCAGCCCCCCAGAACAGCCCTATCTCTGTAACTTCCTTCAGCCCCCACAATTATACTTATCTCTGTAACCCATTCAAACCCCCAACAGCCTCCCTACCTCCGTAACCACTTCTAAACCCCACAACTTTTCCGATTTCTGTAACCACCTCCAGCCCCGACAACCCTCCCTACACCTTTAATCTACTTCAAATCCGTGATTCCTTTAAACTTTGCTAATGCTGACAGATTTCTATATGCAAATTGGCTGCAATGCTTTCTATAAAACAATAATAAATATATTTTTAGGAAAGCCATTAATGATCGGTATTTTATTTTTGACGTGCTATATCTCGTGAAATATAAGTTTTCCTTAGTTAGCTATTCCACAATTAATCCATCGAGACATGCATTCTCACAAAATACAAAATTGCTGGAAGGAGATTTAAAAAAAAATATCCAGACTGGACCGTATTCAGTAGCAGTCAAGGCACTGTGGTTTAGGGGTAATGTGGCTGGACTAATAATCCAGGGTACAGTGGTTTAGGGTTTATGTCCCTGGAGTAACAGTCCAGGATACAATAATATAGGGATCATGTTACCGGACCAATTGCCCAGGGTACAGGAGTGTAGGTGTTATATTACTAAAGTAATAATCAATGATACAGGAATCTAGAGGCTATGTTAATGGACTAACAATCCAGTCTACAGTAGTGTAGGTGTTATGCCACTAGACTAATTATGCACATTGCAGACGTGGATGGCCTATGTTCCTTTGCTAATAACCCAGTGTGCAGTGGGGTAGGGATTAACATTATTAATATCATTATATTATTAATATGCAGAGTAGATATGCGAAAGGTATTGTTATTGCATGAATAATCCAGGGTACAGTTGGTTAGATCTTATATTAGTTGACTAATAATTCATGGAACATTTGTTTTGGAGTTATGTTATATGACTAATAATCAAGGATGCAGTAGTGCAGAAGTTATGTTACTGGACTAAAAATCCAATGTGTTGGGGTTATTTCACTGGAATGATAATCCAGGGAAAAGTGTTTCAACAGTTATGTTACTGCAATAATAATACAGGGAAGAGTAGTATAGCGGTTTGGTTACTGAACTCATAATGCAGCACACAGCATGCCAATGGTTATGTTACTGGGCTAATAAAACAGGCTACAGTAGTTGAGGGATTATTTAATTGGACAAACAATTCAGGGTACATTGGTTTTGGGATCATTTTTACTGGACTAGTAATCCAGAGTACAGTAGTGTAGTAGTTATTGTGTAGGATTTATAATTGAGAGCAAAGTAATGTGAGCGTTATGTTAATGGCCTATCCTCTACTTTACAATAGTGCAGCGGTTGTGTTATTGGATTAACAATCCAGGGTGCAGCGGTGTAGATTTTTTTTTACATATTTGTGGGCTGTGGGCGTCGCTGGCTAGGTTACCATTTTTCCCATCACTAGTTGCCCTTGAGAAGGTAGTGGTGTGCTGCATTCTTGTTCTGCTGCAGTCACTGCAGTGTAGGTGCACCAACATTGATGTAAGGGATGGAGCTGCAGATTTGTGACCCAGCGCTAATGAAGCAGCAGCATGTATTTCCAAGTCAGGATGGTGAATGGCTAAGAGGGGATCGTCCATCAGATGATGTTTCTAACAATCACTTACCATTAATGCTTTATCAGTAGTGGTCGAGGACGCTTCACTGTCTACTGAAATAAAGTAAACGATGCTGCATCAATGTTAAAATTATTAATTTATTCATGTTAAACACATATCAAGGCAATCGTGTTCTAAATGTTCACTATGTTCAACGCATAATGAATAATTGGTTGTTAAAAGAAACCAATTGGGTGTGTTCTTTCTGTTTGCCCAACAGAACATAGGTTTCCATGCAAATAGATTCACGCTTTCATTTAAATTTCCAAAAAAATAAATAAATCACCGATTACATGCTTTAAACAGAAGTATTACTTTTGAGACTCTTCCCCTGCATTCCGTTTGCAACCAGCACTAGAATACAAATTGGCTCAAGCACAAGTTGCATTCTCAGTGCAGTAACGTCAACACGGAAAACTCTCTTCAACATCCAAAGCTGGCCATTAACAAATCCAGGCAGTGGTCGATCTATGTTGTCGTCTGACCTAACAGCCTGCCCCTTTTCCGTGCTAATGCCCTAGGCCGGCTGTCCCTGAGAGCAAGCACGCAGTGCCTGCTGGTATTTTTGAGGCGTTTGAGGCTCATTGGGCACCGCCGGGACTCGGGTGTTTTTCTGACACTGTTACTCACATTTTGCTTTAATGTTTGTTGTTTTCCTTTAAGTTTTTTGTTTGTTTTTGCAGTTTCCCTTTCGGGGCATGCCTTTTACTTTGTCTCTAACTTATTAATTTAGCCGATTTCGTTGACTCAAAAGAGTTACATGGAATAAAAAAGCCGTAAAGAATATGTTATTTCAGTCAATTTGTAGAAGAGAACATGAACGTGGCTGACAAAAGAGGCATGTCGAAGTTTTTCGCCTTGCAATCATCAGTCAGTTGGTAGTCTTGCAAAGTGACCTGATCTTTTAAATGTCTCTTTTCTTAGTCCAAGTTGTTGCTTACAATTTAGGGCGAAAATTTTGCTGAAGACTTTGGGCTGACCATATCCAAAAGTCAGAGATAATGCCTGAATATTCATGCAGATAAACTTGTAACACTGTGGTGTGCTTTTAACTTTGAGCTCTACATTAAAGCGAATGGGATCAGAAAGGATATATTGCACATGCGGCAGGTCTGCACTGGAAGGGAATTTTTGGAATCCAGGAATGGACTTATAAAATCCATAGTAATCAGAATGCGCTGACGGCCAACATGACAATTGCCCATTGTCTCCGCCAAGCGACATTCCTCTTACATAACGGAATTGTGGACAACATATTTGCTACATGATTTGCACAATATGCAACCATTTTCTTCGAAATGGTTCATGGGGGGCGGGCTTCACTGGCTATGCAAGCGTTTGCCGTCTATCCCTAATTCTCGTTCTTCAAAGGGCAGTAAAGAGTCAAGCACATTGCTGTGGGTCTGGAGTCACATGTAGGCCATGCCAGGAAAGGACGGTAGATTTCCTGCCCGAAAGGACATGAGTGAATCAAATGGGTTTTTACGACAATGGACGATGGTTCATGGTCATCATTAGTCATTTTTATTTTCCAAACTTCCATGAATTCAAATTTCACCATCTGCCATGGAGGGATTCGAACCAGAGTCTGCACACCATTAGCCTGGGCCTCTGCAATAAAAGTCCAGTGTCAACAGCTCTATGTTACTACATCCCCCAACATGACGTGAGAAAACGTTTTCAAACAATGAATCGTTCCGGTTTTGAATGCACTGCCTGCAAGTGTGATGGAGGCAGGTAAAATTAAGGCATTCAAGAGGGCATTCAATGATTATTTGAAGGGAAACAATGAGCATGAGTTCCAGGGAAAAGGCAGGGCAACGGTACTAAGTGATAATGCTCACTTCGAGATCGGGTAGCAAATGCAATAGTCCAAAAGGTATCGTTCTGTGCCACAAAAATTCTGACATATCATCAAAACATGCTAGCCTTTATAACACACCAACTGATCGTCTGCAACAGTAACCGTGGCAGGGAAATAAAGGCAAGTAAGCGATGGTTCAGCATTCGGGAACGTTTTGGGCTACATTCACCCGTGTAGTGAGGCAGACTTCATCGTGCATCCCTGGGCCACCAGCATCTCAAAATGTGAGTCCAATCGCTTTAACCTCTCTGGAACTGTCTTTATCTTTTCAACCTATAGGTGAACCAACATTGGAAACACCTGAAATGAACACGGCACTAATACTGACATTTCCTGTGAGTTTGAAAATCGCGCAAAGTGTCACTACACGAGAGAGACATCAGAGGTGAATCTCGGCATGCGTGATGAAAGAGACAGAAACCAGATTTTCAGTCCCATCTTCCAGTTGAACACGAGGTGGCTGTGGTGGAGCAGAGACCATTACCCAACTGCGTGTGGAATGTGCCTTTGCAAAGAAGGTCTGGATATACTCTTTATCTCGGTGTGGGTCCCTGGGGTACAGCCCGTTGAGCACGGACTCCTGTGTGACAGAGCTGCTCGGGATGAATCTCGATGAAAAAAAAAATCACTGTATCTCTCTCCAAAAACATCAACAGCAGCTGGAGGATCTTCAACTCAGTGAAAGACACTCTTTGGTCTGCCCGAAACTTGATGTCATCCAGTGCAATGAGTTATCCCTGGCCGAATATTGTAGAGTGGCATATTCCAAAGCACAGTACTACATGCTGGGGAATGCATGAAAGATTGGGGTAGCTGCCGCAAATGCGCAATGGGAGGGGGTGGGGGGGGGGTCACTCTATATGAGCTTTCTGCCAGAGTGTAACAAGGGTTTTGGAATTGCTTAGACCCGGCAGGCTGAATGAAGAACATTGAAAGTATGCAGGAAATACTACAAGCATCATAATTGTACTTAGGCACCTCAGAATGGAACATGATCCAGGTAGGCAACTTAAATTCTGTTTCACTGTCTGACTGTTATGACCTTTATCAACTGCAATAATATTCCTTGATTATATTGAAGCACCTCATGGTGCAATATGGTCTATGTGGAAAATTAGAATATGATTCAACTTTTTGTGATGGCTATTTGGAAATATTTTGGAATGTACTTTCAAGGTACTTTATCAGTAAAGCATGTTAATGCAAAAAAAAGTTAATGCCTTTTTTGACTGGTTGTCACGTGCTCTTGGTATTCCGTTCCATTAAACAGAGGAGGTTACTCGATTGACCATCCCGAACAAGGCCAATTATACTCTCTCCATGTGCCCTTGTTTTGTTTATTAATTTATGGGATGTGGGCGACCCTGGCTAGGCCAGCACCCGGGGCTAACCAGGGTTCCATTCGATGGCCCTTTTTTTTCCATAATAGTTATTTTCGACTTTGTCCTGAGCACTAAGGGCCCGATTTTCTAACGCTTGAATGATATTTTGTAGTAAAATTGCCCGAAGGGAAAATCATATCACGTGGCTCAGGAGGTTGGAAGCCTGGGGAGAAAATCTTCAGGAAACACTTAACGCAGAAAAATAGGAAGACGTGCACTTTTACAAGAATAGGCAAAAATGAAACTTAAACTTAAAAACAAATAGGAACTCTGCAAGGGGTTGTACATGGGACTGAAAGGCATCGGGTCAAAAGTGCATACATCCTTGCAAATGACATCGCATGTTAGGAAAGCACTTTATACAAAACAACGTGTTGTGCTTCATCAATTGCCTATTGTACCAATGTGAGGTCGGTTCAAATGCACCAAGGTCAGTGCAACATCATGCACTGACACCTGAAGTTGTCAAGCAAACTAATTGATCAATGTGCAACAGTGGTTTGAAAAATGCGTGTTGAAGCCACTTGTCACGCACCTGAATCTTAGTTTAAGAACAATTGATCGCTAATCTTTCGAAGCCACAGTCTTTGGATTCTTCACAACTGGAAGAAGAACGGCTGATTTCCAACAGTAACGAAGAGTAAGCATGTCAGGAATTCACCAAAGCCCCTTCGACAGCAACTTCCAAACCCACGATTACCACCATCTAGAAGGACCAGGGCAGCAGATAGATGGGAACACCACCAACTGGGAAGTGCCCTCCAAGACACTCACCATACTGACTTGGGAATGTATCACCGTTCCTTCACTGTTCATGACTTAAAGTCACAGAACTGCCTCCCTAACAGCACTGTAGGTATACCTACATCACAAGGACTCCAGTGGCACAAGAAGGCAGCTCATCACCACCTTCTCAGGGGGCAATTAGGGATCGGCATTAAATGCTGCCCCAACCAGCGAAGACCACATGCGTTGAATGCATTAAAAGAAACAATTTGCTGAAGAGGAAGAGGTAAAGAAACTGCCTTGTGATGCGTACATTCTTTGTGAATGATTTCACTGACCTGACTTGGGATGCACAATCTCTCAAGGCTGAAATGCTTGATTTGCTTCTTCAGGATAGGAAGATTAAACCAATTTAAATCAAGAAGTATAGCATGATTCACATTCAACTCTTTCTCGAATTCATCATTTTCAAATCAGTTATATAAAAAAAAAACAGTTTGATTCATTTGCATTGCCTCTCCTCAAACGTGGATCAAATATGGAACACATGTTAAATATGGATCTCTTTTCTGATGTGAACCGTGCATGCCCTTCCACGCAACTCATGGATTATATGACCTAAAACTATATGGACATAAGATATAGGAACCGGAGCAGACCATTCCGCTCCTAAACTCTGCCTTGCCATTCAATAAGATCATGGCTGATCTTCCCCACTTTTCAGTTCCCGTTCCGTGTTAGCTCATCTTAGCCCTCAACTCCTGAAGTTTCAAAAACCTAACTACCTCCTCTTTAAATTCTTCCAGTGGTCTATTCTCCACAACTCTCGAATGCAGTTAATTCCAAACAATCCCTACCTACAGAGATAAGAAATTAATCTGCATCTCAGTTTTCAATGAGTGTTTCCTTACATTGTAGCTTTGTTCAATTGTTCAAAATTCCCCCACTAATGGCAACATCTTCTTAATATTTACTTGTCAAGGTCCCTAAGGATCAAACATTATGATAAGAAAAAATAAAAACAAAAAATCGCGGACGCTGGAAATCCAAAACATAAACAGAATTTCCTGGACACACTCAGCAGGTCTGGCATAATCAGCGGAGAAGAAAAGACTTGACGTTTCGAGACTTCATGACTCCTCAACATAACTGAGCCCCTAAGGATCATATACGTTTCAATAGGTTCAAACACCATTCTTCTAAACTCTAATGAATAAAGCTGTAATCTGTTTTTAGGCATTCTTGATATGGCAGCCCCTTCATTCCAGCAATCAGCCTAGTCAATCTCTTTTGAACTGCGCCCTATGACGGTTTACCCTTTCTTAAATATGGAGACCAACACTGTATGCATTACTCCTGGCACGGCCTCAACAACGCCCAGTGAAATTGTAAGAAGACTTCACTGTTTTTAAACACCAACCCCCTAGCACTGTTTGCCTAAATTCCATTTGTTTTCTTAATTAGTCGCTGCACCTGTTAGCTAACTTTTTGTGTTTCATTCACAAGAACACCCAGATCCCTCTATGTTGCACTTTTTGCACTCTCTCTCTCTCTCTCCCTATTGAAATGATTGCCTGCCTTTCGTTGTTCTGACTAAAGTGCATGAGCTCACACTTTCCTAAATTAATCACAGTCTGTCAAGTCTTTGCCCGCTCAATCAAACTGTCTATACCCCCTGGCAGATTCGTATTGTCCCCATCACAACATGCCCTCCTACTTAATTACAGTTGTCTCAATAGGCGCAATTTTAACAATCAGAATTCCGTTTCTCATTTTGATATTTGTCCATCAAGTTTGTATGAGCTTTAAAAACTATACGAAATCAGTATTTCCTTCGTTGTTAATTTTAACTCCTTTATAATCAACGGGTTCTCATTTAGACAGTTCAGAATCGTTTCAGATTGGACATTATAGGTTCGCAGAAGATTGTCTAATCCTTTAGTCATTTGACAGTAAAGAACTAGAGCATTGCTGGAAAAGGAGCACCATCAAAAACGTTATTTTTTCGGCAATATAATCGTTTAAGCCATCTATACTCTTACTTATGTCTTCATCATCCTCAAATATATCTCAACTCGCATTGTCAATTTAAATTTGCAGATGTTCGATGGCTATATTATTCCAAACGTTAACCACTTTCTTGACCAGTTTTGCCATTTTGAGCGTATTTTAGTCCATATTTTTTTCGAGGAGATTCACCCCATTGTGACCTCAATCTCCAATTTCTATCTGAAGCAGAGATTTGTAAGAATCAGTGCTAGAGCATGGGCCCATTAGCATTTCCTGCGGTTGGGTTTGTCCAAACAGAGTGAGTTACCGACAGTGTACTTCACACCAAGTCACAGTGAACATTTCATTTCAGGACATCTTTGGTGAAATTGGAGTGGGAGCAGCGAATTCTTGCAATTTTATCATCAACGCCTGTCATCTGTCCTCTGCATTGTCTGGTCAGCAAGGCAAATTATTTTCTTAACTTTAAAGTGCTTTCATCAACGTCTATTCATATACTTACGTCTCCAGGACCCGCCTCGAGATGTATTTGTAGCAGTTATAAATCTAGGCTAGATAAATAATCCAATCCATAAAGGTTATTGCGCTCTCTGAGATCTCCGAATTTTGAAAGCTTTCGGCTGAGGCAGAGAACACTCGATTCCTTGAACCATGACGATAACCCTCAGCAACTCCGAATCTCATCAACTTAATTGCTCACTAAGCTCACGTTGGCAATTCCAATGGCTGGAGGTGATGTGCACTGCCATCTCGTTTTCCCTCGCCATCTGACGCCTTCTCCCCCGCCCCCTACTTTCTTTCTCCACCTGAACCAAGGCCGCCAACATCCCAAAATTCGAGTTGCCCCTTGTCAATGAACATCGTCCCTTCCTGTCCGCTTGCCGTCTCCTACCCCATCGGCCTCCAGGACTCTTGGACGTTGAGGTCAGCTCCTCTCGCATGGTCAATTTGACGAGTTTCACTTGCATGGAGCAGGTTAGTGCAAGCCCAAGAAAGACATGGCATGTCTGACATGGAGCAAAGGGATGGTAGGGGATACATTTTCAATCACCCCCAGCCTCGGCAGACTCCCCATATCCCAGCCAGTTATTGTTTGCCACACTCCGGTTTTGTCCAGCCTTGGCAGTCACAGTTTAAACTGCCCTCGGCGGCAACGCTCACCGCTGCCCTGTTGGGTCATACCGCCACCCCACCATCAACATAGAACTTCAGAAACAGTCCCCAAACCACAACAAATAGGCAAAACGACGGGCAGCGCAAAAGCAGCATCGTCACAATCTCCATGTTCTGTACATTCATGTGCTATTGCAGCCAGATCCGCCTGTACTGCAGCATTCTGTAGCCTCTCTCTATGTAAAGAGGAAACTGCATGTTTTTCATACTTCAGCCAAAGTGGCCAAACTTTTGTTCCCTCACATTATTCTTCATCTGCCAAACTTCTGCCAAGTCGCTGAACCCATTTCTATCCCTTTGCAGGATATTTGTATCCTACGCAACTTTGTTTACTACCTATCCTCGTATAATCAGCATATGTAGCTAGATTAGAGCCGATCCCTTCATGCAAGTGATTAATGAAGATCTTGTATTGGTAAATATCAAATAGCGATCTTTGACTACTTTCCTTTTTGCAGCTTGTCACTCTGTACATGGCCCATTTATTCCGATTCTCTGTTTCCTTACAGTTAGTCTATCCTCTCTTCACGTTAGCACCGTGGGTTCTTATCTTCTGCTTTTCTTTTTATTTTGCAAATTACTGGATGTCGCTTTATCAGGTAAAACACTTCACCTGCGCATTCCTCTTTATCCAGTCACCATGATGCCTCATCAAAGGACTCTAATTAACTACCCAAAGAGGATTTTCCCTTCACCTAGCTACGTTGATTCTGCCGGATTGTAATATGATTTTTGCCAAGTCCTGCAAGTACCACCTTGATAATGTTTCCCAGCATTTTCCCAGACATTTGACTAACTGCCATATATCTTCCGGTTTTTAGTCTCCTTTATTTTCAATAGTGACGTCATATTTCCGGCTTTCCAAATCCCTGGGATATTGGCAAATGTTAGGTGATTTTCGAAGATTGCAAACAATTTAACCAGTGTCCCAGCTGCCACTTCCTCAAAGACTCTAGAATACAGAATATAGAATGCATGGGATCTGTCAGCCTGAAGCACCATTCGTTTTCTAAGTACTATTTCCTCTAATTATAGTGACACATTTAAATGCCTCTTTCCCTCTTTCCCCCTGCTTCCCTCATGTTCTTGGTATTTTTTTAATGTCTTCCACAGTGAAGACAGAAACGAAATGCCGGCTCAAAGTATTTGCCATTTCTCCTTATGAACTCTACAGTCTCTGTCACTCTCTGATGGACAAGCGCTCATCATCACTGCTCTTTTCGTTTTATATATACTTGCAGACGCTTTCACTGCCAGTTTAACATTAGCATTTGTTGTTTTTTTTTTCCCCCTCAATTGATATTGTTGCCAAGCGCCCTGATGCATGCAAGACAAAGAGCTTCGACATGACTCATTTTTTGGCAATATTCATGATTCATATTTCTCGCTGTTTTTTCTTCTCTCATAACCCAATTTCGGCCTGGTAATTAGCCTCCTTTGCACCTTTCTAAACCCTTTACAACCCTCTGGCCGACCACTAATTTTTGCATCATTTTACATTTATTTTGATTTCATTGAGATGCCATCCATAATATCCTGCCTTATCCGTCGATAGAACATCCCTCTCGTTGAGCTTTTCTTCCTCAGTAAAATATATTCTTGCTGAAAGTTGTGATATATCTCCTTTCACGGCGGCCATTGCTTCTCTGGTGTCTAAAACTTTAACTTTAGTCCTTTTAGCCAAATCTGTTTTCCTGAACTTGTAATTGCATCCACTTAAGTTTAAGGTACTAATTCCAGACACAACTTTCAAAAGCACAAACTGCTTTTCTGCTGGGAAACGGTGGAGTGCAACAGGGAATCTAGCCCTTCCCACACCAGAATTAAAACTTGTGAAAAAAACTGGTTCCGGGATGAGCGTTGTTCTCTGCAGAAATCAAGAGGTCAACTGATTCTCAACACCCCGATACGTAGAGCAGACTGCAGTTTTGGTGCTCATGTTTAGTTCATAATAGTGTTCCATGTTTTTTTTTTCCGGTGGAATAATGTTGAAAATGCACGTCTGCGTGTGTATCTTCCTAAACAATGTCTTTGACCGCAAGAAAGAGCCAATGTTCCTCAATTGCTTCCTGTTTTCACATTCAGTCCTGTACCTATGACGAGTTACTGGGGCCATCGCTGTTTAGATGATAATCGGCAATATGCACATGAGGCACCCACTTTTTCGAGAAAACTTAACCTGGGTTAGACCTGTGCATTGCAATACCTTCCGTACGTTGTCAATAGTAACCAAAACAAGAGTCAGTACTTTCAGAAAGCTGCACTTATTTCATTCCAGGGAGTGAATTTGAGATCACGTTATAAGGTAGTGAACATTAACGCCCTACACACCTGCACCCCACCCACCCCCACCCTCTCTCCCTTACAGCCATGAAATTACTTGCGATTAATATCCAGATTGCAAAGTCCAAAGTCCGAAGGTAGCAGGCAGTTCAGGCTAATCCAAGAAAAACACAGCACTTTAGCAGACCATTTAGCCTGTTGATCCTGTTCCCGTATTGATGTCACAGTTTGTTATGAGTTTAAAGCACAAAATGAACACGTCATTGCTGTATCAGTACTGGAGCACGGTTCATCTGAACAGGGTATTAATTACAAGTTATTCGACCAGTCGGGGGATGGATTGAGCATGTGATTAAAAATGGAGATGCCGATAAATCAGCTTCTGTTCCATATCATTATGGGCCCCGACACACAACCAGTTAAAATACAATATTCAAAGATTAGGCTGCCCCTTTTGCCTCCTCGGATCAGCTTGTGGAGATCAGGTTCAGAATCTGTTTACATAAAGTTCATATTCTTGGCAACAATTGGCCACGACGTTTGATGTCTGGTGAAGAACTCCCAAACATTTTACAAGATTCTGCAGGGATATAAATTACTAGATTAATAACCAGGTGCCTCCCATTCATAATCTCCAAGACGGAAATCCCCCTACACCAAGTTGGGGGGGGTCAATTTCTGTTTGTGAAAAGTTATGCAAATGAAAAGCCTTCTATGTGATTTGGGTACCGCAAGGCAAAAGACATCGACAAGCTGAATTCAGAAGCAAAATTTTTATCCACACAGATTGCCTGTAATGAGTTGCTTTATACCTTCTACCCTCCGGGAAAAATGGTGCCACATAAGCAGTCATCCAGCCCTTTGGCCCCTCTCCTGTGGCCGGAGTGGATTTGAGAATTTGACTCAGAGCCCCTACCATAAGCCACCTTTCTTTCCTTGCCCAATCGTTGACATCAACTATTCCATGGATTTGCTGGTCTTACCTTTCACCTTTCAGGTACTTGTTGGCGCCGAAGTATCACGATGTCCTTTTGAATGTCCCTCCTACAGATCTGTAATAAACTTTCTTACAAGTAGCTCACCACAGTCCACTCGGCCTGCTTCTGTTTTTTCGTATTTGAATTGGCCTTCCCCAAATTCCCGACCGTTATTTCATGTCCTTCTTTGGCCTTTTCCATAACTATTTTAAATCTTACAGAGTTATGGTCACTATCGCTGACATGCTTCCCCACTAATACTTCCACCTCTTTCCTGCCTTCATTCACAAGATTAGAGAGAGTACCACCCCTTCTTCCATAGGAATTTCTGCATGCTGGCTCAATAAACTCTCAAGCATGCACTCTAAGAATTCCACCCCCTATAAGCCCTTAACACCAAGGCTATCCCAGTTAAGATCGGGTAATTTCGAAGCAGTTACTATTATTATCAAGTTATTTTTAGACTTCTCTGAGAATTGCCTCCATATCTGCTCTCTTCTCCACTGACTGTTTTGCAGCCCTTAAGTACACTCCCAGCAAAATGATTGTCCCCTTTTTGTTTCTAGGTTCCACCCATATGTCTTATTTTGATGAACCATTTAAAATACATTCCTTCCTTATAGTAGTTACTGACCTACACTTTTACTTCTCCAAAACGCCTCCCCCGTAACATCTTATGTTTCTATGTCCTGGAATATTGAGTTGACCGTCCTGCCCTTCCCTCAAACGTGTCTCTGTGATAGCAACAACATAATATTCCCACATGTTAAAATAGATGCAATTCTGCCTTGCATGATTCATTTGGATCTTAGCCGGTCTATATTTGCTCTGCCTTCCAGGCTATCTTAGATTCTCTTCCATTTTTGTATGTTCATCACACCCTACAGCAGCTCCCCTCTATACCCTATCGCGCTGCACTCCTTATCACAAACAAACATGCTCGATTAACAAAATCAGGGACAAATTAGAAGGAAATTATTTGAAAGGAAAATTGCAAAACTGTAGATGAACAAGTTAATCCCACAGTTCTGGGCTCAGACTGAGTCAGCGCAGTGGAATTTCCCACAGCCTCCCCCCACCCAACCTATGCCATGAATTCAGCAAAAATATCAGTTCGCCCCCCCCAGCCTCCCAAACCCGCATCACAGGAGGATGACTGGTATTTCCAGTAGCTAATATTAGAGCGCAAATGTCTTGAGGAATGGAAGAGCAGGTCGGATGATGAAATTTCAATTCAAAGCCCAATGATGACTATGAAACCAGTGCCAATTAGCGTAACAAGCCCATCAGCTTCACTAATCCTCTTTAGGGAATGAACCTGTCGTTTTCACCTGGTCCATTCGACATGTGACCCGAGGCCGACAGCAACGTGGTAGACAATTAAGTGTGCATTGAACATGGGACAATTAGCTATGGGCAACGATTACTGGCCTGGCCAGCGGCAACCACACACCAATTGCGAATTTAAAAAAGAATATCGACGTTTTAAAAAAAAACATGAAAAGTTCACCTCTTTTTCGAGGAGCACAATTTGCATCATTACGAAGATGGGATTCGGAAAATTTGTGAACTAACAGGACTTTAAAAAGTAACGTTCCAATGGTGTGGAATCCGTCACAATTTTTAAACCTTGCTTAAAGTGATATTTATTGGGGTTTTTTTAATTATTTTTTTAACTTGCGCTTTTAATTGATGTTAATGATACAATAATGAGGACAAGATGCAGTCACATGCAGAACAGGCAGCGCCGTTATTTAGACAATAGTGGGTCACACGCAAGCTGGTTTGTATGAAAATAGCAAAATCCTACGAAACATGGAAAACTGAAATGAAAGTACAAAATGCTGGAAGCAGTCAGCAAGTCTCACAACAGCACTTGAGACAGGAACAGAGTTAACATTTCGAGTACCTCGATAGCTCTGTATTTCTCTGCACTCATATTTATGAAACTGCACTCTCCAATTTTAATGCGGAGGTCAAATCTTTTCCTTGAAGTGAAAAAGAAAATGCTGATAAAACACAGCAGGTCTGGTAGCATGTGTGGACAGAGGAACAGAGTAAACTTTTCGAGGCCATGGGACTCGACCCTCGATGGTCTTTAACCTTTCAAGAAATTAACCCTGATCCCAAGATCATGAAGCTCATGACGTTAGATTCTGGCAGGAAGACTGATTATGATGATACCTTGAGTTCAGTCAATCGTTAGCTCTGAACTCCAAGCATATCTAATAACATTCGGACAGTTTGAGCTCACCTTCTAATGTAACCCCCATGAATTGCTTCTCCGGAAGAAGAGGTGGGGGGCAGTTGGTGGTGGGGCAAGTATCATTTCCCCACTCACATCACCTAACGCAGCCACCACAATATTTGTTTCAAATATCAATTGTTCTCCGCTGTGTTAAATTGACAGTTTAACTCCAGGGAGAATAGAGCGATTGCAATTACTGCTGGAGATCTGGTCACCCAACATAAACCTACATTTCAGCAGGTCAGTCTGTTGAACGAGGCGACATATGTGGACAGGAAAGAGCAGGGTCATAGTCAGTCGCTTATTATCATTAACTGACACTCCATCAACGCAAGCTCCAGTCCAACCAACAGCAGTCCCACCCTACCGCAACACAACCCCTCATCCCTGCCCACAAAACACACCAAATACCCCACGCACCAATAATCTGCCCCCTCCTTCCAAAATCTCCAAACATCAATGTCACCACACTTCCCACCTCCTGCTCCCTACAACCCCCGCCCAACAAAAGCCACCCATCCACTCCCCACAACACCACCCCCCCACCAACCCCGCCCACCAACAATACCCAATCCACAACAAACTCACTGCCTCCAAGCCATCAATAACGCCTGATCCATCTCAGTGTAACAGCCTCCTCCATAGCCCCCAAGCCCATCAAACCCTCATGACACACCCAGCACCACACACTTCTCCATGCCCCACAAACCAGCAACAACCCCACAATCGACATTCGTCCCTCCATTCTACCCACGACACCCAAACAAAAGACTCATCCACTCCACAACATCGGTAACTCCATACCACCCCCCACCTACCAACACAACCCCAACCTCCCCAAGCCAATCCCATTCTGCCTGCCACCATCAATACCACCTCACTCACCCAAAAAGCAAACCATCCTCCCTACCAAACCCAGCCAACTAGCATCCAATCATTCAGCATCCCCCAACACAATCCCCTCCTCCATGACACATCGGCCACCTCCTCCATGCAACCACACCTGACACCGCCCAGTATACCCAAGAGAAAAGCAAAATAATGCGGATGCTGGAAACCTGAAACAAAATCAGAAATGCAGGAAGAACCCAGACAGTCTGGCAGCATCGGTGGAGAGAGGGACAAAATTGGCATTTCGAGTCCGTATCACTCTCCTGCGATGTTCTACTGTATACAGATAAAACATCTCTTTAATGCTGACTTATCCCCCATATGGAGGTGTTGCTCATTATCTTTTTTTGTTGAATTTCCACACTGAGACTCCAAGCTGTGTCTCAGTACCCACAACGCGGCTATAGACTGAATGCCACAATTTTTTTCAGATCCTGCTATCGTATCAAATGCACTATTGGATCATTGCATTGCACTTCCCCCCCCCCCCCCCCACCCCCACCAATGGGAGTTCGGATAATGTTTCCAGCAACATCTGGGTAGCTCAGTGAAATGCTATATGAATTTGATCATCTCCACCTGAGAGAAGCAGTTCATGTCCAAAGGCAGCAAGATCTGGACAATAACCAAGCTTGGGCTAAGAAGTGGAAAATAACATTCGCGCTACACAACTGTCAGGTAATGACAATGTCCAACAAGAGAGAAACCAACCATCACCCCTAGACTTTCAACAGCATTACCATTAGTGAATTTTCAACTATCAACATCCTGGGGTGTACCATTAATCAAAAACTGAATTAGACGAGCCATATAGACACCCTGGCTACCGGAGCAGAGTCGAGGAACCCTGTGGCGAGTAGCTCACCTCCTGATTCGCCAAAGACTGTCCACCATCTAGAAGGCACCAGTCAGGAGTTTGATGGAACAACCCCCCTTGCCTGGATGAGTGCAGCTCCCACAAAACACAAGAAGCTTTGCACAAAACAAGTAAAATCATCCCTCGTGATTGGCACCCCATACAAAAATATTTACACCCACCACCTCAGACGCACAGTAACACCAGTGTATAGCATCCAGAAGAGGCACTTCAAGCATTCACCAAGGCTCCTAAGGCAGCATATTTCTAACCCACGAACACTACCATATTGATGGAAAATGCAGCAAATAGATGGGAACAACACCACCTGGAAATTACCTTCCAAGTCAACCACCACACTGACTTGGGAATATATCAAACGTTCCATCAATGTTGCTGGGACAAGATCCATGAACTCCTTTACTCATATTAATTTTGGGGTACCTACACCACAAGGACTGCAGCGGTTCAAAAAGGCAGCTCAACTCAAGCTTCTCAAGGTGCAATTATGAGTGGGGAAAACATTTGGCACAGCCAGCGAAGTCCACATCCTGTGAATGAATTAAATAAAAAAAATGAGTGTTAATTTTTCTATCTCTGGTTGTTCGAAGATTGGTGGGTTAAACATCAGAAGTGAATGAATTGATACACATGTTTGACGCTGAGCTCTTCTTTTGTTACTTTGATGTTTGGAACTATTTGTAACATAATCTATGTCTGTTCCCTGAAGAGAGGGAACACATCCAGTCTTAATTATTCAAGTACTGATTCATCAATTTGGGTATATCGCAATGTAAAATTATAACAATAATAGCTCTTCTAGGTGTTCAAGCTACATAATCCAAAATTTGCACAATGAAACAACACTATTTAATTCAACGTGCTGTGTCACAGCATCCATACAAAATGTAAAGTCTCAATTCGTTTTAATTTAAGGGGAGAGAATTTCATGAGTACCAGATGGAATTTAAAATTAAATAAAACACGAGACACGTTAAGTTTGCTGATAGGGCTTGAGATTGACGGACAAATGTCAAACAGACTGCAGAGGTCACAAAGGATATGAGATACGGATCGAATGGAGGGCATTTTTGGAAAAAAATAATCGTTCACGGAACGTGGGCTAGGTCAGCATATATTGCTCCTCCCTCATTGTCCTCATTCAAGGGGCATTTAAGAGTCAGCCATGTAGGCTAGAAGAGGTTAATTGATTGGTTCACTAACAGCTTCGTGGTCATCAGAACATTTGCAGCTCCTGGTTTTTTTTATTATGATTGGATTCGAATTCGAATTCCATGACTCGCTTCTCCGGGATTTTAAACCATATCATCATGATATTTATCCTGATACTCCATTATTACAAATCAGGAACAATGACACTATGCTGCCAGTGCCTACCCTTCTTCTGCGTTAAGACCACGATTGGAGAAGAACGTTTGTTTCAGTGACAGGAAAGCATTAAATTCTAATCTTCAATGAAAGTGATAAAAATCAGGACAAAAATAACATCATTGTAGATGTGTCGGTAACTCACTGAGTAGCTCACAAAACTGCAATCCTTAGCTATATTACCATGTAAACTTGTGCCTCGTTTACAACATAATGAAAGATTGGCATGTTGACATCTGTGAAAGTGCCCTGTTATTCACTAAGGGGATGTGGCTTGTCTTCATGTGGGTGTTCGACACTGCACTGGTCACAGCAGGGGTGCATCACCAGCTCCCATATTAGGTTACTATGCAGTCGAAGCGAAGGCCCAGTGAGACCCACACTGCCACACCCATTACCAACAAGAAGAGAAGCCAAGCCAGGTGCTCAGTTGTAAATGGAAGATTCGGGTGCAAGTATGTTACAGACACGTGTCTTATTGCTTTATTCTTCCTCAGGTCACAATTTTAACAGGCAACTCCTTAGGCCAATGCATGTATCGTCTTATATTGACTTCCCCTCTCCATTCAAAGCTAAAACAAATGTTTAACTTTTACATCGGCGACAAACTGTCCGAAAACTAAATATTCTCTTCACAGCCTGGCCTGTTTGTCTCCATTCTCTCACCAGCTCCTCAGACTGCGGGTGCCAGTACTTTTTGTTTTCTGCAGAAGATGTGTCCATGTCAAAATACCTCACTGGGGAATTAGGAATGCCTGAAGGAAAAAAGATGCACTAATAAGGACGCCTGTGATGGTGGTTAGGTATGGCAATCGAGATTTCATGTGCCCTTATGATACCGAAAAATAAAGACGCATTTATCAGCGTTTAAAAAGGTCCAAAACAATCAGCACAGAAAAACTTATTTTGGGCGGACGGATTCCATTTGAATCCCTCTTACCTGTATTCTGTATCGAGGCTGTATTGGGGGCAGACAACCTCGGCTTGGATTTTCTGTGGAACATATTTGAACAGAAAAGCCTTATTGGTGCACAGCAGATAATCAAACATTTAATATTTCTGTTTTTCCGTGTGTGCTGATCGTTTTACAACATGTCACCAGTTTATTCCGTTAAGGCGTGTTACATCAGTTGCAAAAGGAAATCGGCTTGTTTTTCACACAATTATTGCAATAAATAAAGCAATGTGAGGGGAGCATTTATGAAATTAATAAAGGTAGGAAAGCCAATTGCAGTAAATTCTGTATATGCTCCATGAACTTGCCTCTTAGATTACGTCCAGCAACTGGTTATTATAAATACAGTAAACAGAATGCAGATTAAGGACACTGTCATATACCAAATATATTCAAACAAAATTATACATGAAGATTCCATCAGTGCATTTATTTGTCTTTTTTTTATAATGGACAATGCAACGTCACATTGAATAACTATACCCCTTATAACTGTTTTATTATGATTACTATTACCATCATCATTATCAAACAAAGGAGGTAAATTCAACTGATTATTATAATTGCATTTAACAGGATACACAATTAGGGCATTATATAATTCTATATAATTTCCAACGAAATTAGGCGCCAAGGTTCCATGCATGCAATTATTTGTGTAATCTTCTAGAATGGACGTCAAACTATATACCATACCATTTACGAATGTATTATTATGATTATTCTTGCCATCACCATTATTACGCACTGGATGAAACATCCGATGGACTATTTAAACGGGCCTGCATTTGTAGAACAAATTGGACTGTCCTGGAAACTTTAGTTCTGTTGAAAACTGCGGCAAAAATATAATTGGATATAGCAGATTCCTCGAATTTCAGGACATATGTTGGACACATGAAGAAAAAATAGGTCAGAACTGAATGAATAAAGCAAATCTTTCGATTCACAAGAAGTCAATTCCTCCAGCTGTTAAAAAAAGTTCCCTTTGGAGGCGCAATGTCTTAGGTTATATTGAGCTGAGCTATCAACACATTCAACACTGTGGTTCATGAAAAAGTGATTGAAATTAGCACAAACTTTACCCAAGTTACATAAATGTCAGATTCACTACGTTCGAACTTGGTGAACTGGCAAAATTTATCATTATGCTTTCGGTGCCATATCGTTTATAATGTCACAAAATTCCGTGAGCAACTTTTGATGTCAGAAGGAATATGATTCAGCCATTATTAAGCCAAATGCTCGCAAGTTAATCTCTGTCCAAATATTCTTCTTTTCACTTAGGGTATATTGCTGTTCCATAAAATAAAACATGTCTGAATCACTGAACAAAGAAACCGGGCGCATCATTCACCATGACCACCCCCAACCTGGTACCTCGGATGACCTGGTGAGTCACTGAAGCTCCCAGATTCATTCAATAACCGGAGAAGTACTCAGCCAAGAGATTACGCTGGAACATCCGAAAGCTCTGGGTATAGGATTAAATTATTTTTTAAATGCTAAAATTAGTCATATTCGCATGGGTTAAAATCTTAGCAGGTAATGTTACAGAGTCAATATACAATGAGCAAAATGGTGCTCACAGTTATCTGTAAGAACAGCATGAAATAGATGTTAACATGGCCTCCCTTTCTTCACCACAGTTATATGGCGTTTATAATTTCAATAGGAATACAAATCAACAAATGTGTCATTATATTTCGAACCTAGATTTCTATTTAATGTTCATTTAAAGTTCCCCCCTTGACAACACTGAGTTGGTCTTCCATGTCGATCCACCACAGGTTCTGTGCCGAAGATGCTCCCAGAAATTTATTGTCAAGTAAATGCAGATTTCGAGCCAGCGAGGGTGAGGGAAAGATCATTTATTTCCAAGTGAGAATGTTGTCTGATTTAGTATGTGTCTTGGAGATGCTAACACTCCCAAAGGCTTCTTGCCGCTATTAGTTGCAGGTTTCTTAGCTGCTGTCCGCAATACATCGATGGCTTCACAGATTTTATCCTGCAGACGGAGCACAATGCATTCGACATTCCACCATTGTTGGAGGAGTGATTGTTTGAACTTATCACGACTCTATGTGTTAATGACTTAACACAGGGTCTTTTATAAGATTTGTTCACTGATTGCCTCCTCTTCTTACTCCCCTAAAAATTCTTATTTCCTGCCCATCTCATCTCTTTCCCTCTCCACCACCCCCTCCTCTGCTCTCTACCCCTCTCTCTGTCACTCCCTTTCCCAACATATGTCCCCAACATCCTCTGTGCTTTCTCTCTCTATGTGCGTTAATGAGTTAGTTCATGATGTCTTATGCAAATTGTTCTCTAATCATTTTTTTTTACCTCATACACTTATTTTTATCTCCTTCCCCCTCTCATTCCATCTAACTCCTCTGTCTCTCCTCCTTCTCTCCAATTTCTGCTCCCACGTTCTCTCTTTCTCTATCGTTCACACCACCAACACAGCTCTCCCTTTCTCTTCTCCCTCGCCATATCTTTATCTCCCACCAACCACTACCTCCCGCGCTTTCTTTCTATTGCTCCCACACACCCTCTCTCCCTGTTGTCCCATCTCTCTCACTTCCACTCCATCCCTACCTCTCCCATCCACATATTCCTCAATATCTCTCTCTGCTCTCGCTCTCTTTCCATCTATTGGTCAAGGTGTATCTCCCCCTCTTCCTCTCCATCTCTCGCTCACACTCACCACCATCTCCCGCTCTCCCTCTCTCCCTCTCTCCTCCCCACCAAAGTCCTCGCTGTCTTCCTCTCCCTGGATACATCTCTATCTCTCCAACTCACCGCCAAACCCCGCTCTCTCTCTCTCTCTCCACCCCACCGAGTGCCTTGCTGTCTCCCTCTCTGTCTCTCCCTCCAGCATTATCTCTCCCGCCCACAGCACCATCCGCTTTCTTTCTCTCTCTGCTACCCACCCTAAGCCCAGTATCTCATTCTCCCTCTCTTTCTCTCTATCTCTATCTCTCTTACGACTGCAATATCCCACTCTCTGTCTTTCTCTTGCTCTCTGTTTGTCTCTATCTTTCTGTCCGTCACCCTCACTCACTCTCACTCTCACTCACAGTAATGTTTTCTCTGATTTAATATGTTTTACTGTGTGAGCACTGTCGTATTTGAAATATATTAGGTCATTCAGATTGTCTTGGATGCGCTGTCTAATCTCTACCAGATTATTCTCGATTGGACAACACTAGCTCCGAGCTCACTGCCGTTATCAAGAATTTAAAGAACACACTGGTCGACTGGCATGTCAGTAAGTTTCAGGTCGAGGTGTGGAGCCATAATTCTGAGTTGGAATGGGAGGTTTCGAATTGAACATATTAGAATGTTGAATAGTGTTCGTGCTTTCATGCACCACAGCACAACTGCTTGACTTTCAATGTCAGCCCGCCAGAAACTAACGCCAATCTTTCTTTAGCACTGCTCAGATTTTGTTAATCCTCGTAGCTACTTTCAAACACATGTGAATTCCTAAACTCGGTCAACTTATTAGGATATTGGCGATCATCTTATTCCACAGACCAGAATGTGCCACGTCCCACAAAAGTGCCCTGAAATTAATTTGCAAACCGGTTCTTCAGATGTATTGCTACCTTTCTGTATTTTTGCCGCAATCTCCTTCAGTGTTAAATAGGAACATTAATTTATATTGATCCTCAGGGTCTAAAATGTGCCACGTGCAAATCATTGCTTTCATTTGCAGAGAAATTTCTTTACCTCGCCAATACATTTCATTAATAACCTGACATCTATTCCTAAATCGCTCCTCTCCTCTCTGTCACGGGCTTGCAACTGGCTGGAAGATGTTGTGTTGCATCTTTTGAGATCTGGGATTAATGTCCCCTCACATGACAAGCACTGAACTTCTTATGTCACTGTCTCACACAGATATTCATGCTGCTTCAGAACGTGTAGCTGGGTTATTTGTGCGATATAGGCTCACTTTGCTTCGTGGTGTTTGCAACTTTCATCTCTCGTCCACATTGTCCATTGCAGCCAAAGCATACTGTAGCTAGAGCACTTGTATATACGACTCCCTATTCCTACCTGTATCGCACGCTAAACGTCGGGCAAAGCCGTCTTCCAAAACGCAGATTAGTAGGAGACAACTCTAACCAAAGAACGTGAATGATCAAACAGAAGAAAATAAAAAGATTCATGGTTTAAGGCAGTTGTTATATTATAAACATGATCTAGCAAGTGAAATGGATATTTTCACTTTTTGTTTCAGTTTATGTTTTGTGCTTGCCTGTGGTACATTCTGGTAAAGATCCGGAATATACGCTTTGTGAGTGTATCAATATTGGAATCCGTTGAATCAATAATTTTGAATTCCAGCAAATTTGTTTTAATGCTTATTTCTGTAACTAGCCTGTTTAGCGCACATGCAACAAAGAAACATCATGCCAAATTGTACAGTCACGTGCTAGCTCAGATGATGGGGAAGAACAGCTACGTGCCTCATAGTGTAAAAGAAACAATGCCGAACTGGCAAACCATATTACATTTCTCCAATTTCGTATCCCAAAAGGGACAGAGTCAAATTCAGAGAGTGAGTTCAAATGTAGATGGAACAAGTATTGGAATCGCTGCACATAGTTCTGGGCAGAAATGTGTACAGGCCTCAGGGAAACTTATCCCAAGGCTGACTGGGGAATTATTTTTTTTCCATTCAGGATTTTTCCCCCCGTAGATAAAGGGACACGTTATGTGAAATGTCATGCAGACAAACAAAACTGTTATTGTTTTGAAAAAATAATTGCAATTCGTATTGATTGGAATTTTGATATCTTTGGGTGGGTGCGCCAAATGTATTTTCGGCAATGTGTCCAATGGCTGTGTGTGAAATCTCCTGGTGGACAGATCTTAAAATGAATTACTGCTATCTCTCAGAAGCTGTGGGCCAGTTTGTTTGTGAATTTGACCAGTGTCCTTGTGCTGCCAGTGGATTTGTTCCTGTTGCACCTCGACGTCGGTATTTGGACGAAATTAGTTGCTTCCAGAAGCGTAGGAGGTAATTCTGCCCTATCTGTGAGTACAGAGTAAAATCTTCACATATAGCCTAATTATGCGAATCGACAAAGGCAGCTCCAGCATGTTTTCGCTTTATTTTATATGGACCTATTGAGAATAGGCAGTACAGAAGGGACTCGCTCATTGTTACTATCCCACATCAACCTCCTTTCACGGAATCACCTGAATCTAGCTATGGAGGATAAATAATTTGCGTTTGCCTGTCACACATAACCACAGCTCCTTCACAGGAGTGTTACACGCCAATCTTCAGACCCAGAAACAAAGGGCGGCATAAGCTTAGCAAGCCAAAAATGTGGTAAAAGAGATGGGCTTGAGGAGCATCTTCGGGAGCATGGCTGCTGAGTAGACAGATGTAAATTGACAAATGGGTAGCTGTGCTTTGTTTGGCATCTAATTTAGGGAAGAGTGAAATCTAGCAGGTGGGCCATGAGAGAATTGGAATAGTCGAGCCGAAACACCAGGTACTGATAAGACCTTTCAGGACCACCTACCTATTTGCCACTCAAACGCACACAGACACAAAATTGGACATGTTAAGCACTCCAAGTCTGAAGTATTACCGCCGCCAAAACATCTCCTCCCACCCTGCTCCACCCCAGACATTTCACACCTTTTACTCATGTCAACCTTATTTTCCCGTTTTGGATTAACCCAATAAGTGGAAATAAATTGCCCTGCACCTACCTGCTAAAATCTCTACTTATTTGGAAACAGCTCTCTCATATTCACTGCTCAGGTTTCTGTTTCCTACTGGAAAGACCCCAGCATACGCACCTGTATGCTTTGTCAAACACCTTCTGACTTCCCGAAACCATCTTGTTTGAACTGCCTGTTGGAGGTCAATTCATTCGTGATTTCTATTTTTATGAAGTGGACATTTTATATGAATTATATCGGCATTGGTGTAAATAGATCACAGTCAGCCACCTCATGGGTTTAATGTCCGTCTTATCTGCTGCTTGAATTTTTATTTACACGCACGCCTGTCCACTCATTGCCAATGCGACCCGTGAAGATCCGGTCATCTGAGAGTCTGAGAAAGTACGAGCAAAGCGACGCCCATATATTTAACTTTCCATGGATGACCATTCGATTGCAAATGGTGAGAACTGTTTCCAAATACAGTGGTGCTCAGAACAATACTACATCCAATCTGTTTACTTTCCCCAAATGTGACTAAATTCTCTGCCCAACACTTTATGTTAATTTTTCTATGAATTGTGCAGACACAGTGGGCACGAGAACATTCGTGGACAGAGGCCCTACTGCTTGTTTTCGATTGCACTTAACATATACTTGCCATCGATGTACAGGAATTTCCTTTAGAACCACGAGTAATCCTTTGTATCCTAGTGCTGTTGGAGTTATCTATATTAATCGCTGTTTCCACTTTCGTGTGTGAGGCACTGTGCAGCAATTCGAAGAAACAAGTCAATAATATAAGAAATTACACGGGAACAGTTAATACTTAGTGTTTATCTCAAGAGAAACAAGCGACTGGAATGTACGCAGCACCTTTTCTGACCATTAGAAAGCGACACACAATGATCGAAACAGTGTCCTTACAATAGGAGTCTGATTATGAATAGCTGATTTTTGGTGTGTTTTGGTCAAGAGCTCTAAAATTAAGCGGGATCTGGGTGTCTAAGTGCATTAATCACAACAAGTGTCTCTTGTGCAGGTGAAGCAAATAATTAGGAAAGCTAATATAATGTTATCATTTATTTTAAGGGCAATTGGATACAGAAGTAGGGATATTATGCTTCAGTTGTAAAGGGCACTGGTGAGACCACAACTGGAGTGTACAGAGCTAGTCCCCTTATTTAAGTAGGATTTAAAAGCATTAGTAACAATTCAGAGACCATTTGCAAGACTAATGCTAAGAATTGGCGGGTTTGCTTATGACAGAAGACTGGACAGTTTAGGTTTGTATCCAATGGAATGAAGAAGAGAAAGAGATAACTTTTTTTAAACGTATATCAGTCTGAGTGGTTTTGATAGGGTGAAAGTGGAGAGGATGTTCCCTCTTGTGGGGAAACTAGAATTAGCGGTCACTGTTTAAAATTAAGGAGTCACCCATTTAATAAAAAGATGAATGGCATTATTTTCTCCCAGTGGGTGGAGAGCCTTTGGAACTCACTTCATCAAAAGCTAGTGGAAGCACGTTCTTTGAGGCAGAGGAAGAACTTTTCTTGCTTAATTGGGGATTGAAAGGGTATCGGGGGTCGGCGGGAATGTGGAGCTGAGGTTATATTCGGATCAGCCATGATCTTATTGAATGGTGCAGGAGGCTCTTGGGGCCGATTTGCCGACTCCTGCTCCTTTCCCATATGTTCGTATAGTCAAATCCATGAAATCCAGGCTGAAGCGTTAACTTGCTATGGAATGGTCTTTGTGACATGAAGCTTTGGGTGGCGGCAGAGGATCAATGCTTTTCAGAAGCCACCGCGTTCTACAAGGGTCCTTCTTGGATCAATTACTCTTTCCTAACTTTGAAACGAACGAGTGCCTGGGCGAGGGAGCAACCATGCTAAAGGTCGCGGCCGATACACAATTTGGCAATTTGGTACATTTTGGTGACTGGGGTTGTAGACTCCAGATGGCATAGACAGAACAGCGAAATTGGAAAAGGCGTTGTAGATGGACCTAAATCCTTTTAAGTATAACGTTTGAAAAGGCGAATACGGAAGGACAATGTACAATTACCATTCTGAAAAACGCAGGTGAGGAGAATGGTCTTCCTGTCCACACTGACGAATCCGATTTTCATTTTAGTTCGTTCATGGGATGTGAGTTTCTCTGGCTCGGGGCCAGTATTTATAGTTAAGCTTTGTTCAACCAATATTGAGAGTCAACTGAAAGCCGGCCAGGCTAGGTAAGTGCGGCTGTTTTCCTTCCCGAAATGACATTTCTAAACCAGGTGGGGCTTTAGGACAATCGGCAATCGTTTCACTGTCATCATCATTAGACTTTTAATTCCTGAGTTTTATTGAATTCGAATTTCACCATCTGCCGTGGAAAATATGCGTCCCCAGAGCATTACCCTGGGTCTCTAGAATAAAATTAAGTGAGAATTCCACTATGCCACCGCCTCTAAACTGAGTTATACAATGCAAAATCAGATGAACCTGCTGCAACTATAAAAATAGCTGGTTCTGTGTCAGCTGCAGAGTTTGAGGACAATTGCTCACACAATCCTCTTCAAATACCTAATGGCATTAAAACCGGCGCAGGAGAATTTTCCTGGGTTGTTACATGGGCCATGGAACTCAGTTGTAAGGAGAGGGGAAATTTTAGCGAAACCGGTCAAAATTGGCAGAAAAAGTATTTTGGAGGTGACTTATTGGAGCTTTTCAACGTGCTGGGAGGATTTGATCGAAGAGTTAGAGCACGGCAGTTCCCTCTACCGACTGCGTGGAAAACCAACCAAGGGGCATGGAATTAACATCAATGTAAGTACCTTGAGGGGAAATAAACCTCATTTGTTTCACACACTGTTGTCTGAATCTAGGAGGTTGTACGTGAAAAAAGATACGTTGGAAATTGCTCACAGAAATAATTTTAAACGGGTTAGGACAGGTCATTGAGAATTTAAGTTTGACAGGTGTACGTAGCAAAAGGATGGCGTGTTGGGGCGGGGCAAGTGGAGGAGCTGTGGGACACAGAATCACTGTGCTCTTTCAAGAAGTCAGCACACGGAGCAGAGACCAATTGGCGGTCGTAGTCGGAGGCTGGCCCTCACGGGTAGCAACAACTACAGGGCAGCAGTATACTTTCCGGGCGAAGGTCAGGCTGAATTTAATTCGATCACAGCACCAGGGGGTAATGAGCGATGTCCGAGCTAGAGTTATTTATGCGTTTGTCTGCGGCTACTCTGAACATGCAGATTTCCGCTTGAATCCCGGCTCCGATTTTCTCTTGGTCCCAGCTGGACAGGTTATATAATCGCTTCCTAATGAGATTCTCGCTCTGTTACTGTCGCTTCTAATAAAATTACCACTTAGTTAGCGTCAATGTCAGTGTAAATAATTTAAAGTGTGTGTGGAATGGCGATTTCTGGAATCGAGAATTTGCACTTTCTTTGCTTGTTCTTGAGATACTTTTATATTCTGGATCAGGGCAAAACTGTTACCAGCACCTCTGAGTTATTCTAATAATTAGGAAAATGCTGCTCACTTCACCAAAGGACTGTAACATATAGGTGCATATAGATTGCATTTATACACACACACACACAAACACACACACTCTCACATATATAGATAGATATATGGATTCATATGTATTTTCATAGGCACAAATATATTTATATTATATATATAATAATAATAATCGTTTAAATAATATTTTTACGAAGTTCCATTCACCTTACAAATACATCACTCCCATTTGAGTGATTTTTCTTGTTTTGCACCTCGGAAGTAGAGGGAATCAGAGGGGCCTAGGTGTACATGTCCACAGGTAACTGAAGGCAGCAGCACAGGCAGATAAGATGGTTAAGAAAGCAAGTGGGATACTTGCCGGCGTTAGCCGAGGAATGGGGTATGAGGGCAGGTGTGTTATGTTGAAGATGTATAAAATGCTAGTAAGGCCCATCTGGATACTGTGTGCAGTACTGGTAACCACACTGCAGGAAGGATGTGATTGCACTGCATAGGTTGCAGAGGAGATTCAATGGAATAATGTCTGATCTGGAGTGTTTCACCTCTGAAGAGGTGCTGGATAGGCTGAGGTTATCTACATTAGAACAGATAAGGCTGAGGAGGGGCCTGATAGATGCCTACAAAATTATAAGCTGCATAAATACTGTAAATAGCAAGAAAAGATTCCCCTGAGCAGAGGTGTAAATAAACAGTGGACATAGATTTGAGATAAGGGTCAGTAGGCTTAGACGAGGTTTGAGGGCTTTTGTTTCAGCCAGAGTTCGGGTGCATATAGATCTCACTGTATGAGAGGGCGGTGGCGGTGCTGTTGAGCCAGGAAACATTACAACATCGAAGAAGTGTTCAGATGAGAATTTGAAATGCCTTTGCGCAGAGTGTTATGGGACAATTGCTGGGAAATAGAATTAGAATAATAAGTACTTGATGGCGGGCATGGAAACGATGGGTTGAAGGAACTGCGTCTATGCTATATGACTCCATGACTATTTTTACGCACTGCTTTGGCAACAATTCTGTTTTCATTCACAGCCGCCAATGTGTCCACTCTTTATGAAATCTGCTCTCAAACATCCATATTCCGCGGCCAAAATGTCGCAATGTGCCGCCTCCTTCAATGCTCTCTTCCGTTCTTCATTAGCACATCAGGAGGCTCAGCAGAAGCAAATCTGCTGCGGTCGTGAAGGAGTCCACTCCATGACTGAATTAGCCTTTAGTGTCCAAGAACACAGGTTTCTGACTGAAAATAAGATGATAAACAGAATAAAGAGAGATTGAGAAACTGACCAACTGAATCTGAATGGACATGAGGAGGCTCTTCCTCCCTTTCGCTATTCTGCTGGCTCTTTGAAAGATCTCTATAATTAATCAGTGTTTCTAAGATATTTTCCCATAAACCCACAAATATTTCATCAATGCACATCTGAAGGCCACTATTGAACCTCGTTTCGGCAGTATTTCAAACGGTGTTTCAACGTTTGCCACTTTCCCTTTCACTCCTATCCCAAGTGCACATCCCTCCCTTCTCCCCTTTCATTCTCCCCTCCACAGCCTTGCCATCTCTCTAATTACTGACATATTACCAATAATGTAATTCTGTGCTTTTTTATATTCTCCAATCTATCACTAATATGCCTCTCCTCCCAAAAGCCCAGTGCCGGTGTGTAGCCCCGCACCCGCTTGTCGTCACCTCCCCAGATTGTTACGCACCCCCTTTATTAGTCTCCGAGGCCCATTGTCCCCTCGGACTTTCATTGATTCTCGTGTTCGTATTACCACGTGTTGCAATTTTAAAATGAGGTTTGATCGAAAAATGCATCAAAACTCTGGGAACGGCCACTTGGCAGAAACTGCTTCGTACCAACCACGCCCAGGGTACATGGATTGAGGGGATACCGCTTGCTTATCTCGCCCCCTCCCAGTCGTTCTCCATTTAACCCGTCTGCCCTCGTTGCTCTATAAATTCCATGCTCTGCCACTGTTAAAAACTCCACTCATCACTGTAAATGTATCTCCAACGTCGTGAGGCCGTGGGGGGGCGACCTGATAATGTAGCGCATATTCCTACTGACCTCTCATTTCCCCTTTGAATTGATCGTGCCTCCCTGGCATCCACAGCTTGACGTCCTTTTTCTTTTGTCATGAAATTACTGTGTTCATCGACACATTCATCAATTCTATACATACTTAAAAATAAACCAGCAACTGTGCCATTTCTTCATGACGTGTTTCCTTCCATCTGCTCCTTCAGTGCTTCTGGCCCATCCTCAGCTTGGATGATATTTAGAGTTCATGGTTTGCAAGCGCCTTTCAATCAAATTCAGGCTCCAAAAGCCAACTGCCGCGGGACCATTTTCTGCATATCATGCCTTTATTCTAAACCAGCAGTGATCTGAACACCAGGCAGTCTGCAGCAGTCTCTTCCATTCGCAATTCAGTGAAAACGAGGTACGCACAAACAATAAAATATCAAACCACCAGAATGTCTGACCTACCTTTCAGTCCTTGTGCCAGAAAGCTCCTGGTTTGTTTAATGTTGTCCCTAGCCAACAGGGTCAAGGAATCATACTGGGCTGCGAGAGGGAGTTCTCACGTGGAAGCATTCAATGATCAATATTGTTAAACACGCTGCTCAGGAAAGTGCAGGGAAGGTCGAGTCTATTATTAGACACATTGCTGTGTCCATTCTATTTATTATCAAAATGTTTACAGTTCTTGCAATTTAGAAATGTACTCGGAATTCCCTTTCATAATTTCAGGGAGACGTGAACAAACTTTCTCACAACCAACTAACATCTCAACAATAGCATTGATTTCCCATGCACTAGCCTTAATGTCTTCGGTGATTCACATAGTCTTCAATATTCTGGAGGCCCAAATTAGTAACGTGAGAGAAACAGTTTTTGTCCCATTTCACGTTGCTGTAACGGAACCAGTCATTGCTTGGGAGCAAGATGAGATAATGGGAGGCAGTCGGACTTTGTGTGTTGGCATTGATCTATTAAGGGAGAATTACGACTGGGGAAAATAAGGAGGCAGGGGATCTGTTCTGAGACGTTGCAGAGTGCAGAGTGAGGGAGAGAATCTCAGGATACACAGCTTTTATAGTTGGTACGGTACCAGTTATTCACTCTGAGAGTTCAGGGTTCGGGTGCTACGTTTTCCATTGCCATTGAAACGGCGAAAGGCAATTCCTGCTGCATTCTCCTTTCAACAATAATTGAGATGGAGACATGCCAGGCTGAAAGAGTCAGCCACTGACAAGCTGCTTAAACATCAGACATACCTCGATCAGAACACCAATCCTGCCTCCACACACAAAAGAATGGGAGGCACAGTTTTCACATGTTACACTACTTGAACGCACAGGAGTGCGGAACCTCCCTAGTTGATCTGTTCCAGCTGACTCTCGGAGGGTCATATAATTCGGGACGTTGCCTGTTAGAATAACAGTGTCAGGAGAAGCAGTTGGTGACCGTCTTGGCAGCTCCAATGATCACTGCGCCCACAGTTCATTTCCTAACTGACTCACATTTTCCTGAATTGTCTTCATATACCTTGATTCTCACAGGACCCTATAAATGATCGCTCTCGATCTCAATTACAATGAACTGGCAGCTACCTTCCAGCTGTGTCAAGAAGTCAAAAGATTCACAGGCATCTGCACACTCGGACAGCCTCCTTCAATCAATGTTCTCATTCACAATGTCACTGAGCAAACGTCCTCCCTTCTTCCCCATACCCTCCGCCAGCCTCCCACAACTCTCACCTTCCCACCTCACCCCGCTTGGTCCTCACAGAATCACAAATGCAGAAGAGGCCACTCAACCCATCGAGTCTGCACCGGCAAGTGAGAAAAACCTGACCAACGTTTCTAAAACAAATCACCAGCAAAAATCCGATAGCCTTGAATGTTATGAAAAGCCAAAAGCTCATTTAGGCACTTTTTAAAGAATGTTTCTCAATCCTCCTACACTACCCTCCCAAGCAATGCATTCCAGACCGTCACCACGCTCTGGGCAAAAAAGATTTTCCTCATATTCCCCCTAGAACTTCTGCCGGTCACATTGAAATTGTTTCCACACGTGATTTGGCCATTCGAAGAATTGGAACATCTGCTCACTGTTCACGCTGTCCATACCCCTCATAATCTTCTTCACCATTGTCTGGTCCCTCCTCAGTCTTCGCTGCTCCAATGAAAGCAACCGAAGTCTCTAAAACCTCTCTTCATTACTTAAATATTTCACCCCTGGCAACCTCCTGGCGAATCGCCGCTGCACCCACTCCAGTGCAACCACATTTTCCTTTAATGTGGCGACTAGAACTGCGCACAGTACTCCAGCTGTGGCTCACCAAGGTTCTATACAACTCCAACATGACCTCTCTAATTTTGTAATCTATGCCTCGATTGATAAAGGCAAATGTCAGATATACCTTTTTCAACACCCCACTGACATGCTTATCCGCCTTCAGTGATCTATGGGGACACACCCCAACGTGCCATTAATCATCTGAACTTCATAACGTAATGCCATTCATTGAATTCTTCCTTTCCAAATAACTCCTTTCAAAGGGTATCACCTCACATCTTTGAGAATTAATTTCCATCTTCCACTTATCTGCCTATCTGATCATTCCGTCTATATTTTCCTCCAGCACAAGAGACTAAAAATCACTTTGAATAACTCTCGAATCTTTGTGCCATCTGCAAATCTACCTAAACCTACCCCTCACATAGTCATCTAAGTCGTTTATATAAATGAAGAATAATATCGAACCCAGCGCTGATACCTGAGGTGTGTCACTGGAAACTGCCTGGCAGTCACTAAAGCATGATTATTTCATCACACTTTGTCTCCTAAAACTAAGCCAATGTTCAATCCACCTAATAAAATTGTCCAGTATCCCATGTGCAATTCCCTTCATTATAAGTCACCCATGCAGGACGTTTCATAGGCATTGCTGAAATCCATATCAATTATATCTCTACACTTCAGACACCACCAGTCCCTTCCCCCTCTACCTGTCTTCGCCTCCACGCCAACCATCCCACCCTCCACCTCTCTTGCTGCCCCTCTATCCCTGCATCCCACGATCGGTGCTGTGGAATTCAAGGATACAACGCATGAAATTACTTTCAGATGCTTCAGCCCAACTTTAGCGACCGTGGATCAGTTGGTTAAAGAGAACTTTCTGTAGCCAGGAGGTGCCGAGAGCTGCCCCTCAACTTATCTTCAGTTGATCGCTTCCAACATCCCAGCAAGGGGGAATGTGTAAGCAGTAAAAGTGAAAATTTTCACCTGAAAGAAAGCTTCGAGAGAGTGTGTTAATTATAGAGGAAAAAGAAATCAACTTGGTCCATTGTAAAACTGAGGACTAAATGTGTCTTTTGGAATACAGTAGTTCAAGAAAGCAGCTCATCACCAACGTCTCAAGGGCAACTAGTGTTGGGTAATAATTGCAGGCCCAGCCTGCGAAGCCAACACCCCGTAAATGAATAAAAAAAAAAGCTTATTTTCTTCCTCATTTTTAGGTGCAAGGTGTTATATTGAATGAGCAGGTGTTGGCGGGAACTGTGGCCAAACCCCCGACAAGGAAGGACTGAATGATCAGTCTGAGTGCACACCCATCAGGAAAGATGTGGGAGGAGAGGTAATACATGACGGCTTTGTATTTCCAAATTAATTAACTGTCCATTAATTTGTCATTGCCATAACATATCGAGTGAAAGCCAATTAACCTTCTTGCTTTAAATGTCCGTGACATCACACTGTCCTGGCAGAAAGAACAATTGGCTCGTTGTCTTCACCCGAATTGCAGCCCCCAAACACATGCGATTTGTAACTTTCTGCAGTAATTTCTGGAACTGAATGTCGCTCCTGAACGAACGTCAGCCTTCAAAACATTGAGGTCCCAGTGGAAAATTCCAGGGTTTCGCTGGTCTTGTGGCATTGCGAATGAAAACTAATAAAGTATCAACCCAGGGAACCGGTTTCAAATCCCCTATGGTAGACGCTGCTGTTTGAACTCAGTGAATGACAGGAATTAAAAATCTAACAATGTCCATGGAACCTTTGTCACCATAACACACCTGGTGCTCTAATGGCCATTAAGGAAGAAATTCTGCTGTCTTCACCTCGTCTGGCCTGCGTGGAGGCCAGACCCACGATCGAAGTATGGTTGACTCGTGAAAATGGCGCCTGGACAAGAGTGCGCTATAAATGCTGGCCTAGACATTGACAGCCAATATGCCACAAATAGATTTTAAAAACAGTTGCCACATAACACGCCACCACTGTGACATATCCAGCAGTTGGTGGCAGCGAGAATGTGGTTAAACGAGCAGACAAAGGGAGGGGGTGGGGCTGCGATTTGGTGGAAATATTCTATAAAGGGCGGATTTGTAAGGCAAGAAATGTAGACTACGACCAAGATTGGAAGCTTACAGTGATTAGTAAATGTATCACAATTGTATGAAGCAACTCAGATTACAACGTGATCTATGTCGATAACTTGAAAACTGTTGCACTGTCCGTAATGACCTTGTCAAAATTGTTTTTTCGTTCATTGATTGTACTGAAGTTCCTCATGATCTATGTGGGAAACTGGGACATGATTGCACTTTTATAATGGTAACTTTGAAAGGTTTTTTAAAGTTCTTTCAGATATTTTATGTATAAAGTGTATTAATAATAACTTGAGTAACAAATATCTTTTGTGAGACATTGAAGGTCGCTGTGTGAAATCAGACTTTCGAAGCCTGGGCAGGTCAGTCAGTAGAGCATCAGATTTTTAATCTGAGGGTCTAGGGTTCAAGTCCCTATTATGGCATCCAATGTCGAAAGTTGACCAGTGATGAAGAAGATATTCGTAATCAGCATTATCACAGAGTTCACCTGGCCCTCACTTTCAGTTTCGAAATCATTGCAACTTGCCGCAATTTTCTTGCTTCAATCATATTTTTTCAGAATACATTTCCAGATGGACTTTATGTTTTTTACTTGTAGAAATGCGTCCTGACTTGGCTCTTGATTCGCCGAGATATTTGCATTCTTTGGGCCGGAGGAAACAGTTTCTCTGCTGTGATGTTGGGTTTTATTTTATTTAACTGGTTTTTTTTTTTGGAAATATGGTGGTATTCTGTAAAGAAGGACGTCTGTGTATGTGCGTGTGTTTGAGCCTGATTAATTAAACAGTGGGAGGTACATAGTTTTGAGTAGACTGTGAGCCAATTAGCAGGGGAGCACTACCCTCTGCCAATGTTCGCTCCACAACAGACATGAGACAACGAACTGCCAGTATCACTGAGGGATCTTGCTCTGTGCAAACTTGCTGCCTTGTTTACTACATTACCACACAGTTTCCAAGCTTAACAAACATTCTATCGGCTGCTTCACATTCAGTGACATGCTTTGGATAAATTCCAATTTCTGCATTGGCTCTTGAACACATCAATCCTACTTCACAGTAGCGCCCAGGAGCATCAGCTCAAAACTCCACACCCTCCTCCACTTTCTGACTGACACATATACTCTGCCTCGCTCTCTGCTGGCGTTATGCTTGCTTTAAAGTGAGTTCCACCAAGGTTCTCTATAAGGATTTAAAATCTGCCACGCTTCACTTTAAAGTCTGTCGAATGACATATTTCATTTGACTCAAATAAAATTGATGTGTACCCCATTCCAAAAATGTCCGCTTTTTGGACAGTGGATTTGACACACTGAACCTGTGCAACAAAGGCAAGAGATCCATGGATTTTTCATGGAATTGTAGGAGTTAAGGATAGGGCATTAATGTGGTGCTGAACTCAAGGGATCACCTTTGAACTCATTGAATCACAAAGCGAGTTTGAGGTTTAGAACAGCTTTGAATTGCACCTATTACTAATGATCTATTCAGTGGGCGCCACTGTACCGCCCAGTCAGTACGCTAGAAAAGTAGAATTGAGTAGAGCAGTCAAGTGAATAGTTGCAGTGGGGCAGGTTCAAGGGGCTGTATGGCCAATGTACTCTCCAAATGTATTCCTCACTGCGGCAATGACAAGTTGTCTGATAAGGTTCTTGCCAACTGAGAACCAGCATTATTTAATCAGCAGCTACTCCCTTTCTCACACATTTGCTGTTCAATCTTTAACTCTTTCGCTTCTCAAGGAAATGTTCCTTGCCTCAAAACTCTCTGTGTACTCATCAGAAACACCGACTAGGGAGATTCTATTGGGATCGGGAAAGAAGAGGAGGCAGAGTGAGGAGTCACACAGTACTTTGGCTTCTGTGTTCCCTCAGGACATTAGCTGCTGACAGTACTTCGGTGGGTATGGACTCTTACTCTCTGAATCAGAAGCTCGCGAATTGAAGGTCCATGCCACATCCATTTTGGTCCATTATTCAGTCAGATACTCCAACGCTAGCGCAGGGCGATGGGGGCACTGGCACAATCAGTACTGGGGAAGCAAAACACGTTTGGAGGCTCAGTGTAGATGGGGGTGCAGCGCCGCACTGTCAAAAGGCGTCGGTACTTGTTGGGTCGGTGCAGGGGGAGCGGAGACCTGCTTGATAGTCAGTGCAAGGGAGAGCGGCGCCCCATGTGAAGGTCTTTGTAGACGGAGGGCCGCTCTGTCAGAGCATCAGTGGAGGGGGCGTGCTGCACTACCTCATGTGCTGCCTTCTGAATCAGTTTTTGAACGATGACCATGGTCTGTGCTCTCATGATTATGTGCTCGTTATCAGATTACTGTCTGTGGAAGTCTGCAGTGTGCAAATTGCCTGCCACATTCCCTACATTTCAAGTGCGACCACAGGGCGAAAGGACCTTACTCGCTCTGAAATCAAAAAAACAGAAAATGCTCAACAAACTCAGCAGTTCTTACAGAATTTACGGAGATATAAACAGACTCAACCTTTCGAATAGGTAAAACACTTCTTGTCTCTGAAATGCTTTCCCGATATCACAGAAGCAGCTATATAAATGCATTTTTTGTCTAATTGCAGCTCGACGTACGCATTGCCAAGTGACCCTGGAAATTAGAATCATCATCATGATATAAAAACCCAAAACATTTACCCTGGTTTCAAGGGGCTTCATCCAAACCTGTCCAATTTGCCAATGTTGTGTTTACAACTATGTGGAGATTTTGAGAGATTTCTCCATCACAGCATTCACTTGCATGTTCTGACCCTTTTGCAGACAGATATTTTGAAAGACAACCTCTGAACCTCGAACATTTCCAGAGCTATAGGGCCAAGCTGTGATGGACACCAAGCCCAATCCACCCACAGAAATAAAGGAGGAAGTACGAAGTTTCCAACAGAGCCTAGTGCTCAAGTTCACTGACCTAATGGGGGAGCAAGAAAACCCTGGCTTTACAAAGGGACCATTACAGGATGTATTTGATAAACCTTTTCTACACAACAGCAACCCCAGCCAGAGAATTGTGTCCAAATCCTGGACTCTGCACTTCAGGGAGGATGTGCGGTCCTTGGAGAAGTTGGGGAAGAGTTTTCACCAGAATGGTATCAGAGCTCAGGGAATCTGGAGGGAAAGGAGTTGCTGGGATTTTTCCCCCTTTGACCAGAGAATGCTCAGCGGAGATTTAATAGATGTGGTTAGAAACATGAAGTGGTTTATGGTTGAAGAAAGAGACAGAGAGAGAGAGATTGTGTTTGCTGTTGCTGGAGGGTTGGGGAGCAAAGGACGCAGACTGAAGATAACTCGCAAGAGATGCAGAAGGGATTGTAGGAGATTTTTTTCTTTTACACAGCATAATATATAACGTGCTGGCTGAAAGGGCAGATTCTATTTTAACTTTCAATGCTTGTAAGATAAATATTTGAATGAGAAAATACTGACAGGGCTGAGGAGGGAAGGAGGTGTGCGAGGGTTGAAGAGTACATTCTAGTGGGGCTTCATGGGATAGATATTTCAAAGAACTGAGCCGATTGTCCCTTTCCTGAGCCCGATCATTCCACGAGAATACGGGCTTTTATTTCTCCAATATCTCTCACAATCTCGGAACGTCCTGAGGCGCTTTACAGTCACTTTTGGTAATGTTATTATCTTCGTATTGAAGGAAAATCAAAGGCCAAATTTTGCACAGCGAGCTCCAATAGACAGCCTTGACAAAACGGCCAGGTAATCTGTTTCAATGATGTTGATTGGGGAATAAATTTTGGCGCCAGGACGAAAGGGGCGATTTGGCTGGGCGAGGCGGGGAGCGGAAGGGATGCTGAGCATTATTCTTCATCAAAATAGCGCCCGCCGGTACTTTTTACATCCAAAAGTAACTTCAGGGCCTCGGTTTTATCTCATCTGAAAGACTGCACCATCCCAACAGGGAAGCACTCCATCGGCACTTGCATTGGGTATTTAATTCTGGACATAGCAATACATGAACTTGAGGCAGGAGGCGGCCACTCCGTCCCTTAATCTTACTTAACCTTTAAATATATACATGGCTTTTCTGAATGTTTCCTCAGCCTCACATTTCCTGCCGACCCCCGATAACCTTTCACCCCCATGTTGATCAAGAGTCTTTCTAGCTCGGTCTTAACAATATTCAAATACGCAGCTTCCACCGCCCTTTGAGGAAGGGTGTTCCGGAGACTCTTGATCCTCAGAGAGAAACAGATTTCTCTTAATTTTTGTCTTAAATGGACGACCACCTATTTCTAAACAGTGAGAACAAGTTCTATCTCTCACACAAGAGGGAACATGATATCCACACTCTGTCAACGCCCTCTTATCTTCTAAACATCAGCTGATACATGCCTAACCTATAAAAACTTTCCTCATAGCACCAAGCCCCGCCCCCACACCACCCCACTTTCCTGGTATTAGCCTGATGTACCGTCTCTTCCAACGGCTTCTAAAACATTTATAACCTTCCTTACATATGAATACCAGTGTTGTACACAGAACTCCATGTGGTCTCACCAATGTCCTGAGTAACTGAAGCATGCATTCCCTACTTTTGTATTCAAATCCCCTAGAAATAAATGATGGTATTCTATTAGCTTGCCATATTTCGTGATGTACCTGCATAATCACCTTTAGTGATTCATGCCTTGACACCCATTTTGTTCTGCATATGAAAGCTCTGCAATCTCTTGCAATTCTGATAATAAGCTTCCTTTATCGTTCCTTCTGCCAAAAAAGAACAATTTCACAATCACACTAATGGGAAATTCAGAGGGATTACGTTGTGGTTCAAAATCATACGACGTGGAAGCAGAAGTAGATCATTCAGCCCATCGAGTCTGCTCTGCCATTCATTGAGATCGTGGTTGACCTGATAATCCTCAACTCCACGTTCCTTCCTTGTCCCCATAACCCGTGATTCCTGTAGCTTTTAAAAATTGGCCTATCTCGATGCTGAATTACTTACAGACCCAAACTCTACAGCCCTCTGTGGTAAAGAATTCCACAGTTTGAGAACACTCAGAGATGAAAGTCTGCTGCGTGGGCGGGGGTATTAGTGGTGTAACGACGATTGAGGGAAGACACAGTGACCCAGAAGTGGATATGGGATACAGGGAAGACACCTTCAGTAGTCAAATATTGGCAGTATGGAGGAGAAGGAATGAAGTTTAGAAATGGGTCCCAATCTCTGGCTGTTGTTCATGAATACGTTCAGAGATTTAATACCGAAGGGATTCAGCAACACAAACCAGTCTGTGGGCTTATAAATAAACCCCCGTAGCTTAGTCACTCATCCAACTCCTTCCCCACGCATTCTGATCAATTTGGAAGTGCGTACGTTTTATTTTGCCCAAAAATGAAAGTAAACCCGACAGATATGTCCGAAGAGTCACCATTTCGCCCTCTAAAAATCTAGAATCTCGTAATCAAGGATTCTGACACAGATCTAGAATCGCTGTTGCAACATCCGGGATTACCTCTAAACGAGAGTCCTTCCAGATCCAGGAATCTATATATTAAAAAATAAAATCTGGATACAATCCCTCCAGACCCAGGTCTGACAAATCAATTTTATCGTCCCATCAATCCAGGGGGCCCTCAAAGGTTCAGATCCCGTACTTGCAAACCGAGGTTAGTCTCCGGAAAAGTACATTTAAAAATTCAGGATTCACTGTCTTCGACCATGAGACGAAACCAAAAATGAAGATTCCCCTCCTGAACAACTGATACAGCGACTCAAAACATTAACTATGTTTCTCTCTCACACAGATGCTTCCAGACCTCTGCCACATTTCCACATTGCTCTGTTTTTATTTCAGAGTCCCAGGATTCGCTGTATTTTGATTTTTTATTAGGCAAATCAAGATTCACGTCCTTTTGCTGCTCAGGATTATTTCCAAGAAAACAGGATTTGAATTGCCTTTCAAGTCCCAGGATTTTCTCCCTTCCCCTTTGAATGATAAAAAGATTGGGCATTTTTGAATGTTTTCCACTTCCGCAATTCCCCCCCCCCCCCCACTCCCTTACCCACACCCCCTCCTCCCCACCACCAACTCCAGCAGCAGGAAGTGCTGCAATTTCCACTATGACATGTGAACAATCAAAGAAGGTGAAGGAGTAGGTCTTTCTGCCCTTCGAGACTGTTCCAGTATTCAATAACATCATGGCTTGCTTTATAGGAACCTCACGTCAGTTCTGTGGCAAATCCACCTCTGCCTTTAAAACATTCAGACTTTGCTGCCACCATTCATTCAAGATGAGTGATAGAAATACTCAGCACCATATGAGAAATAAAAAAAATTGCCTTACATCCATTTTAAATGAATGATCCCTTATTTTTAAACAGCGACCCCTATTTCTAGATTCTCACAGGAGAGGAAACATCCTGTATACACCCGCACGGTCAAGACACCTCAGGATCATAGCATTTTCAATCCAGGTGCTGACTACTCCTCTAAACTCCAGAGGCTGCAAGGATAAGGCTGCCCAATCTTTCCTCAATCGTCCATTCTATGTGTTACCCAGGAAAACCTTCACTAAACTGTTCCCAACATATTTACATCCTTCCTCAAATATGGTTGCCAATAATATACACTGAACTCTAGCCCTCTTTTCTTTCAGATCTACTATGCGTCTTCCCCCTCTCTCAAAAACCATCCGAAGATAACCAGTGGGGGAGGAGTGCAGGATTGGGTGAAATGTGAATGAGGTGCAAGTTCAACGAGGGAGGTTGCCCCCAGCAAATGTTGTGAGAATGCGGCAGGTGAGGGAGCGTATCTGACACCCTCCACCAACAACCTCATCCTCCTCTTCCATCACCACTACCCCTCTCCGCTCACCGTCAGTTCACCTCTTATTTTACCCTCTCTATGCTGTGGAAAGCCACAGCCTGGAGGCACCATGTCACGGAACACTGCGTTATCATCATACCTTCCCTGGAGAACCCACCTCGGCCACCGTCAATGGCTCAAAGACTCAGTCAGTACCCAGTCTGTCAGTCACAAAGCTGCCCTCCCTGGCCATTCGGTCCCTGAGCAAGAAAACGCCCATTCTGGCAACACCATGAGGGAGATGTGGCGAGTTTATGGGCACGAACTCACCCGTTCAACAATTAGCAACACAGAGCCATTCATTTGGACTTCTGTGCTCAAGCATTCTTAATTCTCCCGAATATTCATCGTGGTTCAGCATCTCGTCCTATGCATTACATTCACAATGTGAATATCATCAAATCAGAAACCCCCAGTTCCCCCTGGCGGAAAATGGAATGGTCCACACAATAGGGGTGCAATTACCAAAGTGTTGTTGCAATTTGTTCACAAGCTTGGATCAATCATCTTCTTAGATCTTTCAAAACCAATTACAAGTTAAATTTAATTTGGCTAAAATGTAATTCTCTTAATCTGGATCACTTCAAAATCTCAGATGTGCTTTTTAATTTAAAGACATAGTTACCCCCTAGTCAATTAAGTAAGGGCCAGTTCACAATGGAACTAGTCAGCGGAGATCAAATAGACTGATTCACCTGATAGGGGACCGAGTGACAGTCTATCACCTCTTCCATTCACAGAATATCAATTAGTAATCACTGTTATCATGAATTCTTAACGAATGTAATAGTATTGCTGAGAAAATTTAGTTTACAATGATAATTTTTTTTAGAATTCCACCCCCTCCCCTCCCCCCTGCTACAAAGTTTTGGGCATTAACCTGTTGCACTGAGGGAGAGATTTAAGGTAAAGTTAGTGTATTCCACATCTCCCATCCCCAACACTTCCTCACCCCCATCTTGCATTAATTGATAACAAGGATATTCAGAGGGCCAGCAAAGGTGTGCTCTGTGTTCTTGTTGTTGTTTTTTGATGCCTGATGTTGGTAATAATCACACTTTGAGCTTGGAAGAATGAGGGCTCTTCAGTTGGACGGAAAGTGTAGTTAAGAGCAAAATCAGACCAGCTATTAATGGCAGAGCCTTAGCCGGCTCCTATTGCTTAAGAGTTTGTTGCCATTGGACGGTTGTATAGTGTTAATGTCACTGAGCAAGGAATCCCATGACCTAGGCTAATGTTCTGGGAACATTGTGGAATTTAATGGCCGGCGGTGGAATATACATTCACTAGCCTATGCGAATTTGTGTAAAAGTGCAAGTTAAGAACTGGTTCTGCTAGGGATCGCACAACATCCCAAAATTACTAAAAATCAGATGGCATTATTCAAAAATAAATCCTTCTAATGTGAATGCAAACAATCATTTTAAATTGAAAAAGATTTTGATGTGTGTATGAGAAACAAGGGCCGAATTTGACGCCAATCTCTATTCAAACACCTCCAGCACCTGCAAACCTCCCTGTCTCCATAGAATCCACCACTTTCTACCATCCACACTGGTCTGTAGCGTCATTCAAACCTACAACCTAGTGTAAACACTCCCAGGCCCCACAATTATGTATTCTTCAAGCCCATACAAATATGACTTTCCTCAAACCTCTCCCAAATGTTGAAAATCTGCCAATCTCTGCAAACTCGCCCAGCTGCAAAAACCCTCTATATGTCTTTAACATCCTCCAGCACCTACAACCCTCCCTGCAACTTAACATCCATCAGCCCCTTCCTACTTCCAGAAAACTCTTCAGGCCTAATGTCAAGCTTCTAACCTTGGAGACATTGAGCCTCTACTATACTTCATACACTAGGACATACTCCAGCTACTAATACCCTCCCTATCCCTGTAACTTCCTCCAGCACACAAAATCCTCCATATCACTGAATCGATCTCCAATTGCTACAGCGCTCCCATTCCCTGTAACTTCTTCAAGCCCTACGAACCATGCTGTCTCTGTAACATCCTCCATTGCTGAAAATGCCCACTTATTTCCATAAATTCCTCCAGTCCCTTCAAACCTGCACTTCTCTGTAATTTCCTGCCGTCGTACAACTCTATCTCACCATATCTATAAAGTTTCCTACCCATACAGACTCTTTATATTTGTAAACTTCGCCATCCCCTACAGCACATTCTACCTCTGTAACCTCCTCTGGTCCCATCAAACCTCCCCAGCTCAGTGAACTTCTACAGCCACTTCCAGCATCCCATCTCTGTTTAACATCTTTGAATTCCTAATAAACTCCTTACCTCTATTACGCGCAAGGCCCTCCATAACACTTCCTCTCCGAAATTTCATCCAGACATGAAAGCTCTCCCTATGTCTCCACCTATCAGAAGCCCCTAATTCCCTCAGAAGTCGCTTCAAGCTAAAGAACTCACCACTCCGCCTATCTCTGTTACCTCCTTCAGCCTCTTAAACGCTCTATACCTCTCATCCAATCCCTTCTCGACTTTCGTTTTCCTTTAACAATCTCCTACCCTTCAACACTCGCTATCTCTGTAACCTCCTCCAGCCCTTCAAAACTTTTTAACTCCGGAATCTCCCCCAGCCTCATAAGCCCTCCTTATCTCTGTAACCTCCGCCATCTGTAACAAACCTCTGGATATCTGTAACCTTCTGCAGCTCCTACAACCCTCCCCTATCTCATTAACCTACACCAGTCCATATAACTGTCCCACCGTCTGAAAAATTCTGCTGCCACTGCAACTCTCCGGAACTCGATAACATCCTCCACCAACTACCACTCTTCCCATTTCTCGTAAATCCTCCAGCACCATAACAAATCCTAACTCTAAAAAACTCTCCAGTCCCTACAACCACCACCTGCTCCCCCCCCCCATCTAAGTCAACTGCTCCAGCCCCTGCAACCCGTCCTATCTCTGTCTGCTGCTCCAAATCCTACAGCCCTTCCTATCTCTGTAATCTCCTCCAGCTTGCACTGCAACCCCTCTATCTCTGTAACATTGTCCAGCACCCACAGCTATCCCGATCACTGTTACCTCCATCGGCCTTGACAACCGTCCATAGCTATGTACATTGTATGTCCAAAAACACTTCCTATCCCTATTACCCTCTGCACCTCCTGCAACACACACTTTATCTGTAGCCTCCTCCAAACCCTGCAATTCTCTCTATTTCTCTAACCTACTCCAGCCCCTACAACCATGCTGATCTCTGTCCCATCCTCCAAATTCTACAACCCCCTAACTCCCATACATTCTCCAAACTCCACAGTTATCCTTATCTCTGTAATCTCCTCCAGACCCTGCAACCTTCTCTATCTCTGTAACTCCTCCAGCCTCAGAAACGCTCTCTATCCGTGCAGTCTCCTCCAGTGCCTGCAACCCTCCCTATGTCTGTAACCACCTCCAACTCCTACAACAATGTCTAAGTGTGTAACCTCCTCCAGAGTCTACAACATTTCTTTCGGTGTAGACATCTCTAGCACATGCATCCGCCCCCATCTCCGTAGCCTCATCCAACCCCTACAACGCTATCTACATCTATAAACACATCTTCCTCCACAACTCTTCCTATCTCTGCATCTCCTCCAGCCCCGAGAACCTTCCCTTATCTCTGGAAACTACTTCAACCCTGTCAATCGTTACAACTATGTTTTTACTGGCAGCTTTCTTAATTCAACTTGGCTGCAACGTTCTCTATATTTCAACAATAACAACTGTATTGAAATTATCATTCAATATGTTATTTTGTTTTTGGTGTATTTTATTTCATGATGTTTTTCTTAACTACCCATTGCACAAATGATCCCTCAAGGCATATATTTTCACAAAACACAAAATCACTGGAAGGAATATTGTTTTGCAATTATTTAGACTGCGCTATGTACAGTGGTAAGCATCGAACAGAGGTATAGGGGTTATGTTTTTGGGCAAAAATTCCCAGGTAGGGGTTACTTTATTGGACTAACAATCCTAGGTACAGCTTTGTAGTGGTTAAATTACAGGACAAATAATCCAGAGTACAGGCGTGTAAATGTTATGTTAATGGGCTAATTATCCAAGGTAAAGTAGCGAATGGGTTATGTTTCTGGCTAACAATCCAGGTTGCAGTATTGTCAAATTATGTTACTGGACGAGTAATCCAGGGTAAAGCAGTGTAGGGTTATGTTACCGCAATAATTGTGTTGAATGCAGATTAAATAATCAGCTGTTAAAAGTAAATTGATGGGTTGTGCTCCATCTGCTTAAAGATTAGAACACAGATTTCCATGCAAATAGGTTCACCCTTTTATTTAAATTCGAAACGCAAACAAGCATCAAACATGCAGATTCAATTACACCTGATGCAGTAAACAAAAATAATCTACCAAACTAATTAGACATAAAAGTATTTAATAGTTAGCTACAACCAAATGCTCAGTCGAAGCAAAAAAAAAGACATTTTGAACTGAAGTACAATATTTGAGATTCTGTCCCTGCATTCAGTATATAGCCAGCACTGGACAACAAATTGCCTCCACAAAACTTAGCCTTTCAGTATAAGAACATCAACACGGAGAACCCTCATCAACATCCCAATTTGACCATTAAAAGGTGCAGGCAACGATGGATCGAGGGTGTCGTATGACGCAAGAGACTGTGCATCTTCTGTGGCTCTGTTCATGCCCGGGCACCTCTGGAGAGGCAGCAAACGGAGTCTGCCAGCATTGTCAAGGCCTTCTGTCCTTGTTGGGCACCGTAAGGACTGGATTGTTTTATTGATTCTGTTATTCAGCTTTTGGTTTAATATTTGTAACTTTCCTTTAAATTTTGCCATGAATTTGCAGTTTCCCTTTAAGAGGCTGCCCTTTACTTTGTCCCAGATTTTGGTAACTTAGTTAATTTGGTGCACTCAACAGACTTACATGGAACAAGAAACGTCGTAAAATCTTGTTATATCTCTCATTTTGTAGGAGAGAGCTTGCTTGCTGCTGAAAAAAGAGACTTGTCAAAGCTATTCATCTTGCGCTCATCAAGCTAGTTGGTTGTCTTGTGAAGTGAACTGAGGAGTGCAGGATGAAAAGCTTCAAGATGTCTCATTTTTCAGCAACACTCAAGTTGTTGCTTACAGTTGTGGACTGAATATCACTGATATCTTTGGCCTGGCCCTATCCAACAATCAGAGATAAGGTCTAAATACTCGTGGAAATGCACTTAGAAAATTTGCTGTGAATTTAACTTTGAGCTCTACATGAAAGTGCATGGTTATCAGAAATGCTGTGGTACACGCACGGCAGGTGTGTACTGGAAGGGAAGGGTGGGCGTCCATGAATGGACTATTAACTCCACAGTGATTAGAATGCACCACCGCCCAAAATTACAGTTGCTCCATGGGATCCCGAGAAGAGACGTGCCTCTTAGATGGTGGGAATTGTGTACCATAATATTTGCAAAACGATTTGCACAAGGTGCAAAGGTTTTTGTTCTTCTAATTTGTTCAATGGGATGTAGGTATCAATGGCTCGGCCAGCATTTACTGCCAATCCCCAATTGTATTTGTTCAGAGTGCAGTTAAGCGTCAACCACATTGTTGTGGGTCTGGAGTCACATGTCGGTCCGGCCAGGAAAGTATGGCAGATTTCCTTCTCTAAGGGTCATTACTGAACCAGGTGAGTTTTACCAGCAATCGAAAATGTTTTCATGACCATGATTAGCATTATTTTAATATGAGATTTTTCTTTACTTCAAATTTCTCCGCCTACCATGGAGGGATTCGAACCCCATTCCACAGTGGATTAACCATAGGTCTTTGGAAGACCAATTCAGTGGCAAAAAGCTATGTCGCCAACTCGACATAAGTAATTTGAGAAAACTTTTTCACACAACGGCTGGTTCGGGTCTGCAATGCACTGCCAGTAATTGTGCTGGAGGAATGTACAATCGAGGCATCCAAGAAGTCATTGGAACATTATTTAAATGGAAGCAACGTGCTGGGTTCGGGGGTAAAGACAGGTCAGATGCAAAGGGTCAAAATGTCTCCTTCTGTGCCCCAGAATTTCTGTGATATCTACAAAGTTTACCAGGCTTTATAAAGCACCAGTCGGTCGTCTACATCAGACACCTTGAGCAATGCTGGCTGGGGAGAAATGCAATTAAGCGATTGGATATCATTCAGTGACGCTTTTGGCTCCATTCAACTTTGCAGCAAGGCGGACTTCATTGTACATCATGGGTCACTGGGCTCTCAAATCATGAGTCATATCCCCTTAACCTTTCTGGAACTGTCATCATCTTTTCAACACATAGGCGAACAAAAAATTTATAAAACTGGAATGAACACTGCAGTAATAGTGACCTGTACCCTGAGCTTGCAAATGAGACTTGTTCACACCAAATGAGGGACACATCGGTGGTGAAACTTGATATTCGAGTTAAAACAGGCAGAACCTAAATTTTAACCCCGCTTCAAGTTACCCTCGAGGTGGCTGTGGTGGGGAAGAGAGCAATGCTGACGTCCTTGTGGAATGTGGATTTGCAAAGAAAGTCTGGATAGAGATGCAATTTTTTTTTGGTTGGGAATCATCCCGAACAGCTCTGTGACACAGGACTTTGTGTTCTACTGACTGTTTCCCTAGGAACGAACACCAAAATAAGCATCAACTGCAGCTGGAATATCATCAGCTTAGTGAGTGACGCTCTTTGTTCTGCACAAAATGTTTTGGCCTTCCTGTGAAAAGATTTGTCCCCGACCAATTATTGCAGACTGGCACACTCCAAGGTCCAGGGCTTCGTGCTCGGCTATGCACATGAAGAGAGTTGAAAAGCATTGGGCAGCTGCTGGAAAGGCAAAATGGGGAAAGGTCACTATCTAAGACCTTTCTGCCATAGTGCACCAAGGGGCTGGGAATTGTGTAAGCACCTCGAGCTGCATGACTCACATTGAACGTACACAGTGAACACTGCATGTTTCATGATTGTACTGAAGCAATTCAGTATGCAACATGAGCTATGTAGACAACTTAAATATCATTGTACTGTGTGTCTGTTATGTCTATTATCAAGGCTGAAATGTTCCTTGATTGCATTGAGCACCTCAGGTTGCGACATGATCAATGTGGAAAACTTTAATATATTCGCACTTTTTGTGATGGCCATGCTGAAGTGTTTTTTAATGTTCTTTCAGGTGTTTCATCAAGAAGGCATTTTTCGCATAAGAAAAGGAATGACATGTATGACCGGTTGCCGGATACTGTTGGTATTCTGTTCCATTAAATGCATAATGTCACTCGATTGGCCATCCTGGTACAGGCTGATTGCGCTCCATCCATGAGTCCATGTTTTGTTTATTCCTTTATGGGGAGAGGCAGACACTGGCTAGGATAGTTTCCAGATCGATACAGGGCACGTTTTTACACATAATTTGTATTTACAAGGGCACTTTTTCTCCCCATAATGTTTATTTACGACTTTGATCTGAGCGCCCAGGACTCCATTTTCAAACTTTAAGATGACAAGGTATTTTGTATCAAAATTGCCCTGAAGAAAAATGGTATATCCAGGTTCAGGAGGTTGGAGGGCTGTGCAGAGAAGCGTCAGAAAACAGTCAACGCAGAAAAATGGCAAGGGGCGCACTTTGAAAAGTATAGCATGGAAATGCAACTTAATCTTAAAAACGAATAAAAACGCTGCAAGGGGATGTGAATTGGACTGAAATGGGACGTAATTAAATACATTCTAGGAAATGACATGGCAAGTTGAGAAAGCTCTTTAAAAATAACAATGTATTGTAATTTATTAATTGCCTAATATACACACGGGCAGTCGGTTAAAATGGACAGAGACCAGAGCAACATCATTCACAGACTCCTGATGTTGATTCGCAAAGTGTGGCTGAACACCATGTGGAAAAATGAGATCGAAAAGGCGGGCTGACACGCGCCTGAAAATTGGCTGAAGAGCAACGGCTCGCTAATCTTTCAGATCCACTGGCTTAGGATGAGCAACCGGAACAAAAAAGGCTGATTTCTACAACTGTGGAACAGTATGCATGTCAGCAATTCACCAAAGCTTCTTAGACAGCTCCTTCTAAACGCACGATCACCATCATCTTGAAGTACCAGGGCAGTTGATAGACAGGGAACAGCACCATCTTGATGGGCCCCTACAACTCACTCACCACTCTGTTTTGGAAAAACATTGGCCGTTCCTTCACTGTCGTTTTGTGAAAATTCTGGAACTCCCTCCCTGAATAACCTGTAGGTGTACACACATCACAGGGACTTCAGTGGTTCTGGAAGGCAGCTGACCATCACATTCTCAAGGCAAAATTAGGAATTGGCAACAAATGCTGCCCCAGGCAGCGATCCCACACCCTTGAATGAATTTTTAAAAAATAAATTTCCGAAAGAGCAGAGAGTAGGAAGCTGCCTCGTGACCAGTACATTCCTTTAGAATGTGTCCACCAACCGTACCTGGGGCTGCACACGTTCTCCAGGCTCAATAGCTTTAATTGCTTCTCCAGCAGTTATTTATTGATAGGGACACGAGACCCATTTAAATCAGAAAGTAAAGCCTCATGCACATTAAAATGTTTCTGAAGTTTATCTATTTTGAATCAGGGAAAAGATACCTAAGTTCGATTCCTTTGCCACATAAAAGGCCTTATCTGTGATCAAGTATGGATCAAATATGGAACATTTGTCAAATATGCATCTCTTTTACATGCACATCGGGGATTATTTGTCCTAAAAACCATAAGAGTATAAGGACATAAGTCATGAGAGCGGGAATCGGCCATTCGGCCCCTCAAACCTGCCCCACCATTCAATAAATCACGGCTGATCTGCCCCACGCCTGAGCTCCTCTTATGTGCCGTCTCCTCATAGCCCACAAGACCCAATATTTCAAAAACCAATCTAACTCCTATTCAAATACTTGCAGTGATCTAGCCTTCATAGCTCTCTAAAGAAAAGACTTCCAGACATTCACTATTTTGTGAGAGAAGAAACTTCTTTGCATCTCTGTTTTAAAAGGGTTTCCCCTTATCCTGTAAATGTGTCCCCTAATGATACCCTCCCCCACTAATGGCAACATCTTCTCAGCATCTATCCCGTAATGCCTGCTTGGAACCATGTATCTATCAATAAGAGCACCCCTTATTCTTCTAAACTCTAATGGAAAAAGCCCTAATCTGTTTAGCCGCTCTTGATAAGGCTAAATTTAGCCCAGTTAATCTCTTATGAACAGCCGCCAATGCCAGCGTATCCTTTTTTAAATACGGGAACAAAAACTGCACACAGCACTCCAGGTGCGGCCTCACCAAAACCCTGTACAGTTGTAACAAAGATTCCCTATTTTTAGACTCCAACCCCCAGGTGTGTAGGCCAAAATTCCATTTGCCTTCTTAAATACTCGATGCACCTTTCTGCTAACATTTTGCGTTGCATACACAAGAACACCCAGATCCATCGGTGCTGCACTTTTTTGAAGTGTCTCTCAATTTAATTAATGGTATGCCTTTTGATTCTTCCGATCACAGTGCATGACCTCACACCTTATTACATTAAACCTCTTCTGCCAGGTTTCTGACCACTCTCTCAACCTGTCTGTACTCCCTTGCAGAGTTTTTGTGCCCTCGCCACAATATGCCCTTCCCCGAAGGTACAGTAGTCTCTACAGGCGCATCTTTCACAATCTGAATTCAGTTTCTCAGATATCAGCCATCTTCTTTATGACGTCATCCTCCTTAAAAATCACCCGACTCGTGATGTCAAACTAAGTTTGCAGATGATGAATGGTCATAATATCCCAATCTTTAACCAATTTCCTGACAGGTGTTTCAGTTTGTTTTTTTTTGTTCGATATTGAGGTAGGAGATACACCACATTGTGATCTGAATCTCCAATCTTCGGTTGAAGCAGAGACTTGTAAGAATCAGTGATAGAGCAAAAACATAGACCCAGAGCCTTTTCCCTCGAGGTGACCTGTCCAAACACAGTGAGTTACAGAGAGTGTCCTTTAGGACTAATTCACAGTGATTCATGTCACCTCAGAACATCTTTAGTAAATGTGGAGAGGATGCAGCCAATTCTTGGACAGTTTCATGATCAAATCCCGCCAATTCCCCCCTGGAATGAAACCAGTGGAAAATATACCAGAATAATGACTGCTTCATTTAGCTCGCAGGGCAGGTAGCAAACGGCTGGGAGGCACGCACAGTAGGTCATGTTAATGATGCAAATGGGCTTCTTAAATTGTACATGCTTTCACAACATTCATTTACGTGCCTGGAGATGTATTTGCAGCAGCTAGAATTCCAATCTGGTGAAATATATCAAATCCATTAATGTTAATTGCGCTCCCATGGGATATCCAAATTCGGCTGAGGCACAGCACACTTGCCTGTCTGATTCCTGACAAAAATCCTCTGCAAGTCCGAATCTCATCAATTTAATTGATCACTGAACTCACGTTGCAAAGGGAAAATTCTGTAGTTGATGGGCACTGGCGTCTAGTTTTGCCTACTGTTCAGACCATTCCCTCCTTTCCTTCTCCACCTGAACTGAGTCACAACTATTGACTTGCTTCTTATCGATGAACGACGCCCCCTTCTGCTCCCAGTCCATCTCCTTCCCCTGCAGCATTGAGGCAGCATGGAAACCGAGTTTGGCTCCCCTCACACGGGCAAGTCGATGAATTTCACTTGCAAGGCGCTGGTGGATGGAAGTCCAATCAAGACATCACAAGTCTGACATGGTGAAGTGTGAGCTTGGAGCGGGGCGGGCAATTTCAATCACACCTTGGCCTCGCCTGGATTCGCGCTACCCCAGGTATTGGTAGTTTGCCCCACAACATTGTTGCCCAGCTTCTGCAGTCGGGCTTTCCCCAGGCCTCGGCAGCGAAGCTCACCGCTGCCCAGTAGGGCATCCACCACCCCCACGACGCCAAACACAAAATGACTTTCAGAAATAATCGCATAACCTCAAGGAACAGGTGAAAGCAGTGGGCAGTGCACCACTCGTGTCACAACAGTCTTCTGGGGCTGAAAATTCATGTGCAAGGGCGGCCAAATCCCTCTGCACTGCAGAATTGTTCATCCTCTCTCCATATAAATAGGAAACTGCGTATTTTTTTCCTCTTCAGCCAAAGTGATGGACCTTCTATTTTCCCACATTATACTCCAGCTGCCAAATTTCTGCCAAGTCGCTTAACCTAATTCTATATCTTTGCATAATCTTTATATCCTCCTCACCATATTGATCCCAGCCTTTCTTCGCATAATTAGTAAAATTACATTAGAGCCGGCCCCTTCATGCAAGTGGTTGGTATGTGTACTGTAGATTTGAAGATCTAACACTGATCATTGCAGCATTTTTCTATTCACAGCATGCCACCCTGTAAACGATCCGCCTATCCCGATTACATGGTTCCTTTCAGTTAGACTGTACCTATCCTTGTAAAAGACATGAGATCTTAACTTCTGCAGTCCCATTTGTGTGCCAACCTACTGGATGTTTTTATTTATTAGTCAAATACATGACGTTGGAACATTCCCCTTCATCCAGGCTGTTTGTTATGTCCTTAAAGGACTCTAATAGGCCACTCACACTCGAGTTTTCCTTCACCAAGCTGTAATATTTCTATCGGATTGTAATATGATGCTTGTCAATTTCCTGCTTAGCAGCTCTTTAATAATGCTTCCTAGCATTTTCCTAATGATAGATATTGGAATAACGGCCCTATATTTTCCAGCACTCAGAATCTTTTGTTCAATAGTGGCATTACATTTTGCAGCTTTCCATTTCCCTGGGACATTTGCAAATGAGAGTGATTTCAGCAGGATTGCAAGCAATTTAAACAATATCCCAGCAGCCACTTCCTCAAAGACCCGAGAATATAGTCTATCAATTCCAGGGGAACTGTCAGCCTTAAGTTCGATTAGTCTTCTGAGCATTATTTCCTCTAACCTTTGTGATACTTTTACGTTCCTCTACTTCTTGCACGCTGTTTTTCTCATGTTCCTGGGCTGATGTTATGTCCTCTTCCATGAAGATGGAAACGGAATACAGTCTCAAAATCTCTGTGATTTCCCCTTATTTAACTTCCAGTCTCACTCTCTGAAGGAGCAGCGGTCACCGTCGCAGCTCTTTTCCTTTTATATCTACTTGAAGCCGCTAAAACTGCCTTTGTATTGATAGTATTCGTTTTTATTTCCCCTTATTTTGTACAGCTGCCAAGTACCCTGTTGAGTGCAAGACCAAAAGCATTGACATGTCTTTTTTCTAGTCTATACTCATGTTTCATATTTTTCGCTGTTTAATCTGCCATAAAATCATTTCTACTTGGCTATTAGTTTCCTTTGCTGTTATCTAGTACCGTTCCAATCCTCTGACCTACCACTAATCTTTGCAGCATCTTACCTTTACTTTTTCTTTCAATGAGTTGCCATCCTTAATACCATGGCGTACCCATGATTGGCGATTCCCTCTCGTAGAGCCTTTGTTCCTCTACGCAATATATTCTTGCTGAAAGTTGTGATGTATTTCTTTAAATGCCGGCCATTGCTTCTCTGATGTCTTACATTTTAACTTTCGTCACTTTAGCCAACTCTGTTTTCATGAACTGTTAATTGTCTTCACTTAAGTTTAAGGCACTAATTCCAGATGCAACTTTCAAACCGTCAAACTGATTGTTTGCTGGGAAATCACAGGCGTCGACAGGGAAACTAAGCCTCCTCATACCAGAATTGAACTTGCAAAAATAACTGCATCCGGGCTGAGCAAGGTTCTCTGCAGAAGGGCAATAACAAGAGTTCAAAGGGTTTTAAACACTTTGATGTGGAGCAGACTACGGTTTTAGTGTTGATTTTTGCTGCTCACAATAATGCTTCATGTTTATTCTGTGGAAATAATGCTGAAAATGCACTAATACAGTTACATTTTTCTAACCAATGTCTATGACCGTAATAGAGAGACAATGCTCCTCAGTTGCTTCCTGTTTCAAATTCACCTCTGTAACTATGACGAGCTAATCGAGGCTTCTTGGTTTAGATGCTCTTTGCCAATATGCGTCTGAGGCACTCACTTCTGCTAAAAGAAAAGTTTCACCTGTGTCTGACTTGCGCATTGCAATACGTGCCACACGTTGGGGAATGCGAACCACCAGCAGTTCTTTCAGAAACGTGCACATCTTTCATTTCAGCGAGTGAAGGTGAGAACAGACTGTGAGATAATGAGCATTCCCCCAAGACCCTCACCATCCTCTCTCTCTCACAGTCATGAAATTATTTACCATAAATATCCAGTTTGTAAAATCCACAGCCCGAAGACTGTGGACATTTGAGGCTAATCCAAGAAACACACAACACAGAAGCAGATTATTTGTTCCCTTGACCCTGTGTCGGTATTAATATAAAAGTTTGCTTTAAAATTAAGGCCAGAAATGTACACGCCATTGCTGCATCTCTACTGGGTACTAATCATCCGAACTTGGGCACTAGTTACAAGGTATTCAACCAGTCGGGGGATGGGTTGCCCGCGCGATTTTTAATGGAAACTCCGAAAAATTAGCTTCTGTTGCAGGTCATTATGGGCCTTGATATGTAGCCAGTGTCCAGAATAGTTTCTGCCACTTAAACCTCCTCGGTGCCTTTATCAAGTTTGTGGAAAACAGATTTTGGTTATATGTCTGCATCGGGTTCATAGTCGTGGCAACAACTGGTCTTGAGGTTTGTTGTTTTGTGAAGAATGAAATAAATCAGACGCCCCGATTTGAACAGGTTCTGCCTGGTTAAAAAAATCATTGGATTAGAAACCCGGTGCCGGCCATACATAATCTCTAGGAAGGACATTCAAATCCTACCCCACCAATGCTGCCCCCCTCCACCAACCACCACCACGCCCCACCACCACCACCACACCCCCCACCCCACCACCCATCCCACACACCCGCTTAGAGATTTCGATTTCTGCTTGTGAAAATTTATGGAAAAGAAAAACCTTTTATGGGATAGGGGTACCACAAAGCACAAGGCGGCAGTGAGCTGCATTCGGAGACCAACGTTTTTCCAAATTTCCCTACCACTGATGTTCCACTCACTGGCCTGTAATTATCTGTTTTATTCCTACACTCCTGCTTGAATAAAGGTTGCACATACGCTGCCCACCATTCATCTGGCACCTCTCTTGTGGCCATAAATGATTTGAGAATTAGTGTCAACGCCCCAAACATAAGAACATATAAACATATAAGCTAATAGCAGGAGTGGGCAATTCAGCCCCACAATCCTGCTCCGTCTTTCAATGTGATCACGGCTGATCTCATTTCGGCCTTAACACTAATTTCCCGCCCCCTTCCTATCACCTTTCAATGCGGTACAAATTAAAAACCTTTCTATCTCCTCCTTAAATTTATTCAGTGTCCGGGCATCCATTGCACTCTGACATAACAAATTCCACAGGTACATGACGCATTGTGAAAAGGGTCCCACTCACCTCTGATTTAAATCCACTACCCCTCAACCTAGAACGATGACATGTTGTTCTAAAACGAGGCCTGAGTGTTCTTCTACACTAGTCGCTTAAGGTAAGCATGCATGTCCAGCAGTCGATAAATAAGGCAGATAGTTTTTTGGCCTTCATAGCCAGGGAAATGGAATACAGGAACAGGGATGACTTGCTGCAATTGTACAGTGCCTTGGTGAGACAACACCTGGAATACTGTGTGCAGTTTTGGTCTCCTTATCTGAGGAAAGATGCACTTCGTATAGAGGGAGTGCAGCAAAAGTTTACCCAATGGTTCCAGGGATGGCAGGACCAACATATGAGGTGAGATTAAGTCTATTAGGATTATGTTCGCAGGAGTTCAGAAGAATTAGGGGGGTTCCAATAGAAACCTCTCAAAATATAACAGAACTAGACACGGTAGGTACAGGAAGGCTATTACCAATGGTGGGGGAGTCCAGGATCAGGGGCCACAGTCTGAGGATAAGGGGTAGACAATTTAGGATACAGATGAGGAAAAGTTTCTTCATCCAGAGACTGGAGAGCCTGTGGAATTCGTTAGCACGTAACGTAGTTCATACCAAAGCATTGTATGTTTTCAACAAGGAGTTGGACATAGACCTTGGGGTGAAAGCCATCAAAGAGCAGAGGGTGAAAGCAGGAGCAGGCGGGAGTTGGATAATCAGCCATGATCATAATGAATGGTGGAGCAAGCTCGACGGGCCGAATGGCCTACTCCTGCTCCTAGTTTCTATGTCACTATGTAATGCCCCACAAGAGGAATGATCTCCTCCACGTCAACTTTGTCTATCTCCTTTACCATCTCATATTCTTCAGTTAGATCTCCTCTCATCCTTCGAAGCTCTAGCACGTTTAGATCTGAACAGCTCAACCTGCCTTCATAAGACAATCCCAGTATCTTTAGAAACAATGTAGTGATCCTCCTCTGAACTGCGTCCAATGAAACTACATCTTTCCTCTCGTAAGTGGACCAAAGCTGTGCATAGTGCTCCAGGTGCGGCCTCGCCAATGGATTGTACAGTTGCAACAGTGCTGCCCTATTTTTATACTCCATTCCGTTAGTAATCAATGCCAAAATTATTTTTGTCTTCCTTAGTACCTACTGGAACTGCTTACTGAGTTTCAGCGATTCATGCACTAGATTCCAAGTTCCCTCTGCACTGAAGCATTCCGAAGTTTCTGTCCATTTAAGTAATATGTCGCCTTTTTTCTCTTCCAACCAACATGGATAACCTCGCAAAGATCGACCTTAATCTCCATCTACCAAATTTTGGCCCATTCACCTAACCTGTCCATAATCATTAGTAATTTCTTATTTCTTCATTGCAACTTACTTTCCTGCCTATTTCGGCGTCACCTGCGAATTTAGCTATGGTACCTTCTACCAAAGAAACAAAGTCATTTATATAGATTTTAAATAGTTGGGCATTACAAAACGAACCTTGTGTACCCAACCAGATAGAGCTTTTCATCCAGAAAAAGACTGACTTATACCGATTCTCTGCCTTCAGTTGGTCATCCAATCCTCTATCCAAATTAATATATTACCTCAAAATCTGTGTAATCTTATCTTATGTATTAACCATTAGTGTGGCACCTTATCAACGGCCTCCTGGAAGTCCCGATATCCTACATCTACAGGATGCCCATTATCCACTTTCCTTGTCTCATCTTCAATGAACGCTAGCAAATTAGTCAAACACGAATTACGCTTCATAAAACCACGCTGACTCTGTTGGATTACATTTTCACTTTCCATTTTCCCCTTTACTACTTCCTTAATAATGGATTCCAAAAATTACCCAGCATCAGACTTTAAATTAACTGGCTTATCGTTTCCTAAATTCTGCCTTCCAACTTTTTGAATAAGGGCGTTATATAGCATTTTTCCAATCCACTGGAAGCTTTCCAGAATCCAGGAAATTATGGAATATAATAGCCAATCCATCCACTATCTCTGCCGTCACTTCCTTTTAGATCCAGGGATGTAGGCCAACAGTCCCTGGCGACTTGTCACCTTTTAAGCCCAATAGTTTGCTCAGCACTTTTTTTCTAATGATGGTGAATGTTCTAAGTTCCTCCTTCTCTATACCCTCTGTACTTCCTGTATTTGTTGGGCTAGTGTCCTCCACCGTGAAAACTGATGCAAAGCATTGATTAAGTATCTCTGCCATTTCTGAGTTCCCCATTATTAACTCCCCAGTCTCATGCTCCCAGGAAACAACATTAACTTCAGGTACACACTTTTCTTTGATATATTGCAGAAGATTTTGCTATCAGTTTTTAGATTGTGTACTGCTATTCTTTCATAATTTAAATTTGACGTTGTATTATTTTTTAGTAACCCTTTGTTGATCTTTAAACTTTTCACGATCTTCCAGCCTGCCACTGACCTTTGCAATTTGGCATGCCAAGATTTTCCCTTTATGTTACCTTTAACCTCCTTGCTTCATCATGGATGTTTTTTTCTGCCTCCCTTCTTTCCTTGCCCAATGCTTGACATCAATGGCTCCCTCGACTTGTGGTGCTTCCCTTCATCTTTACGGGAACGTGTTTTCTCTGATGTCTCACTATGACCTATTGAATTAATCACCCAATGGTCTGATGCAGAGATTCCACAATTAGCTGCACACAGTCAACTTCGGCGAGGTCCTCTCTTATCATTTTGAAATCGGCCTCCCCACGACTCAGGAAATGTATTTCTGGTCCCTCTTTGTCCTTTGCCATAATGACATTAAATCTGACAGAGTTACGGTCACTGTCCCCGAAATGATCCCTCAGAGACACTTCTACCACCTTCCTTGCTTCATTCCGAAGATCTGTACGAGGACAGCCCCTTCTCTTGTCAGACTTTCTACGTGCTGGCTCAAAAAAACATTCCTGGAAGCACTCGAGCAATTCTGTCCCCCCTAAACCTTGCAAAATAACACTCTCCCAGTTAATATTGGTTAAGTATAAATCCATTACAATTATCACCCTTTCATTCTTACACGTACCGGAAATTGCCTACACACCTGCTCCTCTAACTCCCACCGACTGGAGGACTATAGTACACTACAAGCAATGTGATCGGCCCTTGTTTGTTTTTTTTTGTTACAACCATATGGCTTCATTTGAGGGACCATCTAAGGTGCCAATCGTCCTTACTGTAGGAACTGACTCCTGGGTCAATAATTCATTTCCTTTTATTGTTTTACATTCCACCACCCCCTCCTTCATATCTGGACATTAGATGCCCTGACATATTGATCTGCCATTCCTTCCATTCCAAGAAGTATTTCTCTGTGATAGCAGAAATATTATATTCCCATATGTTCATCAATGCACTCAGTTCAACTGCATCACTTGTGAGACTCCTTGCGTTAAAATAGCTGCAATCCAGCTTTGCATTATTCTCTTGTGCTTCATCGGGTCCATATTTGCTCTGCCTTCCAGGCTGACTTGGTTAATCTTCTATCTCTGACTATGTAATAGACCTGACTGAACCTCCCCTCTATCCTATATCCCATTGCCCTGCAACATCCATCACAAGCAAATAAGCAAATTCACAACACCAGCGACAAATTAAAATGCAACCCATTGAAAGGGAAACAGAAAGTCCGTAGATGAACAGGCAAATCCCAAAGTTCAGATTACAGATGAACCTGCACAATGGAATTTCCGACCACCAACCCAGACCCCAGCCAGACCTTTGAAGCCAGCGAAAATATCACTTCCCCCACTCCCCCGCACCACCACCCCACATCAGAGGTGGCATAGTGTTGGTAGTTGGGATAATTATAATTTCCCCACTGACAATGCAGGCCACAGTCCCCGCGAATTTCCTTTAAAATATCAGTTTTTTTCCACTCTATTCAATGGACAGATGAACCCCAGGGAGGATACTGCGATTCGGCTTACAGTCTGAGTTACTGGTGACCCATCAGAACCCTGCATTATAGCAGACCAGTCTGCGCAGCGAGGCAGCATAAGTGGACAGTACAGAAGATGTTCACCAGTGAGTTGGTTATACTCATTAAATTTTCAACCAAACAATGCCAGCCCGCCACCGACAAATGCCATACCAAAACCACGCTCTGATCCATGTGCCCCAACACAACAACCTCCATATCCATCACACACCCACCCCACGTTCCTACCCCCCTCCATCAACAACCCCCCACGAAACCCACCACTATCTCCTGCCTCCCCAACACACCAGCACCCACCCACCAACACGAAACCCCAGCCCTCGTCCCTACTCACCCCGCCAAACAAAACGCCCTCGAACCCCACACCCTCCACCCTGACACCAGCACACCAACAACCCTCTAACCGCCTCAACGCCACATCCTCCTCCATATCCCTGCAACCCACCAAATTCCCCTATTAAGCCCCAAACTCTCACCCCCCGTTCTCCCTGCTTCACAACCCACCAGCAAACTTGAACCTGGCTCATGCGCGTTCTCCCTACCCACTCCATCCAACAACAATCTGCCAGACACGCCCACAGATCTGGCTTAGAATCCCACCCACTAACACAACCCGACCAACTCCAAGCCCACGGCCTTCTCACTGTGCCCCATCAACACCACCTCAGCCACCCGTCCTCCAAAACCATCCTCCCGACCATGCCCAACCCTTGAACATCCCCTCACCCAGTCCACCCACAGCCCTTCTTCCCCACCAAATGCAACCCACCAACAACCCCTCGCCGGCACAAACCCCACACCCACCAGCCCCCTAATAGCATATTGCCCACCTCCCCACACAAACAAACCCAACGGCACCCAGAAGACCCAATATAAAAGCAAAATGCTGCGGATGCCGGAAATGTGAAACAAAATCAGAAAATGCCAGGGAAACTAAACAGGTCAGGCAGCATTTGTGCGAGAAACAGGGTTGACCTTTTGAGTCTGTATGACGCTTTTTGGTTCTTCTGTGTACGGATCAGTCATCTCTCTAATCAGTGGTATTCCTTGCGGGCTTCCTAATAAACAATCAATTTCCTTCAGTGAGGTAGAGAGCTTATTTTTGGGGCCAAGGGGGCAAGTTTCACAGCGAGCATTTGTGTAAGCTGCTGGCTGTGGAATGAGCTGTTCACTTAGCATCCCGCCCTACCTGACGTTCCATTGACCCGAACCCCTGCCGTGTGCTTTGAGGCCTCTCTTTCTTATAGCACTCTGTAAGGTGCACTATTTTTCAAAGTTAAAAGCCTAGCTGAATGTGATAAATACAAGTGCATAAGTGTTGCAAAACCTCCTCTGAATACAGAAAGTTTTCATCCTGAAATGTACCATAGAGTTCATGAAACAAAAGGTAAACCAACTCTGACTTATCTCCCATGTGGATGTGCTGCTCAGTACGTTCTATGCTGAACTTCCACACTGTGCCTCAATACACCAGCAGCGGCCAAAAACTGAATGCCGGGAAAGGCTTAAGACGCTGCTTGCATATTAAATGCACTCTCGGTATAAATTCCACACATGAGAGGTCGGGTGAGTGGTCCAGCAACATTTGTTCACTCACTGAACTGCTGGATGCATTCTATCTTCTCCACCTGAGAGAGGCAGTCCATGTCCAAGTGCAGCAAGACCTGGACAACACCCAGGCTTGGCCTGTCAAGTGGCAAATAACATTCGCGCCACTCTAGTGTCAGCGAATTGCCATCTCCACCCAGAAAAAATCCAAATCTTGCCCCTTGACATTTAATGGCATTACCATCACGGAATCCCCCACTTTCCACATCTTGAGGTTACCATTGACCAGAAACTGTAATTCACTAGCCATACAAATACTGTTGCTACAAGAACAGGTCAGAGGCTCGGCGCACTGCGGCAATTAATTCATCTCCTAACTCCCTGAAGCCTGTACACCATCTACAAGGCACAAGTCAGGAGCTGAATGTAATAGTCTACACTTGCCTGGATGAGAACAGCTCCCACCACACACAAGAAGCTTGATACCATTCAGATCAAATCATCCCGCTTCATTTGCACCCCATCCACAAACAATCACTCCTTCCACCACTGATGCACAGTAAGAGAACTGTGTAAAATTTACAAAATGCACTGCAGGAACTCACCAAGGCTAATTAGGCAGCACCCTCCTAACCCATGACCACTACCTTATGGAAGAAGAAAGGCAGCAGACAGATGGGAACACCAACACCGGGTAGCTCCCCTCCAAGTCACACACTTTCCTGATTTGGAAATATTTTGGCCGTCCCGTTACTTTTGCTGAGTAAAAATCCTGGAACTCTCTTCCCAACAGTTTACCTACACCAAATGGACTGCAGCGGTTCCTGAAGGCAGCTCACCACCACCTTTTCAAGGGGCAATTAGGGGTAGGCAATAAATGCTGACAGAGCCAGCAAAGCCCACAAGACGTTAATGATTTAAGGTAAAGTCCGATTTTATATTTCTATCTCTGGTTGTTCGATGAGTGGTGTGTTTCAAGTCCAAACTGAATTCTGCATGTATGATGCTGATCTCTTGTTTTTTACCTAAGAGGTATGGAATTATTTGCACCGTCATTTGTGTCTGTTTCGGAGAGAGAGTGAACACATTCCATCATTTTTCATAAAGCACTGATTCTTCAACTTGCGTGTAATGCAATAGAAAATAAGTACAGCATCATCCCTTCTGTGTGCTCAAACGAGTTAATCCAAATTTTACACATTAAAACGATTTCACTTAATTCCATGCGTTGTGTAACATGATCCATTCATAATGTAAAACCGTCATTCATATTGAAGCAAATGAAATTTAACTTAAGGAGAGAGGTTGTCATGAAGATCTGATGCAAGGTATAGTTAAATAAACCTTGACACACATTAACTATGCTGATAGTTGTACTGAAAGGTGCCTTCAAAAGAAAGGGGTTTGAGATTATCGGACGAATGTTAAACGAAAGTCACAACTTTAAAAATATACTGATCGATTAGAGGACATTTTATGAAATAAAAAATTGTTCACGGAGCTTGGGCGAGGTCAGCGTGTATTGCTCCTTCTGAACTGACCTTGTTCAAAGGGCATATAATAGTCAGCTATTACTGTGGAGTTGTAATCCCCTGTAGGTCAGAAGGAGTAAATGGATTGGTTCGCTAACAGTTTCGTGGACAGCAGCACAATGACAGTACACAGCAGATATGCAACACATTTATGTTTCTGTTTCTCATTGTTAGGCAATCGTTGTACAACAAGTCATATGTTTTTTTTTCTGTTAATGCTTGCTGCAACAGAGGCAAAAGGAAATCCTGCAGCTTATCACTCAATTCATTTCGTTAAGGAAAGCGAAGTGAGGAGACCATTTATCAAGTAAATTAGGGGAGGAAAGCCATTTGCAGGGAAAGATATACATGCTCGACGAAAAATACGAGCTTGGTAAATTAGATTTTTTCGAGCTTCTGATTATTACCTTTGCACTTAACATCAGACGGATTGAGGGCAATATCTTATCCAATGGAATTTCAAACGAAATTAGACGTGAAGATTCCATCAGTGCTACTGTTTGCGTTGGTTCTACAATGGACAGTGCAAAGTCAAATTGAACAACCAGAGTGCTTAATATTGTATTATTATGATTACTATTTCCATAATGATTATTAAACAAAGTCTGCAAAACCGGTGGAAACATAATCGGAGCTTTATTAGTGGAATAAATTTAGCTGTGCTGAACTTTTAGTTCAGTTGACAATAGCGGCAAAAATCATATTGGACATAACAGATTCTTGTAATTTAAAGACGCATGTCAGGCAAGTAAAAAAAAAAAATAAAATGACTGAATTTAAAAAAAGCTGTCAATTGACATCAAATCAATTCCTCCAACTGGGAAATAATGTTTCCTTTGGAGATGTCGTGTCTTGGGTTCGATTGAACTGACTAACAAAACATTCAACACGTGATTCATGAAAAAGCGAATGAAATAAACAGAAACTATGCCCACATTACATAATCGTCGGATTCACAACACTCGAAATTGATTAACTGGTCAAAATTGTATTTATGCATTCGATGCCACATCGTTTATAATCTCACGTAATTCCGTTAGCAGCCTATGATATCATTAACAATATGCTCTCAAGTTAAGCTATGTAGAATTCTGCATTTTATTTTTTCGTTAGGTTGTATTGTTGATCCATGATTTGAAAGATCACTGAGCACTGAAACCGGACGCACTGTTAACCTTACACGTACTCAATCTGTAACACCAGAACACCCGGTGAGTTACCGAGGCTCCCAAATTCATTCAGCAGCCAGAGAAGTAACCAGCCAAGGGATTAAAAAGGGACAACCGAAAGGCCTGGTTGTAAGATCAAATCTTTTTGTTTTATTCTGTATTTCAACTTATTCAGATGGGTAAAAAAATTAATGGGCAATGTTTCCAAGCCAATATACAATGAACAAAAGAGTCCTTGCTGTAATCTGTAAGTACATCATGAAATAGATGTGTAACATTACTTCGTTTCGTTATCCACAGTAATAACACGTGTATAAATTCAACAAGAATACAGTTCAACCAATGTATAATTACATTTCGACGTTTTGCTTTTTTAAGACTGCCTCCGGACGCGGGTGCCCTTGACAAGCTCCGTACTTAAAGTTCATTTAAAGTTGTCCCCTTAACAGCACTGAGGTGGGCTTCCATCTCGAACAACCATAGGGCCTGTGGCGATGATGCTTCCAGGATGTCAGTGTGGAAGGTTTGGAGTTATCCAGCCAGCAAGACTGAGGGAAGGGTGATTTATTTACATGTGTGGATGTTGTGCGATCCAGATGGGATCTTGGAGATGGTAACACTCCCACAGGCCGACTTCCCTTGTCCTTCTCGGCGGCAAAAGTTACGGGTTTGATAGGTGCTGCCCACAATGTATCGATGGCTTCACAGAATTTATCCTGCAGACGGAGCCCGGGGCATTCTACAGTCCAACAGTTGTGGACGAGTAATTGATTGAACGGACCCGGACTACTATATGTTATTGATCTAATTCATTTTGTTTTATTCTATTTGTTCCCTGATCCTAATAATTATTTTTTCTGCGTCACCTTATTCTCCTTCATTTCCTACGTCTTCATATTCTTTTTTTTTATTATTTTTCTTCCTCTGCTACTCCATCATCTTCTTCTTCCCCACCTCCTCCTCCACGACTTCCGCCTCTCGCTCCATCCCTCTGAATCCTTCTCTCTTCCACTTGATTGTCATTGTCTCTATTCCTCCCACCCCCACTATCTAGTCTCTCTCTTCATCCCTATATTTCCCACCCACCGCTAACGCCACCACGTGATCTACCTGTATCCATCTCTATCACTCCAAGCACCACCGTCTCCCTTTCTCTCTCTGTCTCTCTCTCACTCACTTTCTGCGTGTCTCTCTTTCTCTCTCTCTCTCTCTCCCTCTCCCTTCCTCACTCACTCATATGTAGTTTTGCTTCCTTTGATATGATATTTTTACCTGTCTTCACGCTGTGTTATTTTTGAAATTTTAGGTCATTCAGATTGTTTTGGGACCGATGAGTATTTTCTATCGGATTATTCTCTATTTTACAATAATAGCTCCGACGCCACTGCCTTTATGAAGAATATAGAGAACACACTGGCTGAGCGGTCTTTCAGTAAGTTTCAGGTCAATGTCTCGAGCAGTAAATGTCAGAAGGAGTGTGAGTGTTCCATTTGAACATTTTAGAGGGCTGAATATTGTTCTTGCTTTCAACTACCAGAGCTAAGTGATTTTCAACATCTTCCCTCCTTAAATTAATGCCAAACTTTCGCTTGCTCTTCTCGGGTTCTGCGAGGCCCCGTTCCTTCTTTGAAGGCCCCACGAATCTATATCCTCCGCCCCTCTGAAGAGGAGGGACTACCTTTCTTATCCCACAGTCCAGAATGCGCCAAAACCCACAAAACTGAACTGAAATTAATTTACAAACTGGATTTTCAGACCATTACTTCTTTCCTGTTTTTCTGTTGCAATTTCCTTCTGTGTTAACTATACTCCCAATTGTTTCTTCATGCACATGCTCTGAAAATTTTCATTGGTCGGGCCAAGTCCAAATCGTTTGTATAATCAGAGTAAATCCTGTATCTCCCAAAATGTTTTCAGGGATTTCTTTACATGGAATCATAAATCGCTCTGCTGGTCATTGTCATGAGCTTCCCAATGACTGGAAGAGGGGCTGTTGAATCGTTTGAGATTCGGGATGAATGTCCCATCACATAACAAGCAGTGAATTCCACTGTCAGAGTCTCACCAAGATGTCCATGCTGTTTTGGAAAGTGTGGCTGTGTTAAGTGTGCGACATTCATCTCGAATTGCTTCTTGCTGTTTGAAACATTCAGCTCTTGTTCACATTTCTGACTGCACCAGTAACTCATCGTAATCAGCAAGCCACAAGACCATAAGACATTGGAGCAGAAATTAGGCCATTCGGCCCATCGAGTATGCTCCACGATTCAATCATTGCTCATAAGTTTCTCAACCCTATTCTCCCGCATTCTCGCAATAACCTTTGACCCTTTACCATTCAAGAACATATCTATCTCAGTCTTAAATACACCCAATGACCTGGACACCACAGACCTCTGTGGCAATGAATTACATAGATTCAGCACTCTCTGGCTAAGGAAGTTTCTCCTCACCACTGTCCAAAAAGGTCTTCCCTTTACTCTGAGGATGTGCCCTCGGGTTCTAGTCTCTGCGACTAAGGGAAACATCGTCCACACCATGACTCTATACAGGCCTTTCAGTATTCTGTAATATTCAATCAGATTCCCCCTCATCCTTCTAAACTCCATCGAGTATAGTCCCAGAGTCCTCAAACGTTCTGCATATGTTAAGCCTTTCATTCCTGGGATCGTTGTTGTGAAAATCCTCCGGACCCTCTCCAGGGCCAGAACATCCCTCCTGAGATTCGGGGCCCAAAAGTGATCACAACATTCTAAATATGGTCTGACCAGAGCCTTGTAAATCCTCAGCAGCACTTCTTGATTTATATTCTAGTCCTCTCGAAATAAATGCCAACTTTGCATTTGCCTTCCAACTACCTTAAGGGAATCATGGAATAGGATTCCAAAAACCCTTTGCACTGCAGGTTTCTGAATTCTCTCCCGATTTATAAAATAGTCTATGCCTGTTTTCTTCCTCCCAAATGCATGACCTCACACTTCTCCGCGTTGGATTCCATCTGCCATATCTTTGCCCATTCTCCTAAGCTTTTCAAATCCTTCTGCAGCCTCCCGGCATCCTCAATGCTACCTATCCCTCCAACTATCTTTGTATCATCGGCAAACATAGCTAGGATGCCCTCAGTTCCTTCATCTAGATCATTAATACATAAAGTGAAAATTTTTCGTTCCAACACTGACCCCTGCAGGACTTCACAAGTCACCAGCCACCATACCGAGAAAGGCCCCCTTATCCCCACGCTATGCCTCCTGCCAGACAGCCAATCTTCTATCCAAGTACTTCTTCAGACAGCCAATCTTCTATGCAAGTACCTCGCCTCTAAGACAATGGGCTCTTCTTACTGAGCAGCCTCTGTGCGGCACCTTGTCAAAGGCCTTCTCGAAGTCCAAGTAGATAACATCCATTGGCTTCCCTTTGTATAACCTACCCGTTACCTCCTCAAAAATTCTAACAGATTTGTCAGGCATGAACTCCCCTTGATGAAACCATGCTGACTTTGCTATATTTTAGCATGCACTTAGAAGCATTCTGAAACCTCATCCTTAATAATGGGCTCTAAAATCTGACCAACGTCCGAGGACAGACTAGTCACAAACGTGTATATATGGCTCCCTTTCCATCCAACTAACACTCGAAAAATGCCGGAAAAGCTGACACCCCAACACAGATTACTGGGAGTCATTTCTGGACGAAGCACGTGAATTATAAAACAGAAAAATAATTCATAGTTTAAGACTGATGCTATCATTATACACACGATTCATCAAGTGAAATTGATATTTAGACCTTTCGCTGCAGTTAATGTGTTCTGAGAGCCTGTGCTACATTCTAGGAGCCGAACCGATTACACAACTTGTCAGTATATCCTTATTGCAATTCTATCGATCAAAAATTTTCAATTCCTGGAGTACTGTTCTAATGTTAAATCCTGAACCTAGCTGCTTAGCGCAGGTCAGACAAAGGCTCTTCATTCTAAAATATTCAGTCACATGTTAGCTCAGATGATGGGGTAAGCCCTTTCCTTGTGTTATAGCGCAAAACAAAGGATAGCGAATTGGGAAACCCACCTTCCAATTTCATACCAATAAAGGAACAGAGTCAAAAGCAGAGATGTAGTTAACATGTAAATTAAACCACAATTCAAATGCGTGCACTCAGTTCTGGACAGAAATGTATAGCGAAATTGGAGAAAATGTGACAGTCTTTCCAAGGCTGATAAGGGAAACATTTCTAGGATTCAATTTTTTTCCGCACAATCTAAACGGCCAAACTTGGTCAACTGTAACCCTCACAATTATGTTTCAAATAATTTATTTATTTTAAAATTCGTATTGAATGGAATTTACATCACTTTGACTGGTGCTTCAAATATATTTTTCATGCCAACATTCATTGGTTTTGTGAAGAATATCATGTTAAGCATATAACTAAATGAATTACTCCTTCCTCTTCCACGGATCGGGCCTGTCTAGTGTCGAATTTGACCCGTGTCTTTGTGGTGGCGGCGGATACATTCCTGTTTTGCATTGATATCTATATTTGGGGCCAAAAACACTTGAGTACTATGTGTGCTCTTCCAAATGTTGGAACTTCTTGTGTCTTCCCTGTAAGTACAAAATCGAATCTTGATGCACCACATTTGTTTTAAGTTTGCAATTTGCTAAAGTCAGCTCGAACATGATGGCTCTATTTCCTATTGACTTACTGAGAATGTACAGAACAGAAGGGACTCGCTCCCGTTTTGGTGTCCCACACCAAACGCCATCTCCATAACCACCTGAACCTAACGATAGAACAAATACAATTTGGACTTGCCTAACACTCTTACCCTCTGGAAACATCCTCATCTCCTTCATAGGAGTGTTACCAGCCAAACTTCACTCCGGTACTAAAGGGCGACAAAAGGTTTGGTATACAAAAAAAAAAACTTAAAGGAGATGGGCTTGAGATCCGCCTTAGAGAGCATGGCTGCTGAACAAACTTGTGCAAGTTGATAAATGGGCAGTGCTGTTTTGTTTCATTATAAATTTAGAGAAGAGTGAAATCTAGCAGGCGATCCAAGATTGCATTAGAATAGTCGGGAATCGAGACAGCAGGTACTGATGAGAGTTTTCCTTTCCAGCTACCCATTTACCACTCAAAGACATACAAAATCAAATTGGACATGCTATGGGTGCCATGTCTAAAGGGTTACCCTCAGCAAAGCACCCAAAAGCCTCCCCTGTCCACTAATACTCAACCACCTCCGCCCACGCACCTCCCCCCCCCCCACCCCCCCCCCCCCCCCCCCCCCCCCCCAAACGGAATATTCCACTGCCATTTATTAGCGACAACCTCATATTTCTCATTTTGGCTTAACCTGATAAGTGGGAATTGCATTGTCCTGCGTCCACCTGCTGAAATCTCTGCATATTTCGAATTTTGTACCTCATATTCACGCTCAGACTTCTGTTTCCTAGTTGGAAAGGACCCAGCTTACTCACCTGTATGCATTCTCAAATAGCTTCAGAATTCACAAAACCAACTTCAATTGCTGTTGGACGCCAATTCAGTCTCTTTTTTTACGAAAGGGATTCTATATTTGGATGACAAAGGATTGCGGGTAAGTTGATCACATTCAACATCCTGATTGGTAGAAAATTCACCTTATCTGCTGTATGTTTTTTTATTTATCTGCTCCCCTGCCCGCTCATTGCTAAGGCGACCGTCGAATGTCCCCTCATCTGAGATAGTGAAACAATACGAGTAAAATAAAGCCCCTATATTTAACATTTTATGTCGCTCCATTCGATGGGAAATAGCGAGATCTGCCTCCCAATATAATGTTGCCCAGACCAATTTCCCATCCCATCTGTTTACTTCACCCAAGTGTGACGATATTCTCTGCCCCATACATTGGTTTAACTTTGTGAATTGTGCTGCCACAATGGGCACGAGAATCCTCGTAGCCAGAAATCCTTTTCCTTATTTCCGATTGTCATTAATATTTTTTCTGCCCCTGATGCACAGAGATATCCTTGTGAGCTCCTATTCCTCTTGTGGTTCTTTGTGCTCATGGAAATATTCGTATCAGTTGTTGTTTCCGTTGCCGGGATGAAGGCGCTGGGCATAAAATCGAAGATACAAGTTAATAAGCTTAGTAAGTAGACAGGAGCTGTTACTGTTTCGTGTTAATCTGAAGAGAAACAAATTGTTTGAATTTCTGCAGCATCTTTTCTAACCTTTAGAAAGCATCTTACATGGAATGAAACAGTGTCCCACCAATTACCAAGTAAACCTTCCCTGTACCGCAGCCAGTTCATTTACATCCTTCCTTAGATAAGGAGACCAAGTACATTGCACAATAATCGAGATGAGGTCCCACGGGTGTCTTGTACAACTGAAGCACAATCTCCCTACTTTTGTATTCAAATCCTCTCCCAAAAAATGATAACATTCTATTAGGCTTCCTAATTATTTGCTGTACCTGCATACCAACCTTTTGTGAGTCATGCCCGGGGGCACCCAGATCCATCTATATCTCAGAGCCGTGCAATATCGAACCATTTAGATAATGAGCTTTACTTTTAATATTCCTGCCAAAATGCACAATCTCGCATTTGCTCAGGTTATATTCCATTTGTTAGACCGCTTCCCACTCACTTCACCTACATATATCTCCTTGTAATCTCCTTACATACTCGTCACTAGTTACTTTCCTACCTACCTGTGTGTCATTAGCAAATTCAGCGAACATGCCTTTTATCCCTTCTGCATGATGACGCTACATTATTATGGGAGGACCTAAAAGTTGGATGCACTGTTTCCTCCACCAATAATATTGCAAGACTACATTACATAGAATGTCAAATGATGTCCGGCGGTCCCAGGGATTGTTCAATCAAATGGGGTTTTTCCTTTTTGAACAGCAGATAATAATGTAATGTATGAAAATACGGAGGCTTGCTTGTGCAATGAAGGTTCCCAAAACTAAGAACAGGATAATGTCCGGATCATATTTTTAACTGAAGCTTTCCAGGAGATAATTATTGGACACAGCAAGGGGAAGGGCTTTCCCTTACTATCCTTCGTTGCTATGAAATCCTTAATGTCCAGCTTAATGTTTGGGAAGAGCCTCACTGTAATGACTCATCCAAAAGGTGAGTCCCCTGACAGAGAAGCGCTCCCTCAGAACTGCAGTGGAGTGTCAGACAAGCTGCCTCTGCTCAAGTCTGATGTTTTAAATTCACTGTCCGCTCTCCTGTCTCGGGTTGATACAGAGATCCCATAATAGCATCTCCAAGCGAAGCAGAAGGCCTCTCATTCGTGTACAGCAGCAATCACAACCTCCAAAAAAACGAGCACTAAATATCAGCTAGTCATAATCACACTTCTAAAGGGTATCATAGCGTCGAAGAAGAGTGAGTGAACACCCGTCTCCTTGCCCTCTCCAATACTTTTCCCTTGAATAAATTCAATGAAAAACATGATCTGGAAATAACCATATTCTTAGTTTTCTGAGCTTTCAATATGCATATTAGACTCCATATTTTCCAAACATTGCATTATTAACTGCCTTTCGAAAATGAAAACACCCTTTTGCAAAACTTTCTGTGGGACAACACGACATCGTTTAAGATTGACATAATTCCAGTCTTTCTATATTATTGGTGCAGAAGACGGTACAACTAACTATTCAGCCCTCCCTTAATACTGTAGTGTCATCATGCAGAAGCGATCGAATGTATAGTCGCTAAATTTGATGACAATACAAAGGTAGCTAGGAAAGTAAATTGCGAAGAGGATATAGGATGGCTACAAGGAGATATAGATAGGTTAAGTGGGTTGGAAAGGGTCTGGCAAATGGAATATAATGTGAGTGTATGCAAGGTTGTCCGTTTTGGCAGGAAGAATGAAAATGTTGAGAGATTTGCATTCTCGTACCCATTGTGGCAGCACAATTCACAAAGTTAAACCAGAGTGTGGAGCAGAGAACATAGTCACACTTGGGTGAAGTAAGCATATGGGATGGGACGTTGGTCTGGGCAACATTAAATTGGGAGACAGATCTCATTATTTCCCATCTAATGGAGCGATGCAGAATGTTAAATATAGTGGCTTCATTTTTTTCCTATTGTCTCACTATCTCAGGTGAGGGGACATTTGACGGTCACCACGGCAATGAGTGGGCAGGGGAGCAGATAAATAAAAAAACTCATACAGCAGATAAGGTGAACTTTCTACCAATCAGGATGTTGAATGTGATGAATCTGCATGTCTGAGTGCATGGATCACAAAAGTTTGGGATGCAGTTACAGCATAAAATTAGGAAAGACAAATGCATGTTATCATGTATTGCGAGGGGAATTGCTAGGGAGGCTATGCTTCTATTGCACAGGGCACTGGTGGGATCACATCTGGTGTATTATGTACATTACTGGTCTCCTTATTTATGGTAGGATGTAAATGCGTTGGTAGCAATTCAGAGAAGGCTTACTAGACCAAACCAATGTCTATTGGAATGTCTTATGAGGGGAGTTTGGACAGGTTGGACTAATAAAAATGGGGCGGGGGTTATACCTAGAACATGGGATCACTGTTAAACAATAAGAGGTCGCTCACTTCAGAAAGAGAAGAGGAGAACTGTTTTGGTCTTGGAGAGCTGTGAGTCATTGCAAATCTCTTCCTGAAATGGAGGTAAAAGCTGAGACTTTGAATATTTTTAAGACAGAGGTAGATAGGTTTTTGATTGACAAGGGGTTGAACGGTAATTGGGGGCAGGCAGCGATTTGGACTGAAGGTTCCAACTATATAGCTTTTACTTCACTGTCGATGGGTCAAATTCCTGGAACTCCCTTCCTCACAGCTCTGTGGTTGTACCTACAACATAGGGACTGCACTGGCCCAATAAATCAGCTCAACGCCAAGTTCTAAAGTGTGACTAAAAATGCACAATAAATACTCTCCCGGCCAGCGCAGCTCACATCCAGTGAATGTTTTGTTTTTTGTTATTTTTTTTAAATCAGGTCAGCCATGATACTGTTGCTTGGCGCAGATTGTTCGACGGACAAACGGGTCGAATTTTGTTCTTACGGTCAAATCCATGAATTCAACAATAAAGTGTTAAATTACGTGCAATGGTCCCTGTGACATAAAGCTGTAGGTGGTGTGCAAGCATGAATGCTTTTCTGATGCTCGCGTGTTCCCCAAGTGTCAATGTTGGATGAATTACTCTTTCCTGACTTCTGTAAAAGAAAAAGTGTCTGGTTTAGGGAAGAATATGATGAAGTGTGCGGTCAGTACACAACTTGGTAATTTGATACATAACGATGAGTGGGGTTGTGGCACAGACACAATATCGAAATGGGCACAGGTGTGGTAGATGGAGCTAAATGCTGGTAAGTATAACATTTGAAAAGGTGAATATGGGACATCAATGTACAATTACCATTCTAAAAAGTGCAGTTGGGAAGAGCGGTGTTCCTGTCATATTGTTATTTTTATTGGTTCATGGGATGTGGGCGTCGCTTGCTAGGGGACAGCATTTATTGTCTGCGCTTGTTCAAAGCATATTCAAGAGTCAACTGCATGGAGGCCAGACCGAGGAAGGTCGGAAGATTACCTTCCCTAAATGACATTAATGAGCCAAATAGGGCTTTAGAACATTTGGCATTGGTTTCAGCGCCATCGTCATCAGGCTTTTAATTCTAGATTTTTATTGAACTCAAATTTCACCATCTGCATTTGGAATCCGGGCCCCGGGAGCATTAAGTGGGGTGATACTGTGTAAAATCAATTGATTGTGCTACAACTTTATACACAGCTGGTCCTGTATCAGCTGGAGCTTTTGTGGACAATACCTCACACGATGCTCTTCAAATATCTAATGTTGAGAAAACTCATCCAATCGAAGTGTCGTGGCTTGTTACACAGGCAATGAAGCTCAGTTGTAGGGAGAGGCTAAAATTGAGCGAAGTGGCATCTAATTGGCAGAAAAATGTTTTGGAGGTGACATATTAAAACTTATCAAGGTGCTGGGAGGATTCGATAGAAGAGATAAAAAATGGCAGCGCCTCTAAAGGCTGGATGGACAGCCAAGAGGCTTGGATTTAACATCATTCGAACGAACTTGAGGAAAAATAAGGCTAATTGATTTCCCACACAGTTGTCCGAATCTAGGGCATTGTAACAGAAAAAAAGAGTCTGGAAATTGCTTACAGGAATAGTTTTAAAAGGGAATAGGACAAGTCAGTGAGAATGAAAAATTGACAGGTTTACCAAGAAAAAGGATGGAGAGGAGATGTGGGACACACAATTACTGTGCTCCTTCAGGACTTCAGCACACGGAGGATAGGTGAATATGCTGTCGATGTCAGAGCCAGTTTTGCACCGAGAGCAGCAATTAGAGGACAGGAGGTTACATTCCGAGACAGGGTAGGCTGAATGTCATTTGTTCACAGCACCAGGGGGTAATGGGAGATCTGGTAGCCAGTGTCATTTGGGGGGCCACGGGTGGGCGTCGGCTGCAGCTGCTCAGGGTACCCAGATTTCCTCTTTAATTCCGATTCCGATTAGCTCGTTATGCGGGCTGGACCGGTTATATAATCACTTAGTTTTGATATTCTGACAGTGTCAATGTTGCTTTTATTAAAATTGTTACGCATTTAGCGCCAATGCATGTTTAAATAAATTATCCTTTTGTGTGGAATGAAATATTCTGGACTAGGGATTTAGCAAAGCCTTCAAAAATCTATCAAATTACGTCTATTTGCTGACTCAGGGCCAGACGGTAATCAATGCCCAAGAGTTATCCTAATAATTCTGAACATGGTGTCCACTTCTCTGAAATACTGTAATATACAGGCAGCTCTATAATATATGGATTCATGAATATATATTCCTAGACACATACATATATATATTATACAAACAGTCGCTGAATTAACAATTTCTGCGAAATTCCATTCATACTCAAAATAAATTACTAACATATAAGTGACTTTCTTTGTTTGCACCTCGGATGTACAGAGTATAAGATGGTCCTTGGTGTACATGTCCATAGATCCCTCAAGGCAGCAGGACAGGCAGAAAAAGTCGTGAAAAGGCAAACAGGATGTTTGCCTTTATTAGGCAAGGAAAAAATATTAGATCATGGATGTTATGTTGGAGCTGTATAAAACGCTGGCTAGGCCCCTTCCAGAATAGTGTATGCAGTTCTGGTCGCCACAGTACAGGAAGGATGGGATTGCACTGGAGAAAGTCAGAGGAAATTCCCGAGTATGTTGCCAGGCCTGGAACATTTCAGCAATGAAGAGAAGCTGGAAAGGTTGGTGCTGTTTTTCTTAGAGCAGAAAAGGCTGAGGGGGTCCTGATAGAGGCACACAAAGTTATGAGGGGCTGAGACACGTTAGACAGGAAGTAACTTTACCACTGAGCGGATGAGTCTATAATTACGGGGCATTGATTTAAGTTGAGGGGCAGGACATTTAGACGAGATTTGAGGTTTCGATTTTTCATCCAGAAGGTAGAAGGGTATGGAGGGTATCTGGAATTCACTACTGGATCGGTTGGGAGAGGCAGGAACCCTCATAACATTTTAGAAGTATTTCGATGAGCACTTGAAATACCAAAGCACACAGGGTTACAGGCGAAGTGCTGGGAAATGGGATTAGAATCGATATGGGCTTAATGGCCTGCATGGACATGATGTACTGAAGGACCTGGTTCTGTGCTATATAACTCTATGATCCAAATACGGTTTATGTGCACCATTTTGATGTCAATTCCATTTCCTTTCACAGCCGCCCAATGAGTTCACTCATCAGGATATCTGTTCTCAAATGGACATACCCCAGTTCCCTGCCCGTCGCAATATGAAGCAGTCAGCACTGCTCTTAGCCACTCTTCATTGGCCCAGCAGGAGTTTCAGCAGGAGCAAATCGGCAACCTTTGCAAAGGAGTACAGTCCATGACTGATGTTGTGTTTAATATCCAAGAACGCATGTTCCTGGCTGAAACTAGAGCAAAGTAATTATCACAAGAAAGAGAAATGGGGGAAATGACGAACTGAACCTGAAAGCGAAGGAAGGGGGCATTGCTCCCTTCGTTATTGCACTGGAACTATGAAAATTATTTTCCCATAGCCTCTCAAATATTTAATCAATGCACATTTGAAAGTTAATATCAAGCCTTCTTCTGCCAGTATTTCAACCACATATAAAAGTTTGCCCATTTTCCTTTTCACTGTTATCCCAAGTGAACATCCCTCCCCTCCCCCCTTTTAATCTCCCCTCCTCCGCCTTTTCACCACTCTAATTATTGATATTTTTCCTATAGTACCTCTCTGCACTCTCTCAATTGCTGCCATCTATCACTAACATGCCTCTTTTTCCATCCTCTGCCCAATGCCGACGTCTGGTCCCGCACCCGCTTGTCCTCAGCTCACCTCATTTTTACCCACCCCCTTGCAAACACTCACAGACCCATCCGCCACACAGCGTCTCATTGACTCTCGTGCACGAATTCCCATGTGTTGCACTGTTATAACGAGGTTTGTTAGATAAATACATCAAACCACCGGGTAAGGCAACTTGACAGAAACTGCAACGTACTAACCACTCCCAGGATACATGAGAACAGGGGAATCCCCTTGCTCACTCCTCCCCATAGCAGGTTATCACTCCATAACCCGTCTGCCCATATTTCTCTATCAGTTCCACGTTATGCCCATATTTCAAACTTTGCCCATTACTTCAAATGGTTCTAAAAGAGTTTGAGACTCTGGGGGGCGGGGGGGTGATCTGTTACTGAAGATCATATTCCTACACACCTTTCCTTTCCCATTTGAGTTGAGCGTGTCTCTCTGGATTACAGCAGCTTTGTTTCCTTTCTCTGCCTGTGACTAAATCCACCGTGATTATCTTCAAACCTGTCAATTCTTTACATGGTTAAAATAAATGGCCAAAAGTACCTGTTTCCCTCTTGGCCTGTTTCCTTCCATCTGCTCCCTCAATGCACCTCCCTGAACGTCGCCTTGAAAGGTATTTAGAGCTCTTGGTTTTGAAGCGCCAGTCAGTCCAATTGTTACCTCAAAACATAATCTCTTCTGAGCCGTTATCCCCATATTACTCCGCGAGCTTCACTCTGAACCGCCAGTGCCCTGAACACCAGGCAGCCTGGTGCAGTCTCTTCCAATCAGAAATCAGTGAAAATGAGTTACGGACAAAGAAGGGAAAATCAACCGACAGAAATATCTGAGTTACCTTTCAGCCCATGTGTCTAATTTCGACTGGTGGATTTAATCCTGTTCCTGACGTAAAGGTCTAAGAAAGCACGCTGGGCTGCGAGAGCAAGCCCCTACACGGAAGGATTGAATGATTAATATTACTAAAAACATTACTCAGGAAAGCACGGGGAAGGTGACAATGTTGAGCCTTTTAATGCACAGGTTGTCCTGTCCTCTCCATGTACTATGCAGAAGGTTCCACTTCTCACAATTTAGAAAGTTATTCAGAATTCTCTTCCATCCTTTCTGTGAGACGGGAGCACACTTTCTCACTACAATCTAAAAAAAAATGACATTGATTTCCCACTCACTAACCATAAAGGCTTTCCGTGATTCACAAAGCCTTCAATATTCTAAAGACCCAAAGCAGGAATGTAAGAGAATCAGTTGTTATCACATCTCACGCTGCTCTGATGGAGCCAGTCGTTGGTGGGGAGCAAGACAGGATAACTGGAGACAGTAGGACTGCGTGTGTTGGAATAATCTGTAGAGGGTGGATTGCGTCTGGAGAAATTGAGAAGGGCGGGTTTCTGCTTTGTGACAGTGGAGAGTGCAGAGGAGGAGGAGAGAATCTACAGAAGCCGAGGTAGATTAGTTGGTACAGTGCCAGATGTTGAATCTGAGAACTCATGTTTCGGGTGCTTCTTTTGCCACTGCCCATGAGACGGTGAAAGAAAATTCCTGCTGCACTTTCCTGCTACTTCAACAAAAGCTAAGATAGAGACATGCCAGGCTGCAATAGTCTGCCCCTAACAAACTGTTTAATCATCAAGGATACCTCGACCAGAACACCATTCTTCTACACTTAACAAAATGCGAGCCACAGTATTCACGTTTTACCCTATTTAAACGCACAGGAGCACGAAACCACCCTGGTTAATCTGTTCCTGCTGACTCTCGGAGGCATGCTTAATTCTGGATGGCGCCCTGACTGCTGTCTGTCACAATAACAGAGGCAGGTGTAGCAGGTAGTGACCACCTCGGCTGCTCCAATGTTCAATGAGTCCACAGTTCATGTGCTGCCTGACTTGCATTTTCCTGAACTGTCCGCATATCCCGTGATTCTCACAACACCGGGGAAATTATTGTTTTTGAACACCAATATATGATCCGGCCCATACCATCCTCCGATATCCAGAATTCAAAAGAGGCACAGGCATCTGCACACTCAGACAGCCGCCGTCAATCAAATTTCTCATTCACATTTTCGTTGAGCACACGTCCAACCCTTTTAGCACTCTCTGCCCCCTCGTCACCTTCAACAACACCCTACCACCTTCCCACAACCCCATCCCTCACCTCCCACTCTATCGTTCTCTCTCCCGTCCAATCCCCTTGCCCCAAACACAGCCTTCCTCCAATCTCAGCCTCCCCACCCCTCCCACCTGCTCCGCACAGAATAACAGAACCAGAAAGTGCAGAAGAGACCCTTTGGCCCTTTGAGTCCGCGCCTAGACGTGAGAAACACCTGCCCTACCTTCTTAATCTCATTTACCATCATTGACCAATAGCCTTCAATGTTATGACATGTCATGTGCTAATCCAGGTGCTATTTAAAGAATTTGGGGCAACCCGCCAGCACCACTCCCCCTTGCAACTCATTCCAGGCCGTCACATCCCTCAGAGTAAAAAAAGGATATCCTCACATCCCCCCCTAAACCTCCTGCCCCTCACCTTGAACTTGTATCCCCTCATGATTGACCCATCAACTACAGTGGACAGCTTCTCCCTATCCACACAACCATGGCCCTCATTATCTTGTACACCTCGATGAGGTCGCCTCTCAGTCTTCTCTGCTCCAAAGAAAAAATTCGAAGTCTAACCAATCTCTCATCATAAAATAAAAGTTACATCGCAGGTAACATGCTGGTGAATTTCCTCTGCACCCTCTATAGTGTAATCACATCCTTCCAATAAGGTGGCGACCATAGCTGCACACAGTTCTGCAACTCGGCCCCACCAAATTTCGATAACACTCCAACATGACCTCACTTCTTTTCTAAACTATGCTCCGAATGTTAAAGGCCAGTGTCCCTTATGCGTTTTTTACAACCCAACTAAAATACCCCTCCACCTACAGAGATCTACGGATACACACGCCAACATCCCTTTCTTCCTCAGATCTGCCTAGTGCCTTGCCGTTCATGACTACTTCCTTGTGAAATTACTCCGTCCAATGTATAGCAACTCAAACTTTTGGGGGTGAAATTCCATCTGCCACTTGTCTGCCAATTTTACAATTCTGTCTATATCTTCCTTTAGCTCAAGACACTCAACCGCACTGTGAACAATCCGGCCAATATTTCTGTCATCCGCAAACTTACCTAATGCTATTCCCCACATAGTCATCTATGTTGTTTATATAAATGGTGAAAAATAGGGGACCTTGCACTGATACCTGTGGTGCATCACTGGACATTGGTGTGCATTCATTAAAGCATCCTTCTGTCATCACTCACTGTCCCCTACAACTAAGTGAATTTTCAATCTAACTTTAAAAAAATTCATTTGTCCCATCTGCATTTGCCTTCTTTATAACTCTCCCTGGTTGGACGGTGTCAAAGGCAATGTTGAAATCCAATTAAACGACATCTCCACCCTTCCTGGTCCCCTCCCTCTCCCTTTCCCCTCTACCCATCTCCTCCTCCCCATCCTCCTCACGCTCTCTAACCCTCCTGCTCCCCCTCTCAAACTCCACCCCACGATCGGTGCAGCGAAATTCATGGTTACAATGTATGAAATTATTTCCGATGCTTCATCCCAACTTCAGCGCCCGTGTATCAGTTGGTTAAAGAGTCCGTTCTGTAGCCGGGAGGTGCCGAGAGCTGCCATCCATCTTATCTCCCTTTGATCGGTTACAACATCCCAGCCAGGGGGAAAGTATCAACAGTTGAGGTGAAAATTTCCACTGATCGAAGCCTTCGATGCAGTATGTTCATTAGAGGGAAATAAAAGATCAACATAAGTCCATGATAAATTTCAGCACTCAATGTAGCTGGTGGGACTGCAGCCGTTCAAGAAGGCAGCACTTCACCACCTTCTCAAGCGATCTAAGGATGGACAGTAAATGATGGCCCAGCCAGCGAAGCCGACATCACGTGAATGAATAAAAACAAAACTTAATTTTCTTCCACATGTTCAGCTATATTGAACGAGAAGGTGGTGGCTTGAAGAGAGGCCAAACCCCCAGGAAAGAAGGACTGAATGATCAATGTGAACGCACAACCGTCAGGAAAGGCGCAGGGGAGCGAGAAAACGTGAAGGTCTTGTATTTCCAAATCGATTAACTGCACTATAATATGCCATTGCCATAATTTAGAAAGTGACACCCAATTCACTTCTTGATTTAAACGTTGGTGACATCATATTTTCCCGCCACCAAGAACAATTGACTCGTTGTCTTCATTGGAAATCCATTCCCCCCATCCCTATTGATTTGTAACTTCCTGATGTCATATCTGGAACTGAATCTCGCTCCTGAACGGACGTCAGCATTCAAAACATTGAGCGCCCAGTGCAGCATTTCGGGTAAGCGCTGGTCTTATGGCATTGTGACTGAAAACTAATAATCTACCAATCCAGAGTAAGGCTTTGTGGACCGGCTTTCGAATCCTGCCGTAGTAGATGCTGGTGTTTGAACTAAATAAATGACAGGAATTAGAAATCTATTGATGCCCATGAAGCCATTGTCACAAAAACCCACCAAGTGCACCAATACCCATTAAGGAAGCAAGCCTGCTGTCTTCCCCTGGTCTGGCCTACTTGTGTTTCCACACCCTAGTTTTTATTTTTAAAAATGATTTCTGATTTGGCTCTTGATTGGCTTAGATATTCCAATTCTTCAGACCAGAGGAAATCGTTTCTCTGCTGTGATGCTGGGTGTTATTTTGTTTAAATGCTTTTTGAAAATATGGTGGTATTCTGCAAATAAGGCTGTGTGTGCGTGTGGTTGATCATGATTAATTAAAATGTGGGAGGTTAATAAAAAAAAGCTTGCCTGTGAGCGCTGAGGGATAAACCGTGTTCGGTGCATGCATTTGTTATGATTGTTTGGATTTAAAAGTAAATAGGTTGGATTTAAAATGTATTTTATGAGATAAGTGGAGACTTGGTATATCAGCTGCTGTTTTTCGAAGGGAAGTTTAGAAGTGACAAGGAACTTTTGGAACTTGCAAAGTTTTCAAAGCATAAAATGAGCAAGGTATTTTAAATTATTTTGACCCAAATGAACGACAGGAGGCGAACATAGATTTTTTTTATATTTGGAGAGTTAGCATTTCCTTTTTAATAGACAGGCGCATCAACCAATGAAGTCACTGTGTTGGCAGCACGGAGACATGTCTAAATCCAAACTTATCAATTGCATCAGTGAATTTTCCTACACGCAGCAATGGGAATTGTTGACACATGGTGAGGACTTTCCAACAGAGCGAATTTTCTGACCCAGCAGTTGATACAGCTGAGTTATTTAAAATACCAGAGGGAAATTTTCATCAACTGTCATTCCTATATTTTAAGTGCTATGTTCGAGAGTTCCAAATTGAGGATTGAGACCTTCGGTGGATGAGAGATTTTCATATTAAACTGAGTGAAACATTTCATTAAGTTACAACACATTAACCACAGATAAATGGCTACAAATTACAACTGCCATAAGCTTTATCAAATTCCCAAACTAACAACGATTAATGCAACAGCCAGCCGTTGGCTTTATGCAGACACCAGGCAAAGCATGTTCACCTTACAAACTCAAAGTGAAGTTTATTACACTTTGGTTCCTTCCCAGACACAATGGCAGGCTCACAAGTTTTGATCTTACATTGTCTTCGTCCTGTACACACAAAACTGCTGTTTGTTATATCCAGCACATCTCAAAGAATCTAAATTCTCATTGTATTATCAGCCAATTTGAACGCCACCACTCCTCACAATATAACCACATTCATAGCACCAAATTTATTAGTATTATAAATATATCGCCTGGCCTCTGCTAGCTAGATGTCATATTTCACTCCCTTTTTGAATGCTCTATTCAGCAAAATACAAAAGCACTCTACCTTTCTTATAATCTCAAAATTAATATACACCAAAGCGCCCAGACGAGCTGGCTTTAAGCCAATTGAGTCACACCAGCAGTAAAACGCTCTATTTACAAAAAATAATAACTTCCAATAATATGCATTAATAGCTTCATGACACGATTGATCGAAAAGAGCGTTGTAGCCCACACACGAAAACTCATCAATTCACCGCTAACAGGGCGAAGCATGAGCAAGACCACCAATTGGATGCCATTCAAAATCGCACACAGGTATCATTTTTAATGGCACATTTCCGCATTGGAGAAATCTCACGCTGCTGCACCAGTTCACACCTCTCAACGCCTTGTCATCCGAAATATTTTCCACTCCCTGTGCCTGTCCGCTTGACACTGGAGCGAATGAAAGGTCATGGAGGTGATACTTAAAGTCATCCTATCTCGCCACAAATGACGCCTGGCGCGCTGAGCATGTCGAGAATACGTTTTTTTTTATTGCACATTACATCGAGGTAAGAAGAGGGGATTCAATCGCATAACATTTTAAAGCTGTTGAGAGAATCCACTTTTTACACAAAATAAATTCTGGAAATGTACGACACATTCCACAAAAGGAAGCCGGATTTCGATTTTTGGCTGCAGAAAATGAAATCTTTTACACAAATTGACATTCTAACTTTCAAAGTGGATGCTTTCACACTTTCTCACCACCAAGAACAAATGAGATAGTTTCTTAAACCCTAAATCCAACCGCATCAATTTGGATCCTCCCGCTGTCATTTCTGGAACTCAATGCGGCTCCTTAATTAACATTTTCTTCAACATATTCAGGAGCCCGTGCAGAAACTCGAGGCCACGACATAGTGAGAAGTAGGTGGCAGTGAGAAGATTGATGAAGAGGAGGCAAAGTGACGGAGTCTGTCTGCCGGTCTTGGGAATGTTCTGAAGAGGGTGGATTTGTTTGGAAAGGAATGTCAAATAAAACAGTTTAATGTCTGTTGTGAAACACCACAGAGCGCTGTGTCAACGTATTTATTCACAACTCCGATAGCTCAGTCGGTAGAGCATTGGACTGTTAATCTCAGGGTCCAAGGTCCAAATCCCTGGTCGGGTGCTACTTGAGAGGCTGAAGCCTCTCTGAACGTGCCAACAGGAAGTTTAACTATTCCGTGAATGGGCGTGTCGAAAGGTCAGTTTAATTACGGTTGTTTGTCGTTATTATTTTAGCATTTCCTTAGGCGTATGCATGTGTTTACAATCTTTCTTGTAGCAATAGACGCTTAATTTCACTTTTATAAAAACATCTTGAAACGCTTAATTTCACTTTTATAAAAACACCTTGAGACTCGATATTCTCATTACTACGGAAACGAAAGCCTGCATCTCGAAATTGCAAACATGCATTATGACAGTTGTTTCATATTGCCCTCTGAGTTTGAACAACTCAGCCTTTACCATCGGCTATGTCTTAATAATTGGCCATGGTTTTGTCCACCCGTGAGACTCTGAAAGGCAAATATTTCCGGCTGATTTTCCTGATTTAGAAGTGGCTTTGGAGTCAAAATCTTTTCACCTTTTCTCCGTTTGAGTAGCTTCAATCGTTTTCTCTCTCTTGCAGAGTGTTGATCGACACTTCCCAAGCGTTTTTTAATGCCTTTAGACTTTGCTCTTGATTGGCTGAGATATTCCCTTTCCTCAGGCTCTGGGAAAAGGGTCATTCTCGGCATTTAAGCATTTAACAGTTAAGACAGAGTGAACAATGCAATCATTATCGGTCTTAAGCAAATAGGAAGAAACATTGTGCAAATCGTGCTCCTAATTAACCCATGAAAAAGCGGAACGGTGCTGCTGAATCTGTAAATTATCCACCTCAGGTCCACACAAGTGGTGTTGCTCTGATGAATGTCCGTAAGAATATGAGAAACACGGCCAGGAGTAGCATCCATTGGCCTTCATGGCTGTTCCAAAGTTCAATATGGTCATGGCTCATTTTGTAGAATTAAGTACAAAACTGCAAATGAACTTAAATAAATAGATTTTGAGAGATAAGTAACTGAAAGGACAATCGCTAGGGACTGTCACCCTGGCTGTCAAAGTCTGAAAACAAGGTGTCAATCATGATCACCGAGACGAGGGAAATGTTTTTGTTCAATGTCTTTTGAACGTTCTGAATTCTAGACAGGGAGAACTGCATATGTTCGCTGATTATAAAGGAGACTGAAGTCGATATCTCTCGGTCTCCTGTCAGAACAAAGGGACATGAGGAGAGTTTAGGAATTTGACATTGACATAGGAGATGAGCCACGACCATATTGAATGTTGGAGCAGTCCTGATGGGCAGCACACGCTGTTTCTTTTCCTGATATTTTTCAGACATGGGTCAGATCAACAAGCAGGTCATGTTGACCTTGAAGCAGAAAGAGTGCAAATTCCATTTTTAGGTGGGTTAATCGGTAATATAATTTGCCAATGCGGGCTCCGATTGTTTGAAATGTATTAAAATGAAGAGCAGACTGATGGAGATGTCTTTGGTGTCAAAGTTGTGAAATAGGGAGAAAAATATTCAGCCTGTCCTGTAGATCACAAAGGTCTAGACCAATCAAGGCTCCAGTCAGGGCGCAGTTTTTACAAAAAAAATATTCGCTGTAGATTTATAATATACTGGTAGAAATAAATCAATTGCAACAACACTTTGACAACCTTCGGCCAACATGTTTAAGGGTACACCATTTGTGTACTTTGAGGCTGCAGGTATTCTTAGAACTCAGAACTCGAAACTTTTTAGTCTGTTTCTCTCTTCACAGATGCTATTAGACCTGCTGAGTTTTTGCAGCATTTCCTGTGTTTTATTTCTCAATTTTCCAGCTTCCGCAGTGTTTTACTTTAATACAAGGATCTATATCTATCCACCTTAAGATTAAAAGTCTGCTGTTCTACCAGCTGAGCTATTCCTGCAAAGTCTGCCTAATCTTTGGCATTCTAGATGCGGAACTGCGGATGCTCATGATTATATTTAAGTCAGTGAGGGTATTTACCGGGGTTCGGTCAGATCAAAGGGATATGAAAATTAATCAAGAAAGGGCAATTGTGACAGACGATGATTCATGAAGATATTGAATGTGGGAGCAGTCCTGAATGCAAGCCGAGTCTAGGCCTGCTCCCATTTCTGATATTCTTAGAAACACTAAACAGAGCAACAAGCAGGAAGATGTTGATCTAGGGTGGAACGAGTGCAGATTCAGCAGCAGCTTTCTGCATTGTAATCGATTAATTCACTGGAGTTAGCAAACCGCGGCCTTTTGCTGTATCCAGTATGTTGAAATCAAGATTGTGCATTCGAAGAATCGGTCAAACATGTGGAAAGTATGCAAGCTTGTTAAAATCTGGGGTCACCCATTTCACAACAGAGAAGAGGGGATTTTTTTTATCTCTCTGAAGGTTTTGCAACTTTGGAACTCTATGCCGCAGAAGGCGCTGTAGGCAGAGATAGATCCTTGTATAAAAGCAAAACTTCACTGATCCTGGAAATCTGAAACAAAAACAGAAAATGTTGAAATAACTCAGCAGGTCGAATAACATCTGTGGAGTTAAAAGAGTTAACGTTTCGAATCTGTATCACTCTTCTTCAGAGTGGACAGATTCTTGTGCTGAAGGGAAATAAAGGTCACGGGGGATTTGGGAGAGTAGATGGGATTGTGAAGTCCAAAACACACAAACGTCAGAACCATGATCGTAATGAATGAGGGAGCAGGTACAACGTTGCTGAATGCCTAATTCTGCTCCTATTTTGTATGTCCTGAAGAACGGGAAGGTCTCGGCCAATCAATGACCAAGTCAGGATACACTTTGATCTGGCAGAAAGGCTCGCTGGAAATAATCAACACAATTCTCAAAAAAGGATCAAACCTATGAAAACTTGGCGAATATGTGCACTTGTTGGTGCATCCTGAAGCAAACGCTCATCTAATGCATTCACATGGCACGAAAATCGACGTCAACTGCTTGCAGTGCTGCAGCTCACATGAGTTGAACACTCAAATTTAAAGTAAAATCATCTCGCAAATGAGCAATATTTCAGCTGAGACACTGAGCTTCAATGTATGTCAAAAGGTAGCAGATTTTCCCCATATATTGCATTTCATTCCTAGAAACACAGCCTTCACAGTCCATTCCGCGACACGCAGACAAACACCTTTCCATCAGAAATCGTCTTTCTGTCCCCAATCCTCGCTACACCATAATGCCATGCGATATGAAAACTGCTCATTCCCAAAATTCTGCTGTTGGGCCCGCAGTCTTTTGCACGTATTGTTAATTGAGGGACAAGAAGCTGCAGCAAGGGCATCCCGGACGGTGCAAATTGACGCATGATGTATTTAGGGTTGATAGTTTTTTCACCTGGGAAAGTGCGATGTTATTCACTTTGAAATGAAATGGGTGTCATTTGATCGAAATGCATAACTTCGGGCCAGTTATTGGATTTTAGCAGAGCGAGATCTTGCTTCAAACATTGGACGTTTTCCATCTTCCCCCGTGTTTTCTGAACTCATGTCGGTCAATCGATCCTTGCCTTTGGAATTTCGATCTCTGTTCACACTGCCTCATGTCGCCCCTTACACCTCAACATCAAGAAGTGAACTAGCGGCGTTCAGGCAAAGGTGCCGACAGGCAAGATAGCACCTCATGTGTTGGGACATCTTTGGTAAACGTTTGTAAAAATCGAAAAGATAACCTTTAAGTTACACAACCTTAATCAGGGGATTTAAAACCACCACCCGGTGAGGAGTGTAAAGCTAGAGGATGAGCCACGAAGTCACTGTCTTTTGGAGTAGGAATGACAACCAATAGGTTCTATGCCTTTTAAAAAAAAATTATGGGATGTGGGCTTCGCTGGCTGAGCCAGCAACCGTTGCCCATTCCTAATTGTCTCTTGAGAAGGTGGTTGTTAGCTGCATGCTGGAAATGCTGAATTCCATGTGGTGTTGGTAAACCCACAGTGCTGTTAGGGAGGGAGCTCCAGGATTTTGATACAGCGTCATTGACGGAATGACCAATATATTTCCAATCATGTGGTTGAGTAAATTGGAGGGAAATGTCTTTGCTGTCATCTTCCCTTCTATCTGCTGCCCTTGGCCATCTAGATGGCATGTGTTTTGACGTGCTTTGGAATGAGCCTTGGTGAATTCCGGCCAGTGACCCTATTTCTGACATTCCAAGCACTTGAGTGACAAAAAAACTTCAAGATCTCTCCTTCTCTCTCTAAAACTGACATGCGACGCCTGTATTTCCTGCATTTTCCCTTTTCAATTCGATATTCCTTAGAACTGAGGAGAGTGAAACGTGATCTCATTGAGGGACAAAATATTTTAAGTGGCTTGACAGGTACATTTTTGAAGTGTTCCCTATGAGTGGGGATTCAAAAAGTATCAATCTGGGTGATAGGAAAGGAAAGAATGGAGGACAGCTAGCAGTACTGACTAAGGAGAGCTTTGCAGTAGCGGGATGGAAGAATGTTCCACAGGGGTTCAGGACAAAATCTAGTTAGCCAGAGATTAGGAACTTAAATGTAAAATCACGTTGTTTGGTGTACATTTTAAGAAATGGGAAGGATATAGAAAACAATTCTGCGCAGAAATAATGGAGAAGATGAGTGAGGTTTATAACGTAGTTGTAATCAGGAATATAATTATCCTAATATCGACAGAGACAGTAAATGGCATAGAGAGGCAACAATTCCTTGAATGTAGACGAGGCAGTGTTCGATTGCAAAATGTTTACAGTCCAATGACAAACGATAAAATTCTCAGACTGGTTCTTGAAACATGAAGTAGGTCATGTGGATCAAGCATCAGTAACCGATTATTCAGAGGGCAATGCTTCGTGATCTCTTGAGGTTAGGTTGGCTACCAAAATAGACAAAGGACAATGCAAGTATCATGAGATCACTGGGTGAATGCCAACTGAAAAGTGATAAGAAAGGATCTGGTCAGGTAAATAGGAAACAACAATTAGCTGTCCAAATGATAACACAACAATGGTCTGCATTTAAAGATGAGATACTCCAAGTGCAATCAAGGCACATTCCTACATAAGGTGAACGCAGATAAATTAAACACAGATATTCCTGGATGCGAAAGTGTTAGAGATTGAGTGGAAGCAGAAAAAGTGTGCTAAGGCCTGCTGTCAGGTAAATAATGTGATCCGGAATCAAGCTGAATATTGAATGTTCAAAGGGGAACTGAATAAGCAAAAATGAGAAGCGAACAGAGAGTATGAGAAGAGACTGGCAGCTAACACAAAATAGAATCCAAACATCAACTTAATAACAAGAAATGGGTGGTTAAAGGACGAATAGGTTCGATATGGTGATTTATACATGGAAACAGGGCCATGGTAAACAGGTATTCAATGAATACATTGCATCTGTCTTCAGCAAAGGAGAAGATGATGCCCAAGTGTTGTTAACGAAGTGGTATTTAAAACACTGCAAGGGTTTGGCATTTATAAAGTGGAGGCATTGGTGAGCCTGTCAGAACTTAAAATTCATAAAGAAAAAGGACATGATCACTTGTATCCAAAGATAATGAAAGAGGGGAGAGTGAAAATTGCAGAGGCACTGATCCGAATTTCTTAATCTATCGTTGGTGGTGCCAAATGACTCAAGAATTACAAATGCTAACCATGTTTCTCAAAAATAGGCGATCAGGTCTGCCCAGCCTTTACAGGCCAGTCAGTTTAACCTCCGTTAAGTGGAAGCTTTTAGAAATGACAATTCAAGGCAACATTAATAGTCTCTTTTAATTTTGGGTTAATTAAGGAAGCAAAAAAGATTGGTTGAAGAAAAAAAAATATTTTTTAAACAACTTTCCTGACTTTTTTGATAAGGTAACTTTGTGATCAGTGAGGAAATAAGTACATTTTCTTTTCCCCCCCGAACCAAAGTAAACCCGAAAGAAATATTCGAAGAGTCAACATTTCTCTCTTTATAAATCAGGGCTCTCAGAATCAAGTATTCTCTCAGAAACATGGAATCGCTTTCTCAAAAACCGGGATAGCTCCAAACGAGACACCTTCCAGGTCCAGGAATCTATATATAAAAAGAAAATCGGGATTCAATCCCACTAGACCACTTGATTATCTGACAAATCAAGATTCTCTTCCCATCAGTCTAGGGTGACCTCAAAGATTCGGATCCTCTACTTTCAAATCCAAGATCATCCCTGATTATTTTTTAAGTCATGGCTCACTTCATTCGGCCATTAGGTGAAGCCAAAAATGCATATTTCCCTCCTGAAGAAGAGCTATACAACTCGAAAGATTAACTTTTCTGCTCTCTCCGCAGATGCTCCCAGACCCCTCCGGCGCGTTTACAGAACTTTCTGTTTTTATTTCATATTCCCAACATCCGCAGCATTTTGCTTTAATGTTGGAAATTTCAGGATTCACTTCCGTTTGCTGTACAGGGTTATTTCCAAGAAAATATGATTTGAATTCCCCTTCAAGTCCCTGGATATTCTCTGCTGTACCATGGCTAAAAGAGAGACTGAACTTTTTTGAAATATTACCACATAGCCCACCCAACTCCACCATCGGGATGTGCTGGGGTCTCCAGCGTGAAAAATTAATATACAATCAAGGAACAAGAGTAGGCCATTTCGCCCCAGGAATATGCTTTTGTCTTCAACAAGAACATGGCTGGCTGATAGGACCCTCAAATCTGCATTCTGGCCTAGCTCCATTAACATTTCACCCCGTTGCTTGACAATAATCTATCCACCACCGCTTCAGGAATAATCAAAGTCTTCACTGCCACCGCCATTTCGGGAAGAGAGTTCCATAGTCTCACTGCCTTCTGAGAAAAAAACATGCCTCATCTCCGTTTAAAAAGAATGACCCCCTTTTTTTAAACAGTGGCCCTTATTTCTAGATTCTCCCACAAGAGGAAAACCCTCTCAAATCCACACCGTCAATGCTCCTCATGATCTTATACGTTTCAATGAAGTCGCCTCTTACTCTTGCAAACTCGACCGACTACAAACCAAAGCTGTCCAACCTTTCCTCACAAGACAACCCGCACATTCCAAGTGTTAGCCCGGTAAAACCTCACTGACATGCTCCGAACTCATTTACATCCTTCCTTCATGATGGTGACAAATACTGTACACTGGATCCTGGAGATTCCCGCTGTGAAATATGAAGTGCTTCTTTCCCGTCCCCCACACCAGCACCTCCCATAGAGGTCTAATCGTGGAGGTGAACAGGATGGGGTGAAAGATCACCGGGGTGAAATGTCAACAAATGAATTTGCACCCAGCAACAGGTGTGAGATTGGGGCAGGTGAAGGAGGGTCTGTCCGCCGTTCTCCACACCTCTTCCTTCTCTTTCACCACCACCACCCTGGTCCGCTGGCCTTCAGGGCGGATCAACATTCACTCCACGCTCCCTGCCCCTACCCCTTTTTTCTGTGGAAAGCCGAAGCCTGGAGGCACTGGCTAGCGCAACGCTGATTAACAGCCTCCCTTGCACTGATATCCGACCTCCCCTACCACCATTCGCCCAATGACACAGCAGAACCCAGGCTGTCAATCAGTTCTGTTGAAGGGTCATGTGGACTCGAAAGGTCAACTCGTCTCTTCTCCGCCGATGCTGCCAGACCTGCTGAATTTTTCCAGATAATTCTGTTTTTGTGTTGTCAATCAGAGAGCCCCGCCCCCCAGTCCGACCCGATTACCGACCCGATTACCGACACGACAATTGCGGGACCACCCTAAGAGAGCTGGGTGAATTGATGAACTCTGACTGACCTGTTCGAAAATTAGCAGTTCAAAGCTTTTCAGCTGGCAGTGTGCCGCAAAAGATTATTGGTTCTTTACAATTTTGGTCGCATTTCAGCAGCTCGTCTTTCGCACCGCATTTGCAATATAAATATCAGCCCGTCAGATACACCCTCCTTTAATTAGCAACAAATGGAACAGTCCATGGATGTGGATCCAACCATTTAAAGAAATAGGATTGCACTTATAAAAGTGCAGTTGCAATCTCTTCACATGCTTTTTACCTGCTATCTCCTTAAAAGTTTATGCACATTGATTACTCCGAATTTATTTTGGACAACATACGTTTCGCTAAATCTGGATTATTTCAATGCCTTCGCTACACTTTGCAAATTGCAGGCACAGTTACCCCTCCTGAATTAAACGAGGATTGTTTCACAGAATAACAGGAGAGCGGGAGATGAATTGGAATGACCCATCTTACAGGTAGGGGCATAATGCCAGGCTATGACTACTTTCATTCAGATTTTCCACGGAATATTAAACAATAAGAGCTGTTACATGAACTTTTATTTAATATTAGCATTTTCGAGAACATCTAATCCAAATATGAAGTGGTGGCAATAACGATTTTTTATATTTTCCTGAAACCTTCCCATCCCCGCAAATACGAGTTGAGAATGACTCTGTTGCACTGACAGAGGGGGTTCACGTGACGTAACGTTGCCCATCCCCCACCCAAACTCCCACCATGCATTAATTGAAGACAATAATATGCAGAGACTCAGCATCAGGGTTTCTCTGATTTTCTGTTGTCTTTTGTTTCCCTGATTTTGGTACTATTCACACCTTAAGCTTGGAGGTATGAGGGCACTTCGCCAGGTATGAAAGTGGATTTAAGGCCACTATCAGATCAGCCATGAATGGCAGAGCAGGCGCCATGTAACAAATACCTTACCCCGGCTCCAATTGCTTAAGCTTCTGTTTCCACGGGACGGTGGTGTCGTGTTAATGACACTGAGCTGTTGATCCCGAGACCCAGGCTAACGCTGCAGGGAAGTGGTGGAGTTTAGTGGCAGGCGGTGGAATTTAAATTCACCTCCTCAGCTGCCTTGTGCAAAAGTACAAGTTTTTAGCTGCTTCTCTTAGACATCGCGCAACGTTCCAAAACTAAGAAGGTTCAGAAGTCAATACTCCAAAAATAAATGCTTCTAATGTGAATGAAGGCTATCTGGAAGGGGTGCAGAGTTGATTTACTAGGAGTTGACTGGGATGAAACTTTTAAGGTATGAAGAGAGCTTGGGTAGACTTGGGTTGTTTTCGTTGGAGAGAGATGACTAAGCGGCGACCTGATCGAGCTGTAGAGGGTTATGAGAGGCATAGACATGTTGGTGTGGGAGCAAATGCTCCCTTCTGTTCAAGGGTAAGTCACGAGGGACATATGTTCAAGATGAGAGGCAGGAGATTTAGGGGGAATGTGATGAAAAATATTTTTATCCAGAATGTGTGACGGTCTGGAATACACTGCTGGGAAGGTGGTGAAGGCGGTTGGCCTCACATCCTGGATGAATACTGGCACGCCATAACATTCAAGGCTATGGGTCAAGTGCTGGTAAATGTGATTAAGTAGGTAGGTCAGGAGCTTCTCGTGTGTTGGTGCATACTGGATTGGCTAAAGGGCCTTTTCTGCACTATGATACTGTGAATTCTAAACAAAAGCAGAGTTTGATGTGGGTATGACAGGCATGTTCAGAATTTGATGCTCCTCTCGTTTTAAACTCCTCTAGCCCTAGCAACCCACTCTGTATCTCAAAAACTCTCCACCTGCTATAAACCACACTGTGGCTGTAGCCTCATTTAGCCCCTACAACCTACTGCACACATTCCATGCCCCTGTCTTTCTATACTCTTCAAGCTCATAAAAACAAAGACTCCTGAGTCCTCTTCTAAATGCTGAAACTCCTTCATATCTCTGTAAACTCCGCCAGCCACAAATCATCCCCCAACCCATGTCTTTCACCTCCTCTAGCACATACAGCCCTCGGTACTGCAATACAATCATCCAGACCCTGCCTGTTTCTGGGAACCTCATCACTCCCTAATATCTGACCTATAACCACAGCCATTCAGCCTCTACAATAATTCCTAACTCTCTTACATCCTCCAGCCACTAATACCTCAGCTACCTCTGTCACCATTTCCGAATCGTTCTCCAACTGCTACAGTGCTCCCAATGCCTATAACTTCGTCTAGCCCTACAAACTCTGTGCCTCCGTAACCACCTCCATCCCATAAAATTCCCTGTTAAATCTGTAACCGCCCTGCGATGTAACCACTTTCAGCCCTTTGAACCCTCTGCACCATGCAACCAAACACTTATACACGTTAGTTTCCCTATAAAAATCTCCTGTCCTTCAAAGCTTTCTATCTCTGTAACCTCCCCCAGTCATTATCTCTGGAATCTCCTCCATCCATATCGACACCCCCTATCTCTGCGATCTCATCCAGCATATAACAAACCTCCCCATATCGGTATCCTGTTGCAGCCCATTAAACCCTCCCTAAATCTGTACCCTCCACCAGCACCTACAACTGTCCCCTGCCTGAAAACTTTTCCTGCCACTACAACTCTCCGTAATTTTGTAATCTCCTCCAGCAGCTACCACATTTACTTTCTCTAAAACCTCCACCAGCCCAAAACCAAACTTTTCTCAGTAAACCCCTCCAGGGCCTACATCTCCCCCTATTTAAATAACCCCTCCCATTCCTGCACCCCTTCCTATCTTTGGGAGCCTCTCCAAACCCCACAGCAGTTTCTATCTCTGTAACATCCTCCATCTGCTGCAACCCTGCTTTTTCTGTTACATCTTCCAGCCCGACAAACCCCCAAGTCTGAAATCTCCTGCAGCCTCTACAACCATTCCGATCTCTGTAAACTCCTCCAGCCCCTACAATCCCTACAATTCTCGCAATTTCTGTAATCTCATCCAGCCTCTGGAACCTTGCCTATCTCTGTAATTTTTGCCAGCCCCAACAACGTTTCTTAACTCCGTGAGCCTCTCCAGCAACGAAACACATGACAAAATCTGTAAGCTCTTCCAGGCATTATTATCCTCCCTATATCTGTAATCTCCTTCACCACCTCCAACTTTTCCCATATTTTTAATCCCTCCATCCCCTACAAACCTCCCTAACTCTGTAGCCCCCTGCAGCCCAACAACCCTTCCAACTTCTGTACCTCTTCCAGACACTGCAACGCTCGCTATTTCTGTAACATCCTCCAGCCCTGACAAACTTTCCTATCTCTCTTTCTCCTGCAGCTCCTCCGAGCCCCATATCTCCGTAACAACCTCCAGCTCCCACAACCATTCCAAACTCTGTACCTCCTCAAGCCTCCACAGCCTAATTGCTCCCCTGATTCTGCAAACGACTTCAACCCTCTCAATAACTGCAACTTTCCTTTCACTGGCATCTTTCGATACGCAACTTGGCTGCAACATTTTCTATATTACAATATCTACATTTTTGAAAAAAGCCTTTAAATTTTGTTTTTTTCTTTTTGCAAATTCTGTTTCGTGACATGCATTTTTTTTCATATTAATCTCTTGCACAATTACTCCCTCAAGACATACTTTCTCAAAAATCACAAAATAACAGGAAGGAATTTTATTTTTCCATTACTTAGGCTGGATTATGTACAGTAGTAAGTAAGGCACAATGGTTCATTGTTTTTGTCACTGGCCTGATATCCAGGTTTCAGAAATGTAGTGGCTTTTTTACTGTATAGTATGGTGAGTGTTATATGACTGCACCAATACTCTACTTTACAATAGTGTAGTGCTTGTGTTACTGGACTAATAATCAAGGGTACTGTGGGGTAGTTCTTTTTCACTTCTTTCCGGGATGGGGGGGTCACTGGTTAGATCAATGTTTGTTGCCCATCCCTAGTCGCCCTTGAGAAGGTAGTGTTGAGCCCCTTCCTTCAACCGTTGCAGTTCCTGCTGTGTAGATACACGCACATGCTGTAGGGGATGCAGCAGCAGGATTGTGAACAAACGATAACGAAGAAACGGCACCAAATTTCCAAGTCAGGCTTGTGAGAGGCCTCGTTGTGGGGAGGGGGGAACTTCCAGGGGGTGGTGCCTTTAACAATCGCTTACATTTGAAGCACTTGCCATTATTGATCAAGGAATCCACACTGTCTAATGAACAAAAATAAACGAAGCTGCATCAATTTGAACATCATTAGTTTATTCATCCTAAACACATACCAAAGAAATAGTGTTGTAAGTTTTTGCTCTGTCGAATGCAGTTTGATTAATCAGGTGTTAAAAGTAACCTGATGGTGTGTGTTCGATCTGTTTGCCAAACAGAACAAAGGTTTCCGTGCAAATGGAATCACCCTTTTATATAAATTTATAAATGCATTGACACATCAAGCATGCACATTCATCTATACCTGACCTGTCAAACAGGAAACATCTACCGACCTCATTAGACATAAACGTAAGTAACTGTAAAGCTGCAGCCAAAAGGTTAGCCGAATTAAAAAGAAAATCACTGATACATTTTGAAAAAAATTTCAATATTTGGGACTTTATCCCTGAATTGAGTACGTCACCAGCGCTGGAGTACAACTTGAGTGAAGGACAGTTTGGATTTTCAGTGCAGGAAGGTCAACACAGATAATTCTCATCAGCATCCACCCTATGCAGTGGCGACAAGACTTCCCTTTTTTCAAACATCAAACCACTAGCAAGACAGGTCAGAATTCCATTTGCATTCTTAATTGCCTGTTGCACCTGCATGCTAACTTTTGGTATTTCCTGCACAAGAACAGCCTAGGCCTTCTGTGCTGCACTTTTTTGGATTCACTCTCCATTTTAATCATAACCTGTTTTTTGATTCTTCTTACCAAAGCTCATGACCTCACACTTTCTTACGTTAAACTCCAGCTGCATTTTTTGTGCCCATTCAGCCTGTCACTACACACTTGCAGATTCATTATGTCCTCTACAGAACATGCCCTTCCGCTTATATACAGTACTCCCTATCTGTGCATCTTTCACAAGCTGAATTCTCTTTCTCACTTTGCTCTTTATCCATCAATTTTTTTTTGAGGCTGAAATAATAAAAACAATTAGTTTTTCATTCATTGTTACTTTTAATTCCTTTCTAATTCGTGGTTTCCCATTTGGAAGATCACAATCGTTTTATATTGGACATAATAAAGTCCCTTAAACTTCACAAATCCTTTCGCCCTTTGACAGAGCAGAACTTGAGTATTAATGGAAAAGGAGCTTTTTCTTGAACTCTCCTTTTTCAGCAATATAGTCCTTTAGGATATGTGTCGTCTTAATTATGTCTTTATCCTCATTAATTATATTCCAACTCCCGTTGTCAACTTAAGTCTCCAGATGGTGAATGGTCATGTTATCCGAAACTCTAACCACTTTCCTGAAAAGTTTTCCAGTTTTGGGGATTTTTCTGTCGGTAATTACGGAGGAGATACATCGCATTGTGACGTGAATCTCCAATTTCTTGTTTAAGCAGAGACTTTTAAGAATCAGTGATCGAGCAAAAACACGGACTCAGTGTTTTTTGTCACCTGTCGGCCTATCGAAACACAGTGAGTTACAGAGCATGTCCTCAACAACCATTTCACAGTAATTCATGTTCCTTGTGGGCGTCTTTGTGAATGTTGAAAGGGAGCAACCAATTGTTGGACTTTATCATCATCAACTCCCGCTGCCTCTCCACGCTATTGGCATCCAGTGGAACATATATCAGAAGAAAACAAAGAAAACTGCGGATGCTGGAAATCCAAAACAAAAACAGAATTACCTGGAAAAACTCAGCAGGTCTGGCAGCATCGGCGGAGAAGAAAAGAGTTGACGTTTCGAGTCCTCATGACCCTTCGACAGAACTTGATTTCGAGTCCAAGAAAGAGTTGAAATATAAGCTGGTTTAAGGTGTGTGTGTGTGGGGGGGGGGGGGGGGGGGGGGGGGGGGGGGGGGGGGGAGGAGAGAGAGAGAGAGACAGAGGTGCTTGTGTGGACAAACAAGCAGTGATAGAAGCAGATCATCAAAAGATGTCAGTGACAATGGTGCAGTGACCATTGTCACTGACATCTTTTGATGATCTGCTTCTATCACTGCTTGTTTGTCCACACAAGCACCTCTGTCTCTCTCTCTCTCTCTCTCCCCCCCCCCCCCCCCCCCCCCCCCCCCCCACACACACACACACACACACCTTAAACCAGCTTATATTTCAATTCTTTCTTGGACTCGAAATCAATTCTGTCGAAGGGTCATGAGGACTCGAAACGTCAACTCTTTTCTTCTCCGCCGATGCTGCCAGACCTGCTGAGTTTTTCCAGGTAATTCTGTTTTTGTTTTATATATCAGAAGAATATTTGCTTGATTCACTTCGCCGGGAAGGTAGGAAGGGGCTGGGAGGAACGTACCATTGGCTAATGTGAGCGAGGCAAATACGGTTCTTAAGTTTAAAATGCTTTCATCAATTAATTCACGTACATACCTCTCCAGCACCCACGTGGAAAAATATTTGTAGCAGTTAGAATTCAAACTGGCGGAATAGATCAAAACCATAAATGTTAATTGCGCTCTCTGGGATGTTTCAATTTCGCCAGCTGTCGGCTGAAACAGAGCACACACGCCTCCCTGAATACTGACAAAAATCCTCAGCAAGTTTAAGTCTCATCAGTTTAATTGCTCACTGACATCACGTTGCTAAGGCTAACAGCTGGAGGTGATGTGCGCTTCCTTCTCATTTTCCTCCCCGCCTTACATCTTCCCCCCCACCCCCCCCACCCCCTTTCATTCTCCATCTGGACTGAGGCACTAATATCGACTTGACATTTGTCCATGAACCTAACCCCGTCCTGTCCTCTTGCCATCTCCTTCCCAGTCTTCATTGAGGCTGTTTGGAGCCCGAATTAGGCTCCTCTCGCACCGGCAAGTCGAAATCAAAGCCCAAGCAGGACATGGCATGTCGGAAATGGTGGATTTGGCGGTGTTGTGGTACAGTATTAATGACCCCCAGGCCTCTCCCGGCCTCGCGCAACCCGGGTAGTTGTAACTTGCCACACCAGGGTGTTGTCTAGCCTGGGCAGCCCTGCTCCCGCCGGGCCTCAGCGGCGACGCTCAGCATCGCCCAGAGGGACCGTCCCGCCACCCCACACATAACAATGAATTTCAGAAAAGTTCAGAAAACTTCTGCACAACACCCCTTATCCTGCCACTTTAATGTATCATCTAGGGACTCGAATAAACTTGTCAAACACGATTTTCCATTCATCAAATCGTGTTGGTTCTGCCGGATTGCAACGTGATTTTTGTCAACATCCTGCTAGTATCTCGTTAATGTTCACGACTGTTATACCAATGATGGATATTGGACTAACTGTCCTATTGTTTCCTGCTTTCAGTCACCATTTTTTTCAATAATGGCGTTATACTTGCAGTTTGCCAAATCCTTGGGATATTTGAAAAGGTTATGGAATTCTGGAAGGTTGCGACTAGCTCAGCAGCCATTTCTTCAAAGACCCTAGAATGCTGGCTATCAGTTCCAAGGGAAATGTCAGCCGCAAGTCCCACTAGTTTTCATAGCATTATCTCCTCTAATTACAATGATGTTTTCTGATTACCTCTCTCCTTCTTTCCGCCTGCTGCTCTAATTTTCCTAGGATGATTTTATATCCTGCACCATGAAGACAGGAAAGCAATACCGCCTCAATATCTGCGCCATTTCCCCGTATTTACTCTCCAGTCTCAATCTATGAAGGGTCAGCAAAATCTTCGCTGCTGTTTTCCTTTCATACCTACTTGCAGAAGATTTCACTGTCTGTGTTATGTTTGTATTCGTTGTTGTTTACCCCTTATTTTGTATTGTTGCAAAGTGCTCAGATGAGTGCAAGGCAAAAAGCTTTGACATGTCCCTTTTTTCACCAATGCTCATGTTTCAAATTTTTCCCCGTTTTTTTCTCTCATAACTTAATTTCTAACTGTTCATTAGCCGCCTTTCCTGCTTTTCCAACACGTTTACAAATCTCTGGCCTACCACTAAACTTTGCAACATCATACAATTATTTATAATTTCAATGAGATGCCATCCATAATATCCTGTGTTAGCCACGGATGGTGAATCCATCCTGGAGACACTTTATTCCTCAATGCAATGTGTTCTTGCTGAAAGTTGTGATATATCTCCCTAAATGGCGCTCATTGCTTCTCTGGTGTCTTACATTTTAACTTTAGTTACTTTTGTCAAGTCTGTTTTCATAACCTAATAATTGCCTTCACTTAGCTTTAAGACACTAATTCCAGACACAACTTTCAAACGGGTTGTTTTTAGGACATCACAGAGTGTGACAGATGAAACTAGCACACCCCACACCAGAACTGAAACTTCTAAATAAAAGTGCATCCGGACGGAACAATGTTCTCTGCAGAAAGATAATAAAGATAGTTCAAAGGGATTTAAAGTCTCTGATATGGATAGCAGACTGCAGTTTCAATGGTGCTGTTTGCTACTCATTACAATGTTTAACATGTATTCTTCGGAAATAATATTGGAAATGCACTTTTATAAATATATTTTTCTAACAAATATTTATGAACGCAAGACAGAACCAATGTTCCTCAGTAGCTTCCTGTTTTCACATTCACCTCCGTGCCTGTGACGAGTTAATGTGGCTATCTCGGTTTAGATACGAATCAGCTCTGTGCGCCTGCACTTCTGCAGAAATTTGCTACAAGGAACCAATTTATGCATTGCAACACTTTCCGCACGTTGTCAATAGCAACCGAACCACAGTCACTTCTTTCAGAAAGCTGCACATCTTTCTTTGCTGGCAGTGAACATGAGAGCACGGTGTGAAGTTGGGAAAATTCCCCTCCCTCCATTCTCCCACTCCCACCATCTCTGCTCTCTCCCTCGCATTCATTCATGAAATTATTTGCCATAAATATCCAGATTTTAAAGTCCACAGATAGAAGCCTGCCGACATTGGAGGCTAAGCCAAGAAACAAACAGCACAGCAGCAAACTCGTTGGTCCGTTGACCTTGTGTCCGTTTAACATCACAGTTTGTTATAAACCTAAGGCCCGAAATGTGCGAGCCATTGCTGTATTGGTGCCGGGGTGCTGATCATCTGAACTCCAGCTATCCGCCATTCATAATCCTTAGGAAGAAAATTCACGGCTCTTTGGGAATTTTGATTTATATTTCTAAAAAGCTATGAAAGTGAAAAGCCGTTTAAGGGATATGGGTACCGCAAGGCCAAAGGCGTCGTGAGCTGCATTCAGAAACCGCTCTCATGCACTGAGATCAGGTGCTCCACGGTTCTGCTGGGGCTTCCCTGGATCCATTTTGATGCATACCTCAGAACCAACCACATTTCCATGTGCTCTTCTGGCATCACAGGGAGACCAGGCGAGGCAAACATGACAGATGTCCTTAATGGTGGATCACTAGAGAGGGAACAGATCATGGTTTCATATTGTCAGTATTAAACAGTATTCCTGTCCTTAACTGGTACGGGCTGATATAAAACCTCATTCCCACACAAGTGCCGTATTAATTTTAGTCTTCCCCTGCTCTGTACTGGCCAGCCTTTTGCTTGTATCAAGAAATTATGGAAAGGCAATTATGAAATCATTTCATGAGGATAAAGAAATTATTGGGCGCTTGGAGCCTGAACTGTCTGCTTTGCAATCATTATTGCCCTGAAACTGCCAACAAATTCAAGAAGTCCAGGGTGATTAACTCGTAGAGTCTTAGAGTTATTCATCACAGAAACAGGAGATTTGGCCCTTCATGTTGGTGCCGACAATCAAACAGCCATATATTCTAATCCCATTTTCTAGCACTTGACAGTGTTTATCAGTGTGCTATGACAATTCATGTTCTCATCTAAATACTTGTTAAATTTTGTGAAGGTTCCTGCCTCTTCCACCGCCTCAAGCAGTGTGTTCCAGATTCCTATCACCCTCTGAGGGTGAAGCCTTTCCTCCAAATCCCCTCCTGTCCCTCACGTTAAGGCTATGCCACCTATTTATTGAAAACTCCGCTAAGGGGAAATGTTTCTTTCTATCTAACATATGTATACCCCTCATAAGTTTGTATTGCTCTATCAGCCATCCACCCCCACCCCCCAACCCTCAGCCTTTGCCACTCTAAGGCAGTCAATATCAGCCTGTCTAGTCTCCCTTCAAAGCTGAAATGTTCCAGCCCAGGAAAAGTCCTAATGATACTCCTCTGCTCCCTCTGCAATGAAATCACTTTCAAATAATGTGGTGACCAGAACTGCACGGAGTTCTCTTGCTGTGGCATAGTTAGCATTTTATACAGCTCCAAAATTATCTCCCTCTTACACTCTGTGCCTCAGCTAATAAAGGCAATTATCCCATGGGATGTATTTACCAACTCATCTACCTGTGCTGTAACCTTCAGGGATTTATGGAGTTGAATAGCAAGATCCCTTTGTTCCTCTGTACTTCCTAGAGTCCAGCATTCATTGCGTATTCACTTCTCGTGTTAGTCCTGCCAAAATGCATCACCTTCCACTTATCAGAATTAAATTCCATTTGCCACTGCTCTACCCATCTTACCAGCCTATCTGTGTTATCTTGTAATCTCAGGCATTCCTCATCACTATTGGTGACAGTACAAATTTTCGTGTCCTGTGCGAAATTACTGATCATACCTCCGATATCCATGTCTAAATCCTCAATGTACACTGCAATCATCAAGGGTCCCAGCACGGATCCCTGCGGTATAACATTCAACACAGGCTTCCAATTGCAAAAACAACCTTCGACCGTCACACTCTGCCTCCTGCCACTCAGTCAATTTTGGATCCAATTTGCATAATTGCCCTCAATCGCATGGGCTCTTACCTTCTTGATCATTCTCCCCTTTGGGACCTTGTCAAAAGCCTTAACGAAGTCATGTAGACTACATCAATTGTACTACCTTTATCCTCCTCTCTAGTCACCTCCGGCAAACATTCATTCAAATTTGTTAGACATGGTGTCTGCCTGACAAAGTCATGCTGACTATCCGTAATTAAGCCCTCCCTCGCTAAGTGGAGATTTTTCATGTCTCTCAGAATTTTTGCCAATTGTCACTCTACCACTAAGGTTCGAGTCAATGGCCTATAATCATCCGTCTAACCTCATTGAATAATTGCTCCAGGTTCACATTCTGCCAATATTGTGAGACCTCTCCTGTGGCGAGAGATATTTGAAAATTAGTGTCAGAACGCCTACCATCAGCTTCCATTTTGTTCCTTATCCAATCCTTTATATCCCTTGACATCCAGTGTTCCCGGGAGAATATGGTCCTAACCTTCAGCTTTACCAGAACTTGTGTGGCCCCAAACCCTCACTATTTAGTTTTGAATGGCTCTCCCACTGGTCTGTAGACTTTCCTACATATAGGTGTTCCCAGTTTACATTGACCAGATCCTGCCTTCTCAGATTGAAATCGGCTTCCACCAATTCAGGGCGTTTATTTCTGGTCATTCTTTGTCTCTTTCCACAGGTACATTGAATCTTACAGAGTTACAGTCACTATTCCCGAAATGCTGGCCCCCCACACATCTACCAATTGCTTGGCTTCATTCCCTAAGTTTAGGTAGAATACCTCTTGTAGGCCTTTCGACGTGCTGGCTCAAAAAAGTACCCTGGATGCATTTTAAGAAATCTGCCCCATCTAAGCCTTTCACATTAAGACTATCCCAATTAATATTAGGGATCTTCAAAACCCATCCGATTATTTCACAATCATTATAGCACTTTTCTGAGGTTAGCCTACCTACCTTCTCCTCTATCTCCCACTGACAGCTGGAGCCCAAGAGTACAGTCCTAACAAATTGATTGACTGCTTTTTGATTTCACGTTGCAGCCATGTGCCTATATTGCCACCTATTCTTTTACCCCCCCCCCCACACACACACACACAAACACACACACACACACACACACACACACACACACAAACACACCCCCCCCCCCCTCCCCCCCCCCCCCCCCCCCCCCTCCCGTCCCCCGTCGCATCTGAATTTTCTATGTTCTGGAACATTAAGCTGACAATCCTGCCTTTTCCTCAGACACGTCCCGTGGATAGCAACAAAATCATATTCTCATATGTTAAAACATGCCCCTATTTAATCTGCTTTACTAACAAGACTCGTTGCGTTAAAATAGATGCAACCCAGCCTTGCATTATTCGTTGTGCCTTAACGGGTTGATATTTGTTCTGCCTTCCAGACTGACTTAGTTTCTCTTCTATATTTGGCTGCGGCTGATGCACTACTGTACTCCCCTTCTGCATCCCATCATGCTGCATCGCACGTCACAGGAAAATACAATAAATGAACAAAACCAGGGACGAAGTAAAAGGCTGCACTTTGAAAGGAAAGCAGCAAAAGTGGAGATGATCGGAGAAATCCCAAAGTACAGGGCTCAAAATGAGGCTGCACAGAAGAATTTCCCACCTTCACGCACCACACTTCATCCAATCCCATCAATTCAGTGCAAATATCATTTCTCCCCTTCCGCAGCAGTAGTGCCATAGTCGTATTGCCCGTGACTAATATCGCAGTGTAATATTGCATCCCTTGGGGGATGGAGTAACAGGAAAGGTGGTGAAACTGGAGTTAAAAGTCTAATGATCACCATGAAATCATTGCCCACCGCATCTGGTTCACGAATACCCTGAGGGAAGGAAACCTGCCTTCGGTATATGGACTGGTCTACATGTGACTTCAGGCCGACAGCAAAGTTGTTGACTCCTAAGTTTCTGCTGAACAAGGGATAATTAGGGAAGGGGAATGAATGCTGGCCTATCCAGCAAAGCCCACATCCCATGTTCGAACTTAAAAAAGAACATCACAGTTTCAAATAAGTGAAAAAGTCACCACATTTCGGATTATGTATAATTTGGATTTTAAGCAACATGGGATTCAGAAAATTTGCGAAACAACATCATTCTAAACTGTAATGTTCCAATGGAGTGTGATCCGTAAATTCATAATTTTTAAACGTTTTTCAAGTATTATTTATTAGGGGATTGATTGCAGAATTTTTTTCGCTTATGCTGTTTAGCAATGTTAATGATCAAATAATGGAGCCAATATGGAGTCGCATGCAGAACAGACAGCGCTGTCACTCGGAAAATAGTGGGTGAACCACAGGCACATTTATATGTAAAAATCAAAATCCTGCGGATGCTGGAAATCTGAAACAAAAACAGAAACTTTTGGAAAATATCAGCATGTCTAATAGCAATGGCAGAATGAGAAAGAGGGTTGACCTTTCAACTCCATGTGACATTTCGGGGTTCTACTGTGTACGGATCAGTCATCTCACTAATCTGGAGTATACTTTGTAGACTTCCAATTAAACAGCCAATTTCCTTTAGCGAAGTGGAGAGCTTCTTGTTGGGGCCAAGGGCTTAAGTTTCACACCGGGCATTTGAGTATGCTGATGGCTGTGGAATGAGCTGTCCATTCAAAATGTCGCCTTATCTGACCATCAAGTGACCCCAAACACCTGCTCCGTGGGTACAGGACTCCCTTTGATATCGCCCGGTGAAAGGTACATTGTTTTTCAAAGTTAAAAATCGACCTGAATGTGATAAGTGCAATTGCTTAAATATTGCAGCACCTCCTCTGATTCCTTAAAGTGTTCAGCCTGAACCGTTCCATAGAGTTGATGCCACCACATGAAATCCAACTGTAACTTCCCAGTCATGATGCAGACTAGCAGCAGTGCGTACCATCAAGAAGATGCACTGCAGGAATTCACCAATGTTTTTTAGACAGCACCTTCCGGATCCACGACCATTACCACCTAGAAGAACAGGGAAGCACTTAGATGGGAGCACCACCACCCGGAAAATCCCCTCTTAGTCCCTCACATCCTGAATTGGAAATATATCAGTTTTTCCCTTCCTATCACTGGGTCGAAACCCTGGAACTCCCTCTCTAGCAGCACAGTGAGTTTATCTACACCACATCTACTGCAGCTGCTCAAGAAGGCAGGCCACCTCCTCTTCTCAAGGGGCAATGAAGGATGGGCAATAAATGCTGGCCCAGGCAGCAAAGCCCACATCGCGTGAATAACTTTTTTTTTAAATGTGACTTTGTAATTCTATCCCTGGCTGTTCGATGAATGATGTGTTTCATGTCAGAATTGAATTGTTCTGCATGTTTGATGCTGTTCTATTGTTTTGTAACTCAGATGCGTGGAGCTATTTCCACCGTCGTTTGTGCCTGTTTTGGGAAAATAGGGAACACCCGCAGTCTGTTTTCCTGAAGAACTGATGAGTCAACTTGCGTGTCACTCAATGTAAGTTTGGAAAGAAATATCATCCCTTCTATCTATTCAAACAAAATAATCCAAAATTTGCACAGGAAAATTAGATAATTTAATTCAATGTGCTGTGCAACAGCATCCATACATAATGTTCAGTCGGCATTCTTACTCAACCAAATGGAGTTTAAATTAAGGGGAGATATTTTCATCAAGGTTTCATGGAAAGTAAAATTAAATAAACCCCGGGGCAAGTTAAATTTGCTGATGGCTGTAATAAAGTGCACGTTAGCAACAAAGGGGCGTGAGATTCTCGGGCAAATGTCAAACTGAAAGTAGAAGGTCAAAAAGGAAATAAGGCACTGATCAATTGGAGGGAAAAATTTTAAAAAAACTTTCTTCCAGTGTGGGCCAGGCCATCACTTATTGCTCATCCGTAATTCTGCTTGTCAGAAGGCATTTAAGAGTCAGCCATTGCTGTGGATATTGAATTTCATGTCCGCCAGACGAGTGAAAGGGATCGATTCACTGACGGTTTCACGCTCGTCAGCACACTATGGACTACGTTTATTTTGTTAAAAAAATCGAAATTACTGGTCGCTGTAGCAGGATTCGATCCCACATCGCAGGAGCATTAATCTTAAGTATATTTTCAACCAAAACAGTGAAAATACCTTTATGTCAAAAACATCTCCCATTCTTCCATCTTGATGCCAAGATTGGGGAAGGATGTTTGTTTCAGTGGGAGGTCGGCATCACATTTAAATTTGCAATGAAATTCTCAAAAAATCGGGCGAAAAAAATTCATTGTGATTTGGCGAATGTCACTTAGAGCGTAACAAATTGCAATCCTAAGCTATATTATCATATACTGAGTGGTTTGTTTAATTTTCAGCGATAAGCTGGCATGTTGACATCCGTCAAAGCGCCTTGATATTCACGAAGGCGACGTAGCCCATCTTCAAACGGATGTTCTACACTCTACTGGTCACAGCAGGCGTGAGTCACCAGCCGCTAAGTTAGCCCACAACACAGTTGAATTAAAGGTCCACAGAGAAGGAGGCACTAAGAAGAGAAACTAAGTCAGGGACTCAGAGGTAAACCGAATATTCGGGTGCAGGTAAGTGACACAAACATGTTGTTTTGCTTTATTTTCCCTTCAGTCTCAATTTCAACAGATAATCCTTTATTTTCAGTATACTCCAGGCAAACTCACCTGGCCGAGGTGTGTAGGAACACCAACAATTAGCCCTTAAATTGACTCCACCTCTCCATTCCGAGCCAAATCACATAAATAATTTTCCTCCAATCGAAACACTGTCAGAATTGTAAAGCTTCTCTTCATGGCCTGGTGGGTCATGTCTCTGTGCTCTCAGCAGCCACTCAGAGTCTGTGTGCCAGAACTTTATCTTTTCTGCAGCAGTTGTGTCCTTCTCAGTTTATCTCACGGGAGAATATGATCTAATAGGGGGTCTTGTAATGGGGACTTCGTTTGGTAAAAGGTTGGATAAGACAATAGAGATTCCATGTCATCTTATGATGTTGAAACGATGATTACTTTAACAGAGGTTTAAAATGTCCAAGCAACCTGGAAGGAATGTATGTTCTATGAAGGCGCAATCCTTCTGAAATTCTCTTACCTGTATTCAGTATCCAGGCCGTTTTAGAGCAGTTTGCTGTGGCTTGGAGTTTTTGTGCCGACATATTGAAACACAAAATCCTTAATGGTAAACAGCAGATTTCCTATACATTTATATTTCTGTTCATCATTGTTTGATGATTGCTGTACAACATGTCAGAATTTATTCCGCTAATGCTTAGACCATCAGTTGGGAAAGGAAATTGTGGAGTTTAGCAATCAATTTCTTACATAATGGAGAGCGATGTGAGGAGAGCATTGATGAAAGAAATTAAAGGGAGAATCAATTTGCAAAGAAACCTCTATATGCTCGACGAACAGTAGTATTGTGTATGGTCAGGTTATTTCCAGCAACTGCTTATAAGGATTGCACTTCAAAGAATACAGATTTAGTAGACTACCTTACCCAATGGAGTTTCAAACGAAATTTGCTGTCAAGATTACATCAGTGGAATTATTTGTGCTTCTTTTTTCTACAATGGAAGATGCAATGACAGATTGAATAACCATACTCGTTAAGATTTTATTATAGAGCGTACTATTACCATTTAATGAAGGATGCCATTTCAACTGATTATTTTAGTTGCAGCTAACTGAATACAGATTTAGGTCAATATCTTATCCTGTATATTCGCAAACGAAATTAGACAAGATTCCTCCAGTGCAACTGTTTGTGTTTGTTCTGCAATGATCAGTACAACTTCAAATTGAATTGCAATACTCCTTAAGATTTTATTATTGTGATTGCTATTTCCAATATCATTATTAAAGGCAGGATGCAACATCCGGTGGAACATTTAAAACCGGCTGCAATGGTAGAATAAATTGGACTGTCCTGGAAACTTTAGTTCTGTTGACAATTGCGGCAAAAATCTAATTGGAGATAGTAGATTCCTGCAATTTAAGGACGCAATTCGGACAAATGATAAAGAAAAGCCCATTGGAATCTAATCTATAAATGAAAGCAATCGATTAACACCAAGTCGAATCATCGGCCTGGGAAAGGAAATTGCCTTTAGTGGTGTCATGTCTTGGGTTCGATTGAAGGGAGTTATGAAAACCTTCAGTACGTAATCCGTGAAAAAATGATTGAAGTAAACAAAAACATGACATAAATATCGGATTCTCAACACTCGAACTTGGTTAACTGGTAAAAAAAATATATATATTTATGCTTTCGGTACCATATCCTTTCTAATCTCGCAAAATTCATTTAGCAGCCAATGATATCGTAAGAAATACTACTCCATCATTAATAAGTGAAACATTCGCAAGCGAAACTCTACGCAACTCTGAATTTTTTCACTTAGGATACATGATTTGAAACATGGCTGAGTTACAGAGCACAGAAACAGGACCCGACATTCAGCATGTACGCACCCAACCCAGTACAGCAGAACAGCCGAGGAGTTACCGAGGCTCCAATATTCATTCAACAGCCAGGGAACTAAGCAGCGGGAGGATGACGCTGGAGCAAGCGAAAGCTCTGGGTGTAAGATTAAATCATTTTTTTTTAAAGTGTAACTTTAATCATATTCAAATGGGTTAAAATTTTAATAGATAATGTAACAGTCAAGAAACAATGAACAAAATTGTGCTTGCAGTTATCTGTAAGAGATACATGAAATAGTTGTTAACATTAGTTCGCTTCATTATTCGCAGTAATATCACATGTATCATTTCAATGGGAATACAATTCACCAAATATGTGATTAAATTTTTAAGTTTTCCTTTTTTACGTCAGTCTCGGGACGCGGGCATTCCTAACAAACTCTGTACGTAATGTTCATGTCAAGTTGCCGCCTTGACAACACTGAATTGGGCTTCTGTCTCGAAAAGCCGCAGGTTCTGTGGCGATGATGCTCCCAGAACGATAGTGTAGATGAAGTGGAGGATTTCGAGCCAGCGAAGCTCAGGGAAGGATCATTTATTTACAAACGAGGATGTTGCGTGATTTAGATGGGATCTTGCAGATGGTCACACTTCCCTAGACAGGCTGCCCTTGTCTGGCTCGGCAGTACAAGTTGCGTGTTTGGTCAGTGCTGTCGAAAATGCATCGATGGCTTCCCAGAGTGTCTCCTGCAGACGGAGTCCACTGCATTCTACAGTCCACCAGTGGGGGAAGAGTGATTGTTTGATCTCGTCCCGAATCTATGTGTTAATGACCTTAGTAAGGATGTTTTATGAGATTTGTTCCTTGCTCCCCACACTTCTTCCTCATCTTCAAGTTCTTATCTCTCTCTCTCTATCCCCTGTCTCTCTCTATTCTGCGCCACTCTCTCCCCCTGTCTCTGTTACTCTCTCTCTCAATATCCCCTGATATCCATTACCAACCTCTCCACCTACTATCTCTCTCTCCCTCTGTATCGCTCTCTCTGTCTCTCTGTGTGTTAATGAATTAATTAAGGATGTTTTAGGCGTGCTGTTCCGTAATCAGTATTCTTTTCCTTTTTCCTCTTCCAACACTACTTTTCTCCTTCTCCCTCTCTCCAGCTATCTCCTCTCTCTCTCTGTCTCTCCCCCTCTCTCACTCCCCATCTCTCTTTCTCTTCATCTAACACATCCACCACACAGCTATCTCCCTCTCTCTCTCTCTCCCTCCACATCCCTATATCTCCTACCCACCGCCACCGCCCGTTCTTTCTCTCTATCTCTCTCACCCAGCCCCAAGTCCTATTATCTCCTTCTCTCCATCTCTGGCTCTACCACGCGCCCTCTCCCCCTGCTGACTCTCTCTATCTCTCTCTCTCACTGTCTCTCTTTCCATCCCTGTCTCTCCAACCCACAGCCACCCCCGCTATCTCTCTCTTTCTCTCTCTCACTCTCTTTCTCTCTCTGTATGTCTCTCTCTTTCTCTCTCTCTCTCCATCCCTATCTCCCAGCCACAGCCATCTCATGCTCTCTCTCTCTCTCTCTTTCTCTCTCTCGCTCTCTGTTTTTTCTCTCTGTCTCTGTCCCTCTGCATCTGTATCTCTCCAACCCATGCCACCTTCCTCTCTCTGTCTCTCTCTCTCTCCTACCCACCCTAGCTGCAGCTGTCTCCCTCTCCCCGTCTCTCTTGATCTCTTTCTCTCCGACAAATGCCTTTTCCTATTCCCTCACTTTCCGTCTATCGCTCTCTGTCTGCCTCTCTCTCTCTCACTATCTCTCTTCCCCTCTCTCTCTCCCATGCAGTTATGTTTTCTTTGATTTGATATGTTTTATCTGTGAGTACACTTTGGCATTTGTTATGTTATAGGTTATTCAGATTGTCATTGGAGTCATGTTTATTCTCTATCGGATTATTCTCTATTGGACAAAAATAACTCAGCGACCGGTGCCTTTATCAAGAAGATACAGAACACACTGGTTGAGTGGTCTGTCGGTAAGTTTGAAGTCCAGGTCTGATGCCGTAAATGTGAGAAAGAACGGGAGGTTTCGAATTGAACATATTAGATGGTTCAAGGTTCTTCATGCTTTCATGCACCACAACATAACTGATGATTTTTCAATGTCATCCCTCCAGAAATTGATACCAACCTTTCGCTTGCAGTTCCAGGATTTTGTTAATCTCTGTAGCTGCTTTGAAGCACTTGGGAACCTATGTCACTCGATCAACTTACAAGCATAATGATGATGCTCTTATCCTACAGACCAGAATGTACCAACTCCAACAAAATTGCACTGAAATTAATTTACAAACCAGATTTTCAGATGTATGACTACCCTCCCATATTTCTGCCGCAGCCTCCTTCAGTATTAACTAGAAGCCCTAATTTTTATTTACCCACATTCCCTGAAACTGTGCTTCGGACGGGCCACGTCCAAATCGTTTCCATAATTGTCAGAGTAAATCCTGTTATTCCCGAATAGTTTTCAGTGGTTTCCTTACATGGAATCCTAAATCGTGTTGCTCCTCATTGTCACGGGCTCCCCATTGACTGGACGATGTTCTGTTGCATCGTTTTAGATCCGGAATGAATGCCTCCTCACAATGCAAGCAGTGAATTCAATCTGCCACATTCTCAGCCAGACGTCCATGCTGCATTGGAACGTGTTGCTGCGTTAAGGGCGTGATATCAGCTCAAGTTGCTATTTGCTGTTTGTTACATTCAGCTGTCGTCCATATTGCTCATTGTTCCCGTAACTTACCGTAGTCGGAAAGCTTGTGCATATGGCTTCCTATCCCTTCATCTAAACTTCAACAAACACAAGGAAAAGCTTACACCCTAACACAGATCGGTAGGTGAAAACTCTGGTCAAAGCATGTGAATTATCAAACAGAAGATAAAAAGGGATTCATATGTTAAGATTTTTGTTATCATGATAAACACGATGTATCAAATGAAATGTAATGTACACTTTTCGTTACAGTTTATGCTTTGTGGGAGCCTGTGGCACATTCGAGGAAGGAAACCGAATAAACACATTGTAGGTACATCCATGTTGGAATTCGCTGAATAAAAAACTTTCAATTATAGGAGTACTGTTTTTTGGGTTTTTTTGCTTTCCAGCCGGTTTAGCGCTGATACGACAAAGAAACTTCATGTTACAATGTTAAGTCATGTTGTAGCTTAGATTTTGGATTAGATCCTCTACGTCTGTTATTTTGTAAAACAAGTGATAGCCACCTGGCAAACATATTACATTTCTCCAATTTCACATCACTAAAGAGAGAGTCTAAAGCAGAGTTGCATGCTAAATGTAGATGGAACCACAAATTAATTCCATGCACACAGTTTTGGGCAGCAATATATAGAGGCATCGGGGAAAGTGATCCCAAAGCTAATAGGGGAACTGATTATTCGTTTCAAAAATTTGTCCAAAGTATGTAAACGCTCACGTTGTCAAAAGTCCTGCACATGTGCAAAACCTCCTTTGCAAAAAAACAAAAAAATTGCAAATCACAATGAATATAATTTCGAAGTTTTTTTTTGTCTGGCTGCACTGAATGTATGTTCCAACTAGCATCCAATGGCTTTGTGTGAAATATCATGATGGACACATATCAATATGAATTACGGCATTCTCTTCGAAGGTGTGGGCCTGTCTTGTGGCGAATTTCACCAGTGTAATTGTGATGATGGTGGATGCATTCCTGCTTCACGTCGACGTTGGCATTTGGCCTGGAATACAATTATGTGCTTCCGGAAGCGTCGGAGCTCATTGTGCCGTTGCTGTAAGTACAGAATAACATCTTCACATATGGCCCAATTATGCGAATCCATAAAGGCAGCACCAGCACTTATTCGCTTTATTTTGTATAGACTTACAAAGAATAGACAGTACAGAAAGGGCTTGCTCCGGTGCTCCTGTTGCAAGCCAACCTTCTTCCAACTAACCATCTGATCCTAAAGATGGAAGAAAAACGAGTGTGTTTGCCTGACACGCTTAACCTCGTGAAACATCCCCCCCCAGATGCTTCACAGGACTGCTGCCAGCCAAACCTCACACCCAGGGGGCGATATAAGCTCAGGTAGCCAAAAGTGTGGTAAAATAAAAGAGCTGGAGAAGCACCTTAGGGTGCATGGCTGCTGAGAACCCTGCTGCATGTTGGGTTATGGACAGCGGTGTTTTGTTTGATTTCAAATTTGGGTAAGAGTGAAATGTAGCAGGAGAGTCCAAGGGAGCATTGGAATGGTCGAGACTCAGGACATCAAAGACAAATGAGAGTTTTCCCGTCCCACTTCCGAATTGGCACTGAAAGCATAAAGAAACAATTTAGGCTTGCTAAGCATGCCAAGCCTAAAAATCTATTCCCACAACAATCCCTCACCGCACACTCAACCGCCTGCTATCCCTCCACCCCCACATAACCCACCCCCACACCCCGCCCCTTCCAACCCCACACTCCCACCACCATACTGGAATATTTCACAGTGTTTTATTTGTGACAATCTCAAATTTCTCGTTTTGTGTGCACCCAGTAAGTGGGAAATTCGCTGTGTCTACCTGCTCAAATCCCTACTTATTTGGAAATATCTCTCTCATATTCACCGCTCAGGCTCCTGTTCTCTACTGGAAATGCCCCTGCCTACTCACTTCTGGGCAATAGTAATTATCTTATTGAGGAATCTCAAAACAAGTTTGCATGAATTACCTGTTGGGGACCAATTCATTTGTAATATTCTTCTTCCAATGGAGAATTTGTACATGACTTACATAGGCTTAAGGTTTCAATAGATCACAGTCAAATTCCTGATGGGTAGAATACTTGCCTTACCTGCTGTATGACTTTTTTTTTATCCACTCCACTGTCCACAAAATTCCGACGCGACCCTCGAATATCCCACACTCTGACGCAGTGAGACAATATGTGTAAATAACACCCACATATTGAACTTTCCATGGAGGTCCATTAGATGGCAAATGGCGATGGCTGACTTCGAATATATTGTTGCCCCAGATCAATGCCCCATCCCATCTGTTTACTTTCCCTAAGTGTGACGGTATTCTCTGCCCAATAATCTCAGATAACTTTGTTTGTCAATTGTGCTGAAACAGTGGGCACGAGAATCCTCGTGGCCAGAAGACATTTTGCATATTTCTGATTGTCCTTAACATGTTCTTGCCATTGATACACAGATATGTCCTTGTGAGTTCCTAGTAGTTATCTGGATCCTATTACCTTTGGAGATATTCATATCATTAGCTGTTTCCAAATTTGGATGGAAGGCGCTGGGCAGAAATTCGGATATAAATGTCAATAAGGTCAGTAATTACACGAGACCTGTTCATGCTTGGTGCTGAGTTAATGAGAAACAATTGACTTGAATCTCTGCAAGATCTTTTCTGGCTATTAGAAAGCCTACACAGAAGGAACCAATGTCCTACCTATAGGAGTGAGATTATGACTAGCTGATACTTTGTGTGTGTTGGTTAAGAGCTCTGAGATGCAGAGGGCTCTGGTTTCCCTAGTGCATGATTCACAAAAGGCTAGTATACAGGTACAGCAAGTGATTCGGAAAGCTAATAGAATGTTATTGCTTGTTTGTGAGGGGAATTTATTACAAAAGCAGGCAGATTATGCTTCAGCTGTGCAGGGCATTGTTGAGATGACATCTGGCGGATTGTGTACTGCATTGTCGCCATATTCAAGGAAACATGTAAATGCATTAGAAGCACTTCAGAGCCGATTTGCTAGGCCAATACCAGGAATGGGCAGGTTATCGACAGAGGACGGGTCGGACAGGTTAGCCTTGTACCACTGGAACGCGAAAGAGTAAGATCTAACTTGGCTGAACCATGTGAGAGCCTGAATGGCCTTGAAAGAATGGATGTGTAGAGGATGCTTCTTCTTCTGAGACAACCTAGACCTCTTTAAAAGTAAGAGGTGATCTTAAGAGTTCGGGAGATTTTTTTTTTCTCTCAAAGGGATGTGAGTCTTTGTAACTGTCTCCCTTTAAATGGGATGAAAGCCAAGGCTTTGAATATTTTTAAGAATCAGCTAGATATATTTTTAATTAATGATGGTTGAAAGGTTATTGGGTGTCGGCGGGAATGTGGGGTTGAGGTTACGATCAGATCAGCCATGATCTTATTTAATGGTGGTGCAGTCAGGTGGGGCCGTGTAGTCAGTCCGGCTCCTTGTTCATATGTTCGTATGTTCAAATCAATGAAATCAAGAGAAAAGTGTTAACTTGGCCTGGAATGGCAGCTGTGACATAAAGCTGTGGTTGTCGGCAGAGGATGAATGCTTTTCAGATGCTAGCGTGTTCCCCAGAGGTCAACTTTGGATCAATTACTCTTCCTTAAAATCTATAAATTAACGAGAGTCTGGTGTAGGGAGCAACATGATCACGTTTGTGGCCGGTGCACAACTTGCCAATTTGGTCCATATTGATGAGTGGTGCTGCTGACTCCACGTGGCATAGACAGGAGAGCGAAATGGACTGAAGCAAGGTAGTTGGTGCTGAATGCTGGTAAGAATAATGTTTGAATAGGCGAATATGGCAGGACATTTTAAAATTACCATTCTGAAAAGAGTTGCTAAGAAGAGTTGTCTTCCATTCCACACAGACCAATCATTTTTTTTTTTCTGTTCATGGGATTTTGGCGTCGTTGCATGGGGTCAAGTCTTTATTGCCCACCCTTGTTCAGATGGTATGTAAGTGTCATCCATATGTAGGCCTGACTAGATAAACGCGGGAGATTTCCTTCCCAAAGGACATTAGTGAACCAGATGTGGCTTTAGGACAATCGGCAATGGTTTCACCATCATTATCATCAGACATTTAATTCCAGATTTTTATTGACTTCAAATTTCAGCACCTGCCATGAAGAATCCGGGTCCCCAGAGTATTAACCTAGCTGTTTGGGATACTAGTCAAGGGCATTACCACTGTGCCAACGCTTCCAAATGGAATTATAATGTATGAAATCAGCTGATTGTGCTACAGCTTTATAAAATGCTGGTTCTGTATCATCTGGACCGTTTGTGGACAATCCGTCACACGACACTCTTAAAATACCAAATGGCATTAAAACCGGTGCAGGGGAATGTTCACGCTTGATTCAAGGGAAATACACCATAGTTGAAAGGAGAGGTTATATTATAGTGAAGGTGCTTCGAATTGGCGGAAACATGTTTTGGAGGTGACTCATTAAAGCTTTTCAAGGTACTGGGAGCATTTGATGGAAGATATAGAGAAGGGCAACTCCCTCTAGCGAGTGTGCGGACAAGCAAGGGGCATAGATTGAACATAATTGGAAGTAGCTTCAGGATTAATAGGGGCCATTTATTTCACACAGTCGTCTGAACCTGGGACCTTGATCCTGAAAAAAAGAGAGTCTGGAAATTGCTTACAAAAATGAATTAAAACAGGAATAGGACATGTCCTTGAGAATGATAACTTCACAGTTCTACGGAGCGAAATCATGGGGAGGAGTGTGGGACACAGAAACACTGTGCTCCTTCAAGATGCCAGTACACAGTAGATAGGCGGATGTGCTTTCGGCCTTGAAGGCTGACCCACAACGATAGCAGCAGGAAGAGAACAATAGGATAATTTGCAGGCCAACGCCAGGCTGAATGTCATCTGGTGAAAGCACCAGGGAATCATGAGTCACCTGGTTGCCAGTGTTATTTGGGGGCAGGCTGCGGGGGCCGAGGACACCCAGATTTCCACTTGAATTCCGGCTGCGATCAGCTCATAATCCATGCTAGGCACTTTATTTAATGGCATACAATTGATTCTGTCACTGTTAATGTTGTTTTTAATCAGATCACCACTTAGTTACTCAGACTTCACTTTTTTCTCTAGTTGTGTAGTTTTTCTGATCAGGGTGAGACGGTTACCAACACCCCAGAGTTATTCCAATAATTATGAAGTCACTTCTCCATAAAAAAACTGCAATGCATATAGAACGAGAGTGTGTGAGAGAGAGAGGGAGATGATTTCATATATATACTTATATATTCATGGGCACATACGTACAAATGCTCTGTAAATAATTGTTGAATTTTTTGTGAAACTCCATTCAGACTCAAAATAAATCACTACCATTTGAGTGACTTTCCTTGTTAGCACCTCAGAAGTACAGAGGATCAGAGGGACATCGTTTAAATATCCTAAGCTCCCTGCAATACAGCAACACAGGTGGATAAGGTGGTAACGAAGGCTCATGGATTCTTGCCTTTTTAGGCCGAGATATCGAACATAAGAGCAGGGGGATATGTTGGATCTGTATAAAAAGATATTAATGTCCCATCTGGAATACTTTGTACAATTTCAGTCGCCACACGATAGGAATGGTTTGATTGCACTGGAAAGGATGTAGAGCAGATTCACCAGGATACTGCCTGGGCTTGTGAGATTGACGATAGACTGAATAGGCTGGGGTTGTCTTCCTTGGAACTGAGAAGGCTCTGGGGTGGACCTGATAGAAGTATACAAAATAATGACAGGAATAGGTAGGGTAAATAGGGAGAAGTTTTACCCCTTAATGAAGGTGTCAATAACCTGGGGTTACAGATTGAAATTCAGAGGACGGAGGTTTAGGGGAGAATTGAGGAACTTTTTTTCACGCAGAGTTTGATGTCAGCTGGAATGCTTTGCCTGAGGAGGTAGCACAGGGAGGGAACCAGACAAGGCTTAATAAGTATTTAGTTGAGCACTTGAAATGCAAAATAGACAGCATTACCGGCCAAGTGCTGGGAGATGGGATTGGAATACATCAGCGCTGGGTGGCCAGCATGGACACGAGGGGCCGAAGGGCCTGTGTCCATGCTACATAACCTTATGACGGTTTCTGTTCACAATTTTTATGACAATTCCGTTTACTTTCGCAGCCTCCCAATGAGTACGCTCTACAGGACATCAGCTCTCAGGCGTCCCTATCCCAGGGTCCGGCCTTTCGCAGTGTGACGGCTCCAGAACTGCTCTAGTCTGCTGTTCATTGTCACAGCAGGAAATTCAGTGGAATCAAATCTCCGGCCGTCGTGAATGAGTCCAGTCAATAAATCAGTTTGCTTTTAGTATCCAAGAATGCACTTTGCTGACCGAACCACTGCAAAGTGATAAGCAGAATAATGAGACATAAGGGGACTGACCAACTGAACGTAAAAGGACATAGGAGGCCATTCCTCCCTTCGTTATTGTGCTGGACCTTTGAAATATCTTTGCAATTAATAAGTCTTCCCATATATCCCCATAGCCACTCAATTGTATCTTCAATGCACATATGAAACTTAATATTGAACATTCTTCCACCACTGTTTCAAACTGCATATACATGTTTGCCCACTTTCCGTTTCACTCTTATCACAACTGTGCAACCCACCCATCTCCCCTTTCCTTCTCCCGTCCTCCACATGGCCATCTTCTAAATACTGATATATTTCCAAAAATTATTTTCTGCACTCCATCATATTCTCCCACCTATCACTAACTTGCCTCTCTTTCCAGCCTCTGCCAAATGCCAGTGTCTAGCCCTGCACCCGATTGCCTTCACTTCTCCTCATTGTTACCCATCCCCTGCTCGAACTCATAGACCCATCGACCGCACGGCCTTTCATTGATTCTCAGGTTCGAATTCCCACATGTTGCACTTTTACAGCGAGATTTATTCGAAAAATAGTGCAAACCTCTGAGGAAGGCCACTTGGCAGGATGTGATTCATGCCAACTATGCCCTGTGGATCATGGGAACAGGCTAAGCCCCTTGCTCACGCCTCCCCCTCGCAGATATTCACTCCTTCCCCCGTCTGCCCTGATTTTTCTATTAATTCCACGAGTCGCCCCTGTTTCAAACTCTGCCATTTATTGTGAAATGTTGTCTGACTTCATGAGGACGTGCGAGGCGCCTGTTATTTAAGGTAATAATCCTTCTGACCTATCTTTTCCCCGTTTAATTCACGTGGAATACAGTGGCTTGGCTTCCTTTCTCTGTCTGTGATTAAAACCACCTGTCCATCTACAAACACGTTAAATCTTTACACCGCTAAATTAAACCGGCACCTGTGTCATTTCTCCCTTGACTTGTTTCCTCCCATATGCTCCCTCAATGCATCTCTCCCAACCTCGCCATGGGACTTATTTAGAGTTCATGGTTTAAAAGCGCCTGTCATTCCAATTGATGCCCCAAAAGCGATTCTCCGCAGGGGTATTATCCCCATATCTCACCGAGGTCTTCACTCTGAACCGCCAGTGTTCCGAACTCCAGGCACTGTGGCTCAAACCCTTCCAGTCAGAAATCAGAGAAAACGAGTTACGGACCAATTGATAAAAACACACCGGAGGAAGTTCTGAGTTACCTTTCAGCCCATGTACCTAAATGCTAATGGCGGCTTTAATCTTGTCCCGAACCAACAGGCACCAGGGACTATACAGGGCTGAGAAAGCTAATTCCCACACGGAAGGATTGAGGTATTAAGATTATTAAACATGCTGCTCAGGAAAGCGCGGGGAAGGGGATAATGTTGAACATTTTAGTAGGCACGTTGCCCTTTCCAGTCTGTTTATGAGCCAGAAGTTTACAGCTCTCAGAATTTAGAAAGTTACACGGATTTCGTTTCATCCTTTTGGAAAGACAGGAACACGATTTCTAACAATCAACTAAGAATAAAAAAATGTTATCGATTTCCCACTCACTAAACTTAATGTCTTTCCGTTATTCACAGCCACTTCAATATTCTCAAGGCCAAAAGCAGATACTTGAGAGAAACAGTAGATGCCAGATCTCACGCTGCTCTGTTGGAGCCAGTCGCTGGTTGCGAGCAAGATAATATAATGGGGTGCAAATGTGGGAACGATCTGTAGGGGGCGGATTCTGACTGGAGAAATTGAGGTGGTCTGGGGGTTTGTTGTGAGACCGTGGAGAGCGCAGAGGGGCATAGTAACCGAGGGGCCCTAGGGTTGCTTAGTTGGTACATTAACTGACATTGAATCCGAGGGTTCAGGGTTCGGGTGCTGCTTTCTCCAACGCTTATGTGGCGATGAAAAACAATTCCTGCTGCATTCTCCAGCTCCTTCAACAAAAGCTGTGATTAGCATATGCCAAGCTGAAATATTCTGCCCGTAACAAACCGTCAAAACAGCATAGATGACGCAAACTGAATACCATTCCTTGCTTCTACACTGAACAGAACGGGAGCCACAGTATTCACATTTTATCCTATTTAAAGAGTACAGCTGCGTGAAATCTCTCTAGCTAACCTGCCACTTTTGAATCTCGGAGGTAAATATAATTTGGAGAGTCTCCTGACTGGTGTCCGTCAGAATAAAAGGGCAGGCGTAGCATGTAGTGACAATCTCGGCTGCTCGAAAGTATAGTGAGTCTACAATTGATTTCCTATTCGACTGGCACCTTCCTGAATTTTCCTCAGACCGCTTGATTCTCACAGGAACCCGAGAAATTATCGGTCTTGACTTCGAATATACCATCCTCTCGTATACAGAATTCAAAAAATTGACAGGCATATGTGCGCTCAGGCGGCCACCTCAAATCAAAATTCTCATTTACATTCTCATCGAGCACACTACCTACCCTCGTTCCAGTTCCCTACCCTTTACACCCCCACCCCTCCCTCTTCCCCTCTGCACTTCCCTCTCCATCTCCCTTCTCCTATTTCCTCCCTCTCCACTCTCAATTCTCCCTTCCCCTTCAGGTTCTTCAGCCCAACATCACCGCCCGTGGATCAGTTGGTTAAGAGCCCGGTTAGTTGACAGGAGATGCCAAAGTATGCCTCTCAATTTATCACAGATTGGTCGATTTCAACATCACGGCAACGGGGAAAGTACCAGCAGTTGAATTGCAAATTCCCATCTGAAAAAGTCCTTCGACACCGTTGTCAGTACAGGGAAATAAAATCTCAAAATGGTCCAGTTAAATTTCAGCGCTAAATGTACCTGGCCAGCTGCAGTGGTTCAAGAAGTCCACTTAGCACATACTTCTCAAGGGCAACTAGCGATGGTCAATAAATATTGGCCCAGCCAGCGAGGCCCACATCCTGTCAATGAGTTAAAAAAAACCTACTGATCATCCTGATGTACAGGTGTAAGGACTTATATTGAATGAAGTGGTTGTGGCGGGAACTGAGTGACATGCGGCAGGAAAGGCGAGGGCCGGGAATAATAATAAGTGAAGGTTTGTGTTTGCAAATCGATTCAATGCCCTTCAATATGTTATTGCCGCAACCTAGGGAGTGACAGAATTCACCTTCTTTCTTTCACAGTGGACGACCTCACACTTTCCCGCCGCCAGGAACACAAAATTTCATTGTCTTCACTCGAAATTCTCCCCCCCAACTTCGATTTGTAACTTCCTGTTGGCATTTCTGCAACTGAATGATGCTCGTGAATGAACGTCAGCCTTCAAAATATTATGGGCCCAGACCGGAATTTTGGCAATATTGTACTGTAACAAGACTCATAATCCAGCGGCCCACCTTAACGATTTAGGGACCCGCATTCAAATCCCGGCACATCAGATGTTAAAATCTGAGTTCTATAAATATCTGTAAATAAAGATTGTAATCTGTTGTCATAAAACCTCTTTAGCAGGTTACCCTTCGGGAAAATAATCTGCTCTCCTCACCTGGTTTGGCCCACATGTGATTCCAGACCCCAGAGCAAGAATGGTCTATAAATGCTGACCCAGCCAGTGACAGTCAACATGCCCATCAAATGTAATGAAAAATTGCCAGCTCACACGCTACCACTGTAACAGATCGACTATTTGGTGCAGCGAATAAATTAATGAAAGGGAAGCCAAAGGGAGTGAATGGGGCTGCGGATGTTGGAAATTTTCTTTCGAGCGAGGGCTGATTTGTAAGGCAGGAAATGGAGAATGCGACTTAGACGGGAAGTATGCAGGGAATATTACATGTATCATAATTGCATGAAGCAACTCAGAGTGCAAGTTAATCTGTTTCGATTACTTGAATCCCATTGCACTGTCTGAAATGAACATGTTGAAATGTCGGTTATTTTCATTGATTTATTGAAGCACAGCATGATCTATGTGGAAAACAGGAATCAGATGCACTTTTTGTCGTGGCCATGCTGAAACGTTTTGTAAAGTTCCTTCAATTATTTCATGAATAAAGTACATCAGTAATATAGTAAGTAATAAAGGATAAATTATATAGAGCTTAAATCTGTTCTAAGTCATTGAAGATCGTTGTGGGAAACCAGGCTTTCAAAGCCTGGATAAATCAGTTGATAGAACGTTAGGCTTATAATCTGATGTTCCAGGGTTCAGGTCCCTATTCTGGCGCTCAATGTTTAACACTGCCGTGAGAGATAGACGGGGTTGATTCGTGGGCGCTTTTGCAGAACTCAACTGTTTTTGATCACGCTGAAGTTACAGATTCGCCACATGTTCTTTGCTTCAATCCTTTTATTTTTTCAGAACGTTGTTATACTTAACTCTTGTTTAAAAAAAAACGCTTCCATACTTGCCTCTTGATTGGCCCAGTCAGTCCCATTCTTCGGGCCAGAGGAAATAGGTTCACTGACGTGATGATGGGTGTTATTTTGTTTAGATGGTTTCGGGAATATTGTGGTATTATATAAAGAAGCCTCCATGTGTGTGCCTGTGTGTGTGCGTGTGCCCATAAAAATTAGGCTGGGAGAGGTTAATAAAGACAGGTTGTCTGTGCGGAAGGAGGGATAACATTGTAAAAGGGTTAGATTCATGCATTTTTTAATTAGATGTTCTGGTGAGGTTGGATTTACAAGTACATAAAATATACTTGATGAGATATGTTCTGGTTTGCTTTTTCAGCTGCTGATTTTCAAAGGGAAGTTTAGAAGTGATAACTAAGTTGTAGTTCTTGCAAAGGTTTCACAGGTAGATAAGGGGAAGTTATAAAATTATTTGGACACAAAGTAGAGGCATTAGAACCTAGATTTTAATATTTGGAGACTTCGGGTTTCCTGCTTAGGAGACAGACACTTTAACGAACGAAGCCACGGCACCGACAGCACGGAGACACTTCTAAATCCAACCTCATTATTTGCATTGGCGATTTTTCCTATACGCATTACTTTGAATAGTTGACACATGGCGAGGACGTTCTAACAGTGCGAACATTATGACCGAGCAGTTAATACAGTTGTGTTATTCAAAGTCCAAGTGGGAAACGTTAAACAACTGTCATAACCTAAATGTTTAACTGGTATGTTTGAGGCAACTCTAAATTCAGGAATCAAACCACCTTTTATCTAGAGGTTTATGTATTAAACTAAATGAAACTTCACGTCAAGTTACAACACATTTAAACGCATACACATGCCTGAAAATTCCTACTGCAATAATTTTTAACAAATTCCCAAACTAATCTCCATTAAGGCAATAGCAAACCATAAGCTTTAAGCAGGCACCAGGCATATCATTTTCACATTACAAATTCAAAAACGTGGTTTCTTACACTTGCTGCTTTGCAGAAACGGTGGGAGGCTTAGAGGCTTTGGTCTTACACTGCCTGTGCCCTGCACACACAAACCTGCTGACTGTTACAGCCAGCACATCTCATTGGAAGCAAAATTTCATTTCACCACCGGTCCCTCTTCTCAAAATAAAACCACTTTCATAATACTAATTGTATTAGTAATATAAACGTATTGCTTGTTCTCTGCTAACCAGATGCCGTATTTCAGTCTCCTTCCTGAATGGCCTATTCAACAAAATGGAACTGTCCTCTAACGTTCATCAAAGCACCAAAACTTACTGTCTTTATGCCCATTGAGACATAGACTAACTCTCTATTAAATAAAGAAATTCCAATAATATACATTAATAGATTCATGACACGAATGATTGTAAACAACGCCTGAGCCAGGACAGGAAAATTGTTAAGTTGAGCGCCTAAAGGACACAGCAAGCGCAGGTGTCGCCATTTGGATACCTTTCAAAAATGTACCCGAGTATCATTTATAATGGCATATTTCCGTATTGACGACATCGCGCCCTGCTACACCAGTTCACAACCCTCAATTCTCCGTCACCCAAAGTCATATTCTCCATCTCCTTTGCGTGTCCGTCTGACAGTCTGGCAATGAAAGACCAGAGAGGTGAAACGCATAGTCACCCACTCTCAGAACAAAGGACGCCTGACGCGTTGAGCATGTCCATAATTTTTCTTTTTAATTCTGCATTATATTAAGGTAAGACGAATGATAGGAGATTGAAACACATAACATTTCAAAGCGCTTGAGAGGATACGGTTCTTCCAAAAGAAAAGATCGCTGGAAATGTACAGCACAATTCACAAAATTAAAGTGCAACGGATTTTTGGCTGCATGCTTTGAAATTGGATGAAATCACACGCCAAGAACAAATTAGATCGTTTTATTAAGCCTAAATCCATCGCCGTTAATTTGGATTCTCCCACGGTCGTTTCTGCAGGTCAATGTGTGCTCCTTAATTAACATAGTCTTGAAGATATTCAGGACACGGTCCTGAAACTAGTGGAAAGAAGGAGTGATCGCGTCATACCACACTTTCAAATGGCGACTAGTTGGTGACAGTGAGACGATTGATGAAGAGAAGGCAAATTGAGGGACTCGATCTGCGGGTCTTCATATTTTTCTGTCAAGGGTGGATTTGTTTGTAGTGGAATGAAAATTAAAGGAAAGAGAAAGTGCAATGCCTGTTGAGAAACATTGAAGAGAGCTGTGTGAAAAGCAGTGCCCATATCGCGATTAGCTCAGTCGGTCAAGCATCAGCTTTTAATCTGTGGGTCTAATGCTCAAGTGTTGCTATTAATCTTACCACTTAAGTCTGTCTGAAACTGCCAAGTGCTGAACTCACCTTGAATTCGCCTGTCAAGTGAGTGATTTGTCAGAGTCCTGTTTAATCTATGAGTCTTCTGCTCTGCAGAAGGGTAGCAGAGACCACAAACGTTAACTCAGTATCTTTCTCCGCAGATGCTGCCAGACTTACTGAGTTATTCCAGCTTTTTCGTTGTCTATGAGTTTTATTGTTGCCTTACCGGTGGTGTAACAGAGTCAGATAAATTAGGGGGGCTTGTAGTTATTACAGTAGTAATTTTGTGGACGTTTCTATGAGTTTGCAATCTTTCTTGTAGCAATCGATGTTTAATTTAACTTTAATAAAGGCCGTTTGAGACCAGGTGGTCTTATTCGAACTGAACTGAATGCCTGCATCTCGAATTTGCAAAAATGCATTAAGACATTTGTTTCACGATTCCCTCTGGGGTTTGGGTAAATCGACATTTACCATTGGCTGTGACTTTAGAATTGGCCAAGGTTTCGGACACCCCTGAGAGGCTGAAAAGCAAATCTATCCCGCCGAGTTTTCTGACGAATTCTGTCTGAAACACAAATGGTTTCAAAGTGATAATCTTTAAACCTTGTCTCAGTTGGAGTAGCTTGAAAGGTTTTTTCTCTCCCTTTCCGAATGTTGTTCGACATTTCCCGCTCGAGTTTTTCTTTACCGCTTTTAGGTTTGGCTCATGATTGGCCGAATTCTTTTCCTTCAGGCTCGGGAAAAGGGATTTTTGACGATATTTGAACTTTATGACACTTAAGGGTCCGTGATACGTCCAATCATCATTCTTCTGACTTCAAGACAATAGGAACAAGCATAAAGCGACTTGTGCTCCTAATTAACCCAGTAAAAATAGGATTGGTGCTGCTGAATTTGCAATTTTTCCGCCCCATGCCAATACAATATTGGTGTTGCTCTGATGATTGTCTGTAACAATGTCAGGAACAAGGGCAGCAGAAGCATCCAGGGGACTTCAGGACTGTCCCAACATGCCTTATCTTGTGTCTAAATGTCACCTTTTTGTACTGTTCTCATGTCCCTTTGTTCTGACAGGACTCAGAGAAATATCCAATTCTTTTCTAAATAGAATCAGCGCTTTTCTCCGTGTCTAGAATTCAAAATCTACAAAAGCCGTTGAATGGAGAGACTTTGAAAGTTAAGTTGATGAAAGGACAGTCGTTGGTGACTGTAGCACTGGCTGTCAGACTCTCAGAACAAAGCGTCGGCCATTATCACCGATAGGAGTTAATGTTTTCATTCAAAGTCTCGTGAACCTTCTGAATTCGAGACAGGTGAGAATTGCGCATGCTAGCTGATTGCAATCCAGACTGAGGTAGCTATTCCCGGGTCTCCTCTCAGAACAAAAAGGACATGAGTAGAGTTTAGGAAGGTGACTTTGAGACAGGAGATGCACTACGACCATAATAAATGTTGCAGCTGTCCTGGAGGACAGTAGGTGCTGCTCCTGCTCGTATTTCTGAAATACTTGCAGACATGTATCAGAGCAATAGGCAGTTTAGATTGACCTAAGAGCGGAAGGAGTGCAAATTCCGATTTCCATCAGGCTTATCAGGAGTAGAATTTGCAAACCGCTGGATCTGATTTTTCTGTAATGTATTAAAATAAAGAGTAGGCGGATGGGGATATCTTTGGTGTTAAAGTTATGAAGTGGGCAAAACCGTATTCGGTCGGTCCTGTAGTACAGAACGTTCTAGTCCAAACACGGCGCAGTGTTTAGAAAAACATCTCGCTGTGAATTTACAAGAAATTGGCGGACACAAGTTAATGACAGCCACACTTTGACAGCCTTCGGCTGACATTTTAAAGGAGATCCAGTTCGTGTACTTTGAAGCTGTCAGGAAATCGAAAATGCACTGCTTAAAGCTCAATCAATCAACTGATGTGAGCGATGCCCGAGCAATGACTTGAACACTGGACCCTCAGATTAAAAGGCGGATGCTCTACCGACTCAGCTATGCAGGGTCTACTCAACAGTTGCTGAATCTTCTGAATTCTGGGGGGAGAACTGTGGATGTGCGATGATTATTCAAGTCATTGAGGGTACTTCCCGAGGTTCAATCAGAACAGACGGATAGGAAGACAAACCAATCAGGTACAATTTAGACAGAGGATGATTCATTAAGGTATTGAATGTCGCAGCAGTCTTGAAGTCCGGGGGAGGCTACTGCTGTTCCAACTTCTGATATTTTTAGAAAAACTCATCTGAGCAACAAGCAGGATGATGTTCTCTTCGGGTGGAAGTAGTGTAGATACAGAAGCAGCTTTCCGCTTGGTAATCGGTTACTTCATCGTACAGTTAGCAAAACGTGGCCTCCTGTTCTCTCCAGTCCGTTAAAATGAAGAGTAGGCTGACGGAGATATCCATATTCTTGAAACGATTAAACATGGAGACTCTATTTCAGTTTGATAAAATTTGGGGTCTCCCATATCAGTGCAGAGATGAGAAGGATCATTTTTCTCTCTCAGGGATCAGCAACCTTATAACTCACTGCCTCAGAAGGCGCTGGAAGCGGGAGTTACTGAATGTTTTTTATGGCGGAGGGAGATAGATGATTGCATAAAAGCAAAACATTGCGGAAGCCGAAATCAGAAACAAAAACACAAAATGCTGGAAAAACTCAGCAGATCTAACAGCATCTGCCGGGTGAAAAACAGTTAATCTTTCGACTCCAGATAACTCTTCTCCAGAGTGGATAGACTCTTGTAAGGAATAGAATCAAAGATTCCCGGGAAGATGGCAGTGTAGCTGAGCTTGTGAAACTCAGAACAGAAGCAGATCAGAGTCATGATCGTATTGAATGTGGGAGCAGGTTCGAGGAGCAGAGTGGCCTACTTCTGTTGCTACTTTATATGTCCTGAAGAACGGGAATATATAGGTCAATCAATGGCCAAGTGAGAATGCACTTCTATCGGACAGAAAGGCTCGCTGGAAATAATCAATACGATTCTCAAAAAAAACGATGAAAGCTTTTAAGACTTGGCCAGTATGTGCGCTTGTTAATACATTCTGAATCACATCTCAGCCTATTGCATTCAGACAGCAAGAAACTCGGAGTTAACCACTTACTCTGTTGCAATTCGCACCTCTAGAATAATGGAGCTCAACGAATCAATCAGAAATGTAAATTCGAATCCTTCAGAAACTGAACAAATGTTTTGCTGAGCTTCACTGTCTCTCGAAAGATATCACATCTTCGCCATAGAATTCATTTCATTCATTGATATCCACCTTTCACAGGCCATTTACAGCACACACATCCACTCCCTTCCTGTCAGAAATATTTTTGTGTCCCTAATTCTTACACTTACACATTGTCGTATGATGTGGCAACTGTTCTATCACAATTTCCAGCTCTGGGCATCCAAATATTTTGACGATGAAGTTAATTGATTGATCAAGGAGTTCCAGAAAGGGCAGCCCAGAAGTTACAAACGGACGGCTTATGTATTTAGGGCTGATAAAATGATTGAACTGAGAAAGTGCGATATCATTCACTTTGAAAGCAACTCGTTGTCACTGGAGTGAATTTCTTACTTCAAACATTGAACGATTTAAGATCTTCCTCCGAGTTTCCTAAACTCATATCGATCACAGGACCCTTGCTTGTGGGATATCGATCTCAGGTCACACTGCCTCAACGTAGTTCAACATCACCTATTACAACTATACATCAGGAAGTGAATTAGCGACAATCAGGCCCGGGTTTTGAAAGGCAAGTTAGAACCTCATGTGGTGAGACCTCATTCGTGAAGTTTCTTAAACTTCGGAAAGATAAATGTCTGGGGACACAGCCATACTCAGGAAGTTTAAACCTACCAACCTAGGATGAGTGTAAAGTTTGAAGATGAACCAAGATGTTACGGAACATGGGATTAGTTTCTATGCCTTTTTTATTCATTCATGGCATGTGGGTTTCATTGGCTGGGCCAGCATTTGTTGCTGAACCATAATTACCCTTTTAGAATGAAGTGGAGCTGCCTTGTTGAACCGATGCGGTCCCTGTGGTGTTGGCAAACCCACAATGGTATTAGGATGGGAGTTTCAGGTATTATCTCAGCGACAGTGAATGAATATATCTGGTCGATATATTTCCATGTCCAGATGGTGAGTGACTTGGAGGGGAAGTTCTCGGTGACGATTTTCCTATATATCTGCTGCACCTGTCCTTCTAGATGTCCTTGATCGTGAGTTTGGAAGGTGCTGTCGAATCAGCCTTCTGAAGTTCTGCCAGTGCTTCAATTTCTCATATTCCTAGCAGGTGAATGTCAAGTGACTGAAAGGTCTCTCTCATCCAATTGCCATTCGACGTGAGTATTTCGTGCATTTTCCCTTTTCAATTAGAGTTGACAAGAGGGGCGGGTTATCTAATTGTAGCACATAACATTTCAAAGGACGTGACACGGTTGATTTTTTTAGGGTGTCCCCTATGTAAGGGGATTATAACAGTATCAGTCTGTGTGATAGGAAAGGATGGAAAGGAGGGCGTGTGGCTGCATTGACTAAGGAGAACATTGCAGTGATGGAGAGAAAGGGTGTTCCACATGGGTCAAGGAGAGAAAATACTTACTCAAATGTAAGGAATAAAAATTGACATTCACGTTGTTCTGTGCTGTCTATAGGTCACCAACTAGTGGGAAGGATGTATAAAACAATTATATGAGGAAATGATGGAGAAATTGAGTGAGGTTTATAAAGTAAGCGTAATATTGGCTGAGATAGTAAATTGCAGAGAGATGCAACAATTTCTTGTTTGTATTCGAGATAGTTTTCTTTTGCAAAATATTTCCAGTCCAATGACAAATAATGCAATTCTCAGCCTGGTTCTTCGGAATGAAGTGGGTCAAGTGGATCAAGCAGCAGTAAGTGATCATTCAGAGAGCCATGATCGTGGCCTCTTAAGGTTTGGATTGGCAACGGAAAGAGACAAAGAGCAATCCAAAGTTTTGATGAAATCATTTGGGGAAAGCCAAGTGAAATGGGATAAGATGGTTCTGGCCCAGAAAAAAAGAAACCAACAATTAACTGGCCATATGTTATCTCAACAATGATCTGCATTTAAATACTCCAAGGGCAATCAAAGTACATTGCCACAGCGTGGAAAGACTGATAAAATCAACACAGATTTTCTGGGATGAGAAAGAGGTAGAGATTGAGAGAAAGCAGAAAGTGTGTGCTGTCAGCTGTGAGGTGGAAACTGTGACCAAGAATCGGGCTGAAAACAGAGGGTTTCAATTGGAACTGAAAAGGGAAATACGAAGAATAAACAGAGGGTATTAAAACAGACTGGCAGCTAACAAAAAATGGAATACAAAGTCCACTGTAGGTATAATAACAGGAAACAGCTGGTTAAAGTACGAGTGGGGTCGATTTGGCGATTTGTACCAGGAAACACTGCCATAGCTAACACTTATTCAATGAATACTAAGTACCTGTTTTTGCAAAGAAGAAGATGGTCCCCAGGACTTGTTAACGAGGGGGCATTTAAAAAAACTTCAAGAGATTGAAATTTATAAAGAGGAGGCATGGGAGAGATTGACAGTACTTAAAGTTCATAATGGAAAATGACACTTTCAGTTGTATCCAAGGATAATAAAGGAAATGAGAGTGGAAATTGCAGAGGCACTGGTATGATTTTTTAAATTTCCCCGTGGTGGTGCCAAAGGAGTCGAAAATTACAAATTCCACCCATGTTTTACAAATTGACGTAAAGAGCAGCCCAGGATTTACAGGCCAGCCAATTGATCCTCCAGTGTGTGGAAGATTTAAGTAATGATAATTCAAGACAACATGAAAGTTCACTTGGTCAAATGTGGGTGAATTGAGGAAACCAACAAAGATTTCTCACAGGAACATGCCTGACTTTGTTTGGTACAGCAACAGAGGTCATTGATAATGGTAATGTTGTTGAAGTGGTGCACATGAACCAAAGGATTGCATTTTATAAAGTGTTGCACAACAGACTTCTGAACAAGGTTAGAGCTCGTGGACGAAAAGGGACAGTTGCAGCACGGATATGAAATTTGTCTGAGTGACAAGTAACAAAGAGAAGTTAAGAACGTTTGCTTTTTTTTCAGGAGGAAGGTTTAATTGGAATTCACTAGGCATGGATGTCAGGAACCAGTGATCTTCTGCAATATATGTTAAAGACTTAGATCTTCTTGTACAGGGCCTAATTTCAAAACTTGAAGATGATGCGACATTTTTTAAATATAGTGAACAATGAGGTGAATGTTGTAGCAATTCAAGAGGATGTAGAAAGGTTGGCAATACGGGCGGACAAGTGGATGGACAAAATTTTTTGAATGAAGTGTGAAGCAATTCATTCAGATCGGAATAACGCAGATAACCAATGGTAAACAAAGTGTATAATTCTGAAGGGTTTGCAGTAGCAGTGCGAACTGGCTGTGCCTAGATCCAGATATGGCAGGGGAATTGGGAGTTTGGCTAAAAATCGTAAAGCATATTGAGCTATACCATTAGGGGCATTGTCTATGAAGGCAAGGGTTTTAGTGGTATTATTGCTGGACTAATAACCCGGCACTAAAAGTAAATCTCTGAAGACCACGATTCCAGTCCTGCCATGTGAAGATGCTGGAATTTCAATTCAAGGAAAGAAAAGATAAGTCGAATGAAAAGTCCAGTCTCAATTGGACAATTGGAAACAACTTCATGATATTGGATCCCCAAAAAATCCCTCAGCAACTTTCTTGTTTCAATCGGAACTCCTCTCTGTCTTCTAAACTCCAATAGGCAACGACCCAACCTGCTCGGCCTTCCTTCATAAGATAAACACTTGAACCGAGGAATGAGTTGAGTGAAACTTCCCTGTTCATCTTCGAATCTAGTTATCTCTTTACTTGCAAATAAGAAGCCCAAACCTGCACAGTGCACAGTACTCCAGCATCCCATGAGCCAATTGGCAGGGGAGCACTACCCTGGGTGCAATATTAGCTCCTCAACGGGCAAGAGACGACATGCTGCCAGCTTCACTATCGGATATTGTTGTGTGCAAACTGACTGCCATGTTTCTGACATCCCTGCACAGTGAACATCCATTACAAGCATTTCATGGGCTGTATCACACTCAGCAAGATGCGCTAGAGAAATTCCAATTCCTGCCTTGGTTCTTGAACACATCAAACCTGCTTCACAGCAGCACCCAGTGGCATCAGCTAAAAACTCCCCACCCACTCCCACGCTATGACTGTCACACACACATACACACACACACACACACACACACACACACACACACACACACACACACACACACACACACACACACACACACACACACACACACACACGCACACACATAGTCCACATACAAACACACACAATCCCCAACCAGCTCGCAAACACTCAGTCTCTCTCCCTCTCTCTCTGCAGGTGTTATGTTTATTTTAAAGGGAGCTCAACCGAGGTTCACCTGATGGATTTAGAATGTGACCTGCATCCATTTTATTTCTGTAAATTGACATTTTACTTTTCACTCATTTAAAATTGATGAGCGCCCCATTCCAAAACTACAAGTTTTTTGGACAACAGGATTTCAAACACTGCATCTGTCTAACCAAGCCATGAGAACCATGGTTGTTTCTTCATGAAAATGTGGGAATTGAGGAAAGGGCAGGAACGCGGGCTGCTCTGATCTTACTGAATCATCGAGCGTGTTTGAGGAGCTGAACAGCCTCAAACTGCTTTTAATACTATTCAGTGGGCGCCACTGTGCTGCGTGGTCAATACGCTGGAAGAGTAGAGTTGAGTCAGATGAGTGAAGTGAATGGTGGGGCACGGACAGGCTCAAGAGGCTCCTTGGACTACGAACACTCCGAATGTATTGCCACATAGAATGTGAAGGTCTGTCAGCACCACATCATGTTGACAATTGCAGGTTGTGTGATAAGATACAGATATTCCCCAACTGAGAAGGTATTATTAAATAAGCAAATATAATCTTTCTCACACGCTAATTGTTCAACAGTAAGCTCTCTCGCTTCTCAAGGAGCTGTTCCTAGCTCAGATCCCTCTGCATATTCATCACAAACACCGCCTGCAGAGATTCAATTGGGATCTGGAAAAAAGGGGGGCCCAGTGAGGAGTCATACATTATCTTAGCCTTTCTGTTCCCTCAGTACATTTGCTGCTTCCTGTACTTTGGTGGGTAGGGGTCCCAACTTCCCAAATCAGTAGCTCACGAAATTAAGCTCTGCCCCACTTTCACTAATCATCCATTATCAACGAAGAAAATAAAGTTCTAATGAAGAATCATGTGAACGCAAAATTTTATCTCTACATTCCTCTCCAAAGAAGCTGTCAGACCTGCTGAGCTTTCCAGAATTTGTTTTTTGAAGATGATCCAGTGACAGCGCCGGACGACAAGGGCAAAGGTGCATTCTCTAATGGGGGGCATGGCAAGCGTGGAGTGTCAGTGCAGAGGAGCGTGTGGCGCCTCACTGTCAGAGGAAACGTGAATGGGTAGCAATGCCATGTCATAGACTTGGTGGAGGGGGAATGCTGATCTGTCGGACGGTCGCTGCAGCAGGACCGAAGCCCTGTCAGAGTGTCGCTGCAAAGTGAGCGCCGCCATGGCGGAGGGGTCAGTGCAGAGAGAGATCCGCCCTGCCGGAATTTCAGTGCAAGCTGAGCGCCACCCCAGCGGGAGGTCGGCGCAGGTGGAGTGCTGCAATGTCCGAGGTGCTACCTTTTGAAGCAGACTTAAAACTGTGACCATGTCTGCACTCTCATAATTATCGGCTCGTTATCAGATTGCAGTCTGTGGAGGTCTGCACTGTGCAAATTTCTTGCCACATTCCCTACATTACAACTGTGACAACACTCCAAAAGAACCTCATTGGCTCTGAAACAAACATAGTAAATGCTTGAAAAACACAGCAGGTCTGACAGAATTTGTGGAGAGAGAAAGAGCGTGAACGTTTCTGGTCCATATGACCCCCTTAGCTCTGAAATGTTTTCCCGCTATCACAGAAGGCAGTATAAACATGCAAGTGTTCCACCAATGGAGCTGTACGTACACATCACTGAGCACCCCTGGCAACTAGAATTCAGCAGCAGGATATAAAAAGTCGAACCATTTAAATTGGTTTCAAGGGGCTTCATTCAATACTGTCCAATTTACCAACGTTGTGTTTCTAACTGGCTGGAGATTAGGAGTCATCTCTTCATCACAGCATTCAGATGGTCTGAACCTTGTGCAAACAGATCTGTTGAAAGAAAGCCTCTGACCCTCCACCATTTACAGAGCTAAAGGACCGAGCTGCGGCGGACACTGAGTGCTGTTCACCCACACACAGAGAGCAGGAAAGGCCCAGGCTCCAACCTGGCCTTGTGCTCAATTTCTTTGACCTGATGGGGATGCAAGTGATCACGTGCTTTAGAAATGGAGCGTGACAGGATGCTATCACTCAATATACTCAACACTCCAACCTCAGCCCGAGAACTGTGTCCAATTCCTGGACTATGCACTTTCAGGAGGATGTTTGGACTTTGGAGAGCGTGGGGAAGAGATTTGACAAGAATGCTATCACGGATCGGGGAAAGTGGAAGGATTGGAGAATCTGTGGATGTTCTTCTTAGATCAGATAAGGTGAACAGGTGATTTACTCGAGGCGTTCAGAACGATGAAGGGCTTTTTGTTTGAAGAGGGAGAGTCGTTACAGTGGCTAGAGGGTTGGGGAGGAGGGGGCTCTGCTTGGAGATAATCCACAAGAGAGACAGAAGGGAGTGTAGGGTTTTTTTTCCCCCGAAGAGATGAGTAACATGCTGGCTGAAAGGGCTGATCGGTTTTAACTTCCAAAACAGAATAGAATAAATACTTCAAGGTGATAAAATTGACAGAGCTGAGAGGTGAAGGCGCTTGGGGGTTGAAAGGCATGGGGTAGAGGCGCAGCGTGGGACATTTCTTCCCTGCACCACGTCATTCCACGAGAAGTCAGGCTTTTCATTCGTCCAACTCCTCCTGCAATCACGGGGCATCACAAAGCACTGCAGAGCCAATTTCGGAAGCGCTGCCACTTATGCAATGTAGGAAAAGTACTGGTCAAGTCGTGCACAGCACGATCGCACACACATCCTTGACAAGACAGACAGATAATCTGTTTCTATGATTTTGAAAGAGGGATCATCTTTGGCCCCACGAAGAGGGGCGATTTGGGTGGGCAGGAGGGAGGGACAAATGAGCCCCTTTGCCCTTCTTCAATGTTGCACCTTTCTGATCACTTTACCAGCACAAGTAGCTGCAGGGCCTCAGTTTTATCTCATTGGAAAGTCTGCACCTCCCAACAGTGCAGCACTCCAACGGTGCTTGAATTGGGGGAGTGAGCCAAAGTTTTCAGCTCCAACTTTGGAACGCAGGACCATACGAATTATGGACAGGATTTGGTCAATTTGCCCTTCAAGCCTGTTACATTATTCACTAAGATAATCGTTGATCTGTATGTAAGCTCAGCCCCACATACCTGCAGGCCTCCGGGAAAACTCCCCCCCCCAACACCCAACACCCTCCACCACCACCCCCCCCCACCCCCGTTAATGAAAAAGCTAACTAAACGCCTTAAATACATTCAAATGATTTGCTCTCACCACCTTTTGAGGAAGATAATTCAAAGGTCTCTCGAAATTTTCATCTCTATCTTAAATAGCCGACCCCTCATTTCTAAACAATGGCCTCGTCCTAGGCTCTCCCCCAGGACAAGATATCCTCTCCACATTCAGCCTGTGGACAGCTGCCAGAGGACAGGAGGACAGCCAATATGGCACCTTTCTTCAAGAAGGGAAGAAGGGATAAGCAAGGACAGTCTGCATGGATTTGTTAAGGGGAGGCCATGTCTGACCAATTTGATTGAATTCTTTGAACATGTGACAAGTGTGTCGATGAGGGCATTGCAATTAAAACAGTTTATTTGGATTCCAGCAAGACTTTCGATAATGTCCCGCTTGGGAGACTGATAACGAAGGTTTGAGCCCAGGGGATCCAAGGGAATTGGGCCAATCGGATCCAGAATTGGCTAAATGGATCCAGTATTCTCTAAGTGGAAGAAAGCAGTAGGTGACTGCCAAGGGGTGTTTATGTGACTGGCTGCCTGTGTCCAGTGGAGTTCCACAAGGTTCGGTGTTTCATCCCCTGCTTTTTGTGATATTTATAAACGGTTTAGACCAGAACGAAGCAGAGTTGATCAATAAGTTCGCGGGTGACACAGAAATTGATGGGCTGGTAAATAGTGAGGAGGATAGCTTAGATTAGAGGAAGATATAGACAAGCTGGTCAGATGGACTGAGCAGTGGCGAATGGAACTTAATCCGAAGAAGTGTGGGATGATGCAGGTCAATCAAGGCTGGGGAATACACGATGATGTACTGAGGATCAGAGGGACCTTGGTGTACATGTCTCCCTGTCCGTTAAGGGAGCGAGGCAGGTAGGCAAATGGGATTGTTGCCTTTTTTAATTGAGGCATAGAATATAAGATCACGGAGGTTATGTTGGAACTGTATAATACACTGGTTAGTGCACAGCGAGATTATTGTGTGCAGTTGAGAGGACTGCATTATAGGAAAGATGTGACAGCATTCGAGAGAGTGCAGAGGAGATTTACCAGGATGTTGCCTGCGCTAGAGCATTTTAATTATGAGGAGACATTCGATCGACTGGGGTTATTTTGCCTTGAGCAAAGGGGATTGAGGGGGTAAATGATTCAGGTGTATAAAGTTATGAGGGTATAGATAAGATAGACAGGAATGTACTTTCCCCCTTGGTGGAGGGATCAATACCCATGGGGCATAGATTTAAGGTGAGGGGCAGGAGGTTGAGAACGAATGTTGCAAGAAATTTTCCACCCAGTGTGTTGGAAATGGAACTTTCTGCTATTCAGGGCCGTAGAGGCAGAAACTCTCATAACATTTTAGAAGTTTTTGTACGTGCACTTGCGATGCCATGGCATACAAGTCTATGGGCCTAGTGCTGGAAAATAAGATTATAATAATTAGGCATATGTTTGACCATCGCAGGCTTGATGGGCTGAATGGAGTTTTTCTGTGCTCTCGACCTGTATAACTCCATGAGTCTATGACCGTCTTACTCTACTAAATTCCAGCGGATACTAGCCTAGCCTGTCCAAAATTTCTTCATAAGACAACTGACCCATTCCTGGTAGAAATCTAGTTAATCGTCTCTTTTGACTGCTTCTAAAGCATTTACATCCAATCTCAAATAAGACGACCAATATTGTACATGGTACTGTATGTGACCTCACCAATGCCTTATATAACTGAAGCGTAGCCCCCCAACTTTAGTAATCAGTTTCCCGTGTAATAAATTATAACATGCTATTAGCTTTCTTAATTACTTGCCGTACCTGCATACTAGCCATTTGTGATTCATTCACTTGGACATCCAGATTGGTCTGCATCTCAGAGCTCTGCAATTTTTCACCATATAGATAATAAGCTTATCATTTTTATTTTTCCTTCCAAGTGGTCAATTTCACATTCGTGTCAGTGGAAAATTCACAGGAATCGCATTTTCATTTAAGGCCATAAGGCACAGGAGCAGGAATAGGTCATTAGCCCATCGAATATCCTCCGCCATTCAATCAGAAAATGGCTGGTCTGATAATACTCAATTCCATTTCCCTCCCTTGTCCCCATAACCCTTGATTCCCTCAACAAATAAAAATCTATTTCAGCATTGAACATACTTCAGGACCCAACCTCTACACCCCTTTGCGGTAAATAATTCCACAGATTGACGCCCCACTGAGAGCCTAAACTCCTCCTCATCACTTTTTGAATAGTCCCACACTTACTCTGAGATTATGTCCTGTTGTGCTAGATTCTTCCACACGCAGAAACAACCTCTCAGCATCTAACCTGCCAGACTCCCTAAGAATATTATATGCTTCAATAAGTTCGCTCCTTATCCTTCTAAACTCCAATGAGTACACGCCCAGCCTACACAAGATCTCCTCATAAGAAAATCTCTCCACCTCTGGGATCAACTTTGTGAAACTTCTCTGGACAGCCTCCAATGACACTATATATTTCCCTAGGTCAGGGGTCCAAACCTGTTCACAGTATTCCACCTGTACTCTAACCAGTGCCTTGTATAAATGTTGTCAATGCTTCCCTATTTATTATTGCATTTTCATTGAACTAAAGGTCAACATTTCACTTGCCTTACCAACTGCCTGCTGAACTTAGATGATGGTTTGTTGGGATTTATGAATGAGGCCCCCTAAATCTTCCTGTGCTGCAGCTTTCTGCAGTCTTTCTCCAATGAATTTATATTCAGCTCCTCCAGTATTCCTGCCAAAGTGTATAAAGTAACATTTTCCCACCTTCTCTTCCCTCTGCCACGTTTTCGCCCTTTCACTTCACCTTTCTACATCCCCCTCTGGGCTCTTGGTGTCATTCTCACAACTCGTCAACCCTCTTATTTTTGCACCGTACCATGCCTACCGTCGGACTGAACACACAACCTCGCTGCATTGCTGTGTATGCACCCAGCCCCCTCACCGACACATAGCTTTGATGTTCCCAGAATGTTTTGGCTCCGATCTTTCCCCCTGAAGAAATGATTCATAATCCTCAACATTAAATCCCAGTAAACAGAGACCAACTCCTTCAATGCAGAAAAGCGAGTAGACTTAGCGATGATTGGGGCGAAAGGCACACGGATCCATAAGGACATGGAGAAGCTACCTTTAGTAATCAAGCCTTCGCTGTAGAGAAAGGAGAGGATGCAGCACCGAATTGGGACTCAGGCTCGGCTCTTGTTGATGAATATGTTCGGAGATTTACCACTGAAAGGATGCAACAAAACAAACTGGTCCGTCCGTGTCTTAAAATAAACTCTTCCAGATCAGCCACTCATCCAGTTCCATCCCCAAACATTGTGCTCTCTTCCGACGCCCACACATTTTCTTTTCCGCCCAAAATGAAAGTAACGCCGAGAGAAATGTCCGAAGAGTCAGCCTTTCTCCCTCGAGAAATCAGTGCTCTCCTGTTCCAGGGTTCCCTCACAAATCTGGAATTGCTATCGCAAAATCCAGAATTAGCTCCAAACGAGATCCCTTCCAGATCCAGGAAACTATTCGTAAAACGAAAATAGGGGTTCAATCCCTCCAGACCCAAAATAATCTGAAAAGGCAAGATTTTCGTCCTGTCTATCTTGGGTCACCTCAAAGATTCAGATCCCCTACTTTCAAATCCAAGATAGTCTCAGAATTTGCTTTAAAGTCATGGCTCACGTCCTGCAGCTACAAGTTGAAGCCAAAAATGAAGATTTCCCTCCTGAAGAAGAGTTATACCTTCTCGAAAGATTAACTTTGTTTCTCTGTCCATAGGTGCTGCCAGGCCTGTGGCGCATTTCCAGAATTCTATGGTTTTGTTTCAGATTCCCAGCACCCACAAGGAATATGTGAAAGCTAAGGAGGGAAAGACAAAGATGTCATGGACACATGACAAAGGGATTGCAAATGGTAGTGGCATAGAGTAAAGAAGGCCTAGATAATGTCATCAAGGTAAGATAGCCAAAGGTGTTAACAGTGGTACAAGGTTCAGCAGTCTGTGACAGCAAAGCATAAAACCAACGACAGATGGCACTTTTTGGGATGTAGTGGGGAGGGGGTTGTTGGCGGAAATAAATGTTTAAAATTGAACAACTTAATAAAATACCAAATTAAAATTTGAAAAAAAATAATAAATGTATGTATGAATGAAATTGCATTAAAGAGGAAAGAGTCCATGGCGTGAAGTTGTTGAACTCAATGTTAAGTCCGGAAGGTTGTACTGTGCCTCATCGGAAGATGAGTTGCTGTTCCCTCAGTTTGCGTTGGGCTGTGCTGGAACCTTACATCAGGTCAAAGACGATATGTTGACATGAGAGCAAGGTGTTGTGTTAAGACCCTGCTCACTTTGGTCTACCGTATTCGCTGCTCCCGATGCGGCCTTTTGTACACTGGGGAGGCTAAAAGCAGACTGCTTGACGGTTTTGCGGAACTCAATCGCTCAATCCGCAAACATGGCCCAGGCCTTCATGCCGCTTCCCACAGTCTCAGAAGAAGAGGCCAGTTACTTGAGACTCAAATAAGGACGAATTGCATCACACATAGGAGAGTGAATATTTGGAATTCTCGACGCTCAGGATTGTGGAATCTCAGTCATTGAGTATGTTCGGAAAGATCGATATTGTCAAGATAGTAATGATATCATGGAATATGGGGATTGCGCGGGAAAATAACATTGGGGTAGACGATCAGCGATTCGGTGGGTGCATGGTGGAGCCGGCTCGAGGTTCCGAATTGTCTTCAACTGATCTTCCACTCCTCTGTATTTTTATTCCGATGTTCTCATATAAAGCTTGGACAAGAACCTTGATTCAGAAGCTGACTTGAGTTTTTCCGCAGTACCGCGTTCCGGCCACTTGGTGACACTGCGGAGCAGTAGCTGCCCAACGCTGAATCTGACAGCGGAATCGAACTTCAGTTTTTTTTTAAAGAAACATATTATACAGAGAAAGACAGAATGAGAGAACCTCATTTCCCCCAAAAATACAGCTTGGCTGCAAGAAAGTGATAATATAGGAATACAGGGAAGCCCTTCGCCTAGCCGCCCGAGCATATTTGAATTAGATAACAGATAATCTGTATCTGATCTCCCATCAATCCGTCGTTGTTTCCCTAGTTCATCGATCAACCCGTCGTTGGTTCACTCACACTTAAGAGTTTTAACTACGAGTAAGCGAATCATCTCAATCATTTCAAATTTTCAGCTGTATTCCACAATCCATGGAACTGCTAATAACTGCTGCGTGCAGAAATGTATCAGACTTCATTCTGAAGAGACGTGTATGAATTGTAAAGTCCAGACCATAAGCAGGATGAGGAAGAGTCATCTTAGATTCGAATTATTACGTCGATTTCTCTCCCAACAGATTCTGCCGGACCTGCTGAGCTTCTTTTTACAGCACTTTCCCGTTTTGTTCCTGCAATGGTATAGATCGCAAAAAATAACATGCGGCCTTTTTGTAGAAATCGTTGAGGATGATCTGGAGCACGAATAAAAAACGCTAAAATGTTTAACTCGCCATTCAGCTCATGTTCGGAAATGATGCAGAAGCACTTCATGAAGAGTCTCAGCTGCAGTCAGATGGAAGCCATGTTCAACTACGATAAGGAGGCCAGGATCGAGAATGATCTCCCACAATAGCGCGTTGAATGATTAGCATCATACAATGCGGCGAAGAGCAGTGGGAAACCAGGGTATTGGGAAGCCTTCAAAGACCAACAGAGGACAACTAAAAAAGAAATAAGGAGGTTGAAGATTAAATATGAGGGTAAACCAGCCAGTAATATAAAAGAAGATTGCAACAGTTATTTTTAAATATACAAAGGGCAAGAGAGAGGCAAAAGTGGACATTGGACTGTTGGAAAATGACGCTGGAGAAGTAGTAGTGGGGAACGAATAATTGGCGGAGGAACGGAATACATAATTTGCCCCAGTCTTCACGGTGGGATACACGAGTAACATCCACAAAGTTTAAGAGAGTCGTGATGGCAGAGTTGAGTAAGGTGGTTATCACCAAGGAGAAGTTGCGAGGAAAACAGAAAGGTCTGAACGTGGATAAATCACCTGGTCCAGATGGATTACAGCCCAGAGTTCTGAAGGAGATAGCTGAAGAGATAGTGGAGGCGTTAGTGGTAAACTTTCAGTAATCACTCCAGTCAGGGAGGCTCCCAGAAGACTGGGAATTTGCTAATGTAAGCCACCTGCTTAAGAAGGGCGTGAGGCACAAGACTGGAAATTGCAGGCCTATTAGCCTGACCTTGGTCCTTGGTAAGATTTTAGAGTCCATTATTAAGGATGAGATTTCAGAATACTAGGAAGTGCATGATAAAATAGGTCAAAATCGGCATGGTTTCATCAAGAGGTGGTCTTGCCTGACAAATCTGTTAGAATTCTTTAAGGAGCCAACTTGTAGGTTAGACAAAGGAGAGCCAGTAGATGTTATCTACTTGGACTTACAGAAGGCGTTTGACAAGGTGCTGCACAGCAGTCTGCTCACTACGATAAGAGCCAATGATGTTAGCGGCAAGGTACTAGCATGGATAGAAGATTGGCTGTCTGGCAGGAGGCAGAGAATGGCAATAAGTGTGTCCTTCTCAGGATGGCAACCGGTGGCTAGTGCAATTCCGCAGGCATCGGTTTTGGGACCAAATATTTTCAAATTATATATTAATGATTTAGATGAAGGAACTGAGGGCATCCTGGCTAAGTTTCCAGATCATTCAAAGATAGGTGGAGGGACTGATAGTATTGAGGAGGCGGGGAGGCTGCAGAAGCATTTGGACAGGTTAGCAAAATGGGCAAAGTTTTGGCAGATGGAATAAAACGTGAGGAAGTGTGAGGTCATGCACTTTGGTAGGAAGAATAAAGGCATGGACTATTTTCTAAATGGACGGAGAATTCAGAAATCTGGGGTGCAAAGAAACTTGAGAGTCCTAGTCCAGGATTCTCTTAAAGTTAATTTGCAGGTTGAATCGGTAGTTAGGAAGGCAAATTCAATGTTGGCATTTATTTCCTGATGACTAGAATATAAAAGCAGGGATATGCTGCTAAGGCTTTATAAGGCTCTGGTCAGACCACATTTAGAATATTGTGAGCAATTTTGGGCTCTGTATCTCAGGAAGAATATTCTAGCCCTGGAATGGGTCCAGAGGAGGTTCAGGAAAACGATCCCAGGAATGAAAGGCTTAACATATGAGGAACGTTTGAAGACTCTGGGTCTCTACTCGATGGAGTTTAGAAGGATGAAGGGGCTCTAATTTAAAGTTACACAACAATGAAAAGCCTGGAGATATTGGACGTGGGCAAGATCTTTCCATTAGTAAGAGAGACTAGGACCCGAGGGCACAGCCTCAGTGTTAAGGCACGACATTATAGAAAAGAGATGAGGAGAAACTTCCTTAGCCAGAGAGCGGTGAATGTATGGAATTGATTGCCTGTCAAGGCTGTGGAGGCCAGGTAATTGAGTTTATTTAAGAGCAAGATAGAAAGGTTCTTAATTGGTAAGGGGATCACGGGTTATGGGGAGAAGGCGGGAGAATGGGGTCGAGAAACGTATCAGCCATGATTGAATGTGGAGCAGACTCGATTTGCCCAATGGCCTATTTCTGCTCAGATGACTTATGGTCTCATCACTGAATCCTCTTCGGGGAAGTTGCATATTCTATTCTCATGCTTCTGAACTGTGGACGATATAGAATTGAAAACAGAAAGAGGGGTATACAGCGCGTCAGCCTTCATTTTTGTTGATGGGAGGTGACTTGAAGTGTCAGCTTTAATTCGGTGCTTTCCTCTCCCAAAATAGAAAGAACAGATTATAACAGTGGCTCCAAATGAACCAGGTGAGGGAGAACGTGTTCACGGTCCAAGCAGTATCGCTGTGGGTCAGTGCCAATAATGTGTCCAGGGGAAAGTGAAGTACAATTGCTTCTGGTTGATGGGCAACCTTACAAAGATAGATGGCAAGACTGAAGAAATCCTCGGTTCAAGGTTCTGTGTGCTACAAAAATACAACAAAAGGGGCCAAGGAAAACTGCAAGCAGTGAAATTGGACTTTGCTCATCATGGTGTTTCAGCACTGGAAGTGCGTTTCCTGTTCATTTCACAATCTGACCTCAATTCACATCAAAAGAAAGTAACGATGCAACACAGCAGTACTAGGTGGAGGCAGTACGATAAAGGCACTGTCGTCGGGCTAGTCATCCAGGAACCCAGGGTAGTGCTCCGGGCGCCCCTGTTTCAGTCCCTCCACGGCAGCTGGTGGAAAGTGAATTCAATAAAAATGGTAACCACAAAACGATTTGATGTAAAAAAAAACAAAAATGTCATTTGGAGAAGGAAATCTGCAGTCTGGTGTGGCCTACATTTGACTCAAGAATCATAGATGTCGATGCCCACAGACAATGAATGAAAATAAAAAGCCTGAATGAAAGTTTGGCCAGCACAGTGAACAGAGAGGCGAGAGAAAGTGTGTTTTTCTGAGTGGGGAAATAGTTCAACAAGACGTGAGAAATCGATTAGTTCAACACAGAAGTGTACTATTGGAGCACTGATGCGTATGGCAGATTTTGGAATTTTAATCCAGTTGCCATTGGCAGTGATTTTTTTTTCATTTTGTGTGTGTTTTTGTGTGTGTGTGTGTGTGTTTGTGGGCGCCAGTGTGTGTGCTTTATTTGTTAAATCAAAATTCTTATTCGCATTGCAGCACATTGTAATAGTGAATTGGAAATGCTGCAGCAAAATTCAACAGAAATTTCATTTGCAGCTCTTTCCTGATGTGGCTTATTTGGTGAAAATAGACAGATGGAGCTAATTTTGAATAATCGTCCACATCCTCCCGCCCATACCTCCAACCCCCCTGCCCCTCTGCCCACCCATTGGTGACTGTAAATTTACTCAGCACTGGCCAACACTTCAGGTTCTCAGAGATCATTAAGAGGAGTTGCGAGCACAAAAAACCACAAGTAAGTTTGTCTTACCTCTTACCGCTTGGCTCTGAAAGCAAATGGTGTGCGTCGTAATTGTCATGTGCAATTACCATGAGGAAACATATTTCACTGAATCAAAGTATTCCCATTGTTCAGAAGGAGGTCATTCGGCCCTTCGTGCCTGAATCTTCTCTCCGAATGAACATTATGCCTTACTGCAATGCTCCTGCCTTTCCCCCGTAACCCTGTGCATTGTTTCTATTCAAATAAATGCTTGATACCCTCTTGAATACCTCGATTCAAACTGCCTCCAGCAAACATCCAGGCAGTGCATTCCAGATTCGCACCACTCGTTGAGTGTAAAGCTTTTTATTTATCTCAGGTAACATTTTGTTCTTTTGCAAATCATTTTAAATGTGTGCTTTCTCGTTCTTGGACATTTTAAGAGTGGGAATAACTTCTCCCAATCTTCTCCATCCAGCCCCCTCATGATATTGTACATCTCTATATCTCCTTTTAGGCTTCTGCTCTCCAAGGAGAACAGTCCAAATTTTCCAAACTACCGTTATGCATGAAGTTTCTCATCCCTGGAAGCATTTCTGTAAACCCCATCTGCACTCTCGCCAGTGCGTTCACATCTTCCATAAAGTGTGGACACCTAACTGCACAAAATAATCCACCTTTGGTCTAACAAGTGTCCTATAAAAGTTCGGCATAACATCCTTTTTCTAATACTCTACTGCGATACCAATAATGCCTAGGATACTTTATGCTTTATTAAATGTTCTCTACACCTGCCCAACTACCTTTTTAACTATGACATGGTGGCCAGAGGTGAGATAGAGCTCTGACAACGAAGTGTTAAATGATCAATATGAAAGGCTGATGAAGTATAAAACGTAGAGCGTTTCAGTGACAACCTTTGTGTACCAAATATCTCAGCTTACCAGTATTGTGTGATTCGCAACATCAGAAAATTTTACTGGATTAATATTTTTGCCTGATCGTTAATGCCCGCACATTTTGCTACAGTGAGGAAAAGAAACTGGGGTCGTTTTCGTACCCCTAAATCAACACATGTCAGTTTGGAAATTTTCAGTGACATTTCTGCCGCTAAATGTCACTCCATAAATAACACTACCTTCAAAACATTGAGGGCTCAGTGCACATGTTTAGGAAACAACAGCTGCCACGTCACACGCTGCTTGTGAAAGGGAAAGCAAAGGGTGACAGTGAGAAAATTCATGAAGTGAAAACAAAGGGGGGGCAGTCGGCCTAAATGTGATGGAAAATCTTATGTAAAGGGCCCGAAATGTGGGACAAGAAAGCATATTAGATATATTCTGAGATACTGAAGAGCCCATATTGTGACGACTGGTGTTCGGAGAGCTCAGCCAGTAGAACGCCAGACATCAAATCTCATGATCCTCATCTTATCTAGTCCTGGTACCATCTCGACTTTAATCACTGATAATGCATCCGATATCTCCTCCTTCACAGATTTTAACCAATCCAGTGTCTGCATGACCCCATATAATACCATGGCCTGGGTAGCATATTCTTCCACTCTAAATGCAAAACCGACGTGTTGATTTACATACACTCAGTTGTTTACTGTGTCTCCATGTATATAACATCGTTTTGGCCTTTTTATGACCTACTTCTACTTTTTCAAACCTTTCACTATTTTATGCCTTTGGAAGACTTTGGGATTCCCTTTTATGTCAGCTGCCAGTCCCATTTCAAACTTCTTCATTGCTTCTCTTATTTTCTTCTTCACATCTCCTCTGAAACTTCTCTATTCCTATTTCATTCTCCTAAATTTATGCAACTCAGTTTATAACTTCCGACTGACATTTCAGCGACTAAATGTCACTCAATAAATAACGTTACCTTCAAAACTTTGAGGGCCCAATGCAGAGCTTTAAAGAACTTCAGCTGTCACATCATCTGCCGCTCATGAAAGGGCAAGCAGAGGGTCACAGGAAGAAAGCGCATGAAGAGAAAATAAAGGGCTGCAGTCGGCCTGCGTGTGATGGAAAATGTTCTCTAGAGTACCAGCTATAATGGACAAAAAGGCAAAATATGTCTATTCTGAGATATTCAATATCCCGCTGTGTGACGACTGTAGACCAGGGAGCTCAGCCGGCAGAATAACAGACTTCAAATCTCATGGCCCTCTTCTAAACTAGTCCCCTTGACATGTCAACTTTATTTACTCTTAATGCATCAAATATCTCCTCCTTCACAGTTTTAAACAGACCCAGTGTCTGAATGATCTTACATTATACCATGCACTGGGTAGCATCTTCTTCCGCAGATGCAGGTGTATTCACATATAAATACTCACTTATATCCTGTGACTCCATGTGCAAATCGCCTTTTTGGTCCTTAGTACGCCCTACTCCTGCTTTTCTCAACCTTTTCTATTCATGATAAAGAATGTACAAGGCTGCAGGAATAAGGCAGGGTGTGTCAGATTGGCGATGGCACTTTTAGAGGGCCCGTGAAGGCTTGATGGAATAAATGGCCTTCATCTGCTCTGTAAAAGTTCTGTGATTAGCACTACTGATTTCTAACTGAATTGGATCAAATGTTTCAGATACGACCAACAAATCATATCGTTTTCCAAACCTTCAATCCATCCACGTCAATTTGCAATTAACCACTGTCTTTTCTGCATCTTAATGTGGCCACTGAATTCAAGCCATCTTCAGAATCCTGGGTAGCAGCAGTTCTCACATCACAACCCACTGTGCGTGATCAAGTAGAAGGTTGGAATGAGACTCATTGTGAGAGAAGTCAAGTGGAGGCATTCAGTTGACCTTTGAAGAAAGTGATCCATCGAAGGCAGAATTGGAGGGAAGGAGATACACAATATGATCGAATGTGTAATATCTATATTGGAACAGTAAAGACTGGTGTGTGAAGCTGCTAGTATGAAGCCCGGGATGTTGAGTCGGAACAGTGTCAGACTTTTACTCTGAGAGGCCCACGGTTCAAGTCCCTATCCGCCAATTCACCATTCGCCAATCTCTCGGGAAACGAAGTGGCATTTTCTTGGCTACACAATGAAACTCATGGAGTCCTGCGTTCAAATTGGCAGAATACAAGCCAATGCAGGTTTCAGTGTGTTCTGGTATTTCTGAGAAATACGTACACATTCTACACAAATGATCAAAAACGAAAGGATCAACAAATTTTCGCCAATTGGTGACACTGTGGAGCAGCAGCACCTCAACGAGGAATCTGAAAGTGGGATCCAACTTTAGAATCGCAATCAACTGTTGGCAGAGCAATGGGCCACATTCAAAGAATATTCTTTCTCCTTACTTTTTTCCTGGAAAATCCAATTTCACTTTTGGAATACTAGACCATCGGCACAAATGAAAACCTTCCTTCAGTGCCTACTGCTAAGAAGTGCGTACCTTACAGATGTCAGGGAGAAATTACAATGGCGAATCATTCTGAATACAGAAAGGCCAGAGGCGAAGTGAAGAAATTAAAAAGAAAAGCAAACAGGGAGCTTGAAAAGAGGCTGGCAGCAAACATAAAGAGGAATCCCAAGGTCTTCTTTAAGCATGTATGTAGTACGGTTGTCATTAAGGAGAAGATTAGGGAGGTGTAGAAAAAAAAGGGGGACTTGAATATGGAGGCTGGAGAAATAGAGGAGGTATTGATCGACTGTCTGCATCCACCTTTACAAATGAGAAAGATTCTCTGCAGGCTGCGGTGAGAAAGGAGGTAACTGGTGAATTAGAATAATTTACAGTTGAGAACAAGGAAATGTTAGAAAGGCCACATTTAGTTAAAATAGATGAAGTGCCAGGAAGGGATGTTACAGAAAAAAAATGAGAATGAAGTAGGTGTGAAAATTGCAATGACACTAGTGATGATCTTGCAGCCTTCCAGATATGATAGGTGTGCAGACTTGTGAGTGTTATATCCTTGTGCAAACAGGGGTCCAAGTTTAAAGCTGGCAACTACAGGCAAGTCAGTTTTAACTCAGTGGCATATTTCCAGATATAATCAATAATCAATTCGGCAAGTACAGTATAACTAAGGAGAGCTAGCAAGTATTCATTTTGGGAAAATCACCTTCAACTAACTTGCTTGTGTTTTTTGAGGAGGTAAGAGAGGATGTTGATAAAGAAACTGTTTACGTGATGTATATGGTTTTTCAATCTGCTTTGATAAACTGTAACAATTCAGAATTTTCAGCAGAGATCTAGGCCGTGAAATAAAAGGGAAAGTGGGCACCATGACAGATATTGTCTGATTGAGAGGGAACAGAATACTGAACATGTTTATTTTCAGATTGTTGCAGTTTGAAGTGCTGTTCGCTAGGGGTCAATTGCAGGCCTTTTGCTCTTAATGAAATTAATTAATGACCTAATCTGTGATGTGCAGGGCCTGATTTCATAATTTCTAGACGATGCAAAGATTGAAAGTTTTGTCAATAGTAAAAAGGATCGGCTTCAACTTCAAAAGGAAATCGACATTTACTTGGATAGGGCACACAATTGCCAGATGAAGTTCCATGCAAAGAAGTGTGAGCTGACCCATTTTGGGAGGAAATATATGGCGAATCAGTATAAAATAATGGCTTAAATTCGGAACGAGGTGCAGGGAAATAAAGACCCCTATCTCTATCTATGGAGGTCATTGAAGATGTCAGGGCATCTTGAGAGAGCAGCTAACACAGTGTATATTATATTAGGCCTTATGAATAGGGGTATTGTGGAAGTGCGTAAGGAGGTCATGCTCAACTTATATTAAACTCAATACGGCCTCACCTGGAGGGCTGCATCCTGTTCTGAGCAGCAAAGTTGAGGAACAATATAAAGTCTTTGGAGAGAATGCAGAGGATATTCACAATAATGTTTCCTGGGGTAACGAACTGTAGCTATGAGGGAAAATTGGATAGGTTGGGATCCTTTTCCTTGAAGAAGAGAGGGGTGAGATGTGACCTAATTTAGTTATTCAAGAAACTAAAGGATATGAAGATGGTAAATAGTGAGATACTGATCCCTCTCAAGGGTATATCAAGTATCAGAGGGCACAGAAACAAATGAGTTGACACAGGAGCAAATGTGATGTGAAGAATGATTTATTTTCACCCAGGGCTATCTGAAATGCTGGTGAACGTAGTTTTCATCAAGGTATTCAAAATGGAGTTGGATTTTTAAGTGAAAAGAAAGAATGTGCATGGCAGTGGGGAAAAGGTAAGGTGGTTGGCGTTGGCAAATGCTCTTTCAGAGAGCCAGACCAGACATGATGGACCGAGTGGACTGAATCTGTTTTGTAGAGTCTGTGAATGGCAGTATTGTTTTACAAGTGAAGTGGATCATATGTTTCAACTGTGAGCAACAAATGATATTGTTTTCGTTACCTTAAATCCACCTACGCTCATTTCTAATTTCCCTTTGCCATTTCTGCAACTTAACGTGGCGATTGATTTAATTCAATGTTCTGAAAGCTGAGTAGCAGCAGTTCTCACATCGCACCCCGCTGTGAAGGTTCGATTAGTTTGTTGGAATTAGGCAGATTTTGAAGTGAAGGGAAGTGGAAGCATTTGGTCCACGTTTACAAGGAGAAGTTGAGTCGAGGGCGAATTTCAATGGACGGAAGTATGCAACATGTTAAAATGTCCAATATCGACTTTGAGACATTGAATAGCGCCGTGTAATGTTTCTGAGTGAAATTCGGATAGCTCAGTCAGTAGCGTGACAGGCTTTCAAGCTGCGGGTCCAGAGTTTAAGTCCCTGTTCAAGCACTTGACTTTCCTCATTGATAACTCTGTTATTTTCTAGGCAGTCCCTCGGAATTATGGATGCCTGGGACCTTGCCAGTTCAATTCTTCTGAGATGAATGATGAGTCTAATATCCATTCTGCAGACTCTGCTACATGCTTAAAGTGTCGGGCATGTGAGATGTTTGGACCTTTGTGCCCTCGACCCGAATCCCGAACTTCACCTCTGCTTTTTCCCTCCGAAGTTTCAGAACCTGTTTAATATAAACATAAAACGCTTCAAAAGCTTAGAACGTTTAATTCCATCTGTGCAGCGAGAAACAGAGTTAGCGTTACGAGTCAGTATGACTCTTCTTTTGAATATGTTTTTTGCCTTCCCAAACAATTTCCAAATGCAGCAAGACCTGGACAATATCCAGGCCTAGATGGAGAATCATCTCAGGTTAAGGGGCTACTCATTTAAAACGGAGATGGGGAGGAATCTCTTTTCTCAGAGGCTATTTAACCCGTGGAAGTCTTTACCCAGAGGGCTATAGATGCCGGGCCGTATTTTATGCTCAAGGCTAAGATATATACATTTTTCGTCATGAAGGGAATCAAGGGTTAAGGGAAAAAGGCAGGGAAGTGGAGGTGAGATTTATCAGAAAAGCCATGATCTCAATGAATGACGACGCACAGTCGATGGCCCGAATGGATTACTTATTTTCCTAAGTTATATCGCCTTATGCTCTAAGTGGCATGCAACATCTACGCCACACATGTTCCAGGCAACGATCATTCCATCAAGAGTAAACACTGGTGCGTGAAACTACCAGTATGAAGCCCAATTAGCTGAGTCAGCAGAGTATCAGACTTTAAATCTGAGAGGCCCAGGGTTCAGGTCACTCTTTGAGTGTTCACCAATATCTAGGGAATCGAAGTGGCATTTTTTTTTTGGCCACGCAATGAAACTCACGGACTCCTGCACTCAAATTGGCAGTCGGTTTCAGTGTCCTCTGCTATTTCTGAGAAATATGTACTCATTCTACACAACTGATCAAAAACGAAAGGATCAACAAATTCTCGCCACTTGGTGACACTGTGGAGCAGCAGCACCTCGATGAGGAATCTGAAAGCGGGATCCAACTTTAGAATCGCAATCAAATGTTGGCAGAAAAATGGGCCACATTCAAAGAATATTCTTTCCCTTTATTTTTTTCCTGGAAAATCCAATTTTACTGTTGGAATGCTAGACCATAGGCAAAAATGAATACATTCCTTTAGTGCCTATTGCTAAAATACATTTCATTACAGCAAGATGGTATCTGACATCCAACCACAAGTCATTGTGCAGTAACAGCTAATATATTTGACTCGCAAAAATCCACTGACCTCAGCATTGCTTCATGCTGCAGAATCAGCCGCAGAATTGCATACACCAGGAGTGGGGTTTCTCAATTCACACAAAACAGCATTGTTTTAGTTTTAAGATCGGGACCTTAACACGATCTCCGAAGAAGATTCGCAATGGTCTCAAAACGTGAACTGTGCATCTGTCCTTACAACTGCCGTCACACATGCTGAATAATTCCATTACGATGTATCTTTTCTCAAGCAATGATTTAACTGTCACCAATTCATGTGTGGCTTTTCTCTAAAGAAATCGTTGACACTGAGGTCCGACCAAAAAAAAACAGCATGAGAATGTCTAACGTTCCCTTGCCCACGTGGGTCCCATTGCGCTCAACCATGAATCTATCATGCATGGGTATGTACAGGTGTCTTATTGAGTTGCGATATGTTGGTGACAGCTGTGACCACGTTCTGGAAATTAAGTATTCAATAATTAATACGACTGCAGGAAAGATGGAAGCTGGAAAATACAGGGAGGGTTTGAAAGAAATCATTTTAATGCGGAATCCACCAACTGTCATATGATAAATTACTGACACAATTTCGAAATTTGCATCGATTTAGTTGGCCCGACTGGATCAAAACCCTGTGGGATAGCCTCTACGGGACACAGATTATTTTTTTCAGAAGCTTTAGATTGGTCATGGAAAAGGACAGGGCACAAACCAGAGAAGGATAATGAACAGGGGGAAATCCAACTTCGACGAGATGAGAATGCCTCTGAGCCAAGTGATTCCAGCGAAATATTGACAGAATTGTCATTCTCAATACAGAAGGGCCGGAGGGGTAGTGAAAAAATTAAACAGAAAAGCAAAGAGGGAGCTTGAAAAGATGCTGGCAGCTAACAAAAAAAGCAATCCCAAGGTCATGTCTAAGCATGTAAATAATTCGGGTGTCATTAAGAAGAAGATTAGGGACGATTAGAAAAAAAAACAGGGGACTTGAATGTGGAGGCTGGAGAAATAGAGGAGGTATTGATCGAGTACCTGCATCCGCCTTTACAAATGAGAAAGATTCTCTGCAGGCCGGGCTGAGAGAGGAGGTAACTGGTGAATTAGAATAATTTGCAGATGAGAACGAAGAAATGTTAGAAAGGCTAAATTTAAGTGAAATAGATGAACTGCCAGGAACAGATGTTACACAAAAAATACATAGAGAAAGAAGTGGGAGTGAAAATTGCGACAGCACTAGCTATGATCTTAAAGCCTTGCAGATATCATAGGTGTGCTGAACTGTGAGTGTTTTGTCCTCGTGCAAAAAGGGGTCCAAAGTTAAATTTGCCAACTACAGGCCAGTCAGTCTGAACTCAGTGGCAGGAGAACTTCTGGAAATTAGATTTCGAGATGTAATCAATAGTCAATTAGCAAGTGCAGTATAGCTAAGGAGAGCTGGCAAGTATTCATTTTGGGAAAATCACCTTCAACTAACTTGCTTGTGTTATTTGAGGAGGTCACAGAGAATGTTGATAAAGAAAACTGTTTACATAGTGTATATGGTTTTTCAAAATGCAGTTGACAAACTGCTACAAATCAGAATTTTGAGCGCAGTTCGAGGTCCTGGAGTAAAAGGGAAAGTGGGCACTAGGATCAGATACTGTCTGATTGAGAGCGAACAAAGCAAAGAACAATGTTTATTTTTTCAGATTGTTGGAGTGTTTATAGTGCTGTTCGCCAGGAGTCAATGGTGGGACACTTGCTCTTACTGAAATTCATTTATGACCTATTGAGTGGTGTGCAGGGCCTGATTTCATAATTTCTAAACGATGCAAAGATTGAAAATTTGGCCAATGTTAATGAGGGTCGGCTTCAACTTCAAAAGGAAATCGACATTTAAGTGGATAGGGCAAACAAATGCCAGATGAAATTCAATTCAAAGAAGTGTTTGCTGATCCATTTTGGGAGGAAGAATACGGTGAAGCAGTATAAAATAGCTGGTTAAATTCGAAATGAAGTGCAGGGCAACAGGGACCTTTAACTATATATGCAGAGGTCATTGAAGATGGCAGATCATGTTGAGAGAGCAGCTAACACAGTGTATAACATAATAGGCCTGATGAATTTGGGGTATTGTGGACATGCTTGAAGAGGTCATGCACAACTTATATTCAACTCTACACGGGCTCACCTAGAGGACTGTGTCCTGTTCTGGGCACCAAACTTGAGGAGATATTTGATGTGATATCAGTAATTAAAGTTGATATGGCAAGGGGACTAGATAAGTCGAGAGCCATGAGATTTGAAGTCTGGTATTCTGCCGGCTGAGCTCTCTTGTCTCCGGTCGTCACACAGCGGGATTTTGAATATATATTGATATATTTTGTTTTTTTGTCCCATATTTTTGGTCCTCTACAGAACATTTTCCATCACACACAGTCCGACTGCTGCCTATTGGTTTCTCTTCAAGAGTTTTCTTCCTGCGACCTGCCCTTTCTTGTGTGGCAGGTGAGGTGACTGCTGCTGTTCCTTAAACATCTGCACTCGGCCCTCAAAATTTTGAAGGTAACCTTATTTATCGAGTGGAATTTAGTCGCTGAAATGTAAGTGGGAATTTAAAAACTGACATGCATGAATTTAGGAGCATGAAACATGAATAGAGAAGATTCAGAGGAGAGGTGATGAAGGAAATAAGAGAAGCAATGAGGAAGTATCAAAAGAGACTGGCAGCTAACATAAAAGGGAATCTCAAAGTCTTCAAAAGGCATAAAATAGTGAAAGGGTGGAAAAGGGAGAGATTGGCCGCAATGGTAGATACTTGAGTACCTATATTAAATTACATCTCAATCTTCTGTTCTTCAATGAAAAGGATCCCAATCTATCATACCCTCAGTTCGTTACCCCAGGAAATATTCTTGTGAATATCTTCTGAATTCTCTCTAAAGCCATCATGTTCTTCCTCAAGTTTGAGGCCCAGAACAGGAAGCAGTCCTCCAGGTGAGGCCGAATTGAGCTTAATATAAGTTGAACATGACCTCCTTACTGATGTCCACAATACTCCTATTCATAAGGCATAATATATTATACTCTATATTAGGTGCTTTCTCAACATGCCCTGACATTTTCAATGACCTCTGTGCATACATATGGAAGTCTCTATTGCCCTCCATCCCGTTTCGAATTTAACCCTTTTATACTGCCTCGCCATATCCTTCCTCCCAAAATGGATCAGCTCACAATTCTTTGCATTGAACTTCATCTTTTACTTTTGTGCCCTATCCACGTAAATGTCGATTTCCTTTTGAAATTGAAGCCGATCCTCATGAATGTTGCCAACATTTTCAATCTTTATATCGCCTAGAAATGATCAAATTAGGCCCTGCACAGCACAGAACAGATCATTAACGAATTTCAGTAAGTGCAAGACTCCCACCCTTGGCGAACAGCAGGATAGACACTGCACCACTTTGAAAAAAAAGCATTGTTCAGTCTTCTTTTCCCTCCCAATCAGGCAATGTCTGATCCTTATGCAGACTTTCCCTTTTATTCCACGACCTAAAACTGCGCTCAAAATTTTGATTTGTTACAGTTTATCAAATGCATTTTGAAAAACCATATACATCACGGAAACAGCTTTCTTTATCAACATTCTCTGTTACCTCCTCAGAAAACACAAGAAAATTAGTTGAAGGTGATTTTCCCAAAATGAATACTTGCTAGCTCTCCTTCCTTATCCTGCACTTGCCGAATTTAATAATGCAATGTAAATTTGCTGTGTGAAGTTCGGATAGCTCAATCTGAGGGTCCAGCGTTTAAGTCCCTGTTCAAGAGCTTGCCTTTCCTCACTGATAACTCTGCTATTTTCTAGGTAGCCCCTCGGGATAATGGATGCCTGGGTTCTTCGACAGTTCAATGGCTCTGAGATGAATAATGAGTCCAATATCCAAACTGTAGACTCTGCCACATGATTGAAGGGTCCGGCAGGTGAGATGTTTGGAGGTGTGTGCGCTCGACCCGACTCCTGAACTTCACCTTTGCTCTTTCCTTCCGAAGTTTCAGTATGTGTTTAATAAAAACATAAAACGTTGTGAAAGCTCAGCAGGTTTGAGTGCATCTGTGCAGAGGGAAACAGAGTTAGCCTTACCAGTCTGTATGACTATTCAGCTGAATATTTATGTTACCTTCCTGATCAAACAATTTCCAAATGCAGAGAGACCTGGACAATATCCAGGCGTAGCTAGACAATCATATCAGGGTAAGGGGTCGCCCATTTAAAACGGAGATGAGGAGGAATTCCATTTCTCAGCGGCTAGGTAACCTGTGGAATTCGTTAGCCCAGAGGGCTGTAGATGCCGGGTTGTAACTTATATTCACGGCTGAAGTCCATAGGTTTTTCATCACGAAGGGAATCATGGGTTAAGGGGAAAAAGGCTGGAAAGTGGAGGTGACATTTATCAGCTAAGACGTGATCTCAATGAATGAAGGTTCACTGTCGATGGCCCTAATGGACTGCTTCTTTTCCTAAGTTTCATGACCCTATGGTCCACGTGGCATATAACGGCTGCACCACACATGTTCCAGGCAATGACCATTCTATCAAGAGAGAAACTAACCTTCACCCCTTGAATGGCTGAATACCACACGATCAACTTTCTGGGATTTACCTTGATTAGAAGCTGAATTGTAATAGCCACAAAAATACTGCGGCTACAAGAGCAGATCAGAGGCTTGAAAACCTGAGGTGAGTATTGCATCTCCCTACTCCCCAAAGCCAGTGAACCATCCACCAGTCAGGTGTTTAAGGGAATAATCTCCAAATACCGAGATGTACGCACCTCCTACACACTCAAGAAGCTTGAAGGCCCACCAGGATAAGTCAGCCCGCTTGATTGGCGCCCAATCCACAAACATTCGCTCCCTCCACCAGCGACGCACAACAGCAGCAGTGTGTACCATCTACAGGATGCACTCCAGGAACTCAGCAAGACTCCTTTGACAGCATGAGTGCTACCAATTAGAAGGACAAGGGCAGCAGATAAATGGGAACAATACCACCGTGATGTTCCCCTCCAAGTTGTTCAACATTCTGACTTGGAAATGTATCACTGTCCCTTAAATGTCGCTGGGTCGAAATTGTGGAACTCCCCCCATAACAGTGCTATGGGTGTACGTACATCGCAGGACTGCAGCAATTCAAAAAGGCAGCTCACCACCATCTTCTTAAAAGCAATTAGGGATGGGAAACAAATGGGAGCCCAGCCAGTGAAGCGCACATTGCATGCATGATTACAAATAGAAAGCAAATTTGTTCGCACATAAGCCGGTAGTCCCATGAAATGGCGAGGATATCTGCTTTCTTCAGACATGCTTTGAGGACATCCCAGAATTCTTTCCGTTGTCGTATGGGGGATCTCATATGGCGACCAAGTTCTCAGTCGCATATTTGCTTCTGGAGTCTGGTGTCAGTCATGTGAATGGCATGCCCGCCCAGAGGACATGGTTATGGGGTGACTGACGACCGAAGTTGGGCAAGTTAGTTCGGGCGAGGCCGCCGCCTTACTCACCAGCAGGTTTAGAGGATCTTGTGAACATGCAGCTGAAATTTCCTCTCCAGTGTTCTAAGGTGCCCGCTATAATTTGCACAAGATTCTGAAGTATAGAACACAGTCAGGATTATAGTAACTGGTAAACCATGACCTTAGTCATGCAGTATTTATGTGGCTAGTTCAGCTTCTAGTCAATGGTATCTCTCAGAATGTTGATAGTGTTGGATTCAGCCATGTTAATACCATTGAATGTCAAAGGGTGAAGGTTAGATTCCCTCTTGATGGAATGGTCTTTGCCTGGAACATGTGTGGCGCGGATTGTACATGCCTCTTGGACCTGACTAAGATCCTGGCCCTTAAATATATTTTTATTCTCCTCATTAGGAATTGGATTATTGAGGGCCAAGATAAATTTCATTGTCGGCATGTGTCGTGAGGAGGCACCAAGGATATGGAAAATGGCCCATATTTTCCAGGATTATTTCTCATAACTTTTTGGCATGACTCATCTTTACGGATGTCTCCTTGTTCTCTATGCACTGAAATCTCCATCCAAACTCCCACCACCCATTCACCATTCACCATGTGCTTTTCTCCATAGGAACTCTCCCAGATAATTTCGCAACTGTCCCCTTTGCTCTTCTGCTCGCAAAGGCCCAAGGACATAGAACACTCCCTTGATGAATATCAGTCATCACACAGCAAATGAACTGTGGAAATTGGGAAGAGAAAACATAGTGAGGGGAGGGTAACGTAATATTACTTTGTGGATTGGGCATAAAAAGGCTGTCGACATTCTGAACTAATCATGAAATGTTCTGCTGGAAAGATATGTAGATTTACGGTTAAACTTCAGGAAACATAGGAGGAAAAGCACCACAGGTTGTTCAGAAACATATCGAAGTGAAAGTGTCAAATTAAGAAGACAGGATGCATGCGCCAGGTCAATAGAGCATTAAGTGTAGAAGATAAAAGGCTCATCGAATTGCAAAATGAAAGGCGGATATAGGAACTTAGATGTTAGATAGAGGGCAGCCGTGTAGACCGATAAATCGACAAGGCTGGGATACCCAATTAATGCCAGTGACAGGAATCAGTGAAAAATATTTCACTTTTGAAAACTTTTACTATGACACTCAAATCGAAAATCACTAAATAAATGAAGTAAGCTCAACAGACAAATTGCATTGCAAAAAAAAGAGAGCTGCACCTACATTGTCCAAGCAGCAAAATAGGTTCCAACAATTGCAAGCATTTGCATCACTGCTGCTAAAGCCTGGCACCGCATGCCGTTGCTCAGTCTTTCAAATTCGGCCTCTGATGCTTAAGACCTCTCGGTTTTCCCATTCAATTGGTTTAGTCCTCGAGCTCCCCAGATAGGATTTACATTGACAGCCACATCTCCCTCGGATCATCATAAGTGGAAGGACAGCAATATCCGGATTTCCTTTTCCATTGACAAACTGATTCACGCTCCGGTCACTTCTGGTGCAAACTGAATTGAGTGCTTGTAAATAAAACATGTAGTGTTTGACTGTTCCATATGGGGGTGAAAGAATATGAAAAATCCGACTGGAAAAGCGCAAGGGTAATCGAGTGACGTTTGATTCGAGTTTCTTGCCTGTAAATCCTGAGCAGCTAATAATTTGCAAACGCATGTTCTTCAACCAATTTTATCACTCGAAAAAAAGAATAAACAGAAGACAATTTTCATATCCATGTGTATTGATTTGAGCACCTCCTTACTGAGTTGCTAATTTTATAGAAATGGAGCATATATATAATCTTCATTTCTCAACACCACAGTTGTTCGTATTGTCTGGCACTTCGTGAAATTAGTAGTCACTCGATTTTCCATGCGCCATATCATCCAATTCAGGATCGTGCAGATTCAGAACCCGACCCGACAGGAAATGGATGATTGGTGGCATATACGCAGGACAAGGCACCAGTCCCTCACAGGGCACAAACTCACACAGACAAAGAAACACAGGACAATTTGTCATAGCCAACCCACCAACCAGCAATTTTTTGGCAATGGGAGGAAACCGGAGCTTTGGATGGAAGCCCACGCAGACAAGGGGGAACGTGCAAACTCAATACTGCCAGACAGCCGAGGCCACTATCGAAGCCACCTGTGCGGCAGCAGCACCAAACAATGTGCCACCCTGGAAAATTATATTCAATAGTCTGAATTCATAGACCACAGCTGAACATGGACTTGTATCCCGCACGCTCAGGTTAAATTCTGATGCTATTCAAAATGGAATAGTTCGGGCCACTTCTGCCAGATCAGAGTGAACTTCACCAGCTAACATGAAGCAATCCATCCTTCACATTCTGCATTGGCCGCTGCAAATAATCTGGCCTGAAGAGCGCATTTCGCTAACACATCCAAACACGTTGCCAGCCATAGACTTCAATTCACAAATACTTTCACACCCGGATCCGTTCACGCTCACAGAGCAAACGATGAAGAGTGGACAATAAAAGGTCCTGTTTTTACATGTGAAGAATTTAAACTGCTTCTCTAAATTGTGGTGCCATGCAACGGAAGAATGTATTTAAAAAGTTCTTTTCTTACTCATCTGTGCCAGTCAGTCTGAACTCAGTGACAGGGAAGCTTCTGGAAACAATAGATGGAGAAGCAACAAACAGTGAATTAGGCAAGTTCAGGATAATTAAGGGGGACATTGGGGGCAGCATGTGTTCATTCTGGGAAATCATCTTTAATTAACTTGCTAGTGTTTCCTGAGGAGGTAACACATACTGTTGACAAGAGAAATGCTGTTGATGTGATGTATAATGGATTATCAAAAGGTATTTGATAAAGTGCACAGAACAGACTGAGGACCACAATTGTAGGTGCTGGAATAAATTGGGAAGTGGGCATTAGGATAAGATAATGTCTGAGTGACAGGAAATATCGTGTGCTGATCAATATTTCTTTTTTCAGATTGGATGAAAACTAATAGTGCATTTCCCCAGGGGCTCAATGTCGGCAGCCTTGCACTCCCTGAAATTTATTAATGACCTAGACTGTGGTGTGCAAGACATGCTTTCAACATTTGTAGGTGATAAGTAGATTGGAAATGTAATCAGCATTGATCAGGGTAGGCTTGAACTTCAAAAGGACATTCACATGTCAGTGGATTGGGCAGACAAGTCCCAATGAAATTCAATACAGGGAAGTGAGGCCTGAGCATTTCGTGCTAGGTTCATTAGCATGAGGCAATATAAAGCAAAGGGATAGAATCTAAACGAGATGCAGGGGAAGAGAGACTTCGGTGAATATGCACAGAGATCATTCAAATTGTCAGTGCAGGTCTATATAGCAGGTAGTATATGGTATTCTAGCTGAGTCCTTATGAATAACGGCAGTGGGTACAAGGGTAAGGTCATGTTCAACTTGTATGAGACAATAGTTAGGCCTCATCTGGAGTAATGAGTACAGCTCTGGGAGTCATAATTGAGGAGGGATGTGAACAGTTCGTTGAGAGTTCAGAGGAGATTCACAGGAACTAGTCCAATGATAAAGAAATGCAGCTATGAGGAAAACTGGGAGAGGTTGGTCTGGAGGTTTGAGATGTGACATGAGATAGGAGCTGACGGTTATGAAGAGGATAAGTAGTGAGAATCCTATTCCTCTCAAGGGCCTATGAAGCATAACAGGGCGCAATTCAAATTAACTGCCAATAGGTGCAAATGTATGCGAAAAATTACTATAATTCATGCAGGCAGTGATTGGAGTCCGAAGAGAACTTCCTGAAAGGGTGGTGAACGTAGATTCTGTCGAGCTATCCATAAAGGAGTTGAATTGTAACGTGAAAAGAAAGAATATTCTTGGCTGCGGAGAGAAGGCAGGGAGGTTGGGGCAGGAGAATGCTTCTTCAGAGAGCCAGGGCAGATTCGATGGACCGAATGGCCTCGATGTCCATAGTAAAGTTTCTGTGAATGGCACCATTGGTTTACAAGTGAATTGAACCAAATGTTTTGACAGCGAACAAGCAATGCTATTGTTTTCTCTGTCTAAAATCCACCCATGTCGATTTGTAATTTCCCGTTGCCATTTTTGCAACTTTTAATGTGGCTACTCAATTAGAGCCTTCTTCAGAAACCTACGTAAGCAGTTCTCACATCGCACCCCACACTGACGAATCGAGCTGTTGGTTGGAATGAGACATGTCGTGAAGAGAAGGCAAGTGAAGTCTCTTGGTGAACGGCTAAAGGAAAAGTTTGGTCGAGGGTGGATTTTGAGGGAAGGAAATACGCTATATGGCAGAATGCCCAATATCCATGTTGAGACATTGAAGAACGTTGTGTGAAGTGAGCAGCTGAAGCTCGGATAGCTCAGTCGGTCGAGCATCAGATTTTAATCTTAGGGTCCAGTGTTCAAGTGCTTGTTCGAGCACTAGCTTTCATTCGCTATTTTTCCTTTTCTTTCCAGGCAGTTCCTCGGGATCAAGAATGCCTGCATTCTTCGCCAATTAAATGGTTCTGATGTGAATGTCGAGTCCACTGTCCGATCTGCAGACTATGACACTTGCGGGATGCACGATGTTTAAATGGTCGGGCAAGTGAGGTGCTTGGAAGTGTGTGCGCTCTACCCAACTCCTCAAGTTCACCTCTGCTCTTTCACTTTTTAGTTTCAGAACGTGTTCAATAAAAACAGAAAATGCTGGAAATGTTCAGCAGGTTTGACTCTGTGGAGAGGGTAGCGGAGTTAACATTACCAGTCAGCATGAATCTTGTCTGATCATATTGGTTGACTTCCAGAACAAACAATTTCCAAATGCCGCAAGGCCTGGAGAATATCCGGGCATGGCTGGAGAATCATCTTGGAGTAAGTGCTCGCCATTTAAAACAGAGATTATGAGGAATGTCTTCTCTCAGAGGCTATTTAACCTGTGGAATTCTTTACAGCAGAGAGCTGTAGGCATGGAGTTTTAAAACATTTTCAAGGCTGAGATGCACAGCATTTTGATCATGAAGGGAATCAAGGGTTATGGAGAAAAGGCTGTAAAATGGAGTTGAGGCTTGTCAGATGAGCCAGATCTCAATGAATGGTGAAGGTAAAGCTATGGACCGAATGGTCTACTTCTGCTCCTACGCCTTGTGGTATTATGGTCACAGTGGCATGTAACATTCGCACCACAAATGTGCTAGGCAACGAAAGAAAGAATGTCAACTTCATCCTTTCACATTTAATGGAATTACCATGGCTGTTTCCCATGCTATCAAGATTCTGGGAGTTTCCATTGACCGTAAACTGGACGGGAATAGTCTCATAAATACTGAAGCAAGAAGAGCAGGTCTGAACCTAGGAAGCCTGCAGTGGCAAACTGAGCTCCTGACTCCGTGAAGTTTGTCAACTACCCATAAGGCAGTAGTGTAAGGGAATACTATCCACTTTCTTGGATGAGCGCAGCTCTAACAACACAACAGAAGCTTGACACCATCCAATTACAAAGCTGTACGCATGATAGTCACCCCATCAACAAGTTATCTGTCCTGCATCAAAGACGCACAGCAGCCGGAGTGTGTACAATCGACAAGATGCACTGGAGGACTGCTGCCATCAAGAACGGCAAGGGCAGTCGACAGAGGGGAACACCACCAACTGGAACTTCCCCTCAAAGACACAGCATCCTGACATGGCAATGTATCACCGATCCGTCAATGCTGCTAGGTCAAAATCATGGAACTGCCTTCCCAACAGCACTGTGGGTGTACATGCACCACCTGAACTGCAGCCGCTCAAGAAGACAGCTCACTACCAGCCTCTCAAATGTAATTAGGAATGGGAAATAAATGTTGGTGTGGACAGAGCTGACCCAATTGCATGAATGATTACAATGAAATAAACAAATGTGTTCGCTCCTAATCCGGCTCTCCCATCAGTAAGCAAGAATATTGGCTTTCTTCAGACTTGCTTTGCGGATATCTGAGAAGCTTTTCCGTTGATCTTCGGTGACTCACCTGTGGCGAACCTGTTTCCAATCGAATATTTGCTTCTGCAGTCTGATGTCAGGCATGTGAACAGCATGCCCACGCAGCAGTCCTGGATTTAGGGTAATGGACGGCTGATTTTGGGCAAGTTAGCTTGCGAGAGGCCGGTGCTGTCAGACCGCCTTTTTCGCTACCGGGTTTGGAGAAACTTCTAAGGCACCACTGATACACTTTCGCCAGTGTTTTCAGGTGCCCGCTTTTACTTGACCAAGATTCCAAACAATGTAATGCCAACTGGATATGACTACCTGGTTAACTATGGCCAAGTCTCGGATTTGAGATCGCGGTCCTCAAATAATTGCCTCAGTCTGAACTGACGCATTGAAGACTGGAATAAATTACATCATCAAACTGTGAAATGTGAAGGCTCCAAAGTTATGGAAAAGTTTCCATGTTTTCCAGGATCATTCCTTATACCTTTTAAATATACCTCCTCTTTGCTGATATCTCTTCGCACTCTATGCACTGTAATCACCGCCCCATCCCCAGACCCACAACCCCCTCCCCCCCCCACCCCCCCCCCCACCCCCCCCCCCCCTCCCCCCCCCACACCATGTGCTCTTCTCCATACGGAGCAGCCCACCAGCCCAGGTCCCCTTTTCTCTTATGCTTGAGAAGGTCCAAGTATATAATCCAGTCTATTGATGAATATTCGCAGCCACAGTGCAAATGAATTGTGCGAATTGAGATCAGAAAACATGTGTGGGATGAGGTGGGAGGTAAGGCAAGTTTACTAAGTGGAGTTGGTACCCAAGGTCTTTGACATTCTGAAATAACTGTGAAGCGTGCTACTTAGAAGCCACTTAGAGAGCATAGGCATCAGAAATATTTTTAGCAAAAGTTTCAAACTTAGAAAACAGGCTGCATGGGCCAAAACAGTGTAACTTCAAATGAGGAAGATAAAAGTTTCATCGAATTGTGAAATCGAAGATGGTTCGTGGAACCTATTTGATGGACAGAGGGTCCCCGGGGAGACCAATAAACAGGCGAGGACGGATTCCCCAAATAACCCCAACGACAGGAATTGGCGGAAATTTGAAAATCTTTACTGAAACACTGAAAACCAAAAAACCCTTTAAAAATGACTCATGCTTTACACACAAATCGGTTTGCCACAAAAAACGATTTCGCGTTGAAAAGTCGATGCAAGAAAATAGATTCCAAAAGTTGTAAGCATTTGCATCACTGTTGCTCCGGTGTGACACCCCATCCCTTCTCACACATTTTGCAATTCTGCCACCGATACATTAAACCTCTCGGTTTTCCAGATCAATTGGTTTAGTCTTAAAACTCCCCCATATGATTAGCATTGACAGCTCCCTCTACCTCGGAACAGCATAGACGGATGGACATAAATATCCATAGTTTCTTTGCAACCGACAAACATTGATTCAGAGTCTGGTCAATTCTGGTGCAAAGTGACTTCACTGCTTGAAAAAAACACAGAAGCGTTTGACTGTCCTACATATTCATAAGAGATAACAAACAATCAGACTGGAAAAGCACAAGGATACCCGAGTGACGTTTGGTTCGAGTATCTTGCCTGTAAATCATGAGCCTTTAACACTTTGCAAAAGCATTTTCTTCAAGCAATTTCATCGCTATAAAAAAGAATGAGAATAAAGAGAAGGCAATTCTGATACCCATGCAATATTCTTTCAACTGTGCATTTGGTGTATTCATTAAAGCACCTCCGTTAGAAAACCAACAACATAACGTGCGTTTCAGATGCTAATTTAATAGAAATGGAGCATATATTAAAATATATTTCTCAATACAACAGCTATTCGTATTGTCTGGCACTGCGTGAAATTAGGAGTCACTCATTCTTCTAGCACCGCCTCATCCAATTCAGGATCGGGCAGAGTCGGGCCCTAACCCGAAAGACAATGGTGGATAGGCGGCGTAAACACAGGAAAAGACGCCAGTCCATCACAGGGCACAAACTCACGCACACAGAGAGACACAGGAGGGCTATTTACCAGAGCCAACCTACCTAACCAGCACGTCTTTGGATGTTGGGTGGCAACTGGAGCACCGGGCGGAAACCCATGCAGACATGGGGGGTTGTGTAAACTCAGTACTGCCAGACACACGGGGTCACGATCGAAGCCAGCTGTGAGTCAGCAGAATTTTAGACTGCGTCACCTGGAAAATTATACCCGATAGTCCGGATTTATAGACAAAATGGCGCAGGTTGCCTCTGCCAAGTCACAAGGCGACCTTCACCGACTAACATGAAACAATTCATCCTCTACATTCTGCATTAGCTGCTGCAATAATCCCCTCTGAACAGCGCATTTCGCTTACCCATCCATGCACATTGCCAGCCACATGCTACAGATCACAAATGGTCTCACACCCGAATCCCTTCACTTTCACGGAGCCAGCTGATGAAGAGCAAACAATAAACGATCTGAAGTTTTCTTTATTAAAAAATTTACCTGATTTTGTAAATCGTGGTGACGTGCAGGAAAGGAAAATATTTAAAACGCTCTTATCTTGCTGTTCTGCGCTGATATTAGATCAACGACCTCAAAAGTTCACACTTTTTCTCTCAGATACCGCAGGACTTGAAGAGAATTTCTGTTTTTATTTCATATATTAATGGCTATGCAATAACCACAAACAAACGCGAATTCATTAATGATTTCAGGCAGTCAACAAATAACTTATGTAAATTTGGAAGGTCTCTTGGAGTGGTTAAAATAGGAGGCACAGTAAAAGGCGACATAACACATTGAATTGGTTCTGTCTCTTTGATAGATTAATAGAATTAATCCCAATCCTCTGCTTATTCACCTCATCCGTGTACGTCTAACCCTGTTAATAATTCATCAATTTACCTTTTGTAAGTTATGGGTGAATCAGCCTTTCCACCAGCGTTTCTGATGACCATTGGAGAGCTTTGGAAAAGAATATTTTCTCACGTCGCCTGCGTTTTTTCTCCTCAGATATTTTCATTTTGTGCCTTCTGGTTATCAAAGCTGTTGTTCCTAACAGCAGTTTTTTCTCTGTTATTGCAAAAAAAATCTAAAGTTTTGAACATTATCAAATCTCCTTCTCTGCTCTGAGTAGAATTAGCACAAGTTCTTCATTTGCGGCCAAATAACTGTAGGCCCTTATCCCTGGGAAATCCCTGGCAGATGGACAAATTGATAGAATAACTCAAATATTCAATTCACCCTTCATGCTGCACACAAGAATTCTTTTTTATTTATTCATTCATGGGATGTGTGCAATGGTGGCAAGGCTAGCATTTTTCGTACATTATTAATGGCCCTTGAGAAGGTAGTTGTAAGCTGCCGTTTTGAACCATTGCAGTCCCAATGGTGTAAGTGCACCGACAGTACAGTTAGGAAGGGAGTTCAAGGATTATGCCCCAGAGACAGTGGAGGAACGAGGATACATTTCCAATTCACGATGGTGAGTTACTTGGAGGGGGACTTCCAGTTGGTGATGTCCTGTCTATCCGCTGGCAAAGTCCATCTGGATTGTTGTGGTCGTAGGTTTGGAAGGTCACTGTGTTCCAATCCATTGTCATCTAACTACACCAGCATAACTGACAATTTATTTCTTCCTCATTTGCCTGCCTAGCTAAGAATTAATTCAATCTGTTTCTGTGAAGTGTTTTTCTCAGTAATGATGATTCATCTTAACAAAATGCACACAATTCAATAACCTAAGGAGATGCAGAAGTTTGAATTCATTAAACGAAACCGGGGTTAGAATCCCCATGATGACCACGAAACCTTTGCCAATTGTCATAAAAAAAAAACATTTGGCTCATTAATTCCCTTATGGGAAGGACATCTACCATCCTTACCTGGTCTGTGACACCAGACCCACAGTAATGTGGTTGACACATAAAACGGATTCTGAATAAAAGCAATTAGGGTAGTTAACAAATATTGGCCTGAAGTAAAAGACAAGAACATGCTTCTCGCTTCTAAAGCACATGTTCAGAGTGATTCATTACGTATTTAGTGGGGTTCTTAATTTCTACAAGAGAGCACATATAACCCAAGATTGTGAAAGTATTCATATAGATATTGCTAGTTCTACCATCGAGTGAATGTTTGTGCGAGATGAGAATGAACAGATTGGTCATAGGGTTGATAATTTATGACGTGCTTTAGTGTGTGCTTGGTATCGGCGCCTACGGCTCTTTCCTCTTTTAGTTCGATCCGTTAATGTCACTATATTGCTTCAGTAGATGACAGCACCACAAACTAAACCCATTTGAAAGAGATCTACACCATAAACTCACTGAAGTGAAAGCGTTTTGGCAAGGCAACTGATGCCTCTATTAAAATAAAAACAAAAAACTGCGGATGCTGGAAATCCAAAACAAAAACAGAATTACCTCGAAAAACTCAGCAGTTCTGGCAGCATCAGCGGAGAAGAAAAGAGTTGACGTTTCGAGTCCTCATGACCCTTCGACAGAACTAGGTGAATCCCAGGAAGGGTTGAAATATAAACTAGTTTAAGGTGGTGCTGGGGGGGGCGGGGGGGTTGGGTGGGGGGAGACAAGTGGAGGGGGGTGGTGTGGTTGTAGACAAAACAGTGATAGAAGCAGATCATCAAAAGATGTCACAGATGGCAGAACAAAAGAACAAATAGGTGTCAAAGTTGGTGATATTATCTAAACAAATTTGCTAATTAAGAATGAATGGGAGGGCACTCAATGTATAGCTATAGTTGGGGTAGGGGGAGCATAAAATATTTAAAAATATTTTAAAATAATGGAAATAGGAGGGAAAAGGAAAAATCTATATAATTTATTGGAAAAAATCAAAAGGAAGGGGGAAGAAACAGAAGGCGAGTGGGGATGGAGGAGGGAGGTCAAGGCCTAAAGTTGTTGAATTCAATATTCAGTCCAGAAGGCTGTAAAGTGCCTAGTCGGAAGATGAGGTGTTGTTCCTCCAGTTTCCGTTGGGCTTCACTGGAACAATGCAGCAAGCCAAGGACAGACATGTGGGCAAGAGAGCAGGTTGGAGTGTTGAAATGGCAAGCGACAGGGAGGTTTGCGTCATTCTTGCAGGCAGACCGCAGGTGTTCGGCAAAGCGGTCGCCCAGTTTATGTTTGGTCTCTCCAATGTAGAGGAGACTGCATTGGGGGCAACGAATGCAGTAGACTAAGTTGGGGGAAATGCAAGTAAAATTTTGCTTCACTTGAAAGGAGTGTTTGGGCCCTTGGACGGTGAGGAGAGAGGAAGGGAAGGGGCAGGTGTTAAATCTTTTGCGTAAGCATGGGGTAGTGCCATAGGTGGGGGTTGGGGAGTAGGGGGTGATGGAGGAGTGGACCAGGGTGTCCCGGAAGGAATGATCCCTACGGAATGCCAACAGTGGAGGTCAAGGGAAGATGTGTTTGGTAGTGGCATCATGCTGGAGTTGGCAGAAATGGCGGAGGATGATCCTTTGAATGTGGAGGCTGGTGGGGTGATAAGTGAGGACAAGGGGGACCCTATCATGTTTCTGGGAGGGAGGAGAAGGCATGAGCGTGGATGTGCGGGAGATGGGCCGGACACGGTTGAGGGCCCTGTCAACGACCGTGGGTGGAAAACCTCAGTTAAGGAAGAAGGAGGACATGTCAGAGGAACTGTTTTTGAAGGTAGCATCATTGGAGAGATGTGATGGAGGTGAAGGAACTGAGAGAATGGGATGGAGTCCTTACAGGAAGCGGGGTGTGAGGAGCTGTAGTCAAGGTAGCTATGGGAGACGGTAGGCTTGTAATGGATATTGCTGGTCAGTCTATCACCAGAGATTGAGACAGCGAGGTCAAGGAAGGGAAGGGAAGTGTCAGAAATGGACCACGTGAAAATGATGGAGGGGTGGAGATTGAAAGCAAAATTAATACATTTTTCCAAGTCCCGATGAGAGCGCGAAGCAGCACTGAAGTAATCATCGATGTACCAGGGAAAGTTTTGTGGAAGGGGGCCGGAGTAGGACTTGAACCAGGAATGTTCCACATACGCCATTAAGAGACAGGCATAGCTAGGGCCCATGCGGGTACCCATAGCCACACCTTTTATTTGGAGGAAGTGAGAGGAGATGAAGGAGAAATTGTTCAGTGTGAGAACAAGTTCAGCCAGATGGAGGAGAGTAGTGTTGGACGGGGATTGTTCGGGCCTCTGTTCGAGGAAGAAGCTAGGTGCCCTCAGACCATCCTGGTGGGAGTTGGAGGTGTAGAGGGATTGGCCTCTATTAAAAGCCTAACCATACACTCTGACCATGTGGTCACAGAAAGCGAGGAGTTAGTTCTTGTACATAGTATTGATGCAGGTGTGCCTTCATCCCAAATTAAAAGGAAGGGATATTGGCTGAGTTCGAACTCCCCTATGCTCGGCTATCCCGCCACAAACCAGTGTACACTGAAGGCCAGAAACCAGTGAACGAGCGCTCAGCTGATCTTGTGTGAACGGGCAATGCGGGATCCTGAACAACCTGTCTGATGTTCATGCTCAATGCGAATGTCTCATGGCTGGAAGAGGGTGAAGGCCAATGTGGGCGTACAATTCAGTGAACCTGGCAAAGGGTGAGTTCATCGCTTCCGAAACAAACTCAGTCAACAACGATGAGGATTCATTGCAAAGCCAAATTTGCTTTGGATGAAAACAAATCCATAAGTTTCACATCTCCGCTCCAAGTTGAAAGTACGCAACGGCCCAACTGTGATGATTTCAGCAGCACCAGTTGGTGCCCTGGCCGATGGCGCTGCAAAAGATATCACGAAGCAACATCTTTGAGCTGCCCATTCATGGAGTTGGCAGGAAACGCAGCGTTTTGATAACCTCTCACCTAATCTGCTAATGCACTCGTGGGTTTGTAAATTTCGTCCCTTCATTGCCGTTATTTCCCTTATTCATACCTTGCTCACTTGCCCTATCATCTCTGCTTGAGTTACCAAATCTTCCCAAAGTGCCTAAGTTGCAATGATTCACCAGCACACTGGTCCGAGCATGCTTCTGGTGAATATCATCCTCAGGGTGCAACGCCCACTTTCCCCCAGAGGCTCCCAGTGGTCCACAAATTGAGAATTATTTTTCCCACACAAATCTTTCAGTCACGCATGTAACTCTTTAATCTCAATCTCCCTAAAGTCATTTCCTCGTAGCTCCGGTAGTAATCCTAAATTTATCAGCTTTGATGTTCAGCTTTTGTTTTCAGTTAGCATAGCTCGTATGATCTCAGCAGAAACATTTTCCTAGACTTACCAATGTATATAGTACGAACGTATATCTCAGCCACTGTGTCCTCTCCCTCCCAGTGCAAGTTCATCTCCAGCACAAAGCAGATTACACCAACACTAGCACCGGCCAGGCCACATAGCCACCTTTGATCCCGCTCTGGCCACAGAGAACTCTCGATAAACTCAGGAATATGCTGCACCAAACTCCCATTACATTCTGAATAGTTTCCAATTACCCAACCACACCCCCTGCTTGAATGGATTCCTGTTCTATGGTGCCATGTTTAGCTTGCTCTCATCCAGCCTGCAGCTATCGTTTTCTTACTCCTTAATTAGATTGATGCTTGTTGCAATCAACGAATCAAGTTTTTATATGCTTGTTACTGAACATCTTCTATATACCATTAAACTGAGCTAAATGGGCCTCCTGAGTATATCGTTTGGCTTCCCGGCTTAATTTTCTTGTTCTCCACACAAATAATCCGTTCCCAAATACGATATAAACACGATAACGCTATGATTACGGATTTCGCAGACACAGTAAAACGCCACCTGCCAGCTATGTCGGCCATAAACACTGCGGCATCAAAACTCAGGATGAAAATCTGTGACTCTGGAAAATTCGATGCTAAATAGGTTGTAAAGCTGTGATCAACAGATCTCGCTTAATCGAAGTTATTGCGGGATATGATCAAAGGTTATCTCCATAGAGTTAAATCATAGATCAGCGATGAGCTCATTAAATGAGGGGATGGGTTTGAAGCTCGGAACGTTCTCCATTTCATTCGGGATCCTCTTCAATGCCAATTTCCGAACCTTGGGAAGATGAAGAGAAAACAAATCTCCTGCTGCCCATGCAGGTGAACCTATGCGAATATACATATATATTTCCAAGTACACGGTGTTGTTATGGCTATGTACAGTTGCCATCTGCATGCCTCATTCTTTTTTTGTGGAATAATATATTTTTCCATTCATGCTCAGGGCTCCTCCTTCCCTCTTATCCCTGGACACTATTGACTGTATTCGGGCCAATGAGTCTTCCTAAAAAGGGAACTTTCATCGACTTTGCTTGTATGTTCCACCCTGCCCTTACTTCCACCTGCCCAGCTCACATCTCCCTTGCCCTTCCATTCCTCGATTTGCTTATCTGCATTTCAGGGAATATGATATTAAACAATCTATTGCCAATAACACACATAATTACCCTTAATACACTTAAGTCAGTTCCTGTAATGAAACATTCATGCTATGCTATTTCTCTATCTCAGTCACATCTGGTGGGTCAATGCACACATGTGTACTTCTGATATTTCTTCTGTTTTGCTTACGTCACTCTACGGTTGCCACATAAGTCGAGCAGGTCCCCTCTGTTTTGCATTATTCTGCTTTCACCACTTCAGGTCTCCACGTGAACGAGAGGAGGGATTCCTGTTGTCACACCTTCCAGCCTTCCAGCTCCATTTACACTTGATCAGGTTTCGCCATTCCAGAAACATCCAGCCTGATGCCACCACTAAATGTCACGACAACCCACACCCCCCCCCCCCACAGCCCCCCCCACCCCCCCCCCCCAAACGCACCTGCCCCCCCCCCCCCCAACCCCCAGGCTTTAGGAACTCCAAAGATATCATTCAGTCCGCGACACCGTAATCCATTCTGAAGCCCACCTCTATTGCCAGCCTCTTCCAACAGCGCTTTCCATCTGGGCACTGGAGATCCAATTGTGACCTTTTTATCTCAGCCATTTTCACTGCCCAGAGCCCCAAAAGCACCCGTACATAGCTGGCTGATAGATGTGTGCTTCGTTCAATTCGGTGTGCTCACAATGCATTCTTCGCTTCAAGTGGAGATAAAGAATTGAAGCGATAATGGTTTGGCAGAGCAACTGCTTTCAGTCAGCAAGAAGAATGCAAAACTCAGCCACCTGCCCTTTCAATTCTCCTCTTTGCTCGGCCTTGGATCCATCGACTTTTGAACTGCTGGAAAGTTTCAATGAAGCAAATACCAAGTTCGAGGAGCAACACCTCAAAGAACAATTAGGGCAGGTGCAGCAGCCTCGAATCAAAACTGAGTTCTGTAATGTTGGGTCATTATCTTTGCCTCCATCTTTGTTTCACTTATCTAATGTGAGTCTTTTATTGAATTTCTTTTTTCCCTTTCTTGCTTATTTACTTTTATTTACTTTCGGCCGGTAGGTAATCAGGACCCTGTCATTAACTGCTCCCACGGACAGCTCCTTTCATTTTAATGGCACCATCGCCACCCTCAATCGCCATGCACATGAATCTTTTTAAAAATCATTGCCTCCTTCCCTCTGCCCTACTCGAAACTTCACTCCTTTCTCCCACAATCCAACCAATCCCACCCTCAACCAAACCTCCTTCCCCCACTTCACGGTATTTTACCTTTATGATTGCAGAAGCTCTGATTACCGCATGGCGATCTAAACAATGCATTCAAAGGCTTCCACCGGTGCAGTGTGATGTCACCCGGAAATTATGTCTCACCACAGATATTCAGTGTGTGGGAGATGGTCTGAATTGAGTGATCACAGTGCACAATCTGCGCTGTTACTCTTGTTGGGGAAATGGCCACATCTTCCCTGGTGCGACATCAACCACCTGGTGGCCGTTCCCATTTGGAGCTTCCACGTTTATTTTAGTAACCAGCTGCTCCTGGTAACGTTCGCTTTCCAAGAATGAGAGCGTCGTCATGAGGTTATCTGTCATCACTTTGTAAATTGGGTATTTTATTCCACTGCCAGTGGAATACTTTACCACAAAGGGCTGTAGGCGCTGGGTTATGAATTAAATTCAAGGCTGGGATGCACAGATTTCTGATTAGTAAGGGAAACGAGTTATGAGGAAAGTAGGGAAAGTGGAGGTCAATTTTGTCAGATCAGCCATGATCTCAATGAACGACGGGGTGGAGTCGATGGGCAGAATAGCCTCCTTCTGTTTCTATGTTTTATTGCCTTATGGTCTCAGTGGCATGTAACATTCGTGCCACACAAGTTCCAGGCAACGAACATTCAATTAAGAGAGAATATAACCTTCACCCTTTGACAATGAATGGTATTACCATGGCTGAACTCTGACACCACCAACATTCTGCGAGTTACCATTGACCAGAAATAGGACTGGACTAGCCATTCAATTTTTGTGGCAACAAAAGCAGGTCAGAGGCCAAGAGTCCTGCTAGGGCTAACACAAAACGTGAATCCCGAAGCCTGTCCACTATCCACAAGTGGAGAGTGTAATGGAATACTCTCCACGAGCCTGGATGAGTGCATCTCTAACAACACACAAGAAGCTGGACACCATCCAAGGACAAAGCAGCCCGCTTGATTGACATCCTGTGAACAACTGCCGTTCCCGGCTCTACACGCGCACAGCAGCAACAGTTTGTAGAATCCTGCTAACATCTAGCAGGACAATGGCCGAAGATAGATGGGAACACCACCACCGTGAAGTTTCCCTCCAAGCCACACAGTATCCTGACTTGGAAATGTAGCACCGTTCCTTCACTGCCGCTGGGTCAAAATCCTGGAACTCCTTTCCTTAAGCATGTGGGTGGACCTACACCACATTGACTGCAACAGTTCAAGAAGTACGCTCACCACCAAATTTTCAAGGAGAAATTAGGGATGGGAAATAAATGCTGTTTTCACCGGAGCTGCCTACATCGTATGAATGACTACAATCAAATAAACAAATTTAATCGCTCATAAGCCGGGTATCCCATCAGTCGAAGAGGATAATCTGCTTTCTTCAGGCATGCTTTGAGGACATCGCAGAAACTTCTCTGGTGTCCGTCGTGGACTCTCCTGCGGTGATCAATTCCCAGTCGAATATTTACTTCTGGAGTCTGGTGTCAGATATGTCTACGGCATTCCCCGCATAGTGGAGCTGGTGTGGAGTGGCTGATGTTGGGAAAGTCAGCTTGGGAGAGGCTGCCTCTGTCGGACCGCCTTTCCCACGACCAGATTTGGAGGATCTTGTGAATATTTAGCTGATGGTCCTTCTCCAGTGCTTTGAGGTGCCTGCCATAAACTGTCCAAGCTTCCGAAAGATATAGCAATGCCAGGATCACCACTACCTGGCAAATAACAATCTTCGTCTCGGCTTTGAGATCCTGGTCCTCAAATCCATTTATATTCCTTGGGACTGAACTGGCGTACTGACAACCATGATAAATTTCATTGTCGATGTGTGACATGAGGAAGCTCCAAAGATATGTAAAACAGTCCATATTTTCAGGATCATTCCTTCTGCCCTTTTGACATGTCTCTACTTTGCTGATGTCTTCTTGTTCTCTACACACTGTGACCACCGCCCAATCCCCAGCCCCACCAACAAGCCCCCACAACCGCATCCCATTATGTCTTCCTCATAGGAACTCTCCCAGGCGATTTCTCAATCATCCCCTTCGCTCTTTTGCTCAACAATGTCAAAGGTACCTCATATCGCCTAACAGACATTCCAATAAGGCCTCCAATACATTAGATCGCTCGGCATTCCCCCTCAATTCGTTTAGCCCTTGAACACCCCGGATATGATGACCATTTCTACTCCCCTGTCCCTCGGGTCACCTTAGGCAGAATGACATGATTATCCGGAGCTCCTTTTCAACCAAAAAACTCTGATTCACGGTCCGGTCACTTGTGTTGCAAATTGACCTTATTTCTTATCAAGAAAAAGCACATAAATGCTTCACTGCTCTATGTGTGGATAACAGATCATGAAAAATCAGATTGGAAGTGCACCAGGATGCCTGAGTGGCGTTTGGTTCGAGTTTCTTGTCTGTAAATCCTGACCTGCTAACACTTCACAAAAGCATCTTCTTCAAACAATTTCATCACTCTGAGAAAAGAATGAGAATAAAGAGAAGGAAATGTTGTTTTCCAATGCCAAATGTTTCCTCTGTGTATTCTGTGTCTTCATTAAAGCAGCTCGTTTAGAAAAGTACCTTGTTAACGTGCGGTTCTGTTGCTAATTTTACAGAAATGGTGTGTTTATATATGTATGTTGTTTTCTCAATACAACAGCTGCATGTATTTTCTGGCACACCATGAAAATAGTGGTCACTCGCTCATCCAGCCCCGCCTCGTCCAATTCAGGATCGGGCACAGTCGGCAACTGGTGACAGGCAGCATTCACACAGGACAGGATGCCAGTCCATCGTAGGGCACAAACTCACACACACACAGACACAAAGAGGAAATTTACCATAGCAAACCCGCCTCACCAGCAAGTCTTCGGGCAGCAGGAGGAAAGCAGAACATGGCGTGGAATCCCATGCAGACACGGGGGAATGTGCAAACTCAACTCTGCCAAACATTCGGGGTCACGATCAAAGCCCGCTGTGAGGCAGCAGCACTAACCACTGCGCCACCCTGCAAAATTATAGTCGATAGCCTGAATTTATAGAAAGAACCCAGAAAGGGACTTGTACCCTGGACAGTCAGATTAAATTCTGATGCTCTTCAAAATGTAATAGCACAGGTCACCTCTGCGAAGTCACAGGGCAACCTGCACAGGCTAATATGAAACAAACCATCCTCCACATTCTGCATTAGCCGCTGCAGTAATCCCTCTCAAAAGTCCATTTCAGTCACACATCCAAACACACTGTCAGCCACAGACTTCAGTTCACAAATACTCCATAAGCGGAATCCTTTCAAGATCACTGAGCAAGCAGTTGAAGAGTGAAAAGGAAAGGATCTGGTTTTTATTTGTGAAGAAATTAGCCTGCTTTTATAAATTGTGGCCATATGTAAAGCAGCAAGGTGTGTAAAAAGCTCTGATCTTACTTTTCCGTGCTAATAGGCGATCAGCGACATCAAACATTAACACTGTTTCGCTCAGATGTTGCAGGACTTGCTGAGAATTTCTGTTTGGTTTCGTACATTACTAGCTATGCAATACCCAAAAATGAACGTGAATTCATTCATGACTGCAGATAGTTTAAAAAAAACAATTCATGCAAGTTGCGAAGGGCTCTTGCAGTGGTAAGAATTGGTGTGCACAGAAAAAGGGGACTAAACACACATAACCGCATTTGTCTCTTTGGCAGAACTCCATAATTAATCCCACTCCTGTGCTTATCACCTCAGGCCTGTACATCTTTCTCTTTTAGGTGGTCATCAAATTATCTTTGGAAAGGTACAGATGAATCGGCCTTTCCACCAGCCTTACTGATGCACACTGCGGACCTGTGGAAGAGAATATGTTCTCATGTCACCTGCATTTATTTCTCCACAGCCATTTTCATTCTGTGTTATCCGTTTATCAACGGTTCTGCTGCTAATAACAGTTTTTTTCTTTTTATTGCAAAATAAAAAGTTTTGAAATTCATCAAATCACTTCTGAATTTTCTCTGCTCTCAGCAGAATTAGCACAAGTTCTTCATTTGCGCTACATAACTGAAGCTCCTTATCCCCGGGAAATCTGGCAGATGGATAAATCGATAGAGCAGGTCAACTGTTCCATTTACCATTTATGCTGCACACGGGACTCCTTTCCTTTATTCATTTACTGGATGTGTGTGTCGATGGCTAGTCTAGCATGTATTTCCCGTTCCTAATTGCCCTTGAGAAGATGGTAGTGAGCTGCAGTCCCAGTGGATTATGTACACTCACGATGCTGTTAGAGAGGGATTATGATCAGAGACAGTGGAGAAGGCGATTCATTTCCAAGTCAGTATGGTGAGTTACTTGGAGGGGAAATTTCAGTTGCTGGTGTTCCAATCTATCTGTTGTGCTTGTCGTCCTATATGGTAGTTATAGTAGCTTTGGAAGGTCACGCTTTGCCAACCCATTGACATCTAGCTCCTCCAGCATAACTGCCAATTTATTTCTTCCACGTTTGCCTGCCTAGATAATAATTAATTCCATCTATTTTTGTGAAGAGTTTTGCTCAGTAATGAAGATTCATGCTAATAAAATGCACAGCAATCAATTACCGTGGCAGACGCTGAAACTTGAATTCAATAAAAATTCACAGTGTGAATGACCACGGAACCATTGCCGATTATCGTAAAAACACATCTGTTTCATTCAGACCCTTTAGGGAAGGAAACCTACTGTCCTTACCTAGTCTGGCCTACATGTGACTCCAGACTAACAGCAACGTGTGAAGCCTAAAAATGACCTCTGGACAAGGGCAATCAAGGATGGGCAATAAATGCTGGGCTAAAGAAATACAAGAACAATCTCCTTGCTTTCTAAAGGACATGCTCAGAAAGGGACTTCTCGTGGAGTCGTTAATTTCTCCATGAGAGTACATTTCATGTAAGGTTGTGCCTATTTTCTTTTCAAGCACATAGGTAAATGCTAAAGTGAGACAGAGTTCCACGATTTAGCAAACGTTTCTGCGAGATGAGATTGAACAGATTGGTGATAGGGTTGTTACATTATGCCATGTTTTCGAGTGTGCCTGGTCTGGGGAGCTTAAGTCTCTTTCCTCTCTCATGTCAGTCCTTTTATATCGCTTTATTGTTTCAGTAGACGACAGTACTATAAACAACACCCGTTTAAAACATATCCATACAATAAACTCGTTAAAGTGAAAGCTGTTTAGCAAAGCAACTAACGACGCTATTAAGCACATTATAAGTAACACTGGCCACGTGGTCACAGAAACTGAGGAGTTTATCATTCCACATGGTTTCGATGTGAGTGTGCCTTCATCACAAATCAAACGGGAAGAGATATTCACTGAATTGCAACTCCCCCATTCACATCTATCCCGCCACAATCAGTAGTCACAGAAGGCCAGGAAGCTCTGACCACGCACCCAACTAATCAGGTGTGAACGCGCATTGTGGGATCCCGAATGAACTGTCTGATTTGGACGTGCAGATCGAATATCTTATGAACCCTGAAGAGCAATGCGGATGTGCAGTTCAGTAGACCTGGCAAAGGGAGGCTTCCTCGCTTCCCAGATGCACTCAATCATGAAGGATGGGGGTTCATTGCAAAACCAAATTTGTTTTGGATGAAAACAAATCGCTAGGCTTCACAACAGTGTTTCATGTTAGAAGAACGCCACTACCCAACTGTAAGAATTTCATCAGCGCTGTTTGGTGTTTTGTCTGCAGTCACTCCCAATGATGTCAGGAAGTAACACCCTTGAACTGTGTATGCAAGAAAGGCAGCATTTTGGTAACCTCTGCCCTTGTCTGCTTGTGCACTCACAGGTTTATACACTCCGTCCCGTCCTCTTCATTGTTTCCCTTATTCTTAGTTTGCTCTCTCGCTGTATCTTATCTTCTTTAGTTATCACAGCTTCACAAATTGATCCCTCACTTTTAGGTTAAACCTCGCTCCTGCCCAAGTTACAATGATTTGCCAGAACACTGGTCTGATCATGCTTCAGGTGAAAATGATCCGAACAGTGCAATTCCCACTTTCCGCACTAGGCTGCCAGTGGTCCCTGAATTGAGAACGATTTGCCCAACACCAACCTTTCAGTCAAGCTTACATCTCTCTAATATCAATTACCCAATCTAATTTCCTCGCTGCTTCAGCAGTAATCTAGGTTTTACAAGCTTTGATGTTCTGTTTTTGGTTTCCTTTAGCACCTAGATGCTCATACGGCCTCAACAGAAACCCTTTCCTAAATCTACCGATGTCGATTTTATCAACGTGCATCACAGCCACTATGTCCTCTCCCTCACAGTGAAAGTTCATCTCCAGCACAGAGCAGATGACACGAACACTGGGACCAGCCATGCCACAAAGCCGCCTGGGATCCCGTACTGACTACAGAGAACTGTATCCAATCCAAGGCCTAAACTGTCCCAAACTCCCATTATATTCCAATTAACTTCCGAATCTCACCCCGACCCCCTGCTTAAATGGCTTCCTGTCTCATCGTTCCAGGGTCATCTTGCTCATCCAGACTGCAGCCCACGTTTTCTTACTCCTTAATTAAAATTTTGTTTGTGCAAAAATTTTAAATTTTAAATCTTTATAAGTTTGACAGTGCACATCTAATGACATATTTCTTTTTCCCATTAACTTGATCAAAATTGACCTCACGACTACATTGTTTGATTAAAAACAAAGAGAACTGCGGATGCTGGAAATCCAAAACAAAAACAGAATTACCTGGAAAAACTCAGCAGGTCTGGCAGCATCGGCGGAGAAGAAAAGAGTTGACGTTTCGAGTCTTCATGACCCTTCGACAGAACTTGATTTCGAGTCCAGGAAAGAGTTGAAATATAAGCTGGTTTAAGGTGTGTGTGGGGGGGGGGGGGGGGGCGGAGAGAGAGAGAGAGACAGAGGTGCTTGTGTAGACAAACAAGCAGTGATAGAAGCAGATCATCAAAAGATGTCAGTGACAATGGGACAAAAGAACACATAGGTGTTAAAGTTAAAGTTGGTGATATTATCTAAACGAATGTGCTAATTAAGAATGGATGGTAGGGCACTCAAGGTACAGCTCTAGTGGGGGTGGGGGGAGCATAAAAGATTTTAAAATATTTAAAAATAAGTGGGAAAAGAAAAATATGTAAAATTTATAGGGAAAAAAAAGGGGGAAAAAAAGGGGGAAACAGAAAGGGGGTGGGGATGGGGGAGGGAGCTCACGACCTAAAGTTATTGAATTCAATATTCAGACCGGAAGGCTGTAAGGTGCCTAGTCGGAAGATGAGGTGTTGTTCCTCCAGTTTGTGTTGGGCTTCACTGGAACAATGCAGTAAGCCAAGGACAGACATGTGGGCAAGTGAGCAGGGTGGAGTGTTAAAATGGCAAGCAACAGGGAGGTTTGGGTCATTCTTGCGGACAGACCACAGGTGTTCTGCAAAGCGGTCGCCCAGTTTACGTTTGGTCTCTCCAATGTAGAGGAGACCACATTGGGAGCAACGAATGCAGTAGACTAAGTTGGGGGAAATGCAAGTGAAATGCTTCTTCACTTGAAAGGATTGTTTGGGCCCTTGGACAGTGAGGAGAGAGGAAGTGAAGGGGCAGGTGTTACATCTTTTGCGTGGGCATGGGGTGGTGCCATAGGAGGGGGTTGAGGAGTAGGGGGTGATGGAGGAGTGGACCAGGGTGTCCCGGAGGGAGCGATCCCTACGGAATGCCGATAAGGGGGGTGAAGGGAAGATGTGTTTGGTGGTGGCATCATGCTGGAGTTGGCGGAAATGGCGGAGGATGATCCTTTGAATGCGGAGGCTGGTGGGGTGATAAGTGAGGACAAGGGGGGTCCCTATCATGTTTCTGGGAGGGAGGAGAAGGCGTGAGGGCGGATGCGCGGGAGATGGGCCGGACACGGTTGAGGGCCCTGTCAACGACCGTGGGTGGAAAACCTCGGTTAAGGAAGAAGGAGGACATGTCAGAGGAACCGTTTTTGAAGGTAGCATCATCGGAACAGATGCGACGAAGGCGAAGGAACTGGGAGAATGGGATGGAGTCCTTACAGGAAACGGGGTGTGAGGAGCTGTAGTCGAGGTAGCTATGGGAGTCGGTGGGTTTGTAATGGATATTAGTGGACAGTCTATCACCAGAGATTGAGACAGAGAGGTCAAGGAAGGGAAGGGAAGTGTCAGAGATGGACCACGTGAAAATGATGGAGGGGTGGAGATTGGAAGCAAAATTAATAAATTTTTCCAAGTCCCGACGAGAGCATGAAGCGGCACCGAAGTAATCATCGATGTACCGGAGAAAAAGTTGTGGAAGGGGGCCGGGGTAGGACTGCAACAAGGAATGTTCCACATATCCCATAAAGAGACAGGCATAGCTGGGGCCCATTCGGGTACCCATAGCCACACCTTTTATTTGGAGAAAGTGAGAGGAGTTGAAGGAGAAATTGTTCAACGTGAGAACAAGTTCAGCCAGACGGAGGAGAGTAGTGGTGGATGGGGATTGTTCGGGCCTCTGTTCGAGGAAGAAGCTAAGGGCCCTCAGACCATCCTGGTGGGGGATGGAGGTGTAGAGGGATTGGACGTCCATGGTGAAGAGGAAGCGGTTGGAGCCAGGGAACTGGAAATTGTTGATGTGACGTAAGGTGTCAGAGGAATCACGGATGTAGGTAGGAAGGGACTGGACAAGGGGAGAGAGAAGGGAGTCAAGATAACGAGAAATGAGTTCTGTGGGGCAGGAGCAAGCTGAGACGATCATTGTTTGGTTTCCTGACTTAAGGTTCCAGATTTCGACACAAACAATCAGTTCCCAAATTCAATATAAAGTTCCATAATGCTCTGATAACGGATTTCGTTGGCAAAGCAAAACGGCATTTGACAACTACGATGGCCATATGCACTGCTACAACGAAGCATAAAAAGAAAACTCGTGACTCCGAAACAGTTGATACTAAGGCAATTTTAATCTGAGATCGGTAGATCTCCCTTAATCGAATGCCTTACAGGATTGTTGAAAAGTTATCTCTAAGGAGTGAGATCAAAGTCAGCGATGAGCTCACTGAATGAAGAAATCTGTTCAAAGACCTGAATGGCCTTCATTTGATTTGAGACGCTGCTAGAATGCCACTTTCCGAAACTTGCGAATTCCAAGTGAAAACAAAGCCTTCTGCTGATATTGCAGGTGAACCTATTCTATTGTATATACATTTCCAAATACTGGGTGATGCTATGGCTATGTGTGTGTGGCATAGCTATGCCTCTGTTTTTTTTGTTTGATATGTGGAATAATATATTTTCCCATCACTGCTCAGGACCCCTCCACTCCCTCTTATTTCTGCACACTGTTTACTGTATTGGTGCCAATGTGTCTTCCTGAAAGGGAAATTTCTATCGATTTTGCTTCCAGGTTCCCCACCTCACATCTTCCCTGCCTTTCCCTTCCTTGACTTGCCTGTCTGCATTTCTGTGAATAAGGTATCAAACGTTCAATCTTGCCATCCCATCTGGTGGGGTAATGCAATCATTCTGATACGCGCTTCAAATTTGTGTTCCTTTTTGCACAACCGAGGGTTGCGCCTAACTATGCCGTCCAGAGTGCTGGAGAAGGTCCGCTCTGTTTCGCGCTATTCTGCTCTCACCATTTCAGATCTCTACATGAACGATAGGAGGCATTCTTTTAGTCTCACCTTCCACCCTTCGAGCTCTGTGTGCAATGGATCAGGTTTCACCATTTCCGATACATCCAGCCTGAAGCCAGAGCCAAATGGACCTTCCCCACCCCTACAACTTTGGCTCATTATCTTTTCCACCATTTTTGTTTCAAGTATCTATTGTGGTTCTTTACTTTAAAAAAAATACTTTGCTTTTTTGCTTATTTCATTTGTGTTATTTTCGGACGGTAATCAGCATCCAGAAACTAACTACTCCCACGGACAGATCCTTTGATATTAATTGCCCAATTATCACCCTCCATGGCGATACACATGAAGCCTTCTGAAATTCAGTCTCTCCCTCCCGCCACCCTATCTCGGAACTTCACTCGTTTTCTACTCCCAAGATCGCCACTCAAAACCTGCAGCTCCTGCACCCACATCGCAACGTTTTTCACTGTATTTTCTCTTTATGGTTGGCGGAAGCGTTGATTACTCCATGTCGATCTTAACAATGCAATCAAAGACTTCCACTGACGCAGTGTGAAGCGTTGTGATGCAACCAGGAATCAATGTCTCTGCATAGATGTCCAGTATGTGAGAGATGGTCTGAGCTGAGTGACCACAGCGCATTTACACTTGTTGAGCAAATGACCTCATATTCGTTGGTCCAGTACCAAGCATGTGACAGCTGTACTCATTTGGAACTTCCAAAATTGGATCAGTAACCAGTTGCCGTTGGTGATGCACGCTTTTAAACAGGAAGTACGACACAGAAACGTGAGCTGCCGTCACTTTGTATGTTGGGGATTTTATTTCAGTGGGAACTGGAATTAGGAGAGGTCCTGTATGACAGGAATGCCTGGTGAAGCGCCAGCCAGTGGTGTTTATTTAGGAAGATGTTTTACCCAAGGACACCTGATCAAAAACGAATCCATTTCCAGCTTTTCCATGTTCTGATTAAAAGATCAAAGATTTGGAACTTTACCTTTCTTTCTCTCTTCACACATGCTGCCAGAACTGCTGAATATTTACAGTTTTTCTAGTTGATTTATTTGTATTTCAGGTTCCAGGTATCCATAGCACTTTGCATTGGTATGTTTGTAAACATGTCTTTTCTTGCTTTGACAATCCATTCTTCTATTCGGGAAGCATTGAAAAATATACCACATGCTCGTGAATTCTCCTCCCGTGTTTAGAGTACTTTTCCTGAACCCCTATTTTTATTGCTATTTGAGTCCCCATTTGGAGCTCTGCAATTGATCTTCACACAATAAGTTGTGGCTTCTAAAGTCTCTTCGCCTGTTCTAACTCGCTCTTGGCACCACCACAGAAGTCGTGTCCGGAGTTACTAACAATCTTCTCCCCGCAGAGCGTATCTAAGCTTCTACTGTGCATATTTCAAGGCCAGTAGGGGCGCCTTGTTATGTTCTAAAGGGAGTATCTCGTGGGATATTCTGGTAGCTATAAACGTGGAAACCCAAAACTCTACTATTGTCTCAATAAATTCTTGTCATTTGGAATCCAAAACAGGACGTACATTCCTGTAAATAAAAGATTTTAGGCTCTTCTTGTTGCTGATCAGTATACATGAATGTTTCTATCACACCCTTGCGAGAATCTGCACTCCAGCTACATCATATCAGAAATCCAAGTAGAAGACAATCTCAGTTTAATGTGCACTCGCACGTAACTGTTCAATATGATGACAGCATGAGATGCATAGTTATGCTATCTCAACGTGCAGCTTTGAAAGCACGATAGATTGTCATAAGGTGTTGCCCGCCGGATGTTGATAGAGGAGATAGAGAGAAACTCTTTCCAATGGCAAGACCAAGGAAATATATTTCAGAGGCAATGCAGCCGACCATGTTTCAAGCTAAATACCGTTTTTTATGTGTCCAGCTTATAGTTATCATCCAAAATGCACTGTCTGCGAGTTAGGGTGTAGAGGCATTTTAAAATCATGTGCAGAGGGGAATTTGATATATTCCTGAAAATGAAGTTGCCTCATTCTTCTATTCTTTCCACCCGAAAGCTTACGTGGGGAAATCGAGATTCAGTCTTTAGCCCTCATCCAGGTACAGTGTGTTTGAAATACTGCAGAGGTACGAAAGTGAAATGTTCAGCACAATTTTGAGTTCGAAATATAATGTTAAAAACAAAAAACTGTGGATGCTGGAAATCCAAAACAAAAACAGAATTACCTGGACAAACTCAACAGTTCTGGCAGCATCGGCAGAGAAGAAAGAGTTGACGTTTCGAGTCCTCATGACCCTTCAACAGAAAAGAGTTGACGTTTCGAGTCCTCATGACCCTTCAACAGAACTGTTGAAGGGTCATGAGGACTCGAAACGTCAACTGTTCTCCGCCAATGCTGCCAGACCTGCTGAGTTTGTCCAGGTAATTCTGTTTTTGTTTTGGAAATATAATGTGGCTGACTCATACGGAAATCTTCCATATTTTCAACTTTAACTAACATTTTGATTCAGATGCTTCTTAATCAGTTAACAATAATCTGGCAGTTAAACTTCAACTGCCAGTATATTGTCATTTCTTCATTTTGTATCATTGAATTAGAGACCGACGGTCAGTTTGAAAGTGGAGATCTGTTGCAGCTTCCAAGTTCCCGTCATGCAGTGCTGACTGAGTTAGAGCTCCTTTCACGAGCTGAGACCTTCAGAGATGGTTAACGCCAAAGGAAGCGTAGACACTGCATCAATGTACTTATCCGACCAACAGGCATGTATTCAGCGTTTTGAGTGATATTGGGTGAGGGAGGAATTTGGAGCAGGCAATCTTACTTTTCTCCAAATTGTGCAAAGCTTTGTTTCCCGACTTTTCGAGAGGACAGAGTGGGCTTCTGTTAATGTCAGTCCAAAAAATCGCACATGCGACAGTACAGCACTCCCTGAGTTGTGCACAGGGAAAATAGCATAGACCCTGTGTTTTATGCATTCAGCACAGAAGCTTGAGTGTGGGAGATGGTTACTCACTGAGTTGTGGATTGCACAATATTAATGAATGTTCTCTATAACCAATCATACAACAAAGAGAAAGGCTAATGGTTTAAACTTCATATTAATTCAAAGGGAAGAGGAGGAGAGTTGATAAAATATGTTACCAAAATTTAACGCTTCTTCTTAATTTTTTTTGTGGAACATCGTTATTTATTCTCCGCTCTTCCTTTTACACTGAATGTGGTGACCATTTTCATCCTGTGCCGAAGCAAGTGTGGTCTTTCCACATCCCTCACGCTGTACCTGTTTGCCAAGGCTTTCTCAGATCTCCTCGTCATCTCCATTTGGGTGATATTTGATCACATCGGCTATTACTACATTAGCTCATTAATACATTTCACAACCCGCGTCTGTGCCTCGAACTTGTTCCTGAAATCCACCTTCATGGGCTGTTCAGGCTGCTCCACTGCGGTTTTCACCTTTGATCGTTTTCTGGCTATATGTCACCAGGATTTCAAAGCCGAATACTGTACATTCAGGGCGACAGTCACAGGTCTTGGTACCGCCTGGGTGCTGAGCACCTTGAGATACATGACCTATTCCGTTAATTATGAGCCTATCATCACAACACACCATAACGTTTGGGGTTACACAATCAGATTACCCTTTGCAGACCGATTGGAATGGGAGATCTTCGATTGGATGAATTACCTGCTCACCCCGCTCACTCCATACGTCCTGATTCTCCTCTTCAACTTCCTCACCATCAAGCCCATCTCAGCGGACAATTGATCCCAGAGGAGGCTCCAAAATGAAAGCAACACCACCACCAGTGATGCAGATGTAATGAACTGAGGGAATCAATGATTCTGTTATTCAGAATATGAACTAGCTTCATAAAGCTCTGGATGCCAAATGTTATCTATTTCATCCTGGACCGCATTGCGCATGTGACTTGCAGCTCAGCTGACTTTTTACACCCGTTGGCCATTTTGCTACAGACCAGTAAGATTTTGATGCTTTTCAGCTCCTGTGTTAATATGTTTGACGCAAACTAAATTCAGAAATGAGCTGTGGACTGGGCGAACCTTTCCTTTTACTGTGATTGGTCGCTTAGTGAAGAGACGGAAGTGATTAAAGCAGATGTAAAGGCTTCAGGTTCCTCTCCGTGAAGATCACTGATCTGAGCACAGCGTTGTGAAATTCGTGATTGTCATTTTTCCAAACGCATTCACCATTTTCTCAGATACCTGTAGAATCGTGGCCTCTTTCCCCGCACACAGAGGTGTTTAGACCTATCTTTTGCCTTCTACTATCCTTTGAAATCGACATCCAATTTGTGCCACTATATTAATCGTTACGATCGACTCTACTTCAGGCAGGCTTTCGGCAAGTGAATTCAATATCGACACCACTCACAATGAAATCTTTTCATCTTCACTTGGTTAACTTATCAATTACCTTTAATCTGCGTCATCGGGTTATCGACCTTCTTCCTGTTTGGAAACGTTCTTCTAATCTCTCCAACAGAACCTTGAATTATTTGCCACATTAATCGTACATGAACCCAGCACCTGTGCAAGCAGATTAGGGTGCCCATGGAAATAAATACATTAAGAAATAAATGAATTTGAAAGTTGAGACGAGAACCATTAGTGTTTTTGCAAGTGTCCTTCCATGCATTTCACATCAAGCCCGCTGCTCTGAAAGCGGCTGAAGGCCGTTAAGTTGTCTGTACCTGCGAGAAATTCTGTAACTTCAATCTTGCAGTTTGACAGCACAGGGCTCCACTTCTTCCTTGGGGCGAGTTGACCAAATAATTATCCATTTTATTTAGTATTGCAACACTACAAATAAAAACAAATCACATTCCTAAAATCAGATCATATTGAGCCTAGGTAACTGTGTTAAAGAAGAATGGGAGGACAGAAGAAATAGGAGCAGGTGTGCGCCATTCAGCACCTCCATCCTGCTCCACCATTCAATAAGATCATGTCTAAATTTTCTGTGTTTTGTACTCCACGTTTCCATTTACCCCCGGTAGCTTTTGATTCCCTTGCCTAACAAGAATCTAACTACATCCGCCTTAAATATATTCAATAACCCCGCCTCCACCACCTTCTGATCCAGCAATTTCGAAATTCCCACAACCCTCAGAGAGAAAAAAAAATTATCCTCATCACTGTGCTAAAAGGCGACCCCTAATTTTAAAACAGTTCCTCCTGGGTATAGACTTACACCCAAGAGGAAACAACATTTCCGCGTCTACTTTGGCAAGATCGTTCAGAATCTTATCAATCAACTCAGCCCTCTGTCCTCTAAGCACCAATGGAAACAAGCCCAGTCTGTCCAACTATTCTTTATAAGGTAACCCACTCATTCAAGGTAACAATCTTTTAAACCTCCTCAGAACCACCTCCATTTACATCCTTCCTTAAATAAGGAGAGCAAAAGTGCATACTGTATTCGAGATGTGGCCTCACCAATGCCATGCATAACTGAAGCATAGCATCCCTACTTTTGTGTTCAATTCCTCTCCTGGTTAAGGATAACAATCCATTCACAATGTTATGTGGGGTGCTAAAAACATCGTCAATTGCTGATGTGTCAGTAGACTGCCTGTAATAAAAAATAGAGAACCATATTCACTTTAAAATAATGCATGTGGATTCAACACAATGAGAATTAAAGATATGATGCAATAAGTACTTTCTATAATATTGAGATTGAATCGTGTTCACAATTATACATGTGCCCTATATGCGGTACTATACAAATTTAATGTTACTTCACTTCATTTAAATTTCATCCCTTTCGATGTTAACAACAGTATTTTGTTTGTTTTTTTTAATCCATTTACTAACCTTCTCTGCTACTCTTGCAGTTTATTAAACCTTTATCACCGAATGATATTTTGTGTTATTTCATTTTGGCACATATTTGCCAAGGAAAATGTGACCTTCTTAATTTTAATTTCAAATCAGGAACACAGAACCTGTAATCTCAGGATTTTCCCCTAGTGCCACATCAGCATAGAAAAGGGAGGATTAAGTGATTTACTACGTAATAGGTGAATCAGTGTACAAGAAGCACGTCATGCACCCTAGCAGGGCAGGGGCAAACATTCCCGCAGGGACACTTACTGGAGCTGTTAGGGACACTGATATGGAAATCAGACCCTGAGAGTGGTATCATATTTGAAGAAAGAAAAACTGTGTGAGGAAGTAGAAACGTAGTAAGTGAAATTAGGAGGCAGGCGAAGTGACAACAGTTATCAAATAGGGCAATAAGTGGAATTTTCCAAAAAATATTTGAAAGGCAAATATCATTGCATTTTGTGTGAATGTACTCAACATTCACACTAAGGTACATGTATTGAAGTTTCAAATAGTGAAAATTGATATGGTTTAATTTACATTAAGGGATGCATGACAACTGGTTGGCTGAGTCTGGGAATTAAATATCTAGGGTATTGTCATATAGGAAGTTTCCAGCAAAAAGAAAACGAAGTTGGGTGGCTCTATAAAAAGGGACGAGATTGATACATTAGTGAGAAAGGACCTAACATTGAAGGATCCAGGCATAGAATGATGTTGGGTGTAGCTAAGAAACAGCAAGGGACAGCAAACATTCTTATAGATCAACAAATTTTGAGTTAAAGATGACCACAGTGTAAATCATGAAATTCGAGTTGCCTGTAACATGGGAAATACGGTTCCAATTGGAGAGCTGATTTTGCATTTAGACTGGGCAAACCTAATTAGCTCGGATGCTGTTGAGATGAATTCCTGGACTGTGTACGAGATGGATTTCTGGAGCAGCATGTTGAAGAACGGAATAGGCATAGCGCTATTTTAGCTTGAGTATTTTAGAATGACCAACGGCTTTTTTATAACCATGTTGTAAAGGAGCCTGCAAGAAAATTGTGAGCATCGTGTGATAATATTTTGGACTCCGTTTGGAAGTGATGCAGTTAACGCTGAAAGGTGGGTCTTCAATCTCAACAAAGGAAACTATGCAGATATGAGAGGCAAGGTGACTATGGTGGCTTGTGAAAATATACTAAAACAATAACAGCAATGAGGTAATGGCAAGCACGTCAAGAAGCATTACATGGTCTTCAAAAAATATACATGCCTCTAAGAGACAAAATATCAGCAGGAAAGGTGAATCAACAACTCGCAAACAGAATAAATTAAACGTTTCATTGGATCAGCAGAACTTGCCACAAGAAGTGCTTTTTTCCGAGAATTTGGAGTAACTGAGGAAAAGAGGGCCAAGAAACTGTTGAAGGAACAGAAAAGAGAAGATGGATGCAATCTATCTAGAAATATAAACACAGTCTTTATCTTTGGTTAAAGGAAATGCTTAGCCAGGTCAAATGTGAGTCCATCGCAGTACGAGGCAGGGGAATTTATACTGGAGAACTGAACAAATGAACAATTAGCTTGCATGCGCGTTCACGGAAGAAGATCAGTCAGAAATACTGGAGAACGAAGGGGCTCCTGAAGATCCAGAACTGAAAGAAATTATTATGAATAAAGAGGTAGCACTCAAAAATGTAATTAGTTTGAATGCTGATAAACCCCTGGATCTTATGAACTGCATTACACAGTGTTGCCGGAGGTGGTTGTCGAGATAATACGTGAATTGGTCGTTATCATTCAAAATTGTATTGATTATGGAAAAGGTTCTTGCAGTCTGAAAAGTACTAAATGCAACTGTGGCATTCAGGAAGAGGGGTGACAGCAGCCAGAGAATGAAAGGTCGGTTAGTTTGAACTCAATATTAATCAAAATGTTGGAACCGATTATAAAGGAACTGATGGCTATTTACTTGGAAAATAATGACGTGATTGTGCAGTGTCAGCATGGATTTATGAAAGGTAAAAATATTTGACAAACCAATTGGAGCCTCTTTGAGAATGTCTTCTGCAGCATAGATAAATGAGAACCAGTGAATGTGGTATATTTGGAATTTCAGAAGGTTACTGATAAGGTCCCAGGCAAGAGGTGAGTTAACAAAATTGGAGCAAATGTAATTGGGTGCCGTTGTGGTCAGTTTGACAAACGGACCACAGGAGTCTCAGCTACAGGTCACGATCGTTTATTCGAACAACCGCAAAGGGAGAACCATCTCAATGCAGCTGGGGATCGCACTCTGCTAAATTACAAGATTTCAACATATTTAAATAATTATTGGTCACGCACAAGAACAGTTAGCAGATTCCGATCTCGTCAACATATAAGCTTACATTAAATTGACATCGCTGGTAACAGGTATATGAACCCTATGTCCCTATTTTTCACCTAGGCAGAGGCCATCCCTCCTAGCTAAACTTGGACAATCTTATATCCCCATAACTGTTGAAGAGCACAATAAATTTTAGTTGTTATTTCCATCCTTTGACTACAGTCTGGATCCAAGGCCATTCCGTTGTTTGTAGGCTCTTAAGGCTGTGCAACGTTCACCTGGCAATCTTTTAGTGCCAATGTGCTTGGAGATTTTAAGTATTTCCTTTTCTTTCAATAAGTCCTTACTCTACCTCTATATTCCCTGTAACAGGGGCAATATACTGCTATGGATTGAGCATTGGTTAAGAGTCAGAAAACAGGGATTAGGTATAAACGTGTCATTCTCAGGATGGCACGCTGTTATTACAGAGTTTCTACAAGGATCAGTGCGGGGGCCATAGATTTTACAATCTACATACGTTGTTTGGACGTTGGGATGAAATGTAATATTTCCTAACATGGTGCAAAAAGTTAGATGGAATGTAATTTGTGAGGAGAATGCAAGAAGGCTTCAAGGGTAATTGGGAAGGCAGGTGGAATATAATCTGACTAATTCTGAAGTTATCAACTTTGAGAATAAGAAAGAAAGAAGTATGATTTTTTAAATGATGAGATGTGGCCTCATTGAATCTTACAAAACCCTTAGAAGACTTGACAGGCTAGATATGAATAGGTGTTTCCCCTGGCTCGTGATTTGAGGCAGAAGGGTCATAGTCTCAGAAGAAGGGACAGGCCATTTAGGACTGAAATAAGGAGGATTTTCTTCCCTCAGTCGTTTGCAATGCTCCACCACAGAGGGCTGTACAAGTTCAATTGTTGAGCATGTTCAAGTCTGAAATAGTTTTCTGGGTTGCAATGACATTAGAGCAGGAACGTGGAGTATAGTTAAATGATCAGCCATCATATAATTGAATCACGGAGCAGGCTTGATGGACCAAAAGGCCTAATCCTGCTCCTGTGTTTCCACCTTCCCATTTTCCTACACACAGCCTTCATTTCTCATGCTCATGTCCTGCAAACTCTGAATAAGACGTAACCAAATGCACAGCCATTCCCCTAGATTCTTTGTTTCTCAGTGGAGTGTATTTTTCCTGAGTGTTACGAAGTATCAGCTTAACTGTGTGCCACTATATCCCTGTTGGTTTATTTCTTCACTTGATTGCAGCAGTTCACTTTAGCCAAATGCTGTCCATATCTTCATAATTGTCCCTCTTTACTTATATATCTGGAAATTGAAGGCGAATGTAACAGTGGTAATACAGTAATCATGGGTGACTTCGATCTACTTCTAGACTGGAGAAATCTAACAAGTGTTAACACTGTGGAGCAGGAACACCTGGGATGAGTACGAGTTATTTTTTCTACAACAGAATGCTTAGGAATAAACAACAGAATAGAATATTCATTTACCTAATATAAAGCAACGAGAAACGGGTAATTAGCGCAGTTGTTGTAAGAAAACATTTAGGGAAGAGTGCTCGTAAGATTATAGAATTTTGACTTAAGTTTGAACTTGATGTATTTCAAACCGAGTCTATTGCATTCAATCTAAACAAAGGTGGCTTTGGAGGTATGATTGGTGAGTTGCCTGTGATGGATTAGGAAAATTCAATGAAAGATACGACAGTAGGCAGACAATGGCTGCCATTAAACAGTTAATTCATCGTTTGGCAAGAAATATGCATTAATTCAATTCTTAAAGACCAATCCGGAAAAGTGATGAGACTTTGCCGAGTATAAAGATTTCAATGATTCCCAGGCCATCTCATTCCGAGGACCGTTCACACTTGCACTTCAAGGCCTGGCCTCCCTCTTGCTCTGGGCCCTTCTCCACCTTTCTCTCTGTGGCCTGTTCTACCACTTGTTCAAAAGCCCTCATGCCATCTCACTCTGAGGCCCGGTCTCTCCCTCTCTCAAAGGCCTGCTCTTGCCCCTCCTCTGATACATATTTGTCCTCTCGATCCAAGGTGCGGTCCCACACTCGCTCCCTCTTTCAGGCCAGCCCTCATTCGCTCTCAGAGGCCCGTTCATTCCAAGGCACCCGCCGTTCACTTATTCCAAAGCTCGCTCTGCCTTTCGCGCCACGACCTGTTCTCACTCTTGCTCTCATGGCCATTTGCCTTCGCACTGTGAGAGCATCTTTCTCCCTGGCACTGAGGCCCATTCTCACCTCCTCGTGCTCTGAGGCCAGCTGTAACTCTGTCTCACTCCGTGGACCAATCTGTCCCTCACTCCAAGGCCCTCTCTCCTTCTCACTCAGAGGCCGACTCTCACTTCATCTTGCTCTCAGATCGGCTCCACATCTAGGTCTAAATTCCGCCCTCTCTCTCACTCCATGCTAACTGCACCTGTCGTTCTGAGGTCAGGTCGCCCTCTCGCTGAAAGGTGCGTTCCCCCTCTCGCTCTCAGGGCAGTTTTCCCTCCCTACAACCCTCCCACGCACTGGTCTCTCAGTCCAATGCCAAATTGCTCCAAAGCCAAATCTGTCTCTCACGCTGAGGCCCACTCGCCCTCTCATTATGAAGGACTCTCGCCCTCTTGGTCTCTGGCCCATTCACCCTCTCTCTCTGAGGCCTGCATTATCCATTGGTCTGATGCTCACTCGCAAATTTTCCTAAGAGCCATTCCCGCTCTTGCTCTAAGTCTCACTCTCTCCCTTGTTCGGAGGCCCACTGGTCTCTTCCCTCCGTGGCCTGCTCACCCTCTCACTCCAAGGTCTGCTTTACCTCCCGTTCAGTGCCCTGCTCTACCTTTCACTCATCGGCCTACTGAACCACTTGCTGCAAGGCTCAATCTTGCTCGGTCGCTCAATCTCTCAAAGGTATGCTTTCACCAACCCTCTGAGCCCCGCTCACACCATCTGTGAAACCTGCTCCCTCCCTCTCTCTAATTCCGCCCTCTCCCTCGCACTAAGGCTCGCTGTCTCCCTCGATCAGAGGCACTCTCTCTCCCTCTCTCTGGGACCTGCGCTCTCCATCGCTCTGAGGGTCGCTGTCTCCCCTACTCTAAGGTGGACTTTCTCCATTGCTCTGAGGTCTGCATGCCCTCTCACTCTGAGACCCACTGTTCAACTCGTAAGGAGGCCCGCATTCTTCCTTGATTTGAGGGCAGCTCTTGCCCTCTTGCTCCCAGGCCAAATCTCTCCCTCGCTCTGAGTCCCATTGCTGCTCTGAGGCCTGTTCACCACCGAACCCAAAACACAACTCTTCCTCTCACTCACGGGCCTAGGCCATTTCTCGCTCCCAGGCAGGTTGCCCTCTCACTCTGACACCCACGCTACCTCTTGTTCTGAAGCTAACTCACCAACTCGTTCCGAGGACCACTCTCACTCTCCGTCTGAGGGCTCCTCGCTCTCTTGCTCCCACTATAGACCTGCTCATTGTTTCGTTCTAAGGAGCACTATCTCCCTTGCGCTGAGGCCTCGATCTCCGTCACTCCAAGATGGGCAGTATCTCTTTCTCCGAAACCCGCTTGCCCTCTCGACCAGGCTTGTTGCCTGCACTCACTTTTGCTCTGAGACACAATATGTCCCTCTCTCTGGAGACCGCACTCTCCCTCCGAAAGAGGACCGGTCCACCTCTCGCTCTGAAGTCCTCTTGGCTTCCATCCAATGTCCATTCCCGACTTTTATTTGAGGCCGTTTCTACCTATCGCTCCATGGCCTGTGTTCTCACTTGCCTGTCACTCTCTGTCTCCGAGGCCCACTCAACTCCTCTCTCTGAAGCACACTCTCTTTCTCGCTCCAAGGCCCGCTCAATCTCCAGCTTTTGCCATGGAGATTACCTTGTAAAATAAATTTCACGCTATTTCCTGCTCAGCCAATGTCACGCTGGTTTCTCAATGCACTGGCTGCTGACTGAATTGCTAGAGTTTATGAGCTGTCAATGTGGGGAGAAACCAGCCTCTGAATGAACAAGCAGCTTTATGGCACTTTTCAAATGCACATCCGTTGCATGATTTGAACTCTGGAAGATGGAGTAGTCTAATCTACTCTGCGCAAACGCCTCCAGAATACCTTGATGTATCATGCCGAACCTGAGGACTCCATGGACACAGTTTTGGAAATGAGAACAGGAAATGCTGGAAAAATTCAGAGGTGTAGCAGCATTTCTGGAGAGAATAATAGCTGTCCTTTTTATTCCGTATGACTTCTTCAGAATTAAAGAGATCTAGAAATATGATGGGCATTAAATTGTTTATCAGAGGATGGAGCACGTGTTGCAACATCAAACGTCAGGAATGGGTGAAAGTTGAGGACTGATTTATAAAGATGACATGGACAAAAGGCTAAGGGAGTGTTCAAAATAGTGGCAAAGAGTAAATAATGTGCTGAGTGTGGCATTATGATGAGAAAGCAGAAGGTCTTCATAACAGAGTGAATATCAGCCCTCTGTGAGAACGTAAAAAGATGAACCAATGGACAGTTGGTCCTGGATGGGAGGTGGTGGGCTGTTGGGGGAAAGGATTTGTTAAATTGAACAAATACACAAAAACATGAAGTAAAATTTGAAAAAATGCAATAAATCAATATATAAACAAATAAATAATTTTGGATTTAAAAAGACTTCAAGATAGAGGGGTGAGTTCATGGTCTGAAGTTGTTGAACTCAATGTTAAGTCAAGCAGGCTGTCAAGTGCCTAATTAGAGGATGAGGTGCTGTTCCACCAGTTTGCATTGGGCTTCACTGGAACACTACAGCAGGCCAAAAGCAACATGTTGCCATGAAAGCATGGTGGGGTGTTGGGACCCTCTACACTTTCGTCAATGATATTCTTGGCTGCTGATGCAGTCTCCCGTACTTTGGGAAGACTAAATTCAGACTGTGTGATCGCTTTGTGGAGCATCTTCACTCAGTCCAGAAGCATGACCAATACCCAAGTTTCACTTTCCGCAGTCTCAGAATAAGCCAATTATGACTGAAATGAGGAGGAATTTCATCACTCAGAATGGAGTGAATATTGGGAATTCACTACCCCTCAGGATTGTGGAAGTTCAGTCATTGAGCATGTTTGGAACAGCAATCGATATATTCAAGATACAAAGGACATCACGGGATATGGGTATAGCACGGGAAAAAAGAAACATTGAGGTCGACGATCAGCCATTCTCTAGATGAATGGCAGAGCTGGCTAGAGGGCCCGAATGCTCTTCAAACGTTCTTCTGCTCGTCTGTAGCTATCTTCCCAAGTTCCAAAGTAAAGCTCGGAGAAGACCCTTAATTCAGAAGCTGGCTTGTGTTTTCCGCAGTACCACGTTCCGACCACTTGGTGACAGTGTAGAGAAGCAGCATCACAGTGCTGAATCTGACAGAGGAATCGAACTTCAGTTTTTTTTTATCGAAGAATCTCATAAAGAGAGAGAGAGAGAGAGACAGAGCACCGTTTTCCAAAAAATCCACTTTGACTGCAGGATAGCGAGAGCACAGGAATACGGGGAAGCACTTCCCCGAGCCTATTCCAACATTCAATTCTATCACAGATAATCTGTATCTGATCTCCTAACTCTCCATCCTTGGATCACTAACACTTAAAACATTTAGTAAACAGAAATCCAATTATCTCAGTTTTCAATTTTTCAATCGTCTTCCAGAATCCATAGAATTGCTGATAACTCCTGTGTGCGGTAATATTTCAGGCTTTATTCAGAAAAGACTTGTGTGAATGATAACGTTCAGAGCACAAGCAGGATGCTGAAGTGGGGTCATCTTGGATTCGTATTGTTACGTACGTTTTGCTCCCAGCAGATTCTGCCAGACTTGCTGAGCATTTTTTCAGCACTTTCCCTTTTTCTTCCAGCAATGGTATAACTCGCAGAAATTTACGTGCCAGCTTCTCGTGGAAATAGTTGAGAATGGGGTGGAGCACCAATTAGAAGCACGTAAGTTTCTAACTCGCCACTCAGCTCATGTGTGGAAGTGATGGTGAAGCACTTCATGAAGTGTATCAGCTGTAGTCGGAAGAAAGCCATGTTGAGCTTCGATATGAAGGCCAGAGTTGATAATGAGCTTGCACAATGACAGGTTGTATTAAGAGCATCACTGCGCTCCCTTCGGGGAATTATGACATGTGCAATTTTGCACTGCCTTTTCTGCAACTGAATGCCACTCCTTACTTATTAGTTTTATTGGAAAATTTGCAGGCCCAGTGCAGAAACATGGGTTGACACATCACACGCCACTGTAGTGGAGTGACTAGTTGGGAGTGAGTTAGAACGTATGTGGAGAGGATCAAAGCGGTGAAATGTTTGATGGTAATCTTCTGCAGAGGTCAGATTTCGACAGAACAAATGACAAAATAAAGTGAGGGTGTAATGTCGATTCTGAGTCATCGAAATGTGAAGACTGCGAGGAGTAAGAGGTGACTTAACTGAAACCTGTAAGATCCTGAGGGGTTTTGACAGGGTGAATGTGGAGAGAAAATATCCTCTTGTGGGAGAGCCTAAAAACGTTTAAGAATAAGGGCTCGCTCATTTAAGACAGAGATGAGGAGAACTTTTTTCTCAGAAGCTGGTGAGTCTTTGGAACTATCCTCCTGAACGGCCGTGGGAGCAGAGCATTCGAATACCATCAAAGCAGACCTGGATAGATTCTTGATTAACAAGGCGTTTTAGGATTATAGTAGGTAGACAGGAAGGTCAGTTTGAGTTACAATCAGGTCAGCCATGATCTTATTGAATGCAGAACAGGCTTGAGGGGCCAAGTGGACTTCTCTTATTTCGCAATGTCACTGATGTAATGATGCAAGAGGCCGATTTTGGAGCAGTAAAGCAATTGGTGATGCTCCACCTACTAATTGGTGTTTCGATTTCAGTTTATAAGTCTACTCGGATGCTTTTTCAAATCAGTTATTGGGAGCACCACCAGATGCTGCTCATGTTCCTATTTCTTAAATTCTGACAGACTTCGATCAGAGGACATTGACCAAAGAGTGAGAGGAGTGAATATTGACCAGCAGCTTTCACCTTTATCAGGGGGCTAATTAGGAGACCAATTATTAATGTCCCTGAGCTCTATTATCTTTTGCAATGTTATACAAGCTTCGGAAATGATGGCCAAATCCAATGGTGTTGGCAGAAAAATTGTTAGGTAGAATTCAGTGATTACCGGCTGGAAATGTGCATGATGAAGGCACCAAGGATTAGTTAGTTTACGTACCTTCCTAGTAAACAGGAGATCCTAAGTTCAAATCTCAGCAATGTCAATGTTTTTTAACTCCCTGATGGATGTTTAACCTTCAAACCTTCTCTTTTAGTTCTGGTAATTCTGATTCAGTACTCCTATTGTCGCATATTATTAAGAATAATGTGCTAGCACAAAATAATAAAAACCGCACAGGGGAGATAAAACAAAATGCTGCAAATGCTGGAAGTATGAAATGAAAACAGAAAATACTGAGAGGGATAAACTCAGCAGGACTGACAGCATCTGTGGAGATAGAAAAACAGTGTCAAGATTTCGAGTCCGTACGGCTCGCCTTCACTGCTCTTGCCTAAAAGCATGTGGAGTATTCAATTGCTTTTGCTGTGACAGTTGTAGGAGGCATGTTGAATAAGCGAATGGTGGAGAGAGCTGAGACGGAGTTCCAGGAAGGAGACACTGAATTATTCATATCCCTTTGGAAGGAACGTTATAATGAAGACCTTGCACTGTCGAATCATTCAACTCAGCCACAGTTTGTGAAGCGCAGAACTTAGAAATTTGCAGCAAGTTAGCTTTCTTGCCTTCATCGTGGATGGTCTCACATTTTGCAATAAAGTCAAACAAGCAGTATCATCTTACTACCACTAAATCAATCCCAAACCCTCTTCAGAGACCCCCACAGCCAGTGCCGGAGTACCCAGGCTAGACCTTTTTCATTCTTCAGGCCAAGGGAAAGAATTTTTCTATTTCAGTACTGTAGAATCTGCAGAAACCTCCATCACTGCACTCCTAATTATTGTGCACGCTAGACAAGAGAAGACAGGAGTATGCAAATTGCTTTCCATATTAACCAATTAATCATGGAATACTGTGGGTGAAACGCTACACTTTCCACTCCTAGATCAGTATAATCCTGCTAATTGTTATGATTTCTGTCTGTCAAGATGTATCAAATAAAGGCATGAACAGCATGTATGGTTGCTCAACATTCCATCTCTTCATATGTTCATGTTTCATCTTCTATCTCAATTTCACTGCACTAAACTTTCCTCATATCTCAGTCCACCGGGAAGTTTCAACCTCTGTCTTGAACATAATCAGTGAGCATTCACAGTTCTCGCATGTCTAGAATTAGGAAGGTTTGCAAGACTTCAGATGGAGACATTTTCCTCCACTCAGTGACGATGACCCACACCTTCTTCTGAGACTCTGGAAAGCAGTGCTGTTTTTCTCGGCGTTTGCAAACATTCTAACTGCACTTTCAAGCCCCTTAAAATATTATGAGGTCTCTTCTCATACGTCTGAAATCTGGAGAATATCGAACTAAAAACAGGAAATGCTGGTAATACTCAGTTCGTCGGCCTTCATGTCGGGAGAGGAGGGTTAACTTGAAGTGTCACTTTTCATTCCGGCGGTTTATTTTCCCAAAATGGACAGAACGGTGATATCAGCGGCTCCAGAAGAACCAGGCGAGGGAGAAGGTGTTCTCACTCCAAACAGTATCACTGTGGCTCAGTGCCAACAATATGGTCAGTGGAATCAGAAGTGTAATTGATTCTGGCAGCCAGGGCAAGTTAATAAAGATAGATGGCAAGACTGAAGAAATCCTCTGTTCAAGGTTTTAAGTATTACAAAAATGCTAAATACGGGGCCATGGAAAATTGCCGGCAGTGAAATTGGGCATCGCTCATCATGGTGTCTCAGCACTGGACGAGAGTTTCCTGTTCATTTCACAATCTGCACTCCAAATGACTTCAAAAGAAAATAATGATGCAACAACTCATTACCAGGTGGAGACGATGACATAATGGCATTGTCGGTGAGCTAGTCATCCAGGAACCCAGGTGAACCAGCTTTAAATACCGCCACGGCAGAAGTTGGAATTTGAATTCAATAAAAATGGTTACTGTGAAACGATTTCTTTGGAAGAAAAACCCGCCAATGTCTTTTGGAGAAGGAAATCTGCAGCCAGGCGTGGCCTACATGTGAGTCAAGACCCTTAAGTGTCGACGCCCTCATCCAAAGAATGAAAATAAAAATTCCTAAATGAAAGATAGGCCAGCACAGCGCATAGAGCGGAGAAAGGATAATTGTTCAGCTGAGAGGGGTATTAGGGCCACAAGGCGTGTGAAAACGAGTTGTCCAGCAGAGAAGTGTGTCTTTGGAGCAGGGATTCCTATGGCAGATTTTGGAATTGTGATCGACATTTGTGGCCGTGATTATTTTCAGTTTGTGTGTGTGTGTGTGTGTGTGTTTGTGTGTGTGTGTGTGTGTGTCTGGGCACGTGGGCGTGTGCCTTATTTCTTAAATCAAAATTCACATTTGCGTTGCGATACATTGTAATGGCCAATTGCAAATGATGCAGGGAAATTCAGAATAAATTGCGTTTGCAGCTTTTTCCACACATCGCTTCGTTGGTGAGATGAGACGGCAAATGCTGATTCCTGATATTTGTCTACATCTCCACTTGATAGCTGTAATCCTACTCATCATTGGCTTAATTGCCAAAGCTTCAGTTTTTCATAGATCATTACGAATGAGGTGAGAGCACAAAAGGAAAACACTTGCAAGTGTGACTTAGCTTTCGCCACTTGTTCCTGAAAGCAAATGGTTTGCGTTGTAGCTTTTGTGTGCTTTGCCTTCCGCTCTCCAAGGTGAACAGTCCTAATTTTTCGAAGCCTCCCTCATAACTGAAGTTTCACAGCCCCGGAAGCATTTTTGTAAACCACTTCTGCACTCTCTCCAATGCGTTCACCTCCATCCTAAACTGCAGACCGAGAATTGGACACAATACTCACATCTGAGGTCTAACTACTGTCCTATACAAGTTCTGCATAAGCTACTTGCTCTTCTACTCAACATCCCTACCAATAAAGCCTAGAAATCTTTATTTTTTTTTAGCTGCTCTCTCCGCTGGCCCTGCTGCCTTTTTAACTATGACATGGTGGCCAGAGCTGAGATGGAGCTCTCGCAAGGAAGTATTGAATGATTAATCTGAAGGGTTGATGAAGGATAAAATGTAGAGCGTTTTAATGAATACCTTGTTCTACCAAATCTATTAACTTGCCCGCAGTACATGAATTGTGCCATGTAGAAAGTAAGAGAGGATTAGAATTCTTGCCTACATCGCGGATGGTCCCACATTTTACTACAAAAATAATGAAAAACAGGGGTCGCTTCCATGCCCCTGAATCCATGCATATCAGTTTGTTCCTTCCCACTGACTCTACTGTGACTAAGTGTCACTCCATGAGTAATGTTACATTCAAATCATTGAGGGCCCAGTGCAGAAGGTTAGGAAACAGCAGCTGGCACATCACCCGCCGCTCGTGAAAGGGCAATGGTTGGCAGTAGGAGAATTCATGAAAAATAACCAAGTGGCCCAGTCATTCGCGTGTGATGGAAATGTTCTGGACAGTGCCCACAGTAGGGGTCAAAACGGAAAAATATGTCTGTTCTGAGATATTGAAGATCCCACTGTTTGACAACTGGGTATTCTCTTTTATGGTAGCTGCCAGTCTCTTTTGATATCCCCTCCTTGCTCCTCTTATATTCTTCTTGACCTCTCCTCTGAACCTTCTCTGTTCATATTATTTTTCAATTGCTTTTCCTACCTGATATCTGTCATATGTGCATCTTCCCTTTGTTATCTTATTTTCTAATCCCTTTGTTACCCAGCGAGCTCTGGAAATGTTCGGCCTACTTTTCCCTTTGGAGGTAATATACCTTTACAGTGCTCGTCTCTTCTCTTCTTTCAAATTAGCCCATTCACCAGCTAACGGTTTTTCCTGCCAACCTTTGGTTCCAATTTACTCGGCAAGGTCCATTCTTATCTCACTGAAGTTGTCTTTCCCCCAGTTATTTTCCCTCTCAAGCTTGACTGTTCGATAGTCAGCCTAAAACATATGACAAAATGATTACTATCCCATAACTGCTGTCCTGCTGACACTTGACCTACATGGCAACCGCATTTCCAAGTACGAAATCAAGCAGTGCATCATTTCTCGTTGGAATGGAAAGAAACTGCAGAAGGATTTCTTTTTTTTCCTGAATGCAGTCTATGATTTCTTTCCACTCTTTGCCCTTTACATTACTGATGCCCCAGTATATATTTGTATAATTGAAGTACCCCATTATAAGTGCACTTCACTTTTTTCACCTCTCTGTAATTTATTTGCAAATTCGTTCATCTACATCATTCCTACAGGTTAATCGCCTATAAACTACACGGAGCAATGTAATTGTTCAATTCTTTGCTCCTGAACTCTAGCCAAATAGTCTCTGCCCTTCATCCTTAGCGGACATCATCTTTCTCCAGCACTGCAATGCCCTGCTTTATTAAAACAGCCACACCTCCCCCTTTTCCCCCTGACCTATGTTACCTGAGCACCTTGTATCCAAGGATTTTTAATGCTCTTCACTGATCCAGGTCTCTACTTTAGCCACAACAATATATTTCAACATGCAATCTGCAGCGGTAACTGACCAAACTTATTAACCACACTGCGTGCATTCACATACATGCACACCAAACCTGATTTAGTCTCTGCTGCTTCCTCCTTTATTCTCACCCCACTGATTAAAGTGTTGTTCCCTACTCCAGTCCTTCCTACCTCTCCCAGTATTCTGCGACATTTGTTCTTTCTCAGAATTTTTTGCAGAATTGTATTCGAGAGTTCTAACTTCTCTTGTGCTAAAAGTGCTCCCTATGTTTTCTTCTGAATGACCAAATTTTATGTTTATACAAATATCCATCAGCATCTACGAATGTAGACCACCGAGACTGTATTGGCTGATTATTTAAATCGAAAAAAATGTGCAGGGTTATGGGGTAAAGGCACGAGATTGGCACTGAGCTAAAATGTTCAGAATTCTGGTGCAGACATGTTGGGCTGAATGGCGTCTTTCAGGAGTCTGTGATACTGTGGAAATTACAAGTTGTCACATTGCAACTATTTATGGAACATCTAATCTAAGTTGTGAAGAATATTCCTCAATTTCATCCATCCCTCCGCCCTTTAGACTCTCAGTTGAGGCTTTTTGGACACAAGTCCCTATCGAGATAGGTAAGACCATAATCCAGGATGGAACTCCAATGCAATAATCAGAAAGAGCTGCACTTTTGAAAGTACCACCTTGCAGACGGGACATTAAAACAGCGGCACCTCTCTTATCTTAAATGGATGCATAAGATCTCTTGGTCTGCTGCCCAGCCCTCAAGCAAGGGTTAGTAAAGACAGATGGCATGGCCATTGTCAAATCATTGTTTGTAGGGCATTGCTATGTGCAACCCGGCTGTCCTTCTCCAAATCTTACAATTATGATTGGCCTCCGCGGGTTGAAATCATTAGAGATGCACATCAACCTACATACTTCTGTCTCAGAGGCAACTGAGTGATGGCTGGCATGCACCCAAGACAAATCACTACTCATGGGTTTCCCATATGTCCCTTGTGATTTTCCTCAGTTCTACACTGTGCACAGTAGGATGCACATCAGCTAACATTCCATTGAACTCAAATCAAACTGGAGGAACAGCATCTCATCTTCCGATAAGGCACTTTACAGCCTTCTGGGCTTAACATCCATTTTAATAACGTCAGACCATGAACTGTCTCCCCCACTCTCACCCCTTTTTATCCCCTTTTTCAACATTCATATATATTTTTATATTTTTTAGTTTTTATCCACTTATTATTTTTATTTATTTTCATTTTTGTTCATTGGTTTATCCCCACATTTTATCATATTTTCGATCTTCTTCCCCACCGCCATCCCTTCTCTCCACCGACCATCCCATCCCCACCGAGGACATCTGTCACTTGTTCATGTTGTTCTTTTCCAGAGTACGTGCCCATGTCTGGCTATTATCACATGCTGCTTTCCAGCCTTAATGCCACCACCAGCACCTCATTTAGGCAGCACCACTGCAATTAACACTCCTTTATCCTTTTGTTCATGACATCTCTCCTTTGCCTCCACCTATCGCTCACCTTCTATCCAGCTTCACCTGTTCCACTACCCACCTGCCTCAAACAGGATACATGTTATGCCATGTTTACTTATCTTTAGCTCTGAAGAAGACTCATATGGACTCGAGAGATTAACTCCATTATTCTCTCCGCAAATGCTATTTGACCTGCTGAGCTTTTCCAACATTTTCTGCTTTTATTTCAGATTTCCAACATGCATAGTATTTTGCTTTTACATTTCAGCTAATCTGCTGACGTCACCGCAAACTGCAACATGGTAATGACCAGATAAAAACGTTTTTTTAGGAGAGTATATTAGGAAGGACTCGCGAAAAACCAGGGACCTGCCATTTTAGGCAAATTGCACCATGGGATTTTTCTTACCACCAAACAATGGCAATTCTGACAGAGAAACATTGCTTCGGCGCTGCACTCGTTCCGCAGGCCGAGCAATACTTTCAGATTCAGAGTCGAATGTCCTAGCCCCTGCACCACTGCCGAAACAGAAAGGAGGGTTGGAGGAGCAGGGCGTCACTGACAGCGAAGTAATAGCATGGAAGGCCAGGGCAATGAAGGACAGATCAGACAGGGTACTGATCTCGGGAGAGCTGCTCAGTGAAATAAGAGATGTTGTTCTGGCATCTTCAAAGCAAGGAGAGGTCTGAGAGAAGGGGTAAGAGAATTCAAGACCTGGGAGTTGAGTCAAAGAAGCACTAATTAAATGTGAAGGATGGCAATAGGTTGGGGAGATTTGTTTTCTATAACCTGGGCAGGACTTTAAACTGTGACCAGGAAAGTTTCAATACTACATTCACTTATAGCTTAACTAGTTAAATTAATTCAATCATTCACCATCCTGACTTGAAAATATATCGCCATTCCTTCAATGTTGCTGGGTCAAAAGTCCTGAAACTCTCTCCCGAACAGCACTGTGGGTGTACGTACACCGTATGGAATGCAGCAATTCAATAAAGCAACTCCCCACCACCTTCTCAAGGTCAGCAAGGCTTGGGGAATAAATGCTAGTCCAGCCAGCGATGCCCACATCCCAGGAATCAATAAAGCAAAAGAAAATTAATATAGCAGCAAATAAAATTGAATTGATATTTCAAAACTTGAAACAATGTTCAGTGAAGCAAAATGCAATAGAGGTGGCAATGCAGCTGATGCCTTGCAGCTGTAGCATGGTGGATAGGGTGGACAGCTCCGTAGTCCACAGCAACCATGTCTGCAGCAAATGTCTGCAGCTCAAGGGATTGTGATTCACAGTGGTTATGAGCTGGCGTTCAAGCTTCAGGACACTGTGATGCATCAGGGCAGGGAGGAGATCACGTTTTGTTCCAAGAGGTCACGACACCCCCTTAGGTTAAGCACACACGATGCAGCCTGTAATCTGGAGCAGGTGGATGTGAGAAAAGTCTGGGGCGTCCAGCAGGTAGCAATGGAGGAGCCGCAGCCTTCACACTTGTCCAGCAGGCTTGAGGTTCTGGCCATTGGGGTGGACAAGAGTGAGGGCAGCCGTGAGGAGGGACAAACTGACGACAACACCATACTAAAGCAAAAGTCGGAGTAGCAAAATGGAACAAAGTGGCAGTAGGGGGTAGTATTGTTCTGGAGATCAAGACTATCCTCAGCATCGAAGAACATTCATCCCGAAGGCTGTATTGTCTGCCCGTTGACTGAGTTAATGATATTACTTCAGTGCCCGGAGAGGAATTGGAGCTGGAGGGGAAGGATCCAGTTGTCCTGGTCCACGTGGGTACAAACGACATAGAGAGGGCAAAGAAGTTTTGTGAAGCAATTACGAGCAGCTAGGGGCTGAATTAAAATTCATAACCAGAAAGGGCATAATTGCTGAGCTGAGCCACGAGCAATTTGACATAGGATAAATATGACTTTCATTAAAGCTGAATGGATGGCTCAAAAATTGTTTTGAGTTAAATGGGCTTCAATTCACAGGGCCCTGGCACCAGTGCTGGGGTAAGAGAGCGTGTCCCTGTAAGGAATGTCTTCACCTGAACTACCATGGAATCAGTCGCCTGGCGAATCGAATAACTAAAGACTGTATATGGGGCTATGAAGTAAATATTGAAGAAAGGGTACGTTTGAGGGTGGATATGTAAATTTAATAATACAATAAGGCAATAGTTCAGGCCAGCAATAGAATTAAAATAACCAGAGTGTTACAGAAAGGAGAAGAGCACACAAACATAACAGTGAAGGGTTTAAATAGGGTGAGAGTAGGGAAAATGTCAAGAAGATAGAATGAAAGGCTCTTTATCTGACTGAGTTGAAGAGAGTGGTGAGCCTGTGGAATTCGCTGCCACAGAACATTTTAAGTTTTCAAGAAGGAGTTAGATATTGCCCTTGGGGTGAAAGGGATAAAAGGATATTGGGAGACAGCGGGAGCAGGCTATAGAGTTGGATGATCAGCCATGATCATGATGAATGGTGCAGAAGGCTCGAAAGGCCGAATGGCCTGCTGCTGCTCCTAGTTTCTATGTATCTATTTGAATGCATGCAATATTCGCAAAATGATGGTTGCATTGATATCACAGCAGAAATGCATTGGTGTGCTTTAATGCCTATTGCATATGTCTGTTTGCAAAGTAACCAAGTCTGGAAGCTGAATATTCAAGGTTACATGACTATTTGGGAGGAAGCAGAAAAAGAAAAAGGTGCTTAGATAGTTATGTTAGTAGAAGGATGAGTTCAATACAGTGGTGAGAAATGAGTTAGCTCGGAAGATCAAGATGTGGAATCGGTTTGAGTAGAGATAAGAACTGTTAAAGGAAAGATGTACAAAGGATGAATCATATATAGGCACAAGAACAGTAGCTGCGCTGCAAGTCTGAGTACAAATCAAGATTATTTGGGGTGTGTGTGCAAGGTACTGTAGTAATTTAAGTTATTGTAATCTTCAGACAGATTGGACAAATCAAATTAGCGAATGTATATTTTTGGATGCAATCATAGAATGTATTCGTCACAGTTTCTTAGAATACTACATTCTTTAAACAAACAGGAAACATACTAATTTAAACCTGGCAATGTGTCATGGAACATGGATAATTAAAGACCTATTAGGGAAGGATCCACTAGCTAAGAATGATCATAGCATGATGAATTTCACGTTCCATTTCAGGGTGAGAAATTTAGGTCTGAAACTCGTGTCATCAATTACATAGCAGAAATTACAAAGATAGGAAGACAGATTTGGCTGAACTGGACTGAGAAAATCGATCAGAAAAGGAAGTTGGTAGATAAGAAGTGACAGGTATAAAGAAGATATTTCATTATTCTCAGTAAAGATACGCTCCACTGAGAATGGAAGACTGTACCAGAGGAGCCACCCTTAATGTCTGACAGACGAAGTTCAGGATGGTTTCACATCTAAAGAAAAGGCATAAAATGCTGTGGGAATAAGTGGTAGGACAACAAATTGGGGATATTTTTTTAAACCAGCAAAGGACAACTAAAAACATAATAAATAGTTGCAATTAGAATATGTGAGCAAACTAGCAAGAAATATACTAACAGACAGTTTGAGCTTCCAGAATATATTGAGTGGAACAGATTAGCTAAGGTGAACGTCCCTCCCTTGGAGAATGAAACTGGGGAATTAAAAATGGGAAACAGGGAAATGGTATAAACTTCCAATAATTGTTTTGTATCTGTCTTCACGGTAGAAAGGTACAAAAACATGCCAGGATCAGAGGAAATTCTATGATTTACGACGTAGTTGTGGGATATTTAGAAAATGAATTCAGGCAGAGAGTCAACATGGTTTTATGGAAAGGAACCCTTGCTGACAAATTTCTTTTTGAATTTTTGAGGATGTAACAAACATGATGACAAAAGAGAAGTTGAAGATGTAGTGTAGTTGGATTTCCAGTACATATTGGATAAGATACTACGTGAACGATTCTTGTAAAAGAGAAGGGTTCATGTTGTTGAGGGCAATATAATAGCATGGAATGAGAATTGGTTAACTGACAATAAACATACTGTGGCCATAAAAGGACTATTTACAGGTTCGGAAACTACAACTTGTGCAGTGCCTGGAGGGTCACGTTGGGAGCTCAAACATCTGTAATCTATATCAATGACTTGGATGAAGGGATAGATTGAATTCTAGCCAGATTTGCTAACGATACAAAAGATACAAAGTGAATTAAGGATTGAGACGAGTACAGATAGTTTGCAAAAGAATATAGATAGGATATGCTAGTGAGCAAAAATTTGGCAGATGGACTTTATGATGGGGAAATGTGAGGTCGGCTGAATTGGTAGGCCTAATAGAAAAGCAGATTAATATTTAAATGGAGGGAGACTGGAGGATGTTGCAGTAGGACCTGTGTGACCTCTCTTAAATGAATAACAATAGGTTAGCAGGTAGGTATGGAAAATAACAAAGGCAAAAGGAATGTTGACATTCGTTGCACGTGGAACAGGATATAAAAGTAGTGAAGTTTTTTTTCCAAAACTGTATAGAATTTCAGCCTCCCTATTTAATGAGTATAGACTTGCAATGGAATCAGTTCAGAATGTTTACTAAGTTTACTCCTGGAATGCAGATGTCTTATTGTGAAATGTTGAGTATGATGGGTCAATGCCCATTGAGGTTTAGAACAAAAAGAGGATTTCCGTATATTTTTTGTCAGATTATGAGTGTGCTTGAGGGTGTAGATGCTTAGCGGATGTTTCTGCTCATGGAGGAATTTATAACTGGTGCCAAAAGTTTCAGTATCAGCTGTCACCCAATTAAGAAGGAAATGAGGAGACAATGCTCATCACAGAGGGTCGTCGATTTTTGGAGTTTACTGAGACCTGAGCAATTTCATTGAATGCTTTCAGGGTTGGCATGGACCGATTCTTTTGATCTAGCAGTGAATTAATACATATGGGGAAGAGGAGGGAAAGTGGTGATAAGGATACGACCAGAAAAACGATGATCTGACCGAATGGTGGAGCAGATTCCAGGTGTGGAATGCCCCACTTCTGTTAATATTCATCATGTTCTCATGTTCTGTGACAGGAATAAAGCGAGCGTGATAGAAAAGGACACCACCAAAGGCGTCGAGATAGGGTGGGTGGGACGAAAAAAACACTGAGAGAAACGCATAAATAAGCTAGGAAGAGTAAGAGGGGGACCTATTGAGTTGCCTGTGAGAAATAAAGGACAGCAGTGACCGCTCCAGGGAAGGTGATGCAGATGCAGAAAGGGAGAGGGAGGGAGGGAAGAATTGAAGGTAGGTTCGTCAGACAAGACCTTACCAATTCATGATACAGTGAACTAACCCTAACTATTCCCTGATAGTTATTATGTTTCCATGTGCGCACGAGCCTAATAACTTATCCCAATGGGTCTTCCTGATGCTATAAGTATGGTTATTCAGAGAACACTCCATTTTTGCTTCATTCAAAAGTTGCAGCTTTGAATCCAATAGGTCAATAGTTCCTGCACAAAATGAATGTCAGGTTTTCCCTGTTAATGTTCAGGGTACAGGAATGTTTCTATTATACCCTTGCAGCAATCGGAATTCCAGTTATATAGAAGCAGAAATGTGAAAGAAGAAACCGTTGTTTAATTATATCAGTCAGTACGTTACACTCGTGTCTGCCTCTTCTAGATGGTTACATGTACACTGGGAATATTTACAAGTTCAGGATGATCCTCTTGTTATGCTTACTTGCCAAAAAATCATGGAACGTTGCCTTGTAGGGTGCTGATGGAGTTGAGGGGGACAAGTTGTTCTCACTGGTAGAATGCTTAACAGCCAAGGACAGCTATGCCATGTAATTGGCAAAGGGCCAGAGTCATGATTAGGAGCTGTTTTACTTTATGCAGCATGTTGTTTCCATGTGGAATTCATTGTGCAAAACAGCCAGTGAAGAAGATCCAATAGTTACTAACAAAAGGAAATTTGAGAGCAATTCGTAAATAAAGGAGACCATCCGCCCCATTTTTTTCCAAGTAGAATTTTCAATGGAAAAGTGGGAAATAATTCCTCAGCCTGCATTGCCCTTCCAGTGAGACTGAGCTTGGAGCGAAATGGCAGCTATAAACGATGGCAAGTTGGCCTGAATCTCATTTTCGTGCTGAGTAGAAGATAATTTTTGTGTGAGCCACAAGTCATTTTTGTTCTTCTTAACTCCAGCTGAAAATTACTTTTAGATATTCCCTAAATAATTCCACATCAGCTGGCAGGTAGCGTCAGTTTCTCCCACAGAACATGTTTTTATTCGACATAGTATGATGTGAAGGTTGGCTGCCAATTTGAAACTGAACATTGTGGAACGGCCCAGAGTTTTAACGTGGAATCATAGAAATATGTTGATTTTTACAGCAGCTTCCAAAATCTCAGGGCATCAAGAAACGTGCAGCCAGGACCTGAGCGGTACTGATGGAGCCTAAATTGAGCAAGGCTATTGATGAGCAAGTGCCGCTTGATAGCACTGTTTGAGACCCCTTCCATAACGTTGCCAATGATTGAGAGCAGGCAGATTGAGCGGGAATTGGCCGGGTTGGATTTGTTCTGCTTTTTCTGGCCAGTACATAGCCAGGCAATTTTCCGCATGGCTGGGTGGACGCCAGTGTTGTAGGTGCACTGGAACAGCTTGGCTGGGGCGCACCAAGTTCCGGAGACCCAGTTCTTCAGTATAATTGCTGGATTATTGTCAAGGCCCATGGCCTTTGCAGTCTCTGATGCCTTCAGCCGTTTTTTGATATCATGTGGAGTGAATCGAATAGCTGCAATCCAGGAGCTCTGGAGGTGGCAGTGATGGATCATCTACTTAGAACTTCTGGTTCAAGATGTTTGCAAAAGCTTCAGCCTTGCCTTTGGCGCTGGGCTCCACGGTCATTGAAGATGGGATATTTGTGTTACCTCCACTTCCAGTTAGTTGTATAAGGTCCGTCACTATTCACTCTAGGATGCCACAGCATAGCTTCAGTCTTAACTGTTGGCTGCTGCTTCCGCTGTTCAGCATGCATGTAGTCCTCTGACGTACCTTCACCAGGGTTGCATCAATTTTTCTAGACAGAAGTGATGAACTGAAGAGCTGAGGCATGACTGATTGCCCTTGACATTCAGGTGATATTTAACCGAGTGTGACATCAAATAGTCCTGTCAAAACTGGACTCAGTGGGAATCAGGGGAAAAGCTCCCCGCTGGTTCGTGCCATACCTGTCACAAAAGATGGTGGGGTGTTTGTTGGGGGTCAATCCTGTCAGTATCAGGGCATCACTGCAGGAGTTCCTCATGCTAGCGTCCTAGGCCTAACCATCGAAGGCTGCCTCATTAATGATCATCCTAAGGTCAGAAGGAGGAATATTTGCTGCATATTACAAAATGTTCAGATTCACTCGCCACGTGTCAGATACCGAGACAGTTTGTGTCCATTGGCAGCAAGACTGAGACAACATCCGTGCTTGGGTGGATATGTGGCATGTTACCTTTGGTAACAAGAGAGAAACCGGCCATCTCACTTTGACATTCCGTGGCATTAGCATCGCTGATTCCGCCACTGCAACATCCAGGGGTTTTTCGTTGACCAGACACAGAGCTGGAATAGCCATACAAGTTCTGTGGCTACAAGAGCAGGCCACAGACTGGGGATTCTGAGTCTAGTGACTCACCACCTGACTCCCCATAGCCTTTAAAACTTGTACAAGTTACAAGTGAAGAGTAAGATGGAATACACTTTTTTGCCTGCATGAATGATGCATGGGAACAGCACCACCTGCAAGTTCCCCTCCAAGCCGCACCCCATCCTGACTTGGAAATGTATTGCCTTTCCTTCACTGTCGCTGGGTCAAAATGCAGGGACTCCCTCCCCAATAGCAGTGTGGGTTTCTTTGCACCAGGGGGATGGTAGCGGTTAAAAAGTTATCTCAGCACTACCTTCTGAAGGGCAGTTAGGGATGGCAAAAATCCAATTCCTCTTAAAATAATTTGCAATGCATTTTTGAAGCATATTCACTGCATTAATATAACTAAGTGCCCCCCAAACAGAAATGTCATTGATTCGTGAGTTAAATTTCATCAGGATGCCCTCCTCTTCTTCCATAATTTCCCAAGCATCCCTTGCGACCTCCATGTAAGGCAATGCTTAGCCCCTGAGTCGAAAACACCACCTGAAGGTGCACGGTGGCAATAATGGTATACTACAGGTTCACTGGGCGATTGGAGAATGTGAGGTGATCTTATTGAAACATATATGATTCGAAGGCACTTCACCGGGTGGATGCTGAAAGATGTTACTCCTCTGTGAGAGAGACTGGAACTATTGGACACAGTTTAACATCAAGGAACTATCATTAAAGAGAGAGATATGGAGGATTTTTCTCGCTCAGATGGCCGTAAACCTTTGGAAATCTGTGCCGTGGAGAGCAGTGGAAGCATTTTCACCGAATATTTTTTTAAGGCAGAGTTGGATTGTTTTCGACTAAGAAAGGAGGAAATGGCTATCGTGGTTGGACGTGAAAGTGAAGTTGAGGCAGAAATCAGATTGGCCATGATCTTATTGAACGGTGGAGTGGGCTCGAGGTTTCGAAAGGATCACTTCTGCTCCTAATTTGCATGTTCGTATTCAACCTGGAGTCTAGTTTTAATCTTCAACACTCTGACGTAGAACATAGAGCTCCGACTAATATCCCAACACATTAACTTCCTTCTTATCACTGCTGCACAAATGCAGAAATGCCAATGTTTAAGACCCAAAAATAACAGCTGGCGAGAAGAGGTATCAACTTTTTCAATCATGATTTTTTTCTTTCATTTTGAGAATGATTAAAGTGGAAAACCGTTTTCAGTCTTACTTCTCTCCTTATTGCAGCGAATGTTGTGACAATTGTGATCCTGTGTCAGGGCAAATATGGTCTCTCCAAGCCTGTCACTCTATATCTATTGGCCTTGGCTATCTCCGACCTTCTGGTCATCGCCTTTTTCGTGATATTCGATCACCTCGCCTATTACTATGTAAAATCCTTAATATTTCTCCCCACCTGCGTCTGTTCCTTGAACGAGTTTCTGAAATTGCCCTTCGTGGATTTTCCGTCTGCTCCACGGTGGTTTTCACCTTCGATCGTTTCATGCTTATATGTCAACAGGGGTTCAAAACCAAGTATTGTACCTTGAGAACGGCAGTCACAGTCCTTGGCACCATTTGGGTGGTAAGCATCTTGTGGAACATACCAGAGTATTTTAAATATGAGCCTATCACCATAATATACAATCAAGGCAGGGGTTTCAAAAATACTCAAGACTTTGTGAACCTATTTGAGTGGGCCATCTTTGATTGTGTCCATCAAATATTGATACCCTTCATCCCATGCTTCATTATCATCCACTTCAACTACCTCACCGTCATGCACATCTTAGCAGCCAGTTTGGCCCGCAAGAGGCTCCGTAGTCAAATCAACACCAACAGCAAGGATGCAGAGATGGCATTCTGGAGGAAATCAGTCACTCTGCTGCAAAGCATATCGGCTAGTTTCATACTGCTCTAAATGCCCAATGTCACCTATTTCATCATGGAACAAATTCTGGTCGCACAATACAATCGTGCTGACTTTACAAACTTGTTCGGCATTTTGTGCCAGACTAGGACCATGATGCTGCTCCTGAGTTCCTGCGTCAAAACCTTTATCTATACTTTAACTCAAACTAAGTTCAGGAAAGAACTGCTGAATGGGCTGCTCTTTCCTTTTGCAGCGCTGGTTAAGTTAGTTAAATGCTGACAACAGCTGGAAATCCGTCAGTGCTCCCCAAGCACACCCCCCTACACGAAGCTCCTGAAGACCATTGACCTGAACATTGAATTCAACAATGGCAATTGTACCCACTTCTGCCACATTCGAGTGGTTCACCTGAAATATTGTCAGTGATTTCCTGCCTTAGATGCATAGAAGGTTTCCGCACAGACAGAAACTGTTCAGCCTCTCTTTCCTCCGCTTCTGCTGTTTGAGAGTGGAGGAGAGTTGACCACCGCCAACCACCTTCCCTGCCATTTCCCGTAAAGGGGCAGATGTTTGCTTCTCTTGATTACATACCTGTTCAATTCCATATTGAAAGTTATTACAAATCTGCTTTGGTAACCCCTCCAGACATTGCATTCCAAAACGTGACAAATCATCACGTAGAAAAAATATCCTTATCATTTTTCCATTAGTGCCTGTGCTTACTGGCAGGAAGACGTGGGCCCTACTCATCGACCCACCAGCCAGAAGAAAGAGTTTCTCCTCACTTTCTCTAATGAGTGCAAAATTTGCTTAATCCTCTCCACTTTATAAAGAGTAATTGCAAAATCTCTTACTTCTCCAAATGACTTAAAGTCCTCAGCCACGGTGTCATCCATTGATGCTAAACTCCTTAGCCTCCCTCTTTATGGCCACTCCGCTACCATCATTGGCTCCAACCACCCCACCATCCTCACCCAGACCCCTCACCATCCGTCTCCTCCTTTCGATCTCTTTCAGACACCTCCACAATAATCTAATTGTCTTCTACTTTTAAAAACTTGGTGCTACAAAACCGAATAATTTAGATCACCCAACTGATGATATTAGAATGAAAATATTGGAAATTGGGAAATGCAGATGTGGGAAGGAACCAGTGGATTGTGGGCCTTTATCTCAAAGGAGAATATAATGGTCTTTAAGTTATGTGACAGTTATGCAAATCTCTGATGACTCCAGTTAGTTCAGTGTTCATTTGGCAGCAGCTCACCTCAGCCCTGATATATGGTGCTTGAAGAGAAGGCATTTACCATAATGGTACCGCTGATAAAATGTATGATTAGATCCATATTACATTGAATGTGAAAGTTGAAATCTTGATTTAACTGGCATTGAGCATAGTCCCAAAAACTGTGAAGTTTGGGCGCAGCAAGTTCAAGTTAAATTTTAAATGCAAGATTGTCAGACTTTTGTTCAGTCAAGGGTATTAACTGTTGTTGCACCAAAGTTCAGTTAAACAGCAAATCCCTCTTCATTTAGTTGATCAGTAGAATAAGCCAATATAATATAAAAACAAATTACAGCAGATGCTGGAGATCTGAGATAGGTGCAGAAGGCACTGAAAATCCTCAGGAACTCTGCCAGCATCTGTCAACAGTTGCTCAGAGTTAACTATACGACTGCGTGCGACTCTAGTGCAGAGCTGAAAGCAGAGAGGAATGTGATGAGCTGACTGCTGTTGACATGGGTTGGGGTGGAACAGGTGGAATGAAATCGAATACAGATAGGTTGAAGGCCAGGAGAAATATAATGACAAAGCGGTCATGGACACAAGGCAACTGGAGTAGCAATGGCAGTTTTGAAGACTAAAGCAGGTGTGAATAGCAGCATTAAGGTAAGTTAGCAGAACATGCTATTAGCAGAACAAAGGTTCAGTGCCTTCTGGAAACAAAACATGATAACAAGATTCAGAGTGGCACTTGGTGGTGTTGGGGGACCGGTAGGGAGGAATTAATGAATAATAAATCTAATTGAGAGCAGGGCTAATGGTCTCAATAAGTTGACATGTTGAATGACCTTCCCATACTCATAAACTACAATGGGATGGTCAGATTACAGATAATGGGATAGATTAGGGAGAAGGGTGGAGATTGAAGAGAAGGAACAGATTTCAGAGAAGAGGCGTTCAGGGCTGCAGCAAACTCAGGCAAGTGGTTGACTGTTGGAGTGCGGCATCATTGAAAGGCTGTGAAGAGGTTTTGAGCTAAGCCCCTTTCCTGAAGAAATGGGTATTCACAGGGCGGCTATGAGTGTGAAGTGAGGGGAGCGAAATCCTCATTCCTGGAGCTGCAAAGCCTGGATTGGTCTGTCTTTTTGTATTATTAGACTTGCAGCTTGATGGTCCAGGATTTCAGTCCTTGCCGCGCATTGATTCAATGCAAGTTTACATTCATAAATATTATATTCTGACTGAATCACTGGATTCAGCAGGAGTAAGCAATTAGGCTGGCAAATAGTATATTCGTCTTCATCGCATGGATTAAAGGTTTCTTCCTGCAATTATACTGAAACTTTCTGGGACACCACCTGGAGTGCCCTGTGCAGTTTGTGTCTCCTTATCCAAGGAAGGGTATAGTTTCTATTGAGGATAGTGCAACGGAGGTTCAGCAGACTGATTCCTGGCATGGCAGGATTGTCCATGAGGAGAGTTTATATCTCGTTTATGGGATGTTGGCACCACTTGTTATGCCAGCAGTTATTGGCCATCCCTAATTGCCCTTCTTTAGAGGGCAGTTAAGAGTAATCCACATTCCTGTAGGGTCAGGTATAAGCCAAGCCAGGTAATGTTTCCTTCCTTGAAGGACATTGGTGAACCTGATGGGTTTTTATGGCAATGGCTTCATGGTCATCATTAGATTTTAATTCCAGATTTTTATTGAATTCAAATTCCACCATCTTCCATGGCAGGATTCGAACACAGACCAATACCCTGGACCTCTGGATTATCAGTCCAGTGACAATACCACTACCATCCATCCCCTCATCCCGCCCCCTTCCCTTCTCCGTCTCCTCCACCCCCTGCCCTGTATCACCCCCTCCACCGTAATTATGGCACCACCTCCCCTGTGCGGAAATGGGGACTGCATTCTCCGGAGCTTTTAGGTATCACAGGTAATCTCATTGTAAGTTACATAATTATAAAGGTATAGACAGAGGAGAGGTGGATAAGATATCTCCCCTGGCTTCGGAGCCAAGCACCGTGGGACACAGCCTCTGAATGAGGCGAAGACAATTTAAGACTGAGATGAAGAAGAATTTCTTCACTCGGAGGGTGGTGAATCTTTGTAAATTTCTACCCCTGAGGGCTGGGGAAGCTCAATCATTGAGCATGTTCAAGATACATTGCTGGATATAGGGACATTGAGGGATATGGGAATACTCGCAAGATATGGCATGGCGATAGAAGATTAGACATGCTTTGTTTGAATGGCGGAGCTGCTTAGATGTTCCAAGTGGCTTCCTTCTGCTGCTGCGTTCCTATGTGCTGCCTAACAACAACCAGGGAAAATGCAATGAAAATCTTATTCGCCTGACTGCGGGAAAAGAGTTCAAACAATCTGATTGGATAAGTGCTGAGACGCTCGCACCCAAATGATGCTTGATAACAGTTTTGCAATGTAAATGGCCATCTACTGTGTCTTTTGGTAGGAGGAATATGGACAGACAACATTAAGTAAGGGATGAAATTTTGAAGGGGGTACCAGAGCAGAAAGACTTGCATGCATATGTGGTTAGGTCATTGAAGGCAACAGAACAAATGGAGAGCCATTAATAAAGCATATAGAATCCTGGGCTTTATTAATAGGGGCATAGAGCACAAGAACAGGGAAGTTATACTGAATTTATGTAGGTCACACGTTAGACCACAGCTGGAGTGTTGTGTACAGTTGTGGGTGCCACACTGTAGGAAGGACGTGAGCACTTGAAGACAACGCAGAAGATGTTTACAAGAATGGTTCCAGGGATGATAAACTTCAGCTACAATGTTAGATTGAAGAGGTTGGCTCTCTTCTGTCGTGAGAGGGGTTTAAGAGGAGATTTGATAGATGAGTTCAAAATTATGAAGGGGCTGGGTCGAGCAGATAGGGATGAACTGATAGCGCTCGTAAAAGGATCAAGTAGGGTATAAATTTAAGCTGGTTTGCAAAAGGATCAAATGTGACATGCAGTAAAACGTTTTCACACAACGAGTGTTTTGAGTCTGGAATGCAATGCCTGGAAGTGTGCTGGAGGCAAGTTCAATCGTGGCATTCACGAGGGCATTAGATGACTGCTTAGACTGAAACAACGTGCAGGGGGACGGATGAAAGGCAGGGAAATGTCACCAGGTCATGTTGCTAATTTGGGATCCAGGGCAGACACGTTGGATCGAAAGGCCTCCTACCGTGCCGTTAAACTTCTATGATTCTGCGGTACTGAAAACCTGCAAAAACCGTTTCCAAACGTTAAAGTGAGACAGAAATTCAGATTTTTAATTCCGGAGGGACATTTCTGCCCCCTTCAAGCGTTTACACTTCGAGTCACCATCACGTGAAAATCACCTCTCAAAATCATACTCTGTTGCAAATGCTTAAATTGGTAGTTGATAAATGTGTTTGCGTGTATATACACACAATACAGGCACATGCACAAACACATACATTACATAATCAAGGCAGTTGACAAGATCAGCTCCAATTGTTTGTAAGTGTTGTCTGTCACTTCATGAAAGTAAGCGTTCCTTTCTATCATTCGTTCGTGGGAGGTGGGCCTAATTTCCCGTGAACTGAGTGGTTTGCTGGGCCATTTCAGAGCACGAATATTTTTACTTAGTTCTGAGGAAGAGTCATACAGACTCAAAACGTTAACTGTGTTCCTCTCCACAGATGCTGCCAGACCTGCTATGTTTTTCCAGATATTTTTATTTTTGTTTTGTAAGTGTGACTTACCTTTCACCGCATGTGCCTGAAAGCAATTGTGCTTCATAGTTTTTCTCTGCTAATGGCGTGAGGAGACACATTTTGCCGAATCACAGAACTCTGATTGTTTAGAAGATGCCATTCGGCCCATCATGTCTGCACCTGCTCTCCGAATGAGCATTATGCCTCAGTGCTATTTTCCTGCCTTTCGCTCGGAAACATGCACATTTTTTCTATTTAAATAAGCAACTAATGGCTTTCCGAATGCCTCAGTTGAATCTGCCCCCACCACACTTCCAAGAAGTGCATTCGAGATTCGAATCACTCGTTGAGTGAAAAATGTTGTTTAATCTCAGGTGACATTTGCTTCTTTTGCAAATCACTTTATATCAGTTCTCCATCATTCTTGATCCTTTTACGAGCAGGAACAGCTTCTCCAGACCCCTCATGATTTTGAAACTTTCTATCAAATCTCCTCTTAGCCATTCAGCTCTCCAGCGAGAACAGTCTCAAATTCTCCAAACTATCTTCATAATTGTAATTTCTCATCTCTGGAAGCATTTCTATTTAGCTCTACTGCAAATCCTCCAATGCATTCACATCTTTCAGAAGTGTGGATGCAGAATTGCACACAAAACAACACCTGAGTTCTAACTAGAATCCTGTACAAGTTATGCATAACGTCCTTGCTCTTGTACGCTACTCCCCTGCCAATAATGCCTTATTCATGCCTTATTAACTGCTCCGTCCACCTGCCCTGCAGACTTTTCTATTATGACTTGGCAAACAGAGCTGAAATCGAGCTCCGACAACGAAGTGTTCAATGATTCATATGAATGTTTGATGAAGGATAGAGCGCAGAGCGTTTTAATGAAGACCTTGTTGTGCCAAATCTACTAACTCACCAACAGAATGTGATTCACACCATTCAGAAAGTGATACTGGATTAGCAATCTTGACTGCCTCGTGGATGACCTCACATTTTTCTGTAACCAGAAAGCAAAACTGGGGTCGTTTCCCTGCCCATAAATCTATGCATGTCAGTGTGTAAATTCCCACATTTCTGCGATTAGATGTCAAACCATAAAAAACGTTACATTCAAAACTTTGGGAGCCTAGTGCAGAAGTTAAGGAAGCATCAGCTGTCACGTCATCTGCCGCTGTGAAAGGACAAGTAGTGGGTGGCAGCAAGTAAATTCATGAAGAGAAACCAAAGCGGGACAATCGGTCTGCGTGTGATGGAAAATGTTCTGGAGAGAGCCAGAAATAGGGGACGAAAAGGCAAAATATATATATATTCTTAGATATTAAAAGGCCCCTCTGTGTGACGACTGGAGACCGGAGAGCTCAGCAGGTGGAACAGTAGACTTCAAATCTCATGGTCCTTGTCTTATCTAGTTCCGGTACCATCCCAACTTTCATTACTGATAACGCATCCAATATGTGCCCGGAGGACAGAATCAATGTATTCATTTGTAAATGCTCAGTTATATGCTGTGACCCCATGTGCAAATCACCTTTTTGGTCCTTAAACGCCCTGCTCCCCCTTTTTCCAACGTTTTCTATTTCTGAGAAAGACTATGCAACGCTGCAGCGATAAGGCAAGGGATATGAGTAAGGCGAATGAACTTTCAAAGGTCCAGAGCAGACTCGATGGACAGAATGAGCTCGATGTGTACTATCAAGATTTTGTTATTAGCACCATGGATTTCCAAATCAGCTGAATCAAATTATTCAGTTACAGCCAACATCATATCGCTTCTCTAGCCTTAAATCCATCCATGCCAATTTGTAAATTGCCACTGACATTTCTGCAACTGAATGTGGCTACTGAAGTAAAGCCATCTTCAGAAACCTGGATAGCAGCATGTCTCACATCTTGCCCCACTGTTGGAAGATCGAGTACTTGTTTGGAATGAGACATATTCTGAAAAGAAGGCATGTGGAGGCAGCAGGATGAGCGTTGAAGGAAGTGTTCCATCGAGGGCGCATTTCGAGGGAAGGCGATACACAAAATGTTATCATGTGTAATCACCATTTTGGAGTATTTAAGACCACTGTGTGACACCATTAGTATGAAGCTCAGATAGCTCAGTCGGTAGATCATTACACTTTTATTCTGAAGGCCCAGGGTTCTCGTCCCTGTTTGAAAGCTTGCATTAGCTCAATTTACCTATTTCAAGAAAAGTGGCGTATTGTTTTACTAAACATGCAATAAAAGTCTCGGAGCCTTGTTTTCTAATTGACAGAATGCAAATCCCTGCAGGTTTCAGTATCCTCCGTCACCTCTGAGATATATCTTTCCAGACATGATTCTTGATTGGCTTAAAACGAAAAGTTCAACAAATCCTGACTACTTGGTGACAATGCGGAGCAGTGGCACCTCGACAAAGAATCTGAAATCAGGATTCAACCTTGGAGTTGCAGTGAAATGTTGTTGAACAATGTGCCACCTCCAAAGAATATTCTTTCTCCTTATTTTATTCCCAGAAAATCCAGTTTAACTTTTGTAATGCTAGACCACCAGAATAAAAGGAAGCCTTTCTTTAGAGCCTATTGTTAAATTGAATTTCAATATAGCAAGACGCTCTTTGAGCACCAACTACCTGTCCGTGTTTGCTAACACCTAATATATATGACTCACAATAAATCCACTCTCCACAGCTTCTAATATTTGCTTCATGCTGCAGGATCCATCACAGAATTGCTCACACCAGTAGTGGGTTTGACACCTCACACGAAACAGCTTTATTTTAGTTTCAACGTTAGGTCCTTAACAGGAGTTCCATAGAAGATTTGCATTGGAATCGAAATGTGAACTGTGCTTCTTTCCTTACAACAGCCTTCAGACATGCTGAACATATCCATTACGTTGTGTCTTTTCTCAAGCAATGATTTAACAGTCAGCAATTCATGTGCGGCCTTTCTGAGAAGAAATCACTGAGAATGAGGTGCAACCAAAAAATAACCGCACGAGACGGTCTAATGAACCCTTGACCACATGGGTGACACTGTGCTCAGTTATGTGCCTATCATATAGGCTAATATACTGGAGTCTTATTGAGCTGCAATATGCTGGCAAGAGCTGTGACCAATTTCTGGAAATGGATTATTCAATGAATTACACGACTGAAAGCTCCACAGGAAAGTCAGGTGGGAAAAACAAGATTGGAGGGGGGGTTTGTAGGGTGCTGGTGGTAGGATTGAAAGAAAACCTTTTACTGTGGAATCCAGTAACTGTCATGTAGTAAGTTATTAGCAATATTTTGAAAGTTACACAGAATTACTGGGACCAAGTGGATCAAATTTCTGTGGGAGCACCTCTAGGTACAGTGCTCATTTTATCATCAGGGTTAGGTTGGTAATGGAAAAGTACTGGGCACAATTCAGTACTGGGATAATTAGCAGGCGTAAAACCAACTTCGACAGAATGAGAATGCAACTGAGTCAAGTGAGTTGCAATCAAGTGTTGACAGAAAAGACAGTCGCTGAACAAGAGGCAATGCTGAAAATGTCAGGCTTTGTTTCCTTGAAAGGGAAAGGTAGTACAAATAAATGCAGATCACCTGGATCACGAGGGGGATAAGTGTGAAGGTGAATGGAAGAAGTGTGTGGTTGTCTGATGACAGGTTGAAAACAGAATGGCAAATCGGCTGAATATTGAAGGACCAGAGGGGAACCGAAGAAATTAAGATGAAAAGCAAAGAGGGAGCTGAAAAGAGCTAAAGTAAAGAGGAATCCCAATGTCGCCTCTAAGGATGTTATTAATAATGGTGTCATTGAATGGAAGGTTAGGGCCGATTCGGATCAGAACAGGAGACTTGAATGTGGAGGTTGGAAAATTTGAGGAGGTATTGTTCGAGTCCTCTGCACTTGCCTTTACAAATGAGAAAAATTATCTGCAAGCCGCGGTGAGAGAACAGGTAACTGTTAAATTAGAATAATTTACAACTGAGAACGAGAAGGTGTTCGAATGGCTACCTTTATTTAAAACAGGTGAAACACGAGGACTAGATGTTTCGCACCCAAATTTAGAGAATGAAGTTAGCGTGAAAATTGAAACGGCACCAGTGATGAGCTTGCAGCCTTCCTTAGAAACAGGGCACGCACCTTCGGGCTGGAGAATTGCAAACGTTACATCCTTGCTCAAACAAGGATGCAAGAACATATGCTGGCCACTAGAGATCAATCAGTTTGACCTTAGTGAAAGGGAAATTTGGAGAAACTTGATTTAGAGTTGCAATCAATATTCAATTATGCAAATTCAGGATAATTAAGGAGAACCAGAATGTGTTCAATTTGGGGGAAATCACCTTCAACTAACTTGGTGCTGTTTTCAGAGGAGGTAACAGGAACGTTGATAAACAAAACTCTGTATGTGGTTTATACTGATTTTCAAAAGACCTTTGGTAAACTATAACAAGGCATACTTGTAACTTGAGTTATAGGTCGTCGAATAAAAGGCAGAGTAAGCACTTGAATCAGATCTTGTCTGATAAACAGAAAACAGAGGAGTGAACAATGTTTAGTTTTTCTGATCAGATACGGGTTTATAGTACTGTTCCCCAGGGGTCAATTTTCGGACACTTGCTCTTGCCGAAATTTATTCTTGACCTAGTCTGTGGTGAGCAGGGCGTGATTTCAACATTTCCAAGCGATACGAAAATTGAAACTGTTGTCAACATTGATGAGGCTTGGCTTCAACGTCAAAAGGGCATAGGCATTTATGTGCATAGGACAGACAAGCGCCACATGAAGTTTAATGCGGAGAAGTGTGAACTGACACATTTTGTCTGGTAGAATATCATGAGGTAGTATAAAAAAGGGTTAAATTGTAAACGAGGTGCAGGACAATAGAGACCTCGGTTCGCATGTACAGAGGCCATTGAACATTTCAGGGCATGCTGAGAGTACAGCTAATACACTGGATATTATACTGGGCCTTCTGAACAGGGGCAATGTGGAAATGAGTAAGGGGGTCATGTTCAACTTATATAAAACCTAGTTAGGCCTCAGCCGGAGGACTGCGTCCAGTTCTGTGCACAAAAAATGAGGAAGAAGATGAAGGCTTCGGAGAGAGTGCAGAGGAGATTCATAAGAATGATTGCAGGGATAACGAACTGTAGTTATGAAGAAAAATGGGAGAGGTTGGAAACATTTTCCCTGTAGGAGGGAAGGTTGAGATATGACTTAATACAGATATTCAGGAAACTGACGGTTATGAAGAGGTTAAAGAAACAGAAACAATTCCCTCTCAAGGGAACTTCTCCCCTCCCCCTCCCCTCTCCCCCCTCCCCCACTCCATTCCCTCTCCCCGTCACCCCCTCCACCCCTCCTGCTCCCCCTGTCCCTCTCCACCCAACGATCTGTGCAGTGAAATTCACGGACACAAGGGAAGAAATTACAGTCAGATGCATCAGCCCAACGTCTTTGCCCGTGGATCAGTTGTTTAAAGAGCCCGTTCAGGAAAGAGGAGATGCCTAGAGCTGCCCCTCAACTTATCTCAGGTTGATCGGTTTCAACATCCCAGCAAAGGGGAAAGTAACAGCAGCTGAAGTGCAAATTTCCACCTGATAGAAACGTTCAAATCTGTGGTCAGTGCAGGGAAATTAAAATTCAGAATAGTCCAGGGTAAATTTCAGTGCTAAATGCCTTGTGCATTTAATAGTCTGCCTGAAGTACTGATGAAAGGAATTATACTGAACTGCCAGCTGGTGGCAGGAACTGAGACCCAACATCCCCACAAGGAAGGGCTCAATAATCAATATGAGTGCACACGCGTCACAAAGCGCAGGGGAACGATAATACTTGGTGCTTCAGTTGAAGGTCTCGTACTGCAAAATTATTAACTGCCCTGTGGTATGTTATTGCCATCTAAGGACATAAGAAACAGTAGCAGGAATAGGCCATTTGCACCTTCAAGCCTGCCCAACCATTCAATATGATCATGGCTGATCTGACCCAGGGCCTCTACTCCTCTGTCCTGTCAGCTCCAAATAGCCCTGAACTCGGTGATATTTCAAAAATCTATCTACCTCCTCTTTAAATATTTTCCGTCATCTGGCCTACACAAGTCCCTGGGATGGAGAATTCCATGCATTCACTACCATGTGAGAGAAGAAATCCATTTGCATCTTGGTTATTCATGAGTGTCCCCATAATCTGTAACTTTGTCCCCTATTTTGAGGTTTTCCCACTGGTGGAAACATGTTCTCAACATGTGCCCTGTTAATCCATCTCTGAATTTGTGTGTTTCAGTAAGATCACCCTACATTGTTTATAAACTTTAATGAATAAAGACCTAATCTGTTTATCTGTTCTTGATAAGTCAACCCCTTCATCCCAGGAATCAACCTAGTGAATATCTTTTGAACTGCCTCCAATGCTATTTTATCCTTTCTTAAGTAAAGGGACCAAAACTGAACACAGCACTCCAGGTGTGGCCTGACCAACACCCTGTACAGTTGAAACAAGACTTCCTCATTTTTTAACTCCAACCCCCCAGCAATACAGGCCAAAATTCTGTTTGCCTTCATAATTACTTCCTGCACCTGCGTGCTAACTTTTTGTGTTTCATGCACAAGAACACGCAGATTCCTCAAGGCTGCACCTTTTAAGGAATTTCTCTCCATTTAAATAATATTCTGCTTTTTGATTATTCCTACTAAAGCGCATGACCTCGCATTTCAGCTTCAACTGCATTCAACTTCTTTTGCCAAATTTTTGCTCACTCACTCAAGCTATCTATATCCTTTTATGTCCTGACCACAATATGCTCTGCCGCCGAATTTTGTATCATCAGCATATTTGGACATATTACACTCTGCATCCTCCTCTAAGTCATTAATGTAGATCGCAAATAGTTGAGGCCCTAGTATTGATCCTTGTGGCTCTTCACTATGTTCATCTTTCCAACCTGAAAAGGACCAATTAATCCCGAGTTTTTGTCTAATGAGTGTTACTCCATTCCGTACTCCATGCTAATACTTTACCACAGAAACTGTGAGCTCATAACTTGTGCAATAACCTTTCATGTGCCTCCTTATCGAATGCCTTCTGGAAATCATAATGCACGGCATCTATCAGTTCCCCTTTATCAACTCTGTTTGTTATAACCTCAAAGTACTCCAGTAAATTTGTCAAGCAAGATTTCCCTTTCAGAAAACCATGTTGACTCTGTTTGATAGCGTTACACTTTACTAAATAAACTCCTCTGTGAAGTGGGTGTAGAGAAAGGAGCAACGCAAAATTTCAAACACGGATCATCCTCGCCATTGGCCATGCTTGAACCAGCTCAGACACAGCCGCGCCGCAAGCCTCGTCTTTCTCACCCCTGTTCTCTCACTTCTGATGTGTAGTCATGTCAATTTAATAACTCTCCCAAAATCGGCTGCAGGCATGCTTATTCCAGTGGCGCACTTTTGTGATAGCGAAATCATGTCTCATGCATTATTTCACATCCGTGAACATCCTGTCACTTAATACTCTCGACGTGTTCAACCACCATTCAGGAACTGGGGATGAATTTCACCCACGGTGTTAAATCTTTCCTTTCCCCTCAAGTGAATTTGGGATGAACTTTTCGATCAATAGCCAACGGTCTTCTGACACTGAGTTCCACGAGTGACGGAGGCAATTTCATTGCCATTGATCTCCATTAGCCCAATAATTGGCTCTGTTGTGATATTTTAAGCCTTAGGCTGAGTTGACATTCCATTTTGCATTTCTCTTGGTAAGTCTGTCCAGGTTGCCAGTATCAATGGCATCTCAGTTTCCCCTGAAACTATTGTTGGCACTGACCCTCAGTGATACTGTCTGGATTGCAAATACCTTCCCCCTAGCCTGGTTCATTCCGAGCCACTCGCCATTGAGGAAACAAAACATCTGAATGAATGGCCGGAGTGGTGACACTTAAAGCCACTCCATCTCTCCGACATTGTTATTCTATATTCCTTAACCGAACGCGAAGAGGTTGCACTGTAAAACATAACATTTCAACGGGTTTGACAGCGTTGGTGTCGTAAGAAGCTTTTCAGTTGCTGGAACTGGAACACTAGCTGTCAAGAATCTCGGGAGAATGTGTCGGCCATTATTGCTCAGGTGAGGACAATGTCTTCCTTAAAGATTTGTGAACCTTTTGAATTCTAGGCTCACGGGAGAACTGCGGATTCCCGCTGATTATGCTCAAGACTGATCGATATCTGCCAGTGTTCTGTGAGAACAAAGAGGTATGAGCATAATTCAGGAAGGTGACATTGAGATAAAAGGTGAACCATGAACATATTGAATTTTGCAGCAAACCCTGGAGGTCAGTAGAGCTTACTCCTGTTCCCATTTCTGATATTCTTACAAACACTCATCTGAGCAACGCCAGAGGGATATATTGATCTCGGAGTGGAAGCAGTGCAGGTTTGCCAACAGCCTTCCACTTCTGAATGGGTTAATCCGGAGTACAACTTGCTTCCTGATGGTGATATCTATCGCGGTAAAGATCTTAAATGGGTGAAAATGTTTCCGCCTATCTTGAAGAGCGGGCAAATCTAAGGCCCATCAGGAGTGAGGTCAGAGTGCAAGTTTTACAAAATGGCTCGTTGGAAACGTACAAAATAGTTCTCAAAAAAGAAAAATAAGAGAACATAAGACACCAAAAGTTGAAGGAGGTGTGCATTTGCCGAATTTCTGGAATGCTTCGCAATCACGTACATTCATGGAGCAAGGAAAATCCATGTTCAAAACTTGGTGAAAGGTCTTCACCTTGAGCTCGTAGCATTTCCCGAACAGGGACTTGAACCCTCTGGGAGTGAGTCCTGTCTAACAGTGCGAATGGAAATTTTTAATTTAAAACAGCTTCCGAGCATAATTAGAGCGGGAGGCACATAGGAGTGGCAGAGAGGGATAAGAAATGCTGGCGTTATACAGGTAGTTTCTTCAGACCAGATCCCACCAATCCATGATTCAGCGAGGCCGCTCTCTCTGCTGAAGAACATCGCCGATCATGTGCTCACATTCGTTGACAATGTGTTTACCAGACATTGAGAACAAACTTTAATTCCATTGCTCCAAGGTGTTCGTCAGCTGAATAATTAATGTTGTGAAACATATTCCTTGCTATTGTCACGAATAATTAATGTCGTTTGAAATATTCATTGCTACACGTATTGTCAGTACTCACTGGGGATAGTATGCTTTCGTACCAAGTCCCGCTGCTCCTTGAGCCGAAACAAATGTGAAAAGTTTAATCAGACAATCAAAAATAATAGGAGGCGCAGGTTTGAAAACTTAACAACTAAACAACTGTTTATTAACCAATTTGTCTCTAAACAGTAGCAAAAGAAAATAATATGAATTGCTAACTTTTAACACTATAACAAACGCTACCCCTTCTGACACACTTATGCAAACATAAGACAGACATAACATGGATATCAAGGGTGAGGTAAAACGGTCTAATTGCACCAATCCGGAGGACAGGATTGGGCGGGTTGATGTTTTCAGATGTCTCCCAAATAGCTTGCAGTCTGTGGTTCAATGTTTGAAAACTTGCTTCTACTGGTGATTGTCCCATATTCCTGATGACGGAGGTATTTTCAAAGAGAGCAGATTACAAATATATGAAGAAAAATCCAGCTAGCTAACTTTGTAGATTTGCTAGAATCTTACACACACAGGAGAGAGAGTTTTTAAGTGTGTTCTCTTTGCAGACTAGGATCTCTCTGCTAACAAAACCGTGCTCATCTGATCAGGAACCAATTGCAATATTGTTACCTGGTAGTTCCCCTTTCCAGCGCCATTTTGTCCAACTTGGCACTCCCTGTTCGAGGTTCAAGGAGATTGCAGCATTGTGCATTCCATGTTCTGTTCCAGTGAACATGCTTTTGAACCGCATTCATGGCAGTTCTTAAAGCCACAGGCCAATTTTTAAAACCAAAGAAAAATAAAAAGATATGTTCCATACAATATGTACACACAGAAAGCACTCTCAGCATGACCTTGCAGCTTCGAATCCAAGAGGCCATTAATTCTGCACGGATGGAATTTAATTTTATTCTTGTTATTAATTAGTACACATAAATATTTCTATTAAATTCTTGCAGCAATTGGAGTAATATGAGAAATGTGAGCAAAAGGAACACTTGTGTTCATGGTGTGTTTCGGCTAACATGCTACACTCGTGTCTGACTCTTTTATATGTATGCTGGGAATATTTATATGTTCAGGGGGAACTTTTTACGATTACCTACTATCTAATGATGGAATGTTGCACTGCAGGGTGTTGATGGAATGGATGGGGGTACGCTGTCCCCACTAGTCAACAGTAAAGCAAAATTATGCTTTGAACTGGCTAAAGAGCCAGAGGCAAGGTTAAGCACTTTATTTTTTTCTAATGGAGCGTGTTAATTTCATGTGGGATGCATTGCCTGAAAGGTTGAGTGAAGAAGATTCAATAATAACTTTCGAAAGGAAATCTGCTGCATATCTGAAAGTGAATGGGGCCAACAGTCCCATTATTTCTTTTTGGATTCTCTGTTCGGGCAATGGAATATCATTCTGTACCCCACTGTGACCTGCAATTGAAATTGAAATCGGAGGGAAATAAACATTCTAAATGTTGAAAACTTGGTGTATGTGTCAATTCAGCGTTGAGTAGAAGCAAAATTATGAGTGAGCCATAAGGGAATTGTAATTCTTGACCCATCAAACTGGAATTTAGATTTAGATGTTTTTTCTTAGAATAAACTGACAGCATATTGATGTTTGTGACTTTAATATGGGGGTAATACAAAAAAAATAAAAACAATGGCCGCATGTGGAGAGAAGCTGTGGACTGCAGGAGGATGTCAATGGACTGGCCAGGTGGGCAGAAACGTGGCAAACAGAATTCAACTCAGAGAAGAATGAGGTGATGCATCTGGGGAGATCAAACATGGCAAATGCTAACACAATAAATTGGAAAATACGGATAGGTACAGGTGAAGTGAGGGACCTTGGAGTGAATGTCTGCAGATCCATGGGAGTAGCAGGACAAGTCGATAACTTGGTTAAGTAGCCATATTGAATTGCTTCCTTTATTAGCCCGAGGCATAGCATATAAGAGCATGGAGGTTATGCTAGAATTGTATAAAACAGTAGTTAGGCTGCAACTTCAGTATTGTGTTCAGTCCTGGTCACCTAATTACAGAAAGGATGTAATTACACTACATAGGATACAGAGGAGATTTATGAGGATAATGCGAGAACTGGAAAATTGTAGATAGATATGAGGAAAGATTAGATCGGCTGGCATTGTTTTCCCTGGAACAGAGGATACTGAAGTGGTAGATTGAGGAATGCAACTTAGTAAGGAAGCGTGGATAGAGTGGATGGACGAGATCAGTGACTATGAGGAATAGATTTAAAGTGATTGTTACAAGGAATAGAGGAGAGATGAGGATCATTTTTCATCCAGAGGGTGGTCAGGGTCCAGCACTCGCTGCCTGAAAGGTAGTGGGGTTTAGCAGGAAGCCGTAAACCCAGTTATGGCTCCTAGGTAACAATAGTGCTTAACTTTCGATCTCCACTAGAGCCCCCGATTATCCCACACCCACAGGTAACCGCCCCTCCTATCTCTGATCACCTGACAATACCCTCACTTGCAGACTGTCACGTCAAAAGCCCTGGCTACAAAAATATCCCTAAAACCCCCTACTACATCCCCTACTCTACAACTACCCACCCAACCTCTGACTACCCTTCTGCCCCAACAACAGCTCAGCAGCAAATGAGTCCCTAATGCCAACTATCACTTGACCATCCAACTATCGCTGCAAAACAGAACTAGCTCACGACACTCCTAATTCTTTAAAAACCCCCAAATGCCTTCTGCACGACTGCACTCCTAAGCTCCCTCCACTCTGAGACCACACCAGAGTACCCAACCATCGAAAACACCCCATCCAGAGCTACCTCACCAGCGCCCCCAAATGCCACTACACCCAAATGCATTCCACGTCAACCTTCAGCCCCCGGTGATCAGATGGACAAACTAGCCCCCTGACCAATCCAGAGCCGTCTCCCCCCTCCCCAACTAAGACCCAACTTCTGTTACCTTGGACTCCCCTCCAAATACCCGACTCCCATTCACCACCTACACTGCCTGAAACACATGTGCTCCCATCTAACTCATCCACCAGCAGGCAACACCCAGCCTTTGCACAGCACGACAATGACAGCAAGCCCGACAGTACCCTCACCGTGACGGTTCCAGGTGGCCCACCTCCTGAACCCTCCAAAACACGCCTCACCCCCACCCCGCGAACACCCAGGACTCACTCTACCCTCGGAACCACTTACATCACAAGCTCAACTCCGATCCTAGTTTTGAACTTTTCAAAATGGCTTTGGAACATTTAAACTTCCTAGAATATGACATCTCGTGCCCTATGAAAGGGGCGTGGCTTCACTTCCCCCCATGATCCTTCACTCTGGAGATTTAAATCCAGGGCCACTTGTGCTTCAATTCACTTAGGAATACCGTGCTGGGTGTCTGGGCACGAAATGTGCACCTTCAGCCCAAGGTTGGAAAATTGAAGCAATCATTCAGATCTGTTTCTGAAGTGCTGTAACCTGCAAGGGCTACGGGCGAAGTGCTGGGAAGTGGGATTGAAATGAGCGGCTAGTTTCTTTTCTTCACTCTCTTTTTGGACGGTGCAGACATGATGGGCTGAATGGCTTCTTTCTGCACCGCAACTGTCCTATGCTTTCATGGTTCAAATTGGCATCAGGTCACCTCAGCTCGTACATTCTGCGCGGAGGGAATGTTTTTACTACAATGATACGATGGAGAAAATTTATGAAAGTAGACTACATAGTTTTGATCTGTCATCCATTGAACGTAAAAAGATGAAATATTGATCTTTAACATCTAATATAAAGGATAATTATCCTGGCATCTGGGTAGATAGTGAGAAAAAACTCCCTGCGACTGCGGAATTGCACTACTGATGTGCAGAAGTTGAACATTCGGAACAGGCCATTCAGGGTAAATTGAACAATAATTTCACCTGTCAAAGGGTTATTGAACTCTGGAGCATAGTGCCAAAAACCTGTAAAATTTGGAAGGGGTGTGTACTTTGGGGAGAATGGTGGGGAGGGACGAGAAGTCAAATTAAAAAGCTAAAAGTGGGATTGTTCAGTCTTTCGTTAGTGGGAGGCATTAAAATTTATTACAGCATTGTGGGGTAAAGGCAGTTAGGGGGAAGATCACTCATCTTTTAATCGATCAGCAAGTATGGCCCATCTGCTAAATGACACTTCCCCCAAAAACAAACCCAACGCCCCAAACCCCCACCAACACCTTTTTTAAAATATTCCTAGGCTGCAAAAGAATCGTAAATAGCCGGAGAAAGTTTGAAGATTGAAGAGGAGAATCAGGTTTCCAACAAGGAGTCAACTTTCCGGTGAAAGTGTGGATCACGGTCGGAGCAAACTCAGAAACTCAGGCGAGTTGACGAGGGGTGTGGGGGGGGGGGGGGGGGGGTGGGGGGGGGGCACCTCCAGGCTGTGAAGAGGTTTTGAGCTGATTCCATTTTCCGAAGATGCCAGTATTTCAGTGTGTGTCCGTGAGCCTGAAGTGGTGAGGGTTTAGAGGGGAGTGGAGGGGCTCGGTGTAGAGAAATTCCCGACAACAGCGGGCTGTTGTTGACTGTTGCAGTTTCAGATCCTGTGTAGGTCAGTTATTCATTATGTTATCGAACTACCGGTCAAACTGTCCAGCATGTATGTGCCAGTTTGCGGGCTGCTTCAGTGCGCATTTGGAATATCACGTTCCTGATTGAATCATTCGATTCACTGAGGACCTGAGTGGCAACAGTCTGAGCAGATGGAAGGAAGCCTCCTTCTGTCCTGACTGTGGAGGACGAGAAGCATAGAGGCAGCTGCGCCCGAGGGAAATTTGACATCAGTTTCCCATTTGTAAATCGTCCCCGTCTGGTAGCCTGCAAAAGCTGCCTGCAAACATAAAAGCGAGATAGAAATTCAGCGCTGCTCCTTCTATTTCCTAAAAAAATATTTCTCCCCCCTTCAAGCGTTGACACTTTGAATCACCGTCACGTAACAATCACCTCCTCCAAATCAACTTCTGTTGCAAGTACTTAAAATGCACCATTTTTAATTTTTTTTTTAAGGGCACTCAATAGTTTCAAAAGAATAGCTTCGAACTACCATCTACACGAGTAGTCATCCTGGGATTGGAATTTGTATTTTCAGAACATTAGCCTGACTGTGCGGCTTATTAGCCATTAGTCATTTTGCTACCACACCAGCGCTTCCCCTTGAGAATCACAATTTTCAAACATCACCCAAATAGTGATTTATATCCTAGGCCCTGAGATTAAGGAAAAGCTGGCATTCTGCCCAGTGAGGTAGCCCAAGTCGAATGTCCAGATTCTCACAACCGGCTTCACCGGCTAACATGCAGCACTGCAAGCTTGGCTCTTCCCATTTCCCTCTGCTATAATCCCATCTGGACTACTACTTCCTCCCTCATGCCAACACTCAGTGCCTGTAAAAGGGTAGGCTGTGCAAATGCTCTCACATTCGTCACTTCACAGCGGTTGGGAGAGGAGCAAGTTAGCAGGCAGTGGAAATTAAAGGCACAAACTTGCTGGCAAATGAGTCATCCTGCTTCTGTAAAGTGTGGTGTAGGGGAGGGAGGTAAATAATCAGGAATAAAAGGGTAAACAAGTTTTGGGTTAAAAGCTGTAATTTTACAATAGGGCAAAGAAGTATCCTGGGATGATGCCATAATGAAGGAGAACATTCCCCTCAGTAGAGGCACCCAATTAATGTTGTCCTTTTAATTCTGAGCCAGAATCCCTAATTACCCTTCTTCAAGGGCATTTACTGATAACTGCTGTGAGTCTGGAGACACATGGAGACGACACCAGGTAAGAAGAACATTAATGAACCAGGAGGGCCTTTACGACCATTTTGTGATTATTATGGGGCCTGTCAGTCTGGATTGTTACCTGAGTTTATCTTGCATTATTTGGCCTACTGGGATTTGAAACCTGGACATCGGCTCCAAGGATAATAATTCAGCAAATATACCAACAGGCCACTGCCTTCCTATAACCCTATCGGCTGTTCCATCCAAGTGTTAATCCAATTGGGATTCAAGTGGGACAATTGAATCAGCTTCCATTTCATATAATACTTCAGATATTCCTTTCAGATAATACAATCCAAATCACAACAACTCGTGACGTGAAAAAGTGTTTCTCTGCCTCAAATCTGGACCTTCTGCTAATCGATTTAATTTTGTGTTCTGTTGCCAACAAGGGGTCAACATCTGGTGAAAGTGCAGATCATGGCTGGATAAAGCTCAAGAAAGCTGACCGGAAGTGATGCACTGTGGCAACTCCAGGCTGTGAAGAGGATTTGAGCTGAGTCCATTTTGTGAAGATGCCAGTGTTTCAGAGGCAGGCCGTGAGTCTGAAGTTGTGGGGGTGGTGGGGGGCAGTGAAAGGGATGGGGGGTTGGAGAGTTTGGGGAGGAGGGTTGGGGAGGCACAGGGACTGGGCGGTGAAATTCCCGACATCAGCCAGTTGTTGCTGGTTGTAGGGCTTGCAGACCCCGTGTAAATCAGTCATTCATTTTTCATCAAACTACCAGTCGGGTGGTACAGCATTTAGGTGCCAGTTCGTGGGCTGGTTCAATGCGCATTTGAAATATTTGGTTCCTGACTGAATCACTCAATTCAGCAGAAGTTGAAGGGCAACCATCTGAGAAGATGGAAGGAAGCCTCCTTCTGCCCTGGCTGTGGGAGATGAGAAGCACAGAGGCAGCGGTGCCAAAGTGAAACTTGACATCAGGTTCCCATTTGTAAATCTGGAAGTCTGCAAAAGCTGTCTGCAAACGTAAAAAGGAGATAGAAATTTAGCACAGCTCCTTTTATTTCCTCAGAAACATTTCTGCCCCCTTCAATCCTTAAGACCAAAAGGCATAGGAGCAGAAATTAGGCCATTCGGCCCAACGAGTCTGCTCCACCATTCAATCATGACAGATAAGTTACTCAACCCCACTCGCCCGCTTTCCCCCCTAACATTTGATCCCTTACCAATCAATAATTTATTTTTCTCGGTCTTAAAAACACTCAAAGACCTGACCTCCACAGCCTTCTGTGGCAATGAATTCCATAAAATCACGAATATCTGGCAAAAGAAGTTCCTCCTCATCTCTGTTCTAAAAGCCCTTCCCTTTACCTTGAGGCTGTGCCCTCGGGTCCCAGTCTCTCCTACTAATGAAAACATCTTCCCCACGTCCACTCTAACCAGGCCTTTCAGTATTCTGTAAGTTTCCATCAGATCCCCCCTCATCCTTCTAAACTCCTTCGAGTCTATACCCAGAGTGCTCAAACGTTCCTCATATGTTAAGCCTATCATTCCTAGGATCATTCTTGGTAAGCTCCTCTGTACCCTCTCAAGGACCACATCATCCTTCCTGAGATACTGGGCCCAAAATTTCTCATAATATTCTAAATGCGTCCTGACCAGAGCCTTATAAAGCCTCAGCAGCACATCCCTGCTATTATATTCTAGTTCTCTCGAAATAAATGCCAACATTGCATTTGCCTTCCTAACTATTGACTCAACCTGTAAGTTAACCTGAGAATTCTGGACCAGGACTCCCAAGTCCCTTTGCATTTCAGATTTATGAATTCTCTCCCTATTTAGAAAATAGTCTATGCCTCTATTCTTCCTACCAAAATGCGTGACATCACATTTCCCCACATTGTATTCCACCTGCCACTTCTTTGTGCATTCTCCTGTCTAAATACTTCTGCATCCTCCCCTCCTCCTCAATACGAGCTGTCCCTCCGTCTATCTTTGTTTCATCTGCAAACTTAGCCAGAATGCCCTCACTTTCTGCACCTAGATTATTAATGTATAAAGTGAAAATGTGTGGTCCCTTCACTGACCCTTGCGGAACTCCACTGGAACTCCACTAGTCACTGGCCACCATCGTGAGAGGGACCCTATTATCCCACTCTCTGGCTCCTGCCAGACAGCCAATCTTCCATCCATGCTAGTAAGTGACCTCTAATACCATGGGCTCTTATCTTCCTGAGAAGCCTCCTTTGTGGCACCAAGTCAAAGGCCTTCTGGAAGTCCAAGTAGATAAAATCCATTGGATACCCTTTGTCTCACCTGTTCATTAGCTCCTCAAAGAATTCTAACAGATTTCACAAGCATGACCTCCCATTAATGAAACCATGCTGACTTTGCCCTATTTTACCGTGCACTTCCAAGTATTTTGAAATCTTATCCTTAATAATGGACTCTAAAGTCTTACCAAAGACCGAGCTCAGGATAATCGGCCTGCAATTATCCGTCCTTTGCCTCATTCCCTTCTTAAACAGGGGGTTAAATTAGCGATTTTCCAGTCCTCTGGGATCCTTCCTGACTCCAGTGATTCCAGAAAGATTGCCACTAACGCCTCCATTATCCCTTCAACTATCTCCTTCAGAACTCTGGGGTGTAATCCAATTGGTCCAGGTGATTATCCAATTTCAGTATTCCTAGCACCTTCTCCTTGGTAATGGCCACCATACTCACCTTTGCCCCTCGACTCTCTTTAATTTTATGGATGTTACTCTGTCTTCCTCTGTGAAGACTGACGCAAAGTACCTATTCAGTTCCTCCACCATTTCTTTGTTCCTCATTATTACTGCTCCAGCGTCATTTTCCAGCGGCCCAATGTCTACTTTTGCCTTTCTCTTACCCTTTATATGTCTAAAAAAAATCTCATGCAATCTTCGTTTATATTACTGTCTCGTTTACCCTCATATTTAATCTTCTCCTTCCTTATTTCTTTTTCAGTTGTCCACTGTTGGTCTTTGTAGGCTTCTCAATCCCATAGCTTCCCACTACTCTTCGCCGCATTGTATGCTTTCTCTTTAGCTTTTATGCTGTCCCTGACATCCCTTATCAGCTATGGTTGCCTCGTATTCCCTTTTGTATGCTTCTTCTTCCTCGGGATCAATTTTTGCTGTGTCTCCCAAATTACTCACAGAAACTCCTGCCATTGCTTTTCCACTGTCTTTCCTGCTAGGCTCATCTCCCAGTCAATTCTGGCCAGCTCCTCCCTCATGCCTCTGTAGTTTCCTTTATTCAACTGTAATTCAGTTACATCTGATTCCAGCTTTTTCCTCTCAAATTGCAGCGTAAATCCTATCATATTCTGGGCACTTCCTCCTAAGGGGTCCTTCACCTTAAACTCCCTTATCAAATCTGCCTCATTACACATCACTAAATCTAGAATTAGCTGTCCCCTAGTGGGATCCAGCACAAACTGCTCCAAAAGGTCATCTCGTAGACATTCCACATATTCATTTTCTTGGGATCCACTGCCAATCTGATTTTCACAGTCTACCAGCATATTGAAGTCCCCCATGATCAGTGTAACCTTGTCTTTCTTACACGCCACTTCTATCTCCTGGTGTATCTTGTGCCCCACTTCCTGACCACTGTTCAGAGACCTGTACGTAACTCCCACCATGTCTTTTTTATCCTTTGCATTTCCTCAAATCGACGCACACCGATTCTACATCATCTGGCCCTACGTCGTTTCTTGCTATCGATTTAATTTCATGTCTTACTAACAAAGCAACCACACCCCTTTCGCCAAACTACCTATCTTTTTGATAGGATGTATATCCTTGGATATTTAGATCCCCGTCCTGATCCACCTGCAGCCATGTCTCCAGGATGCCCACCACATCATACATGGCAATTTCAATCTGCGCCAAAAGCTGATTTACCTCATTTCGTATACTACCTGCATTCAGATAAAATACTTTGAGCTCTGTATTTCCAGTCCCACTTCTCATTGTTGTCCCCTTATTTGATGTGCTTGAAGTTTGATTCCTAGCACTTTCCAAACACTCTTTCCTACTTTGTGTTCTGGAGACATTAATAGCCTCTCCTGGGCTCTCCTTCCTTTTCAGTTTTTCCATAATTTTCCATGGAGTTGAATCCACCCCCCGCCCCCCCCCCCCCCCACCCCAAATGCTAACCTGCTGCTTTGTTTCCCATTAATCATACTTCATGTAGTTTTACACTTCCCTTCCCCCTCCCCACTTTCCAGTTTAAAGTCCTGTTGACCACCTTGTTTACTCTTTTCGCTAGAATACTGTTCACAGATCGGCTCAGGTAGATACCATCCCAATGGTACTGATCCATCCTGTACCAATACTGATGCCAGTGCCTCATGAAATGAAACCCCTCTTTCCCACACCACTCCTTTAGCCACGTTTTTAATTCCCTTATTCGTGTGTCCCAATGCCAATTTGCACGTGGCTCATGTAGTAATCCAGAGATTATAACCCTTGAGTAAATTGTTCTTTCATTTAGTTCCTAATTCCTGATAATCCCCAAACGGGACTTCTTTCCTAATCTTACCTATGTTATTTGCCCCAACGTGGACCACAACAACTGGATCTTCCCCCTCCCCCTCCAAAATCATTTCAGGCTGGTCAGAGATGTCCATCACCCTGGCACCGGGCAGGCAACATACCATGTGGGATTTCCAATCCTGCTTACAAATGATGCAAACAATTCCCCTAATTATAGAATCCCCTGCAACTACCACTTGTCCTTTTGCTCCACCCCCACCTTGAATGGCCTCCTGTGCCACGGTGCCATGCTGAGCTGGCTCATCCTCCCTACAGCCCTGATGTTCATCCACACAGGGAGCAATTACCTCGTACATGTTGGACATTTCAAATCCTGAGGCTCATCTGTTCCTGAACAGAGGATCCAACTAGTTGCCTCAATTGCAGTCAAACCCTGCTGATCCTGACCCCTGACCGAATTTGAGGTATTTAATCTAGCGGGTGTGAATGCCTCCTGAAACAAAGCATCCAGGTAACGTTTCCCATCCCGGATGTACCGCAGCATCCGGATCTCAGACTCCAATTCATCAATTCTGAGCCGAAGTTCCTCCAGCAACCAACACTTGCTACAGATATGGTCACTGCAGCTCAAAATGGGATCTGCCAGCACCCAGATCGTACAGCTGCAGCACATCACCTGCCCAGCCATCTCTACTTAGTTAATTAACTTATTAATTAGCTTTACAGTTTTTTTTCAAATATAGTGCAGATTTCCTACTAACCAATTAGGACACAGCTTTCCTTTGACGTCACTTTTTCAGGTTTATCCTGAGTCTCTGCCGCTCTGCTTGCCCTCTTTTAACCTGTCTCTCCGCCCCTCTCCTCATGCTCTTTATTCGTGCATTTCCGCCACTTTCCTCGCATTCTTTTATCCTGCGTCTCCGCTGCTCTGCTTGCACTCTTTAATCCTGTGTCTCCACCGCTCTCCTTGCACTCTTATATACTGTGTCTCCACCACCATCATCGCGCTCTTTTATCTTGCAACTCCGCCGCTCTCCTCTCGCCCTTTTATCCTCTGTCTCATCCGCTCTCCTCACGCTCTTTGATCCAGTGTCTCCGCCGCTCTTCTGGTGCTCTTTTATCCTGTGTCTCCTCTGCTCTCCTCACGCTCTTTTATCCTATGTCTCTGCTGTTCTCCTCACGTTCTTTATCCTTTACACTTTGAATCACTGTCACGTGACAATCATCTCTTCAAATTCATGTTCTATGGCAAATACTTAAAATGTACCAAATATTTTTCTTTGTTTGTTTGAGCACACTCAATAGTTTCAAGACAGGAGCTTTGAATTTCAGATGTTACCACCTATAAAAGTTATCATCATTGTAGTTGAACCTGTATTTTTAGAACCTTAACCTGACTGTGTGGTTTATTATATCAGTGACATTGATACCAGCAAGCCTTGAAAATCACAATTTTCAAACATCACCCGAATAAGGATTTATATCCTAGGCCCTGAGATTACGGAAAAGCTGACATTCCGCCAGTAAGGTAGCCCAGACCGAATGTTCAGATTCACCGGCTGACGTGCAGCACTGCAAACTTGGGGCTTCCCATTTCCCTCCGCCGTGATCCCATCTGCACTACTCCTTCCTCCCTCACGCCACCACTCAGTGCCTGTCAGAGGACCCGTTGAGCAAACGCTCTCATATTCGTCACTTCATGGCGATTGGGAGAGGAGAAAATCAGCAGGTGGCGGAAATTAAAGGTGGAAGTTTGCCGGCAAATGAGACTTCTGTAAAGTGCGCTGTAGGAGGGGGAGCTAAATCAAAGAATCACAGTGCAAAATAGGCCCTTCAGCCCATCGATTCTGCTCCGACACGTGAGCAACGCCTAACCTAACCCCATTTACCAGCACTTGGCTCATAGCCTTGAATGTTATGACCAAGAAAAATAATGCAAGCAAGCTCTTATGTTAAATGCTGAACTTTTACAGAAGTGCAAAGAAGGATCCTGGGATTATTCCATATCGAATGAGGCCCTTCCCCACGGTAGAGGCGCCCAGTTAATTTTATCCTTTTAATTCTAGTCTAGAATCCCTACTTACCCTTGATCAAAGGCATTTAAGCAAATCTTCTGTGTGTCTGGAGTCACATGGAGGCGAGACCAGGTAAGGACAGCATTAGTGAATAGCTTTTACGTCCATTGTGTGATTATTATGCAACATTGAAATCCAGATTATTACTTAATTCAACTTGCTTTACCTGCCGTATTGGAATTTGAAACCCGGTCATGGTCTCCAAGAATCAGGATCCAGTAACAATAACAACATGCCACTGCCTTCCCGTAACTTTGTCAACTGTTTCCTTGAAGTATTGATGCAATTTTCCTTCGAATATGACAAGTGAATCTGCTCCCATCGCCCTTTCAGACAATATAATCCAGATCACAACTCGTGACGTGAGAAAATGTTTCCCCGCATTATCTCTGGACCTCCTGCAAATCGATTTAATTTTGTGTTCTCTGGAGTGCAGGTGCTTTTCCCACTGAAACAGTTGATCCTTATTTACGACAGAAATTAAATAGAAAACCGCCTCTTTAACACGTCTGCGCTGAGAAACAAACTCAGCATCTCCCTGTTCTCCAGATGACACAACCCACACATGCCTTCCCTCATTCTAGCTAATAGATTGGCAGAATTGCATTCGATTTAATATACAGTATGGGCGCAAGTCATTCGGCCTAGCTAGTCCATGTCGGTGTTTATGTTCCATTGGATCCCCGCCGATCGCTCCTTGCCAATCTCTATCATCCAAACCCTCTATGCCTTTCCAAGGATATTGCTTATCTCACCAGGGGACCATTCACGCTGCGTTTGGAAATTGATTTTGCAGTGGCAGAGAAATATTGGGCGGAGGGGGGAGGTGGTGGGGACAGTTCTTGGTGAGAGTTTAGACAGCAGAGGGTGAGAAAAACGTGGAAAATCTGGCAATGTCTAATGTTCACAGTATGGGAGTTCGGAAGCTGAGAGGGTTGTTGTGGGATCGTATGCGGTGGTGTGGGGCAGGTTGATTGCCTTTGGAGGGCGAAATGTGGGACGTAGTTTGGGCTGACAAGAAGCATTAAGCTGAAGCATGTTTGCGACTGTCCCTGTGTACGGAGGATGCCTGAGATTTAAGGGCGTGTAATTCCCTAGCGCAGCCACTTGGGGGCGCTGTGCTCCATTCGTTGCAATGTTCAGGCCCTTCAATGGGTATTGTGCCAGAATTTTAATCTGGGGGGCGGAAGCTTCAAACTCATGTTGGTCGTTCGTTTCACGATTGAAAATTCCACTCCACTTACCCTAAAGCTCTGCCACCAAACGTAAACTATATTGGGGAAACCGGGTGCTGTAGAAAATGTTCAAATATACTGATGAGTTTAGAAAAAGGAGAGGAATCACCACCGTGAATTGCTGCTGCGTGAGATCTGTGGAAGCAACAATTCACAATATTCATTTAAAAGCCCCAGCCAAACACGGACACGACCCATTGACAATCAGTGTTAAGGGTGTGATGCGCTACCTGAGCTAAGTGTTCTCAAGTGCTGAATTTTACACAGCAAGCCACTCTGGCTGACTTGAAGCAACACCTTCTGCACATCGTGCATCTCCCTCAGCAGTCACCCTGTAGGCAGAGCAAACTTTTCTCACATCCCCCACGCTCAAACCCCTCTCTCAGCTTAAGGATGCAATAAGATTCCCTGGCACCCTCTCTGAAACCTCAGCATTCTTTGTAAAGTGCACTGCCCGGAATAGTGTATCAAACTCCCTCTGAGGCGTTGGCAATTGGCCATTTAAGATATCAGAGATATCTAACCGGAACAGAATGAGAGAAATTGTTCATACTGATTAAATATTAGTGGACCAGAGGAAGCTTATTTAAGGTGATTGCCAAAAGAGACAGCAGCAACGTAGATAACTTCTTATGCTGCGGGCGGTAAGGGTCGGTGTTCACAGCCCGAGAGTTTGCTAAGGCAGCTATAATCGTGTCTTTCGAAACGTAATGGACAATGAGCTGATGATAAAATAAAACAAATGCAGAACTAAGGGGAAAGGCAGGAAATAGAGAAAAGCTGACTTGCTTTTGCACTGGCATGAAAGGGCAAATAGCTTCCTTCTATATTGCATTAATTCTATGCACAAACGTAGGTGCAAAGGAAGGGAAGCATCTGCGGTTAAGGTGGGATGAGTCGGGGTGGATGGAACATCACGTGGAGCAGAAATACCAGTGTTACCTAGCTGAGATGCTAGACCTGTTTCTGCGTTGTACGTTCTGTGCAATTGAATGTGGAAAGCTCTTTACATATTGACCCTTTTTCTCTCATGCCCTCATTCGGACATACAGACTCAGGCCTCTGTCACACCCACACAAAATCTCATGCACGCTCAGGTACACAGACCCTTTCATTCACAAAGTCTCACATGCACACTCATACACACATATGCACACTCACACACACAAGCATTCACAAATACCAACCGACTAAAATGTATACTCTCTGCCTCGCACACTGACACACGCAAACAGGCCACATGAATATTTGTACATAATACGCAGCCACATTCCACTGCACGCACGCACACCTATGCACAGAGTAGGAGTCTCTCTCTCTTTCTCACTCCCATATATAGGCACACTAGTAAGCATACAATGGCACAATCAAACAGACACACAATCATTAGTGCACAACATGAAATCATACACACGGACACGGACACCAGAACACATAGACAGACACTCAAATCCACAGTTATTGCATCATTACCTCTAAAACACATGCACACTCAGTCACACTGACATACATATACAGTCTCACATACACACCGTCTGAGAAACACACACATCCACACACATACAAACACATACACACAGAATCACGCATGCACACTCATACATACACACGCTCAGAACAGAACTTGACTTGGCTTGTTAAATGTAACCTAGTTTTAAGAATCTGCTTTTGTTATTCAGTGTGAACGCATTACATTCTGAAGCACACTCTAAAGCAATTATCATCATCCTTCCCATAGTCGGTTTAAACACATGCCAGGGGTACCCCGAATATGCTTTTAATCCCTTTTGGAACGTGAGATAGCATCTGACAGTCTTTAATAACGCATGGATGACCTCCTTGAGATTTATTGTGAGGAGAATTGATTGCAAAAGCCCAGAATATTCCAAGCTGCAGTTGGTAACTTGGATTGGCCTCACGCTGCAGATCCACCCTGTGCACTTTTGCTTACCCAGCCAGGCACAGGACTTTCTGCAGCCACGCCCGCAATGGTTCACCTGATGCCTGGCCCTTGCTTCCTCTGCACCACTATCCCTCAACACGGGTTTCCAGGAAGACCGAGCGAATGATTTCCATGGCTGTCGGTGTCTCCCTTATACTGTGCTGCCATTGAGGGCAGTTCCCCTGGGACTGTGGGCTTCTCACTGCACTTGGAAACAATGGCAAAGACCTTTTCTATGCACAGCTGAGAGACCATAGGAAGAAACTTCTCTCTCAGCTCCTTGGGACCTGACACACCCTTGTCCCTCAGCTCCTCAGAGTCTATCCATAACCTCCTGTCAATCCACTCCTCAGAGTCCATCCACAGCCTCCTGGCCCACAGCTTCTCAGAGTCCATCCACAGACTCCTGTCACTCAATTCTTCAAACACATCCACATCCTCGGTCACTCCACTCCTCAGAGCATGTCCACAGCCACCTGTCCCTCAACCCCGCAGAGCCAATCAACAGCCTCTTGTTCTTCAGTTCCTCAGTGCCTCCCCACAGCATCCTGTTCTTCAGCTCCTCAGAGCCTCAGCAGAGCCTCCAGACCCTCTACTCCTCAGATACTATCCACAGCCTCCTGTTCCTCAGCTCCTCAGTGCCTATCCACAGCCTCCTACCCACCAGCTCCTCAGCATCTCTCCATCACCTCTTCTCCCTCAACTCCTCAAAGCCTATACAAAGCCTCCTATCCCTCAGCTCCTCAGACACTACCCACAGTCTCCTGTCCCACAGCTCCTCAGAGCCTATCCATATCTTCCTGCCCCTCAGCACCTCAGAGACTATCCACAGCCTCATGTCCCACAGCTCCTCAGAGCCTATTCACAATTTCCTCTTCTCCAGCTCCTCAAAACCTATCCACAGCCTCCTGTACTTCAGCTCCTCAGAGACGCTCCTTAGCCTCCTTACCCTCAGCTCCTCAAACATTATCCAAAGCCTCCTGCCCACCAGCTCCTCAGAACCTATCCACAGCTTCCTCTCCTACAACTCCTCAGAGCCTATCCAACTTCATGTCTCAAATCTCCTCAAAGCCTATCCACAGCCTCTGTCCCTCAGCTCATCACACACTTTCCAGAGCCCCCTGCCCCTCAGCTCATCAGAACCTATCCAGAGACTCCAATCACTCAGTTCCTTAGACACTATCCACAAGCTATTGCCCCTCAGCTCATCAGAATGTATCCACAAGATCCTGTCCCTTAGCTCTTCGGAGTCCATGCACAGACTTCTGTCACTCAGTTCCTCAGATTCCATCCACTGCCTCCTCTTCCTCAACTCCTAAGAGCCTATCCGCAGCCTCCAAAACCTTTGCTCAACAGAGCCTATCCACAGACTCCTGTTCCTCAGCTCCTCAGATCCTATCCACAACCTCCTGTCCCTCAGCTCATCAGACACTATTAATAAGCCAAAAACAGAATTACTTGGAAAAACTCAGCAGGTCTGGCAGCATCGGCGGAGAAGAAAAAAGCTGACATTTCGAGTCCTCATGACCCTTCAGCGGAACAGAATAATTAATAAGCCCCTGCCCCTGAGCTATTCAGAGTCTAAACACAAGCTCCTGTCCCTCAGCTGCTGAGAGTCCATTCACAGCCTCCTCTCCCTCAGCTCCTCAGGGCCTATCCAAAGCTTCTTGTCACTCAACTCCTCAGGGCCTTTGCACAGCCTCCTGTTCCACTGCTCCTCAGACACTATACACAAGCCCCTGCCCCTCAGCACTTCAAAGTCTATCCACAAGCTCCAGTCTCTCAGCTCCTCAGATCCTATCCACAGCCTGCTGTCCCTCAGCTCATCAGACACTATTAATAAGCCCGTGCCCCTGAGCTATTCAGAGTCCTGTCCCTCAGCTGCTCAGAGAATATCCATAGTCTCCATTCCTCAGCTCCTCTGCGTCTATCCACAGGCTCCTGCCTCTCAGCTCATCACAAGCCATCCGCTTTCCTTCTGCTCCTCCCAGTCTATTCACAGCCTCTGGATCCGTTCTTAGTGGCCTCCTGCCTCACTTGATATTGTCCCCTACTCCTCTTCCTTCCATCTATGTGAAGAATATGAGGAGTTGTCTCTGAATTGGCTGACTGCCACAGGCAAAACTGGAATCTCGCCTGAATGTTACCGCCTTTCACGTTGGTGGATCTGAAAGCCTGTGAGCCCCATGCGGTGCTTGCTCAATTCGATATCCTGCACTAAATCACATTCAGCAGTACTCTGATGACAGCTAACTACCAGCATAAATTGCACAGTTGGCTTCCTGCTGCGTCCTCGTGGCAGCACCACTTTGGAGATTTCCTGCCGCTGTTGGAATGGGGACCTGAAGTCTCCCCCTCAGGGTTCAGCTCGAGTGTGTCCCATTCCCTATTCATATTCCTTTCCATGGCACAATCTTCCACTTCCTCCCCTATCGGCCCCAGCGTGTCCAGCCGCCCTTATGCACTCCGCCCACCCTTAACCACCTCCCCCACCCACAGCCACCCTGACCAACTCCCCCACCAAGCCCAACCTGAATCACCTTCCCCCACTGCACCCCACCACCCTGAACCACCTTCTCCCCCACTCTCCCCCTCAAACCGCCAGCCCCTCCACCAGTCCCTTGCCTCACTGCGCATTCTTCAATAAATTCAATGGACAGGGTAGAGGATGCTCACTGGATAATGGACTGCACCATCTCAGGAGAGTCTTGGTGCTGCAGAAAGAGAAGAGCTGTGTGTCCATCACAGCTGCGGTCACTGCTGCTAGAATAAGTCTCCTCAGGGAACATTGCGTGGGGACGTTAGTGATACAAGACCATGTATTCTTTCATCAAACATGTTGGGGGGGTCTCTATTCTTTTAAATCCCAAGGGCTGACCTTATTGGGATCTTGAAGGTGATGAAGGATGTCCAACTGGGGATAATGCTAGTGTTAGGGTTAGGGCTAGGATTGTGTTTAGGTTTATGGTGAGCATTAGGTTAAGGGTAATGTGTTTCCATTCGTTCTTGGCGACAAGCTGGAGAAATTTTGGCACCCGTGCACTGCTAAGTAACATGGCACGGTGTGAGGGGAATTGCCAGAAGTCCTTCTTTATTTTCAGTATATTCACAGAATATTGTGTTATGTTTTTTCTCAACGCAAAGCGAATGCAAATATATTTTATTGTACATCATGACACTGATCAGCAGACTTGTACTCGGGCACTTTTATTCAAGATGTACTGAACAAGCAACTTTCCATTGTGACTTTAATGAACTACAGCATCAGGCAGCAAATGGAGCATATCACAAACATTTTTTTTCTGAAATAATTATAATCTATATGCACTGATGCCAGAAATGTAATCTAAAAGGTACAATTCTAACGCAGATGAAGGAGCTGAAAGCTCAGGGCTATAAGTTGTCATTGACAGGGAAGTTTGAGAGATCCGTCAACGGTGTACAAGATCCCTGGTTGACGTAAAGAGAGGCGTTGGTTACTATATCAGCTAAGACATGCCGAATCTTTATAAAACACTGGCTGAGTCTCAACTGGAGCATTTCATTCATTGCTCCACACCATACATTAGGAAAGAAACTTTAGAGAGGATGCGGTAATGATTCGGAGCAATGATTCCAGGAATGAGGGACTTTGGGCTACGTGGGTGGATTGAGGAAGCTGGAATTGTCCCTCTTTAAACAGAGAATGTTGAGAGGAAATTTCATGGAATGTTCCAAATCACGAGGTATTCGGACAGATGAGAGATAGGGAGAAATGGTTGCCAGTAGCGGAACATATAAGGACCAGGAGACAAAGATTGAAAGTGATTGACAAATGAATCACAGGCAACTGGAGGGAAAGCCTTCCCATGCCGCTAGTGGTAGGAATGAGGAAAGCACAAGTGTGGATTGTGGTGGAGGCAGATTCAATCATATTTTTGAAAGGACGTTGGATAAGCACATGAAGGGAAAATAGTTGCTCACATCAGGGAAAGTATGGGAGAGTAGGATTGACTATAATGGTCTTGCAGGAAGCCAGCAGAAACCCAAAGGCCCGAATGGCCTCGTTCTATACTGTAAGTATTCTATGACTTTATTGCTTGTAAATATTGGAACAGCAGCACCTTTTCTGAAACATGATTCAGTGCCAATAAATTCCAACTGGAGACACAAAACTGGCTTCTCTGCACAAGGATTGCCCAGACAAGATAAAATGGAATAAGGCCTGTAGATAACTGCCAGCCCTGAATATCAGAGCCCCTCCTCATCAACCTCTCATTCCAAATTCAGCAGACGGGTGATTGTAAAATCAGAGAGCAATTGTCCATCTTTTCAAGATATTCAAATTCCGGTCACTATGGCCAGGCATCAAATAATTGCAATTGCCAGGGAGGTAGTGATTTGAATTTCAAAAGATACATCCTTTGATCAACAATTTTTCTAAGTTCATTGGGGATTTTTGAAGGCCGAGAGTAGATCCATGATGCAGTTCTCTAATGCACTATCTGCCTATAGATTGTTTGAATTCATTGAACAGTGTAAAGTCCATGCTCTCTGTCAGTTTCTAATCTTCCCTGCAGCAGGTTATCCACCGATTGCTCTCTGTCTCTCTGTCTTTGTATCCACATCTCCTTCCCTCCCTCTCTCTCTTTCTTCATCTTTCTATCTCTCTCTATCTCTATCTCCTGCCTCCCTCTCTACATCCTGAATCCAGCCATACTCCCAAGGATTCTTTGTTTTTCCTTAATTATGTATTTTCACATATACGTTGGAGCAGATCGAGGAAATGTACAGACAGGCACAAAAACAAATAGGGACATGCATTGACCGACAAAGGGACACATGGGGGCATGTGCTAATGGACACAAAGACATGTAGTGACATGTACTGACAGATGCAAAGACAGATGGGGACATGTCCTGATTCTGTAGATCTTTGAAGGCAGAGGGGCATGTTAGTGGGTTGGTGAAAAAGGCATATGGGACACTTGTCATTATCAATCGAAGCATAGAGTACAAAAGTAGGTAGGTCATGTTGGAGTTGTATAGAACCTTGGTGAGGCCACAGCTGGAGTACTGTGTGCAGTTCTGGTCACCACATTATAGGAGGGATGTGATTGCACTGGACGGAGTGCAAAGGATGTTGCCTGGGATGAAAAATTGAATTACAAAAAGAGGTTGGATAGACTTGCGTTGTTTTCATTGGAGCAGAGAAGACTGAGGGGCAACTTAATCGAAGTTACAAACAGTATAAGGGGCATGGACAGGGTAGATAGGGAACAGCTGTTCGCCTTAGTTGAAGGGTCAGTCACAAGGGGGCATAAGATCAGATAGAGGGGCAGGAGATTTAGGGGGGATGTGAGGAGAATTCTTTTTTACCCAGAGGTAGGTGACAGTCTGGCAAGCATTGTCTGAGAGGGTGGTGGATGCGCGTTGCCTCACATCCTTTAAAAAGTACCTGGATGAGCCCTTGGCACGTCATAACATTCAAGGCTATGGGCCAAGTGCTGTTAAATGGGATTAGTAGGGTAGGTCAAGTGTTTTTCACGTGACGGTGCAGACTCGATGGGCCGAAGGGCCTATTCTGCACTGTGATTCTGTGATTTCCTAACAGGCACCGCGACAAATAGGGACATGCATTGACAGACACAGAGACGGATAGGGACGTGTTCTGACAGACACAGAGACAGATGGGAAAATGTTCAGACCCACACAGAGACAGATAGAAACTTGTTCTGTGAGAAACGGAGACAGATAGGGACATGTCCTGACAGGAACAGAGACAGATAGGGACATGCACTGACAGACTCAGAGGCAGATAGGCAATATACTGACAGGACAGAGACAGGGAGGTGCATGTGCTGACACACACACAAACAGGAAGGGACATTTAATGATAGATGCAGAGAGAAATGGGGACATGTGATGACAGACGCAAAGACAGACAGGGACATGCACTGACTGACAACAGACAGAAAGGGATATGTACTGACAGACACAGCGACAGAAAGTGACATGTGCTGCCATTCGCTAAGGCATATAGTGACATCCACTGACACACATAGGTGCAGATTGGGACATGTGCTGACAGACAGAGACATGTACCGGCATACACAGGGAGAGAAAACAACAGCGATGCACAAATGGATCATTACGGATAAGAATGACAGAAAGACATATGCATTGATAGACATAGGGACGAGCATTGCTATGCTGAGGGAAAGATAGATTCAGGTCCTGACACACAAAAATATAGATCGAATAGGTCCATACATTTACAGCCAGAAGTACAGACAGGTAATGACACACTTTGGGACAAATAGGGATATGTACTGAAAGACACCAGAACAGGACAGTACATTACCAACACTCAGTGGGACAGATAGCTGCATGTACTCATACACTGGGGCTGGCTGGAGCACGTGACAGCATACAGAAGGCAAGGTAGTGACCAGCATACAATTGCACAATCTCAGGTATGGAACGATACTGACATGTAACTGGACAGATAGTGACAGCTACCAACATAGAGAAAGGCACGTACGAGGATACACTGAGAAAGCTACTGGGATACACTGAGAGAGGTACTGGGATACAATGAAACAGGCACTAGGATACACAGAGTCAGATACTGGGGTACAGAGTGTGAGATACGAGACACTGGGACAGGAGTGAGGATGCACTGAGACAGGTACTAGGATACAGCCAGATTTTGGGCAGATAATGGGATTCGTTGAGACAGGTACTGTCATGCACATGGACAGGCACTCGGGATACACTGAGACAGGATAGAGGTTATATTGAGGCAGGTACTAAGATGCACAGAGTCAGGAATTAGGTTACATTGAGACAGGAACTGGCATACACAGCGACAGGTACTAGGATAAACTGAGCCAAGAATGAGGAGAAACTTAGTCAGGCACTGGAACACGCAGAGACAAGTACTGAGATAGACTGAGACAGGTACTGGCATACTCAGAAACAGGTGCTGAGGTAAACTGAATCAGTTACTAGGATGCAAGGGGTCAGTTGTTATGATATACTGAGACAGACACTGGGACACCCTGAGACAGGGGCACACAGAGATAAGCATTGAGATATATAGTGTCAGGTGGGCAATAGTACTAGCACTTAGGGAGACAACGAGATGTATTGGAATACACAGGGACAAATACGAACAGGTGCTTACATTCAAGGAGAGGTAACGGAAGCCATAGGCATAAATAAGCACAGTTAAGCGAGGCACTGATATGCAGAGACATAAAAGGACAGGGGCAGATACACACCTGTGTATCCTTAACAATTGCCTAGCACATCTTATCAATTATCAACAGTATATGATCAATGATGAGTGGCGATTGTTGTTTAGTAAAGCACAGTCGACCACAAGCTAAGCTGAGGAACCTCTCAGGCCAAAAGGCACTTGCAATGTCTGGGACACTTCCCCTTTCCTCTTCTCACTTCAAATGCACCGTTCTCAGTATGCACGGTCACGGTGATGCCCTGGCACCCTGCCACCACAAGTTTAATATCCCTCCAGCCCCGCTTGCCATCCTTTTCCTCCACTGGCTTCTGTTTGACCTTAAAAACCTCAATAGGCGGGATGAGGACCTCTTCCTCATATTCTAGTTGCGAGAAATTACTGATCAGGACTCCCAACTTCGTTTTAATTTTAAACAGCGTGTTGCTCTTTGATTTCAAGAAACGTTTCGCTATTCCCTGATTCAAAGAGGTGGAAGCAAATATTCCCAGGCGGACTTTCATCCCCTTCTTGGCGTTGAATAGTTCCTTAGCCCCTCTAAAGGTGTTGCGACTCTTCGTCTTTAACTTACTGAGGGCGACCGAGAGGAGGTAATGGAAACTTTTGAAATGGAACTTGCTCTGGTAGATGGTGTCACTTCCGCCACACTGACTGACTGCTGAGTTAAACTCCGAGTGCAATGTGGAATTTTGAGTGTAAGCATGAATGGCCATCAGGTGCTCCCTCCGCAAACCCTTTGGGATTGCAATGTTAGGCCCCAAAGCTTTATTTGCCTCGCCCCACACTCTGAGAAATTCGTTTCTGTTTGCCCATTCCTCTCTGATGTAATCAATCGCCGCCTGGTCGGCTGCCGGGGTCTGGGTGAATATGTAAGCGGCAGAATGCATCGCCATATCCAGTTCGGTGTCTTTAGCTCCATGCATGAAAGCTAGAGTTCTCGGATCTGTGAAAAACAAAGCGAGTGGTTCTGCAATGGAAATATAAAAGCATAGGCAATAAGAGCGGGAGTAGGCCATATAGCACTTCAAGCCAGCCCCGCCATTCATTATGATCATGGCTGATCATCCAGCTCATTAGCCTGCTCCCGCTTTCTCCCCATATCCTTTGATCTCCTTCGCCACAGGAGCTATATTTAACTCCTTCTTGAAAACATACAATGTTTTGACCTCAACTACTTCCTGTGGTAGTGAATTCCACAGGCTCACCACTCTTTGGATGAAGAATTTTCTCCTCATCTCAGTCCTAAATGGCCAACCCCATATCCTCAAATTTGTGACCCCTGGTTCTGGACTCCTCCACCATTGGGAACATCCTTCCTGCATCTAACCTCTCTAGTTATGTTAGAATTTTATCAGTTTACAGGTTTCTGTCAACTCAAGAACATTGGGAGGCAGGACATCAAGTCACTAATTGACCTTCCAACGCCTCCTAAGCTCGACCGCCAAGAGGTATAATATCAGGGCAAGTCACACCATACAGTCCTGGAATAATATCGCCGGTTCGTTTCATGCTCCGCCATTGGTTCCGTCAGTTGCCCAGCCCTTTGGCTCTGGAATGCTCTCCCTATCTGTCTCTGCCTCACTTTTCTCCTTCAAGTCGCTGCTTAATGCCCACTTCTTTGGTCACGTTTTGGTCATCCGACCTAACACCTGCTCCTGCGGCTCGGTGTCACACTTTTTTCCTAATTGCACCTGTGAAGGCCCTTGGGCAGTTTTATTGTTAGAGCCAACATACATATTAAGGGAAGAGTTTTAAGGCACGGTGAGGCACATCAGAAAAATATGGGGGCTTGGAGATTATTAGAAAGCGGAGCAAAAAAAGTTAATTAAAAAGGGGAAAAATACAATCGCAAGAAATTTAGAAACAGAATGAAAGATGCAGTAAAAAGGAAGTAGCAAAATTGACCACCCATTCTTTAGAGGGCAAGAGAGGTGAACAGGTCATGGGGAATAAGGAAGCATGGAACAAGCATGTTGTATCTGTCTTCAGGCAGAGGATACAAAAGACATACCATAAATATCAGGGAACAAAGGGACAAATGAGCACGGGGAACCAAAAGAAATTAATAGCACGAGAGGGAAAGAATCAGAGAATTGAATGGGACTGAAAACCAACAAAGCCAATGGCTCGGAAGGCCTATATCCCCTGCTTGTAAATGCAGTTCTGCAGAGAGAGGGTTGATTTATTGGCTATGGCCTTCCAAAGTTCCCGAGATTCTAGAGCTGACCCACTGGTTTGGAAAGGTTAAGTCTCCATTCAAGAAAGAAGGGAAAGAGTAAACGGCGAACCAGACAGCACTAAAACTGCCATCATTTGATGGAATAATGTTGGAATCCATTTTCCAGTAGGGCAGAATACAATCTGGCAGAGTCAACAAGGCCTCATGAAAGGCAAATCGTGCCTAACAAATTGGTTTCTTTTGAGGATGTAACTAAGAGAGTAGATGAATGGAACCAATAAATATAATATAACTAGATTTTCAAACGAGAAAAGCATTCAAACAGGCGTCACATAAAACTGCATTACAAAATATAACATTTCATGTGAGTGGGAATAATATGTTGGCATGAATAGGTAATAGATAACAGAGGAAGAGGAGCGTGCGGGATTAACGGAACATTTTCAAGTGAGTAGTTTGTGACTATTAGGTTGCTGCAAGTTCTGTGCTGACACCTCAGCAATTGACAATACATTTTCGTGACAGACGAAGGACCTAAGAATACCACATCCAAACTTGCTGATGATACACATCTAGTTGGGAAAATAAGCTGTGAGGGAGACTCAAAGAGTCTGCAAAAGGAATGTAGAAAGGTTCAGTGAGTGGGCAAGAGAGTCGCAGATGATGTACAACGTAGTAAAGTGAAATTATGTACATTGATAAGGAAAACGTAAAGCAGGATATTGCTTACGTGTTGCGACATGTTTAGATGTTCATGGCTAGAGAGATTTGGGTGTGCTGGCACAAGAAACAGGGAAAGCTAAGCAGGTAACTGCAGACACATGAGCATGTCATCTCTGAAAGCAACGGAGTTGGTGTAAAACAGTAAGGTAGTAATGCTGCAGTTTTGCATAGCCACACCCATTTACCTATGGAAGAATATACTTGCCTTGAAAGCAGCGTGGCAAAGTGTCTGTGGGTTGAATCCTTGGATGGGAAGGCTGCCCAACGACATGATGTTGAAAGAATGAGACTATAGTTTTTGCAATTTAGCATAATAAGAGTTTATCGAATTGAAATTGCAACATTCTGAGCCGAGTTAACAGGGTAGTTGCTTTAGAAGGCTCACGTGACTTGAGAGTTTATATCTAGTCGGCACAGTTAGAGGATAAGAGGCTGAATGTTTGAGACTGAGACGAGGGAACAGTTATTCATTTCAGAAGGGTATAATTCCTTGGGAGACGATGTCGAACCTCACAACACTAGCCTCTGCAACCGAGCCACAGAACTGGCAGTGGATGCATTCCTCTTACAGATAAGTCATAATAGGCAGTAGACCCAAATGTAATGCATTGAGGGACAAATGTTTAACTTGGCAGGGCACTGAGTGAGAAGTACTTCTGGTTTGCATCACTTGCCTTTGCCACTCAGCTTTGCCTTGAATCGCCATTATTAACATCCTGGGGGGTTACCATTGACCAGGAACTGAGCTGTACTTGTCATATAAATACTATGGAGACAATAGTAGGTCAGAGGCCAGGAATACTGCGGCGAGTAACTCACGACTTGACTCCCCAAAACCTCTCCACCATCTACAAGGCAGAAGTCGGGAGTTTGGTGGAATAATCCCCACTTGCCGGGATGAGAGCAGCTGAAGCAGGATTCAAGAAGTTTAACGCCATGCAGGAGAAAGCAACCCAATTGATTGGCGCCCCATCTACAAACATTCACTCCCTCCACCACTGATGCACATTAGCAGCAGCAAGTTCAATCTACAAGTTTCACTGCAGAAGCTCACCAAGCCTCCTGATTGAGGACTTCCAAACCCCCGACCAAAACTACCTAGAAGGTCAAGGGCAGTAGACATATGGGAACACCACAACCGGAAAGTTATCCCCAAGACACCCAACGCCCTGACTTGGAAATATATCACCGTTCCTTCACTGCTACTGGGACAAAATCCTGGAAACTCTTCCCTATCAGCACTGTGGGTGTACCTAACCATAGAAACCACAGAGGTTTAAGGAGGCAGCTCACCACCACCTTCTCTTGGGCAATTAGGGATGGCCAATAAATGCTGGCCCAGCCAACGATGCCCACGTCCTATGAATTAATAAAATAATTGCATTACATCCATCAATATTTTAGAGAACCAACACTGTTTACTAGAAAAGTGAAGGCAGCAGGATGGACACAGGGGTGGTGAAGTGACAAAGCCTGGGAACAAACTATTTAAGGGTACTTAATGTTTCAGAAGCCAGGAATGCCTTGCTTCAACAACGGATCAGGTCAGTAAAGTAATGAAAATAATTTCACCACGTAATGTCATGCGGTAGAAACATTGTGTGTGTGTCTAATAAATAGCAAGGGAAAGAAGTAAGTGAAGCAACTGCTCGCAGGGCCCTTAACAGTAGCTACATTGCAGAACTACGTAAAGTTCAATAAATCATCGGGGATTTTAGAAATGTACTGTAATTAATGTAATTTTAATCTTTATAGTGATTGGAAACAAGCAATTGGCAAATGTAAACTTGAGCATGAATTCATAGAATGCTAATGGGATAGTTTCTATGAACAATATATTCTAGACCTAACCAGAAAACAGGCTATGCTAGTCTGGGTAATGGGTAGTGAGGCATGATTAATTAATAAACTCATATTAAATGATTGTCTAGGCAAGAGTGATCATATTATGTTCGAATTTCAAATTCAGTTTGAGGGTGAGAATTTTTGGCCTGAAAAATTGCCTAAGACTTAAATAAAGGACATTACAAAGGTATAAAGACAGAGTGGCTGAAGTGGACAGGGCAAAAATGTCAAACATGAAGATAAGCAGATAAACAGTGTTAGGCATTTAAGAGGATTTCATAATCATCAATAAAGATATACTCAATTGAGAAAGAAAAAAACTGCCAGAAGGATGCACCATCCATGGTATTTGATGGGAAGTTGATTGGATTTAAGGCCGATAAACCCCCGAGGCCTGATAATCTACATCCCAGAGTACTTAAGAAAGTGGCCCTAGAAATAGTGGATGCATTGGTGTTCATCCTTAGAGATTCTATATACACTTTAATAGTTCCTAAAGATTGGAGAGTAGCTAATAAAACCCCACTCCTTAAAAAGGGAGGCAGAGAGAAAACAAGGAACTATAGACAGGTCAGCCTGACGTCGTTAGTGGTGAAAATTCGGGAGTCCATTGTACGAGATTTAACAGCTGAGCACTTTGAAAACAGTGGCGGAAACGGACAGAGTCAGCATCAATATATGAAAGAGAACTCATGCTTGACAAATCTACTGGAATTTTTTGAGAATGTAACTAGTAGAGTTGATGAGGGGGAGCCAGTGGATGTGGTTTATATGGACTTTCAGAAGGCTTTTGATAAAGTCCCACATAAGAGACTAGCGTGTTAAATTAAAGCGCACAGGATTTGTGGCAGTGCATTGAGTTGGATAGAAAACTCGTTGGCAGACAGGAAACAATGAGTAGGAATAAACGGGTCTTTATCCAAATGGCAGACAGTGACTAGTGGGATATGGCAGGGATCGGTGCAGGGACACTACTTATTCACAATATATATTAATAATTTAGATGAGGCAATTAAATGCAATATCTCCAAATTTGCAGTTGACCCAAAGCTGGGTGGGAGGGTGAGCTTTGAGAAGGTTGCAGAGATGTTTCAGTATGATTTGGAGACGCTGAGTGAGCAAATGTATGGCAGATGCACTGTAATTTGGATAAATATGAGGTTATCCATTTTGGATGCAAAAGAAGGACGACAGTATATCATCTGAAAAGCTATAAATTGAGAGAGGGGAATATGCAACGAGACCTGGGTATCATTTTACACCAATCGCTGAAGATAAGAATGCAGGTGCAGCAAGAAGTAAAGCAGGCAAATTGTATGTTGGCCTTCATAGCCAGGGGATGTGAGTAGAGGAACAGGCATGTCTTTCTCAAATTGTACAAGGCATTGGTGACACCACACCTGGAATACTGTGTGCAGTTTAGGTCTCCTTATCTGAGGAAGGATGTATTTGCTTTGGAGGGAGTGCAGCAACGGTTTATCCAACTGATTCCTGGGATGGTGATACTGAAATATGAGGAGAGATTGAGTCAGTTAGGGTTATATTCGCTGGAGTTCAGAAGAATGACGGGGGTGGGGTGGGGGTCTCATAGACACCTATAAAATTCTAACATGACTAGCCAGGGTAGATACAGGAAGGAAGCTCCCGATGATGTGAGAGTCCAAGACCAGGGTCAAAATCTGAGGTTAAGGCATAGACAATTTAGGACTGAAATGTGGTCAGCCTGTGGAATTCGTTACCACAGAAAGTAGTTGATACCAAAACATTTTATGTTTTCAAGAAAGAGTTAGTTGCAGCTCTTGGGGCAAAAGGGATCAAAGGCTATGAGGAGAAAGCAGTAGCGGGCTATTGAGTTTGGTGATCAGCCATGATCATGCTGAATAGTGGAGCAGGCTGGAAGGGCCAAATGGCCTACTCCTGCTCATAGTTTCTATGTTTCTATGCTGCTAAAAAATCTAGCAGTGTTGACAAAGGGGAATCAGTAATGTGCGCTGTATGGATTTCCTAAGGTTATGCGATAAGGAACCACATAAATGTTGCAATACAAGATAAGAGCTTGTGGTGATGTGGGTAATCCATTAGAATAGCTAGAGGATTGGTTAACGATCAGGAAGCAGGGAGTCCGCATAAATGGTTCATTTTCAAATAGTCAAACTGTAACTAGAGAGTGCTGCAGGGATCAGTGCTGGGCTTCAATTATTTATGATCTTTATTAATGATTTGGATGAAGAAATTGGCTGTACTCTAGCCAAATGTTTTGTTGATATAAAGCTAGGTAGTAAAGCAAGTTAGGAGGGTGATAGGAAGAGCCTGCAGCGGGATATTGATGGGTTAAGTGAATGAGCAAAAATTTGGCAGATGGAGTAAGTGACAAAACGAGAGCTTGTCTACTTGGTGAGGAAGAATATAAAATCAGAATATAATTTAAATGGAGATAGACTGCAGAATGCTGCACTGCAGATGTTCTTCGGTATCCTCGTATATGGATCACAATAAGTCAGCATTCAGACAGAGCAAGTTGTTCAGATACCAAATTGAATGATGGCCTGTACTGGAAAGGGCGATGGAAAATTAAAGTAAGGAGATAAATTGACGACTATACAGGGTATTGGTGAGACAGCAGCCAGAGTACAGTGTACCATTTTGAACACCATATTCAAGGAGGAAGACACTTCCATTGGAGGCATTTCAGGGAACGTTCACTTGTGTAATTTCTGGGATGAAGATGTTATCTTATGAGAAAATATTGAACAGATTAGAGCTGTACTCATCAGCGTTTCTTAGAAGAATGAGATTTGACCTTACTGAAACATATCAGTTTCAGAGGGTACTGGACAGGGTGGAAGCTGAATGGATGCTTCTCCTCGGGGGAGTATGGCTGGGGCAGGAGGTTGTGGGCAGAGGAGTATCTAGAACTCGGGGGCACAGATTCCGTAATTGGGCTCTCCCAATTAAGCATGAATAACTTTTCACATTAATAGTTGCCAACCTTTGGAATTTTCTTCCACAGAGAGCAGAGAAGCAGTGGTCAGTCAATATACTCAAAGTTGACTGAGGCAGAGTTTTCAGCTGCAGGGGTGTCAAGGGTTATGGGAGACAGCCAGGAAAGTGTAGTTAAGGCCACACCAGATCAGCCATGATCTTATTGAGTGGTGGAGCAGGTTCGAGGAGCTGAATGGTGTACTCCTGCTCCCACGGTTAAATTGTTTCACTTGTTTGGAAGACCGGCGAAGGATGCTAAATGTAAGTTAGTCACGAAGAAATTGGATTTTGAAATTCATGAGGAACTTCTTTAATTGTAGAGTGAAGAAAATGATGGGGTGAATTGCATCGGGTCATTTTGTGAGATTCTGGTTAAGCATCTTTGGGGATAAGAATAGCAGGACATTGTCATGAATTTTGATGGAAAGGGATGGAAAGATGCATAAGGGACAAGAAAAACAGCAGGGACATGTTGGGCCGATTGGCCTGTTGCTATGCTGTAAACTCTGTGTATTACTTGCAATGTTCAAAATGGCCATGTGTGGAATGCAGGGCTGTGACGAGCTAATAGGTCATTATTTAATTCTTTCCACGACCATGTGTTGAAAAGTAAGAAACGAGAAATGATACCACTTAAGACAGATAAATCGCCAGTAACCGGTGGCTCATTTATAACCAACAAAATGGAGATATTGCGTGATAGGCTAGGCCTCAGCTGGGATTTTGTGCACAATTTCTGGCGATATATTTTAAGAAGGCTAGTATGAACTTGCAGCGGGTGCAGAGAGGAAATACCATATTGTACCTGCTGGCGCCCTTCAATTGTGAAGACAACGTAGAGAAGCTGGGTGTGTCCTTTGTAGAACAGGCACAGCTAAGTGGTTTGACAAAGGTTTTCAAAATCTTTCTTTTAACAGAGTAAGTCATAAGTGGCTGAAGGATAGGGAACCTGGTCACAGAATTACTATAATTGGCAAAAAAACCAGGAGCTACATCACAAAACGATCTTCTTTGTGAATGCAGCTGTCTTTATATGATAGGATGGGCACTAATTGAAAGTCCAGCGGAAGAAGTTTTGACAGCATCTTTAAAAAGAAAATTCAGTGGCCAGTGCATATGGTAGAATCCCTGCTGACATACATGAACGAACAAAATAAAATCCGACCAGAGAAGTTACAAAGGGCCGTGGGCAGAGGGGATGAAAGGAGGTAACGCTGTGACAACTGTACATTAATTAGTGGAACTAGGATAGAATCGCAGATTCACAGAATGCAGAAGAGGGCAATCGAGTCTGCACTGACACGTGAGAAACACCTGACAGACCGACCTAACACCATTTATCAGCACTTGGTCCATAGTCTTGAATATTATGAAGTGCCAAGTGCTCATCCAGGTACATTCTAAAGGATGTGAGGCAACCCGCCTCCACCACACTCCCAGACAGCACATTCCAGACTGTCCCCACTCTCATGAGTAAAAAAGTATATCCGCACATAACCCCCTAAACCTCCTGCCCTTCACCTTGAAGTTGTCCCCTCGTGACTGACCCTTCAACTAAGGGGAACAGCTGCTTCCGATCAACCCTGTCCATGCCCTCATATTCTTGTACACTTCGATCAGATCGCCCCTCAGTCTTCTCTGCTTCAACGTAGCAACCCAAGTCTATCCAGACTCTCTTCATAACTTAAATGTTTCCTCTCAGGCAAGATCCTGGTGAATCTCCTCTGCACCCCCTTCAGTTAAATCACATCCTTCCTATAATGTGGTGAACAGAACTGCACACAGTACTCCAGCTGTGGCCTCACCGAGGTCCTATACAACTCCAACATGACCTCCCTACTTTTGTAATCTATGCCTCAATTTTCACCACCCCATTAATATGCCCCTCGGTCTTCAGAGATCTTTAGAAAGAAAACACGTTCCTATTACTGAGAGGAATGTGGCAGAAGCAAAGAGTGCTTGGTTATCCTTGTGTACAATGCACAAAGAACTAGTGCACAATGATCAAACATTATTTGAATGTTGTCCTGGTTAATATTGTACCTTAACTTTCAGGAGTGACATTTTTTAATTCACTTACGGGATGTGGGCATCGATGGCAAGGCCAGCAATTATTGTACATGTCTGATTGCCCTTGAGAAGGTGAAACGGTTGGTGCAATTTTCAGTAGACTCAATTTATTTGCTCCAAAGGTTCTGTGGGTGTTCAAGGTCATTTGAATTAAGAGGGACTGATGCCTGCAGCTCCCTACGAAGAAAGATTTTCATAGGCTCATGGAGACAAAGCTGGTCAATAGGGTGTCGGTTCGTCATGAGTTAGCTAAATATGGAACAAGCTGAATGGGCTGAATTTCCGCTTTCTAATATTAAGTAACAAGTTCAAGCAGTCTAATAGTCTACTCCAGCCTGAAAATAACAGGTTTAAGGGGTAAATGAATGGCCGCTTCTGCACCTATGTTCACACTACAGGCAAAGTTGCAAAGCACCTCCTTCCTTTGTGCTTGATTCTGCAGCTGCAGAAGGGGAATTCCATTCAGAAAACGTTCTACATTAAGAGTTGACTTTCCTGTTGGTTCAAATGCCGAATTAAAATACTTACTGTCCAAATACAGAGTGACAAGCAGGCTGTAAACGATATGGTGCATTGCTCCTTTATTCTGGTGTCACCTGGTGAGGAGGTTAGTTATCCCTTCAGGTTCCACTGCTGGAATGTTTCACTGTGGGGTTGATCCGTTGAATAATCACTGGAGTCAAGAAATGAATGAGCCTCAGTTATCCTGCAACAAAACAAACAGGAAGATAGGGCATGCCAACAGCATGAGATAGGATCATGGAGGGATGAGGCACAGAAAGAAGCCATCCACCCCCCCTCATCCCTGCCCGAACACTTTTCCAGAGCAATCCAATTAGTTCAAATCCCACTGTTCATTCCCTCTCCCCCATCATCATTTTCCGCCATTTCACGATTCACAAACTCTGTTTCAAATCTGCTCGTGAACCTGCTTCCAACACCCATTCAGGGAGTGCATTTCAGGTCACTATAGCTCACTGCGCAGCCACATGTTTTACTCATGTAGCCTCTGACCATTTTGCTAATTACCTTCAACCCGTGTCCTTTGGTTTTCGATCGTTCTGCCAGTGGAAAGGGTTTATCCTCTCTTAATGCATCAAAACACTTCAGGATTTTTAACACCGCTATGGAATCTCCCTTCATCATTTACTCTTTGGGGAAAACTTTGTGCCCTCTGCACAACTTACATTCCTGCCTATCTTTGTATCGATGGCAAATTTGCTTGCAAATCTCTCAGCCCCATCATACAAACCATTCATAAAGATCATAAATAGTTAAGGCCCCGGAATTGTTCCCTGTAACCCTCCACCAGTCCCAGTGTGCCAAGCTGATGATGGCCCATTCATCTCAACTTGCTCTGTTCTGTTTGTTAACAAATCCTCTGTCCATGCTAATATATTATCCCTATCACCAATAACTCTTACCTTGTATAATGACCATTTATACGGCACCTGATCAAATGCCGTTTGGAAATCCAAAGGCGAGATATCGACTCTTTCCTCATTGTCCACACTGCTTATTGCATTGCATCCTCAAAGAATAGAAATGACATTTTACTTAACAAACTTTTCAAGTAAAATGTCACTTCTATTCAACCATATTGACTCCTCCTGATTGCATTAGAATTTTCTAAATGTCCTATATTACTTCCTTAATACTAGCTCCTCCAATTTTACCAATGACAGACGTTGGCATAACTGGCCTACTGTCCTGCTTTCTGCCTTCCTCGGTTTTCCAACTCGGATGGTGTTTTCCCTAATCTTGGAAGTTTGCAACCAATGTTGTAGGTAATTCATTCAAAAACCTGGAATCCAGGAGTGCAGGGCATCACGCCCAGTGAATTTGTTAGCCTTCAAGCCCATTAATTCCGCTAGTAATTTTTCTCTGGTCAGTTATTGCGTGAAGTTCCGACTATCCTTCTTGCCTCTTGATTTATTACTTATTCTGGGTTGTTTTTGTGGTTTCCACTGTGAAGACAAATGTTGAACACGTGTTCACCATTTCCATTTGTTCTCATTATTAACTCTGCATTCTCATTCACTAATGGGTCAACATCTATTTTAGCTACTTTTTAAAGTTACATGTACTTCTAGAAATGCTTGCTCTGTGTTCTGATACATCTTGCTATTTTACACTCTTTCACTAATCCCCCCTTTTTTTAGTCACCTTCTGCCGTTGTCCTAATCATCTGTTCAACCACGAATCCTTCCAGCATTCTACACCTTTTATTTCATTCTGATGCCATCTATAAATTAATTTACGAAGATTGATGCATCATTTTCCACGACTCCTTTCTCAACAGAATATGTTGTTACTAATGTTATGAAATATGACCCTAAAGGCATGTAAATCTTATCTACTGTTTCACGTTTCAACGTATTGCCCCTATGCAATTTGGTCAACCCTATCTTCATCCCTTGCAAATGCCTTTATCTAAGGTTAAGAAACCAGTCTCAGACCCAATTATCTCATCCACAAACTGAATGCCCCTTTGTAGGTTTGATCCTTATAAGTCTGCTCAAAGAGTTGCTCTTGTTGTTGTTGAACTGTACTAATGGATTGTCATGCTCGGAATGATGTGAGGGTTCAGAACTACACATTAGTAACCACAGATAAAGGAGAGACCGACAGTGGCACAGGAAAGGGTGCTTAAAGCTAGCCTGTCATGAGCAGACAGAATGGGCTTGGGAGATAATGATCTGGGTTTAAGAAGGAACAGAAAGGACAAAGTAAGACATTGTCAGAAACTGGGGGAGGTATTGCATAAACGGTTGTTATTAATGACAAATATAGTTGCTCAGATTCATTTTCAGTAAACAATGTTTATGCCCCAGCTGGAATATTGTGTTCAATGCACCACACCTCTGAGTGGATGTCAAGGGTTTGGAGAGTGTGGAGATGACGTTCACTTGCCTGTACCCAGAAATGAGTGACCTCAATTAATGTGGAGTTCCTCTTGCCAGAGCAGAGTAGGTTCACAGGACATTTCACAGAAGGTTTCAAATACATAAACGATTTTTAAAAGAGAATATATGGAGAAACTGCTTCCTGTGGCGGAGGTGCCGTAACTAAAGTATACAGATTGAATGCAATTGGCAAAAGACCCAGGGGCAACATCATGAGAAGGAATAAAAGTGCGAGACAAGTAATTGTGAACTGGAATGTGCTGACTGAAAGGGCGTTGGAAGCTCCCTCTACAATAACTTTCAAAAGGGAATTGGATAGACACTTGAAGAGGAGAAATATTGCTAGATACAGCAGCCGATGTTCTCAGAGCTTTTAGCATTTTATTCTGGTTTCTACAACATCATATGCTTAGAGTTCTTGAATGATAAAGAAGAGCAGCAGGCAATTCGGTCGATCGGGCCTGTGCTGGTATTTTCACTGGAGAGATGCATTTTCAACTGATAACTTAATGGAATTGTTTCCAAGTCAATTAAAATAGAGTAAAAACAGAATTACCTGGAAAAACTCAGCAGGTCTGGCAGCATCAGCGGAGAAGAAAAGAGTTGACGTTTCGAGTCCTCATGACCCTTCGACAGAACTTGATTTCGAGTCCAAGAAAGAGTTGAAATATAAGCTGGTTTAAGGTGTGTGTGTGGGGGGTGGAGAGATAGAGAGAGAGAGAGGTGGTTGTGTGGACAAGCAAGCAGTGATAGAAGCAGATCATCAAAAGATGTCAACAACAATGGTACAATAGAACACATAGGTGTTAAAGTTAAAGTTGGTGATATTATCTAAACGAATGTGCTAATTAAGAATGGATGGTAGGGCACTCAAGGTACAGCTCTAGTGGGGGTGGAGGGTGGAATTAAAATAGAATGTTGTCTGATCATTCACTGAAACCTGTCTGCAATGGAATTTCTGGAGTGCAACAAAGTACAAGCAGCTGGCAATGGGTGGCCATAAAAAGGGGGCGGTTTTAGGATGAACTCTTTGAGTGGGAACTGAGGACCTGCAATCTCTTTCACTGAAGGTACCGAAAGGCGACATTCAAAAAAAAAGTCTGTTATTCTGAAGAAGAGCAACGGAGCTTTCCCTACTGTCTTGATGAAGCAACATAACAACACAAATCATCTTGTCACTATCTGATTGCTATTTTTGTGGGGTTTACAGTGTCCAGATGAGAGCTATGTTCCTTACATGACCAAGTAAGTTTATGGGCTGAATGGCCCGACACAATGTGCTGAATGGCTTCCTTCTCTGCCTTAACATTTCTGTGGCTCTATATGTCAAGTAGACTCACGTGGTTGAAAATCACTTTGGAAAGTCCTGAGGCCGTGCAAGGTGCTTTATCAATGCAACTTTTTCCTTCATTTTAACAATATCTGCGGTTGCAGACAATTGTGGAGCTGTGACTCAGTTCTGAAGTTGTTAACCTAGAGACTCTAATTTAGTCAATATAAAGACGTGATGCCCCACGCATGTGACTCAAGTGGCAGAAATGTGTTGCATTTCTTACGTGCAAACTGATGGTGTTTCAACACCCACACCATCCTTCACCCCACCTCCATCTTTCCTATCAAGACCTGTCAGTTCGATGTACTTTTATTCTAACGATTGAGCAGGCTGCTATTGCCGATGGTGACATGATTAACACTGTTCAGTTTATTGATAGGAAGATAATTTCCCTGTGTGGCGCATCAGATAAGAATCGAAGGACTCGCAAACAGTTAGTCTTAGGTTTGCAGAGCTGTTGTGGTTAAACATGTTCAGAGTGTGAGTGGCTGTGTCAGAAATAATATATGCTTTTTCCTGAGCCAACTGTAAAATAAGCCTTACCGGATGTGTGTTCAATGTGGTGAACTTTGCAAGTGTTTTCTAAAATACAGTATTTATAAGAAAGAATAATTTTTGCAGATTATTCAACATCAAAGCACCGGATATTAAAAGTGCATTTTCAGGGGAGGGTGATCTGAGCGTGTTCATGTCCTTTATAAACAGTGGTGTGGCAGGTTTCTCCTTCTTTCGGTCTCTTTGATGGTGCTGTGTGTGACAGCCTTGGGGATCTGCATTGTAAAATCACTCATGGAGAGCATTTTCTTTCTCATGCTCTTGTGACAGTTCGACAATGAATCACATTTTGGAAAGCTGTGATCAATTAAAAGGAAAAGTGCATCAGCTCTTTCCCTCTCTCTCCCTTTCACTCTCTCCTCCCTTACACTCATTCAAACTCCCTTACTCTCACCTCTCACACTCTCAATCTCTCTTTCACATTGCTCTCTCACTCTCAAAGTCTTACTCTCTCTCCTCTGACATTCTCTCAATCTTTAACTTTCTCCCCTATTACAATCTCTTAATCCCTCTAACGCTCTCACCTCTAAGAGCGTCTCAATATCTCTCACTCTCTCTCCTCTCTCACACTCTTTCAGTCTCTCTTATACTCTCTCCTCTCACGCTATCTCAATGCCTCTTACCCTCCCTCTTCTCACATTCTCTCAACTTTACTCACTCTGTATTCTTACGTTCTCTCATCCTCTCTTACTCTCCCTCCTCTTTCACCCTCTCCTAATCTCTATTTTCTCACACTTTCACTCTCTACCCCCCCCCCCCATCCCACCCTTCCATATTTTTCTCCGCCTTTCTCAACCTCACTGTTTCTCCCTGTATCTTTCTCTCTTGTTCTATCCCTTCTTTATCTCTGACCCTCACTTGATTCCCTTTCATTTGGTGTGCCTCTGCTCTTTTTCCTTTTCTCCGTCTTTCTCTCCCTGTCCCTCGTTCGTCTCTCCTTCCCATTATCTTTCTCCTTCCCCTCTCCCTTTTGCTTCAGTATTTTTTCCATTACTTCTCTTTCATGCTTTCTCCCCCTTTCTCTCTCTCTCTCTCTCTCTGTCTCTCTCTTATAGAGGAAACAGGTAGGGAGGGTAACGGGACATTACTTATTGCACCGAAGATGACAGCCGCCACCACACGGTGAAGTATCCAACCAATGCCATCCCCACAGTGAAACAGACTGAAAGCCTGACACAGGCCTCCGCTGACACAAAATGGGTCGAGTGATGGATGGGCTGAGCTGGGACACTTTCATATGTTAACAAGGCCCCTCGGTCAGGCAGTAAAACACAGTTAATGTTGACCAAGTAGAAGAAGCACCATCCCTGAGGCACAGAGACAGCTCCATCCAGGCTGAATAGATGCCTCAAGTAAGAAGCACCTTATACGGCCTACAGAGTAGCAAAAAAGCGATTCCAGCAGGGGCTCCATTCCTTAAATTCTCATGCTTTACGAGTTAAACGGCACCTGGGTCGATTTTCCCCCGGTGCTGTTAACTGTGTTGCAGTTTCAATGCGAAAGTTCAGCTTTTGCAGGGGTTGGGGGGTTGGTGTGGGGTGAAGGGGGTGATAGGAGAAAGGGGTGCAGCTGGGAGCTGAGCTGGTGAGGACTCCATTTATATTCCCGCAATGTTGCTCCATCACCCTCACTTTTTCGCTTTGACCTTCCCCAAGCTCAGAGGCGACTTTAACAGCCGATGAATTGTGCCTATTGTAACATCGTCAAAACTTTGGAAAACGTGGGTTCGGCTAAGATTGGGCACTGCAAGAACTCTCGTGTCAGATGTGCATACACTTCAAAGCGGGGGGAGGCCTTTCCGCCATTCCGACCTGTTCCGGCTTTCAATCAGGCCCAAGTTGATCCGAAGCTTAACTCCACGAAACCTACCCTGCTCCATCAGCCCGTGGCTGATGAAACAAATCTATCAATTTCAGTTCTGACATTTTTTCCATTGATACCCCCAGCCCTCCCCACCCCACGCCAATTTCCCACAGCAGCCTCAACAGCCTGGTGGGCTGCGAGGTTCTGGAGTTCCACACTGCTTTATTTGAAGAACTGTTTGCAAACATCACCCTTTGGCGAGCACTAATTTTATTTTTTTTCCGTCCTTGACATAGTCTCCCAGAGCAAAGAAAATAGTTTCCCTGTATCTAATTTATGGTCCATTTGATCAACTTAAATGCTGCTGGAATCTACGGTATGGTTAGAGTAGACAATGAACTTGGGCAAATCTATTCGAGTTTCTGAGGATGCACCAAGAGGGCAGACCAGTGGGTGTCATATATTTGGATTTTTAGGAGGCATTTGACAAAGTGGCGCACAGTGGTTATTATGCAAGTTAATGTTCATCAGATTGTAGAAAATTTATTAGTGTGGATTGAGGACTGAATAATCGATAGAAAACAGAGAGTGAATTTAAATATTTATTTTTATTCATTCACGATGTGGGCTAGGTAAGCATTTCTTGCTCATCCCTAATTGCCCTTGAGAAGGTGGTGATGAGCTGCTTCCTTGGACCACTGCAGTCTCTGTGATGTAGGTATTCCCACAATGTTGTTACGATGATAGTTCCAGGATTTTGAACCAGCGACAGTGAAGGTACTGCGATCTATTTCCAAGTCAGTATTGTTACTGACTTGGAGGGGAATTTCCAGGTTGTGGTGTCCCCATCTGTCTGCTGTCCTTGTCCTTCTAGATGGTAGTGGTCATGTGTTTGGAAGGAGACTTGGTGAATTCCTGCAATCCCTCTTGCAGATAGGACGCACTGCTGCTGCTGTGCGTTGGTGTAGAGGGAGTGAATGTTTTTGGATGTGGTGCCAATCAAGCGGTTTTCTTTACTCTGGATAGTGACAAGCTTGTTAAGTGTTGTAGGAGCTGCACACATCCAGGCAAAAGGGTTATGTTGGGGCAAGTGGGTTGGAGAGCTGCTAGAATCAGTGCTTCAGCTCCAGCTATTTACACATTTTTCCAATCAGATAGATGGAGCGACCCACTGTAATATTTCCATGCTTGTTGTCCATACAAGGTTAGCTTGGATCGGAAGAAGCTGTGAGCAGGACATCAAGGAGGTGCAAGGATGAAGTGATTGAGAAAGTGGACATCGAAGTGGGAGAGGGAAATGATGCACCTTGGTGACAGAATAGAAAAGCAGAATATCTTTTCAATAGTGAGAGACTCCTAAATGTTGTTATAAACAGTGATTTGCCTGTTCTTGCAGAAGAATCAGGGACAGCTAACATACAGCTGCAATCATGGATGACTATATAGATGCATAAGATATAAAAGTCTGCAAAGGAAGCTCTAGAGTGCAGCGACATAGGAACAGTTGACAATTAGCGGCCATAAAAAGAGGGCGGTTTTAGGATGAAATGTTTGAGAGGGAACTGAGGACTAGCAGTCTCTTTCATCAAAGGTACCGAAAGGCGATACACAAAAACAAAAGTCTACAATCAGAGAAAGAGCAAGAGAGTTCTTCTCACTACCCTCGGTCAGCTGTATAACAACACAGATCATCTTCTCACTACCTCATTGTTGTGTGTGTGGGGGGTGGGGGTGTGTGTTTACTCTGTCCATATGAGCGCTATGATCCTTAAATTACAAGTCAGTATATGGGCTGAATGTCCAGACATGATGGGCCCAATAGCCTCTTTCCATGCCGTGACATTTCTGTGGTTCTATAAAGCACAGGAACGTGCCATTCGGCCGAACCATTCTGTGCTGGATAATATTCCACTTGAGCCTCCTTCCGTCTTTTGTCTTCTAAACCTACCTTCAGATACACCTATTCCCTTCTCGTTCAAATGCTTGTCTACTTTCCCTTGAAGTGAATCTATCTAATTCGCTCCAACAAGTCCCTGTGGAAGCGAGTCCCACCTTCTTACCACTCTTTGTGGAAGGAAGATTATTCAGATTCCCATGTTGGATTTCCTGGTGATTATTTTAACTGAGGGCCTCTGGTTAATGAGGGCACATTCTCGCTGCTTCCACGCTATCAAAACCTTTCAAAATTTTTATGATATGTCTTGGGTCGCTCCTCGGCCTCATGCTTTCGAGTCAGGAGCCACCGGATAGCCCTTACCCACGTATCTCTGGTCTCAACCCCATCAGCCTCCTCTGCGTCCTCCCCCATGCCACTATAGCCTCTCTCCATAAAACACTGACCAGAACTGCATGCAGTACGCCAAGTGTGGCCTCATCAGTGGGATGAATATATTATCAGCCGTTCCTGAGTATCTAACAAAAGTTGCCTGCTCGTGCTTCCATCGTCAATGGTAAAAGCTTTTCCCACCATGATGTGCGGTGATCATTTTTTATTCCTGGTGTAACAAAAGCAGCAGTATTGCCAATTACTTTTATATCCCGCTGAAAGCTGGGAATCCACATCTTCCCACTCTATTGCAACTGCAGCATGAGGAAGGCACTGTACACCCCATCTACTTAATCCTCTTCTTTTCCTTTATCTGCCTTCAGATATATAAGCGAATCCTTCCTTTCCCATAGTTGCATAGAATCCGAGAATGATGTAGCACAGCAGGAGCATTTTCGTGGTGGGCATTCGCTAAGCCATCTCTCTGCCACAGATCGCCAACTAAGACCTGCAATTTCCCCACTAGCATGCATACTGTTACCCTCAAAAGTAGTCCTTGTATCTGCTTCCACTCCTCTTCCATTACATGTCAGATTACAAGAGCCTCGCTGTGTAAAAACAAGTCTCCTCATTCCAGACCCGTCAGCTTTGCCATTAATCATCTCCCTTTTGTTGCTGGAGGCCGTTTCTCCTCATTCAAACCAGCAAAGTCCTTCATGATTTTGCACACCTCCACCAAATCTCCTCTCAAGTTCCTCTGTCCTGAGACCAACTCCAGAGTTTCTCCAATCTGTCCACATCTCTTATCTCCCTCAATCCTGCTGTTTCTTTTCCAGAAATATTCCTTTGTAAGCTTTCTAAAGCCTGGCCCCTCTCCCTAAAGTGTGGTGTCCAGATTTCAGCAACATAAATGAGCCGAGGCCTAACCAGCCTGTGGCATAAAGGTTTGACCAAACTTTCTTGACTTCTATAACTATTCCCACTATGAATAAATGCCTTTCTCCTTTAACCAGTCTCCACAACTTGCCCTGCTACCTTCAAAGATATGGGCCCATGACCTTCTCCCACAGAAGCCTCTCTGCACTACGTGAACTTGATTAGGCATGTTCTTAGAATGGTGAAATTATAAAGCACACAAGTATCCGGATTACCAGTGCCAACTTTTCAGTCGGGCTGCCCAATTAGCCCGGTTCCTTTGCTCTTTCCCCATTGCCTTCCATTTCTTTTACATTCATTTATTGATCCAATTCCCTTTCGAATTGAATATGTTTCCATAGTTCTTTCCGGCAGTGCATTCCAAATTATGACAACTCCCAACTTAAAAGTAATCCTCCCACAGCCTCAACCCGCCACACAACCCCACCCCACCTCCCCGAACACACACACGCAAACATGCAAACACAACTCACAAACTACACGCGGACACGCAAACAAACTCATGTATCCACACACAAGCTCACACGTATACATACAAACTCGCAAAAACAAACTCATACACACATCCATAACGAGAAACTCACATACACCCACATACCCACAAACAAATATATGTGCACACACAAACTGAAACACACACATACCTGCAAGCAAACTCAAACACACACACACTAAATCACACACCCACACATGCATACACACAAACAAACATACACACGAACACACACACATACATACCCACAGAAAAACACATGCACCCATACAGAGAAAATCACACACAGACACACTCATACCTCAGAACTTTATCCAATTACCTTACATCTTTGTCCTCTGATTGCTGAGCCTGCTGCTACTGGAAACAGCCTCCCTCTCACTGCAGCAAACCTTTCTCCCATCCCTCATAATTTTAGATATCTCTCTGAAATTGCCCCTTAACCACCTTTGTTCTGTCATTTAGAAGTCTGCATTGAATATCCTCACCTTTCTCTGTTTGCTTAGTAATTCCCAGGACACCATGCGTCCATTCGACCAGGGAGCACAGATCATAGAAACAGGGAATGGTACAGACAGGATCAGGCCAATCGGCCCATCGTGCTTATGCAATGTAGCCTTGAATGAAACCCCGGGTCCAGCAGCCACTGCTATTGCTGCTTATGAAGCAAATTGCTCTCCTTCCAAATCTCACTGTTTTCTTCCAGTGGATTTGAGGCAACTGCATTCTCCATCCTGTGCTAACAACTGAGGTGAAATGAACAATTGCTTTGACTATCCTGGATTATCACTGCTTTCTTCCAGTTCCTTCTGGTTCAATAGCCTTGGATTTCTTGCTCAGCCTCTTGGGAATTTCTATTTTTGATATAACGATTGCCTCCGGATCGTTTTCCACCATGCAATTTCGATTTGTTTGAAAGTGCCATATCTCTCTGAATCATTCTTGTCCACACCCAAACCACCCCTCACTCATCTGATCCCATTCGTCTGCTTGTACAAATCCTCACCACTTTGGTGAAAACTCAGGGAGTATATTTGCTGTCAGTTGGCCGTTGTTTTGGAAGACCATCCCCACAGCCTGTGATTAATTTGCATTTTTGTCTCGTTAACTAATGAGGTTAGTTATGCAGGGTCAAGGGTTAAGTGTCAAGGCTCAAGTGTCCAGCATGCTTTCCCAACCTCCCTTGCATGAAGCTCTTCACCACCCGTGCTTGATGTGAGTATGGCGCCTCTCATAAACTATTTATCTCATTTGGGGAATAACATATACAGTCTCAAGACAATTCAAAAAAACACTTTCACCCTTCCTCTCGCAATTTCCTCGTGTTAACAATAGAAAGCATTTGCTATATACAGCACAAGAGGATGTCCTCCCTCCTCAGGATGGCTGATATCCTGAACAAGCATGTTGTCTTCTGAGGAAAGTTTGGGCCAGCTGAGCTTGTTTCCACTGGGGTTTAGAAGAGTGAGGGGTGACCTGATTGACGTATACAAGGCCCTGAACGGTTTTGACGTGGAAAGAATGTTTCCTCTGGTGGGTGAGTGCAGAACTAGGCGTCATTTGTTTGAAATTACGGTTATCCCTTTCAGGACAGATATGTGGTGAATTTCTCCAGTGCATCTTGTAGAGCGTACACGCTACTGCTAACTCGTGGAGCGAGTGAATGTTTGTGGCTGGGGTGCCAATTAAGTGGTCTGCTTTGCCCCAGGTGGTGTCAAGCTTCTTCAGTGTTGTGGGAGCAGCACTCATCCAGGCGATTGGGGATAATTCCATCATACTCCTGACTTGTGCATTGCACATTGGGGACAGGCGTTGGGGAGTCAAGGGGTGAGTTTCTCGTCACAAGGTTCCTAGACTCTGACCTGCTGTTTTAGCCATGGTATTCATATGGATGGTCCAGTTCAGTTTGTGGTCAATGGTAACTCCGGATTTTGATAGTAATGGTAATGTGAATCGGAGGAGGATAATACAATGCGGCCCATTGAAACTGTTCCAGTAATCCAGCACAATCATGGCTGACCTTTGCCTTCAACTCCATTTTCTCACTCACCTTTCAAATCCATTAACTCCCTGAGAGACCAAAGATTTGTCTATCCCAGCCTTAAATTTATTCAACGATGGAGCAACCACAACCCCCTGGGGTTGAGAATTCCAAAGATTCTCAACCCTTTGAGTTTTGCATCATCTCATTCCTAAATGATTGCCCCCTCCCTTATCCTGAGGGTGTGGTCCTACGTTTTAGATTCCCACGCCAGCAGAAACAATCTCTCTGCCTCCACCCTGTCGTGCCCCATCAGAATTTTGCATGTTTCGATGACATCCCCTCCCATTCTTATACTCTCCAGATAATCTAAAGACAATTCACTCAGCCTCTTATCCCAGGAGAACGCCCTTATGCATGAGATCCAAATTGAGAACCTTCTGTGCCTTTCCATCTCATCAGTCTATGTCTTCCTGAAGCTTGTTACCACCGGCCTATTTACTGCATTTCCCAGTTTGATGTCATCTGCAAGTTTTGCACTGATGCCTTGTATACCCCAGCTCAAATCATTCAAGTTTTCCATTATCTTTATTGTTCTTTCATTCATAAGGTTCCCAATGGAATGACAGTAGCATAGTTGTTGTCACTAGATGAGTATCCCAGAGACTCGGGGTAACGTTTTAGTGTTCGAGTATCAGCACACGTGGTAAAATTTAAATTCAGTAAAAATTTGATATTAAATGTCTAATGGTATTTATGGAATGATTGTCAAAGGAACACATCTGGTTCAGTAATGCCTTTTCAGGAAGGGCATCTGCTGTCCTTGCTTGATCTGACCTTCATGTGACTCCAGATCCACAGCAACGTTGTTGACTCTCAATTGCCCTTGGGCACATTAAAAAAATTGAAAGGGCATTTTTGATTATCCTTTGCCCTTTTCTTCCCCGTTAGTCAATTGTGCCGTCATTATATCCTGTCTTTTATGATCTGTCCCCTGTGTAAATCACCTGTAAGATGATGCCATTGATATTTTCTCCATCTCTTATTAGGATCAGCTATTGCATTAACTGCAATAAACTTTCCAGCACAGGTAAACATCAGGCTAATAATCAAAGTGTAAAATGTAAACTTACCACCTTGAGAATGCTGAAAATCGCCAGGATTCCCGTAACCTTCAAAGAGAGAAAACACAATTGCTACCTCAGTGTTAACTAGTCAGGGTAATACCATATCTTCTTTGTATCAAAACACCATTTGACGTTTCCTGATGACAGCTCTCTTGTTCTACATAGCTGATTGGTTAAATAAAAATAATTCGTGGTCACAAGTGTTTGAGTGAGGTTTTTATGTAGTCAGGGTGTGAAAATGAGAATCAAAAAGTAACACTGCAAATGCTGGCTGTCTGTTGGCAAAACGTACAGGTATATGTGTCTGCGGTTAGAGGGATGTGAAGAGGATGTTCTATAAAATAGGGGCAAAAACAGTTTGCGTCAACATTCTTATAAAGAGTGAAGGGAGGAAAAGTTCCAATTGCACTCTGGGTCTTGGGGTGAATTTTCTTTGGACACAAGGGCTGAATATTTCCTCAGAATCTGATGTAGGGCTATTTTGGAGAATGTTTAAGAACACTTTTTCTATCTCTGCATACAGTGCCAGATCCAACCAACAAGACACACAAAGCCACCACCCCTTCCTGATAAAGAGGGTGAAGATTGTCATAGTGAGGGGGCGGGGGGGACGCGGGAATGTGGGGGTGAGGTTACAATCAGGTCAGCCATGACCTCATTGAATGGTTCGATGGGCTGTGTGGCCTACTTCTGCTCCCGATTCATTTGATCATATATTTTAATGTTTGCAGCCCTTTTGCTCCCTCCAAATGCCTCCCACTCCCCACATGGGGCAGGTTTTCGGAAGTGGCTCTAATATTCCCATTTCACATCAGGGAACATAGATTCAGCTTCAGCTTCAACAGAAGATAAGCAGTTTATTTGCCTGCTGGGGCTGTTTAGTTAATCACGTCATGCATTATCCTTTCCCCAGGAATGGGATTGAAACCCATCCCACATACAGGGGCGGAAAGGATTCCTCTCTCTGATGTTGGGAGGGCATTTATGGGGTTGGCTGGGTAGAGGCGGGGTGGGGGGGGGTCAACACATCACATGTCCTCCAGTCACAGAAGTGGCACAAGTTGTTTCCTAATTCCAAGGGAGACAAACGTTCATAGACTGACAGCTTTGCACCTTGGGCCGCTCACACAAAGGTGGAAGGCGAATAGTCTCCCAGTTCCCCTCCATGTTTACTGCACTGCTATTTGCTCCTAGGGAAAGAAAGGGAACGAGGAGGAAATTTAAAATAAACACGTGTTTTCTGGAACCCAACACTCTATTTCAAACTTGGCAATGTCTCATCACCACCCCCGGGATCCTGCTACAATACTTCATGTATATCAACCACGCTGGTGTTTTTCATTCTATTCATTGCTAAGGGCTGACCCGTTGGTGATCTTGAAGGTAATGAAGGATGTCCGGCAGGGGTTAGGATTTGAGTTATGGTTAGGGTTATGGTTGGGATTAGGATTAGAGTTGGGGTATCCACCCAGGTCCTTGATGACACTCCGGAGAATTCCTGGCACCCGTGCACTGCAAAGTTAAATGACACAGAGTGAGGCTGGGATTGGGACGTGTGGGGGGACTGGGAGTTGGGGGAGGGAATGACACATCATCGTTATTTATTTTCAATATATTCGCAGAATGCTGTGATATTTTTCTTCTCAATGCAAAGCATCTGCAAACATATCTTACAGTACATCGTGAGACTAAATATCAGGAAAGTTGTACTCTAGTGCTTTTAATCAAGATCTACTAAACAAGCCACTTTTCCATTAAATTTTAATGAATTATAGCATCATGCAGCATCAGGAAGAACCTTACAAACAAGTAATATTGATTATGAACTAATTATTACCCAAATGTAACGATGCAAGCAATATAATCCAAAAGGTGCAATTCTAAAGCGGTCAACGGAGCTGACAGATTAAGGCTCTAAATTGTCATTGAGAGGGCAGTTTGAGAAAATCATTAACACATATACAGGATCTCTGGGTTTACTAAACATATGGCTAAGTCAGGAAAGGTATAAAGAAGCTTTATAAAACTTCGGCTCACCCTCAGTTGGAATGCTGCATCCAATCATGTGGAAGAATATAAGTTCGCCCATTTAAACTTGAAGCCTGCATAATAATATGACTCTGTAGTATGGAAACAAGTACAAAAGGGGTCTCTGCAGCAGCTGTTCTCTAATAACTCACTGGTAAGTTACCTCCGTGTTGACTAAAATCTCTTGGTGCCTTTCTCTGTCAAATGAAGCAGAGTCACATGCTCTTAAATACTAAAGTCCTCTAATGGTTACAGATTTTTTAAATTAGGATCATGTAATACTGGATTAATCAACTTGATCATAAACTAAACTGGACCAGCAATAGAAATACTCCGGCAAAAAGTGAAGGGTGGATTTTTTTCAACCCGCAACTCATCTCCTCATCTCCCCCCGCCCCCCACACCCACGAACACCCCCCCCCCTCCCCCCACCCCCAAAGCCACCATCTACAAATAACTCGTCAAATGGAATCATACATTATGAAGGATGAGAAAATTTTAGAGATGGTGGGGGTATGATTTGGGGTAATAATTCCACGAGTGAAGGGCTAGAGCTACATTGAGGGGTTCAGAAAATCGGCGTTGCCTCTCTTGGAGCTGAGAATGTTGAGAGGCAATTTAATAGGATGGCCCTTATCACAGAATATCAGGGCAGAAAAGGGAAAGAGAGAAAGAGAGAGAGAGAGAGAGGAATGGTTGCCATTGGCGGAAACTTCGGGGACCAGGAGAACAAAGATTCTAATTGAATGGTTAACAAATCAAAGGCGAGGCAAGGGAGGATTTCTTCATGTAGTAAGTGGTTGGGATGCGGAATGCACAGCTGGGGATGGTGAGAGAGGTGGATTCAATCAGGACATTCAAAGGAGATTTGGATGAACATCCAGAGGGGAAATAAAAACAGGAATCCGGGGAAAGGGTGGGAGAGTGCTGTACATGGAGAACCATAGAACCATAGAAACGTTACAGCATAGAAGGAGGCCATTCGGCCCATCTTGTCCATGACAGCCCAAGGACACCCAGGTGCCCTTGCTAATCCCACCTTCAAGCACCCGACGCACAACCCTGCAGTTTACAGCACGTTAAGTGAAAATCCATGTACTTTTGAAAGAATTTAAAGTTTCTGCCTCTAACAGTAACTTGAGCGTCGAATTCCAGCCACCCACTACGCTCTGCATAAAAAAGTTCTTCCTCATGTCTCCCTACACCTGCTGACACTTATCTTGAATCTATATCCCCTGGTTCTAGAATTCTCCATCAAGGGAGTCAACTTTATCCTGTCCACTCCATCTATCCTCTCATAAAGCCAGCACATCTTCCAAGGGCCAAATGGGTTCGGTGTATGGTGTAATCATTCCTTGATTGTATTACCTATAAGTATAAGAACTGCAGCACATTTTCTGAAACATGATTCAGTGTCAATAAATTCCAACTGGGGGCACAAAACTGACTTTTCTTCCGAACGAGTGCCCAGGCAGGGCAAAATGGAATAAGACCTGTAGAAAACTGTCAGTCCTGCGGAGCAGAGATAAAAGCAGAATATTGCGGATGTTGCAAATCTGAAACAAAAACAATGTCCACAGATGCTCTTAGAACTGCTATGTTTTTCCAGCGTTTTTTTTGTGCTGTGGATCAGGGCCCTCTCCTCAACAACCTTTAATTCTAAATTCAGGGGATAGGTGATTGTGCAATAGCAGAAAGATTGTCCAAGTATTCCAGATATTTGAATTCCACTCACTGTCTCAGGACATCAAATAATTGTAACTGGAAGGGAGGAAATGATTTACTTTTTCCAAAAATCTACATAGTTTGTTTAGCAATATTTGCAAGGTCAGAAGCTCTGGCAGAATTTTTACGATCCAGAAAAGTTCCTTTTGCAGTTTTCTAATGTTCTATTTGTGGATTGATTGTGTGCATACCTCACATGCTGGACATTCACCGTTTTCTGTTTCATTCTGATCTTCCTTGCAGCAAATCATCCACCCATTATTCTTTCTTTCCTTCTTTCTTTCTTCTTCTCTCTCTCTCTCTCTGTCTATCACCACCTCCCCCCTCTCTCTCTCTTTCTCTCTCTCTCTCACTCCATATATCTTTCTCTCTCCCTCTCCCTTTGTCTCTTTCTCTCGCCACTCTCCCCTGTTCCCTCCTTTTTTATCTCTCTGTCTCTCTCTCTCTCCCTCTCCTGTCTGCCTCTTCTGTATGTTGAATCCAACCACACTTCCATTTTTCCCCTTTTTTGACCATCTCTAAGCACGCTTTGGGACACCTGCTGACACTGGTATCTCCTGATACACACAGGAAAAAGAAGGTACATGTACTGAAATACGCATGGAAAGATAAACATATGCAGTGTCACACAAACAGGGACAGGTAGGAGAGATAGTCACACATGCACACAGACACACCGGTAAACAGGCACAGACACACAAACACACACATACACACATACATGGAAGTGAGGGAGAAGTATTGAAATATAAGAGTAACAAGTAGAGGCTGCATTGGCATCTACAGTGACAGGCAAGGATATATCCTGATAAACTCAGGGACAAGTGCTGACATACTCGGGGATGCGTACTGGCACAAAGAGAGGCAGATAGGGTCAGGTACTGATAGAAGAAGGAACAAGAAGAGTCGTGCACTGAAACAAATCGGGACAGATAGGAACATGTTATGTTACACACAGGGACACGGAGGAGCAGGTGATGGCATGCATTGTGTTAGTTAACAACTGGCACATCATGCACAAGGGCAGGTAGGAACAGGCACTAGCGTGCACATGGACATGTAGTGACATGTACCAACATGGAATGAAGCAGCTACTGGGATAAAAAAGGGACCCATGAGAACAGATGCTTACCTACACGGTAAGAGGTACAAATATGCATGAGGAGAGTTAAGAAAGATACTGACAAGTAAAGGGGTAGGATTGGGAGGGACGGATATACACAATGTCAGCTTGTAATATGCAGGGCAACAATCATCAAGCGTGTGTTATGAATAATCAAACACGGATTAACGATTAATAGGCATACCTCATCAATTCTCCACCATATATCCTTAAATCTGAGTGGCGACTACTGGTTTGTAAAGCAATGTGGGCCATGTTACACTAATGAATCCCTCATATCAGAAGGCACTTGCAAACCCTGTGACACTTCCCACTCGCTCTTTGCTTCAAGTGCACCGTTGTGGGTCTGCACACTCACGGCGATGCCCTCACGCACTGCCAACACAAGGCAAATTTTTCTAAACCTGCCGGGTTCCACACTGGGCACTTTGACACCTGAAAAATCTCAGTGGATGGGGGCAAGGACCTCCTTTGCCAAAGGCAAAGCCGAGAAATTACTAACTCGTACTCTGAAACACGGTGGTCATTTGGAACATCGTGTTGCCCCATGAATTTGTCTTCAGGAATTCCATTGATGCTACCTGATCCAAGAAATTCCAAGAGAACTCTCCAAGCCAGACATTGTCCCCGTTCGTGGCGTTGAAGAGCACCCAAGATGCCCTGCAGGTTAAGCAGGATTTATGACTTAACTTAGGCAATGCGGAGGAGAGCAGGTAAAGGCAACTATTGAATTGGAACTTCCACTGGTAGATGGGATTGCTTGTGCCATACCTGCCGACTGCCGGTACAATGAGGATTTTTGAGTGGAAGTATGAATGACCATCAGGTTCTCCCTCCGCAGTCCATGAGGGGGGGGGGGGGGGGTGAAAAGGGATTCTGGTGGGTGGGGGGGGGGGGTGTTGGTGTGGTGAACTGAGGTCCCAAAGCTTGGTTTGCCTCATCCCACGCTTGGAGGAATTATCTCTGAGCCCATTCCTTCCAGGTAATATTTGTGTTAGTATTTATTTATGCGATGTGGCTGTCGCTGGCTGGCACAACATTTATTGTCCATCCTTAGTAGTCTTTGAGAAGGTGGCAATGAGCTTCCTTAGAGGCTAGTGTCGTAGAGGTCTACAGCACAGAAAAAGGCCTTTCAGCCCAATCAGTCTGCAGTCGTCAAACAAGTACCTAACTATTCTAACCCCATTTTTCAGCAGCAGGCACATAGCCTTGTTTGCCATGGCATTGCAAGTGGGCATCCAGATGCTTCTGAAATATTGTGAGGGTTTCTGCCTCTACCACCCTTTCACACAGTGAGTTCCAAACTCCTACTACCCGCCACGTAAAAATAAATCTTCCTCTCATCCCCTCTAAACTTCCTGCCACTTACCTTAAATCTATGCTCCCTGTTATTGATCCCTCCAAGAGGAAAACTTCCTCCATGTCTACCCTGCCTATGCCCCTCTTAATTTTGCACACCTCAGCCATGTCCCACCTCAATCTCTTCTGCTCCAAGGAAAATAACCCCAGCCTATCAAAACTCTCCTCCTGATTAAAATTCTCCAGTTCATGCAACATCCTGGTAAATCTCCTCTGCACTCACTCTAGTGCAATCATACCCTTCCTATAATGCAGATTCCAGAACTGCATTCTACATGCTAGCTGTGGCCTAACCAGCGCTTTATACAGTTCCAGCATAACATCCCTGCTCTTATATTGGCTGCCTCAGCTAATAAAGGCAAGTATCCCATATTCCTCCTTAACCACCTTTTCTACCTGCCCCACTAACTTAAGGGACCAGTGAACATGCACAACAATGTCCCTCTCATCCTCAATACCTCCTAGGGTCCTGCCTTTCATCGTGTGTTCCTGTGCCTTGTTTGTCCTGCCAAAGTGCATCACCTCACACCAATCCAGATTAAATTCCATTTGCTAATGATCAGCCCATCTGACCAACCCGTCTATATTCTCTGGTAATCTGAGGCTATCCTCCTCATTATTCACCACCCAGCCAATTTTGTGCCATCTGCAAACTTATTAATCAACCCTCCTACATTCAAGTCTAAATCGTTATATATACCACAAACAACAAGGGACCCAGCACCAATCCCTGTGTAACCCCACTGGACACAGGCATCCAGTCACAAAAACACCCCTCGACCATCAGTCACTGCTTCCTGCACTCAAACAAATCTGGATCGAGTTTGCCAAATTTCCTTGGAACCCATGGGCTCTTACCATTGTTATCAGCCTCCCATCTGGGATCTTATCAAAAGCCTTGCTGAAGTCCAAGTTGACCACATCAAATGCATTGCTGTCATCTACACACCTAGACACCTCTTCGAGAATTTCAATCAAATTGTTCAGACAAGACTCCCCTCTCCCTTAACAAAACTATGCTGACTGTCCTTGATTTATCCCTGCCTCCCCAAGTGTAGATTAAATCTGTCCCTCCGAATTGCTTCCAATAGTTTCCCCACCACTGAGGTTAGACTGACTGGCCTCTTGTACCCTAGTTTATCTCTTCCTCCCTTCTCAAATAACCGTACCACATTTGCTGTCCTCCAGTCCTCTGGCAGTTCTCCTGTGGCAAGATGGGTATTGAAAATTATTACCCGCATCCCTGTTATCTCCTAACTTGCCTCACTCAACAGCCAGGGATATATTTCACCCGGACCTGGAGATATATCTACTTTTAAGGCTGCAAGGCCTATTTGAACCTCTTCCTTTTCGATGTTAATTTATTTAGTTTCGTCAGAGGCCTTCAGCCTGATATCCATATCAATGCCGTTCCTCTCACTTGTGAACAGTGATACAAAGTATTCATTTGAGACCCTACAATTGTCTTCCGGCTCCAAGCAAATTCCGCTATGGTCCTAATGGGAACTGCTCTTTCCCTAGTTATCTACTTATTCTTTATGTACTCGTAAAACAATTTTGGATTTTCCTTTATTTTACCTGCAAATGTTTTTTCATGCCCCCTTTTTTCTCTCCTAATTTCCATTTTAAGTCCCCCCTTGCACATCGTATACTCCTCTAGGGCTTCCACTGTTGTCAGCCCTCGGTAACTGCCATAGGCCCCCCTTTATCTCTTTATCCGATCCTGTATATCCCTCAACATCACGTTTCCCTGGATTTGTTGGTCCTACACTTTGTCTTTTCTAAAATATGTTGGCCCTGTACTGTCCTTATTTCCTTCTTGAATGAGCCACACTGCTATGATGCATATTTACTTAGAAGTAGCTGCTTGGTCAAATCATATCTGATTTCATTAAAATCCAACTTCCCCCAATTTAGAACAATGGTTTCAGGCCCATAATTGTCTTTTCCATGACAACCTTGAATCTAATGGAATTATGATCACTATCTGCAAAATGCTCCCCCACTGATAGATCAACCACTTGGACCGCCTTCAATCCATAAAATTTAGTACAGGGCCGCCCCTTCATTTATAGGACCTTCTATGTACTGTCTTAAAAAGCCCCCCTGGAGTCATTTTAAGAATTCGACTCCCTCTAAAACTATCACACTATGATTAAACCAGTTAATGCTGGGGAAGTTGAAATCCCCCCGTATTACTACCCTATTATTTTTACATTTCCCTGAAATTTGCCTGCATACCTCCATTTCTCACCGACTGTGTGGGTGCCTTCTTGAACTGCTGCAGTCCATGTGGGGTAGGTACACCCAAAGTGCTGTTAGGAAGGGATTTCCAAGATTTTGACCCAGCAACAATGAAGGAATGGCGAATATATTTCCAGGTCAGTATGGTTGATTTATTTGGAGGGGAACCTCCAGGTGGTGGTGTTCCCACCTATCTGCTGTCCTTGTCCTTCTAGGTAGAAGTGAGCGTCGTTTTGTAGGGTGCAGAATAAGGATCTTGCTGAATTCCTGCAGCACATCTTGTAGATGGTACAGTTTGCTGCTATTTTGCGTCAGTGGAGAAGGGAATGAATGTTTGTGGATATGGTACCAAACAACTGTGATGCTTTGTCCTGGATGGTGTCCAGCTACTTCAATGTTGTGCATCGTCTCGAGGAGTATTCCATCAGACTCCTGACTTGTACTTTGTAGATGGTGGACAGGCTTTGGGATGTCAGGAGGTGATTAACAGGCACAAGATTCCTAGCCTCTGACCAGCCCTTTAAGCCACAGGGCAAGTCACACAAAATCTCGACATGCAATAATATCACCCTTTCGTTGGAAGAGTCTGGTATAACACCCTATCATTCCCTGAATAGCAGTCTCCAAACCACCAAGATTGGGCACTTCAGAAAGAAGCACAACACCATAAATTCAAAGAAGAGAAATGACACTAAATTCGTCAATTGCTTTCAAATCGCTCCATGGTCTTGGCTCCTGTGCCTGCCAACCCCACACTTCCTTGAATCTCAACCAGCTCTAAGACCCTCGAAAATGTCTGTGCTCATCTACTTCTGGCCTACTGAGCGTTCCCAATTTTCAACACTCCGAAATTGGTGCATTCAGTTGCCTGTAAGCTCTGGTCTTCCATTCGTATTCCTCTGCAATTGTCTACCTCATTTTCCCTCTTTAAGATATTCCGTAAAACCGACCTCATTGGTTAAGCATTTGGTGATTTGAATCACAATATCCCTTTATGTGGTTTAATACCGTGCTTGGTTTTAAATTATTCCTCGGAATCCCCTTGGGAGGTTTTAATTAGTTAATAGCAACATGCAGTTTAAGGGAAGAGTTTTATGGGTTTGCAAAGAATAGAAGTAAATTTGAGGATTAGACGAGTTTCAGACGGGTGATCAAAAGTTGATTGAGGTGGAAAATACAATTATAGAACAAACTAGCAAAAAATATAGAAACAGAAGAAAGAGTTTCTAAAAGGATGCAAGAAGGAAGGAAGTAGCAAAAGTGACCGTCCATTCCTTAGAGGCAGTTGAGCAGGTCACTGGGAATAAGGAAGCGTGGAACAAGCATTTCGTATCTGTCTTCACGGTAGGGGACATAAAACACAATATGAACATTAGGGGGCCAAAGGACGTTTGAGCATAAGGCACCTAAAATAACTAGTATAAGGAGAGAGGAAGTATCAGAGTATTGAATGGTCGCAAAGCCTGTGGGTCTAACGGTCTATGCGCACAAATAAGTTGATGCAGAGGTGGCTGAAGTATTCGTTGTGAACTTTTAAAGTTCCCGAAGTTCCAGAGCTGCCCCAATGAGTTGGAAATGTAAAGTCACAATTCAAGAAAGAAGGGAAAGTAAAAACTAGGAACGAGACAGCAGTTAGCCTGTCACCACTCGTCGGAATATAGTTGAACTCTATATTCAAATGGGTGTGAACAGATGCACAGAGGATCAGATCATGACTAGGCAGAGTCAACGTGGCCTTATGGAAGTCAATACCTGCATGAAGAATTTCTTTGAAACGTTTGAGGGTGTAACTCCCAGAAGAGATAAAGTGGAACCAGTGACACTAATGTATTTGCATTTCTAAAAAAAAAGTCGACCAGGCGTCACATTAAAATTTGATACACATAATAGGGGCTCATGGAGTTGGGAAGAATATTTTGGCATGGATATATAACTTAAAACGGAGAAAGATTAAAGGGTAGGGATAAACTGAAAATTTTCAAGTGGATAGTTCATATCTGGCAGGGTGCTGCAAGGATCATGTTTAGCATCAGCTATTTTAATGAGTAAGATGAATGCCCATGAACAATGCATCCACATCTTGCTGATGATGCGAAGCCAGTTAGGAAACTCAGCTCTGCAGATGACACAAAAGGACACCATATGGAGGCAAAACGCTAAGTGAGCGAGAAAAATGTTTGAGGAAGGGGGTACCATGTGGCAACTTGAAATTATTCACTTCAGTAGGAAAAATAGAAAAAAAGTAGGGAATATCGCTTAAATGGCGACAAATTTTGATTTTGAATGCAGGCCCGTGGCTCTTCATGCATCGGGGCAAGAGAAGAACAGTGCGGGAGTATTGCTGCAGTTGTGCACGGCCAAACCTGCAGTACCTCGTACAATGTTGATCTACTTATCTATGATAGGATATACTTACTTTGAATGCAGTGCAGCAAAGGACCTATGGATTCCTGGGATGAGAAGATTGTCCACCCTTGAGACGTTGACAGAATGAGAATATTGCCTTTTAATTTAGAATAATAAGAGTTGATCGAATTGTAATTGCAAGATTATGAGCGTAATCGATAGGGTAGATGCTGAGAAGTTCTATCCTTTGGTTTGAGAGTCTAGACCGAGGCAGCAAAGTCTCAGAGTAAATGGTCGGAAGTTTGACAATGTGGAAGGAATAAATTATTGACTTAGAGGGGTATAAGTCTTTGGCGGACTTTACACCAGAGGGCTATAGATGATCGGTCATTGAGCACAATTAAGATTTGTATAAATGGAGTCATTTTGGATTCTGGATGAATCACGAGAACTGTCGATCAGGCAGAAAAGTGGAATTGAGGTCAATATTCACCAAATGGCCTTAATAACTAGTGTGACAGCCTGAAGGGCCGTAGGAGCGTTGCACATCCAACTTTGATGCTGATACCAACTTAGGTAGGATAGCAAACACTGCATGTCCAAGGAAAAGGTCACAAAGGGACATACATAGACAGAAGAAATGAAAGGACGAAACTCCGTGTCAAATGGAATTTAATCGGTGGTGCGGTGAAGACATTTCCTTTGGAACTGAGACATAATGGAAATGTTTTTGTTTTGTTAAGAGGATTGTGACTGGAGCAAAGAGCTTCGGATATTTTTGTCTACAGTGCACAAAGAACTAGTGCACAGATAAAAATAGCAATCAGACACTTTGTAAATGTTGCTGGTTAACTTTATAGCTAAACCTTTCAGCATTTGAATGGGCATTTGAAAAGGTCAGTGATGCACAGTTCAGTAGATGCAATTTACTGCAAAGATGCTGTGGGGGTTGGAAGTCATTTGAATTTATAAAGACTACAGCTTCTTACTGGGAAAATTGTCAAAGGGACATGGAGGCAAAGCGGGTAAATGGAGTGTCGGCCATCTTGAGCTAACTAAATACAGAATAGGCTCAATGGGCTGAATGTGCACTTTCTGTTGCAAATTAACAGTTTCATGCAGCCCATTGCTCTATTCCCGATACTAAATTACAGACCTAGGGAGGGGGTAAATGAAAAGCTTCTTCCTATTCCTATATTCACACTAAAAGCAAAGCCACACAGCAGCGCTTTCCTTTCTGCTTCATTCCACAGCTGCAGAACGGGAATGATACTTTAAAAAACCTTTACAGTAAGAGTTTACTTTCCTATTGGTTCAAATGCACCATTAAAAGACTTGCTGCCTAAACGTTGAATCTAGCTGATCTAAATGTCCTGTTACTACTTGCTTAATGATAGACCCTACCATTTTACCAATGGCAGATGTTGGGCTAACCTCCCTATTGCTTGCTGCTTTCTGTTACGCTTCTTTCTCGAATGGAAATGGGTTACACGTGCGGCTTTACACTTCGCTGGGTGTTTTCCAGAATCAGGCAAACTTTGGAAGTTTGCAGCCAATGTTTCTACTAACTCTGCAGGTATTTAGTTTAGGAAGCTAGATGCATCGGCATTAAGCCCGTGAGATGTCAGCCTTTCATTCCGTTAGTTTTCCAGGTTTTTTTCTCTCGAGATGATAATTGTGATTCCTAACGTCATTTTTGCCTCTTGATGTTTTTTACTATTCGTTGTTTTTTTTCTGTCATCCACTATGAAGACAGATACTATGATACTGAATGCTAACTCACCTCTTCTGGTACTTCGTTGTCCAGTTATTATTCTCATTCTCTTAGGGACCAAAACCTAAGTCAGCTACTGTTTTATTTTATATATCCTTGTGAATACTCTTAATGCTGTTAGCTTTCTTGCTAGTTTGTCCTCATTGACAATTTTTTTGTGCCTTATCCTATTTCTAGTCATCCTTTGCCGTCGTCTAGAAATGTTCCAGTCATTTGGTAGATAGCCAACCTTCCCCGCATTCTATTCATTTACTTTCAGTTTGATACATAAATCAAATCTTTAGTTTGCCACGAATGCTGTGTCCTTCTCTGCGAATACTTTGTCAACAGAATACATAGTTGTTAATGTTATGAAAAATCCCTTTAAATATCGGCCACTGCCTATCTACTTGCTTTTACAGTTCACCTATTTCCCCTCCATTTTAGCCACCTCTCTGTTTAGCCCTTGTGATTGTCCTTATTTAAGTTTAAGAAGCAAGTTTCAGACGCAAATTTCTCACCCTCAAACTGAATGCCCCATTATAGATTCTATTGTGATAATTCTGCCAAATAAGTTGCATTATTTGAAATGTACGAGGGGATGTTGTACTCGGAGTGATGGTGAGGGTTGAGACTTCCAAATTATTGTGCGCAGATAAAGGAAAGAGAGACAGCAGCACAGGAATGGGGGCCTAATGCTAGTCGATTACCAGCAGTGTAAAATGGAATTGGGAGAAACTGGATTTAAGAAGGAACAGAAAAGGAACAGTCATTGCAAAAACTAAGTGAGATATTGCGTAAAAGATTGCTATTAATATTAATAAATTAATATTAATGTTCATCATTCGTTTTCATCAAACAATGCTTAGGCCCCAGCTGGTCTATTGTGCTCAATGCGCCACATCTTAGAGAGGATTCAAGGCCTTGAGAGTGTTCAGAAAACATTTACTAGAATTATCTCAGAGATTAGAGACTTCAGTTAATTTTCAGTGACTGGAAAGTTCCTCTTGCCAGAGCAGTGCAGGCTCGGAAAATTTTATAGTAGGTTTCAACTAAATAAACGATTTTGACAGGGGGAAATAAGGAGAAACTACTTCCTGTGGCAGAGGTATCAGTAACCATTGGATCCAGATTCAAGGTAATTGGCAACAGAACCGAAGCAACTTCTTGATAAGAAATAAAATTGTGCAACAAGTAATTGTGAACTGGAATGTGCTGCCTTGAAGGGCGGTGGAAGCTCATTCAACACTCACTTTCAAAAGGGAACTGAATAGAATCTTGAAGGGGAAACCCTCTGTGGAGTGTGAGGCCATAGCAGCCTCTTTTGCAAAATGCTATAAGGATTTTTAGACTTTTCAATGGATTGTTCAATAGCAAGTAATTCGATTTCTTGAACAATACAATGCAGCGACAAGCCATTTGGTCCATCGTGCCTGTGCTGTATTTTCTTCTGATAACTTTAGGGTGTTGTTTCCACACCAGTTAAATTAGAATGTTAAAAACAAAGAAAACTGCGGATGCTGGAAATCCAAAACAAAAACAGAATTACCTGGAAAAACTCAGCAGGTCTGGCAGCATTGCCTGACCATTTACCGAAATCTGTATGCAATGAAAAACCTGGGGTACAACAATGTAGGAACTGCTGACAATGAGTGATCATGGGAAAAGTACGCTTTAGAGCGGACTCCCTTGGTGGGAACAGAGGGACGGCAATCCGTTTCAGTGGTAACAAGGCGCGGCATTCAAATGACAAATTCTGCTTCAAAGTGCTAGCAAGCGAGACTTCTGTGTGCTCCGATTGTTATTTTCCAATCCCTCCTCGGCCTTGCCCTTCCCAGTCTTTGTAACCTTAGTGGGCCTACAGCCACTCCCCACACCGCCACTTCCCGGCCCCAGCCCTGCCCCTCCTACTCGAGATCAGTGGTCTCCTCCGATTCTGAACTGTTGTTCAGGCCCTGAGTTTCAACACTAAGCCACTGGTCCTGGAATTCCCTCCCCAAATATTTAAATCTCTTCTTATATGAGCTTCTAAAAACCTGTCGCTTTGGCCAGGTTTACAATCACCTCAACCGATATCTAGTGATGAGACTTGGTGTCAAATTTAGTCTTAGTCAAGCCCCAGTGAAGCAGCTTGATTCGATAGACTGTGTTACCGCTGTCACAAAAGCTAGAAATCATTCTCATTGTTAAGCGGCTTTACCCACTATTCTGAACACGAATTTCCTTCCTTTACTTGTCACAATGTGGCCGCTTCCCTTAGTTACCCCTGTGCACGATCCTATGAAAGAACTTTTTTTCATTCCCTGTCTCCCCAGCCTACGTTTTCTCTTGCTCAGTACCTGATTAAAGATAAAGTTTAAAGCCTGTAGCCTCTCATCGACCTGAATGGCCCACTCTGTTTCTCCTTCTGCAGATGCTTCCTGCCTGGAGTGTTGGTTTCCACTTCTCCTTCCAATCATTGCCGGGTCGAATTCCAATGCATTACCCTTGAGCACAGCGTGAGCTTGTGGAGAGTTGTTACAAAAGTTGTCAGGGCCACTCTACCGAAGAAGTGCAGCAGAGTTCCCCCCCGCTGCCCTAAGTCAGTAGCATAACAACGCAGATGATCTTGTCACTAATTTATTGCTGTGTGTGCGCAAGCGGGGGGATGGGGTGGGGGAGAGTGTTGGGGTGGTGGTGTGGGAGTTGGGGTGAGGGGTTGTGGGGGGGGGGGGTGCAGGGTGGTGGTGATTTACAGTTGCAAGATGAGTTTGAGATTTTTAAATTAGAACAGTGACAACGTCACAAAAGCATTTTTAACTGAAAATATTTCAGAATATCCTGATGGTGTGCGAAGTGCTATTATGAATGGAAGCCATTTCCTATGGACAACATCTGTGGTCGCAGACAGCTGCAGAGCTGTGGTTGAGTTCTGAAGCTGTTGGCGTGAAGAACTATAAAGTAGCCAATAGAAAGACGAGGTGCTATGACAAGTGACTCACTGAGCGGAAACGCATTGCATTACATACTTGTAAATTGATGGAGTTATTTCAAACAATACTTATCAGTGCCATGCCGCTTTTATTAATGAATGTGAGGCCTGTTGTTGCTGACTGAGTCAAGTCTAAGTGTTGTCTTTTTCTTAATTGATTGAGAGCTCATTTCCCTGTGTGCGTATTGGATAAGAGTTGCACGGTTCACAAGTAAATAGCCCCAGCTTTGCCGGGCGGCTGTGGTTAAATGTAGGTCTGGCAGCATCGGCGGAGAAGAAAAGAGTTGACGTTTCGAGTCCTCATGACCCTTCGACAGAACGGTCATGAGGACTCGAAATGTCAACTCTTTTCTTCTCCGCCGATGCTGCCAGACCTGCTGAGTTTTTCCAGGTAATTCTGTTTTTGTTTTGGATTTCCAGCATCCGCAGTTTTGTTTTGTCTTTATCTCTGTGGTTAAATGTGCTCAGCGTGCTTCTACCTGAGCCAAATACACAATACAACCTAATCGGATATGTGCCCATTGTGGAGAACTTTGCAAGGATTAGAATGTTTTCTAAAATGGGGAACTTGTATGAAAGAATATTTACTGTAGATCACTTAACGTCAAGTTGCAATAATAATAAAAGTGTTTTTTTAGAGGAAAGTGATGAGAGGCGTGTTTATATCCATCATAGCCAGTGGAGTGACTGGTTTCCCCTTCTTTCAGTCTCTTTGATGGTGGAATGTGTCACATGTCGTCATTTCAGCCTCGGGAAACTGCGTAGTAAAATAACTGATAAGCAACATGTTCTTTCCATTCCACTCAGGGCACTTCGACAATGATTTAACCATTGTCCATGCCTTGAAAGTTGTGTTAAATTAAAAGAAGTGCATACCCCCGCACCTTCTCCGCCACCTCTCCTTTTCCCTCTCTACTCTCACACTATCTTAATCTCTTTCTCTCTCCTCTCTTTCTTTCTCTCTCTCTCTCTCTCTCTCTCTCTCTTCCTCTCTCTCACACACTCTCTTTCCCTCTGTTTCTGGCATGTCACTCCTCCCTTCATTTTATGCCTTCTATCTCGATTTTACCTTTTATCTATTTCTATCTATCCTGCTCTATTCCTTCTTAATCTCTTCCCCTTTCTATTCCCACTCTCTATGTTTCCCCCTCTCTATTTCTCAATCTTTCGCTCCCTTTGACTGTTCCATCTCCCATTATCTTTTTCATTCCTTCGATTGACATCACTCCGAATGCCCGAGAGCCATTTTACAGATTATTGTTCCTTGTTCAAGGCTTGCAAAACAGGCCAACTAGCTTCTCGACGTCTGACTTGTCAAATCATATGATCATGTTAAACACATTTAATTACTGCACCCATAATCTTCCTTATTCAAGAAAATGTAATCATTTTAGCCCTGTCATTATTCCAGTACATTTCCAGTGCATCCCCTACAAGTTTCTTCTATCATTCATTGGCTTTGGTTCCAGAAGGTTTTTGTTCTTTTTTTCATTTTTATTCATTTACGTGATGTGGGCAGCACTGGCTGCACCACCATTTATAGCCGATCCCTAATTGCCTTAGAGAAGGTGATAATGGCCTTCTTGAACTGCTGCAACCCCTGTGGTGTAGCTAAACCCACAGTGCTGTTAGGGAGTGAATTCCAGGATTTTGACCCAGCGACAATGAAGAAACTGCCAATATATTTCCAAGTCAGGATGGTGAATGGCTTGGAGGGCAAATTCCAGCCGGTGGTGTTCCCATATACATGCTGCCCTTGTCCATCTCGATTGTCGTGTTCATGTGTTTGGTCGTTGCTGCCGAAGAAACCTTAGTGAATTCCTGAAGTACATCTTGTAGGTGGAGCACACTGCTGCCACAGTGTGGCAGGGAGTGGATGTTTGTGGATGGGGCAGCAATGAAGTCGGCTGCTTTGCCCTGGGTGGTGTCGATCTGATTTCGCTATCCTAATGGGCTTTTTTCCAGATCTCTGTACAGCTTGCCTTTCTCATTCCAGTCCTCATGAGGTAAGCAGCAAGATTATATTCGCGCTTTAAAACTATTTTTTTATATCTGCACTCTAAGTTACTCTGATTTCTGCTTCTCTATTTCTTAGGTTCAGACTTTACCCCTTTGAATTTCGTCTGACACACTTTTGCACACTCACTAAATTTATACGATGCAACATCCTCGCGCTGTCTGCCCCATTTCCTGGCAACAAAGCTCATCAAATTTATACAGATCCTTCATCCATTCTATTGATTAATATAGTGAGGCAATGAGGCCTCAGTGCAGGTCACGACTGACACCCGCCAAGTTGTGCAAATAGCCATCATTCCCACTCCCTGTTTCAGAACTTGTAAGCAATTCCCTATCCTTCAATCCCTCCCACTCTATGGACTGTCATTACTGTTAACAATCTGTTTTGAGAAGAATAGTCAACTGCATTCTAGATATCCATACAAAAAATTTCCAGGGACATAATTACCTAACACGTTCGTTGCCTTTACAATAGAGATGATTAAACTTTTTACTAATTCCTGCTGGCTCTCTGATCATTGCTGCAGGATGTCGAGGCAAACCAAGGGGAGAACCGGACATAATTGTTACCGTGAAGAAAAATGCACTCGAGTGGTGAATGGAACAGAAAACTACATTTTTTTCTGGGGATAATGACCTACATTCCCATGTCCAAAATAAGGTGTATGCAGAGATAATTGATTCGCTGTTTTAATCTTCTCCGTTTCTAGAAGTGCTGGAACGTTGCAAATAGTACCCCGCTGTTCAAAAAAGTAGAAAGGTTTGAAAAGGGAGGTCAAATGCCGGTTCAAGTGACATCAATAATAGAAGAAATGCTAGAGTGTATATTAAGTAGTTGGTAATGGGCACTTGGGGAAAAAAGTGATACAAGTGAGGAATGGCTTTATGAAGAGGAAAGTTATTTTCCAAACCTATTAGAATGTCTTGATGGTGAATCAGACAGAGAAGCTCAGGACAGAAGCAACGGGTGTGGTAAATTTCGATTAACGTGTCGCACAAGATGTTGCACAAATTAATATTTATCATTGGGCCGTTTAAGAACGAAAACAGGAAGTGCTTCTTCACACAAAGCGTACTAGAAACTCTTTCCTCAGAACTGATATGGATGCAGGTTTATGGTGAGATAGTGGAAATAGGCAGGTAACAGAGGGGACTGACTGGATGACACCAGGGATCAAATGTTAATTTATGAGCATGGACTGCAGATACTAAGCTTGTGTTCCATCGAGTATAAGAGATTAAAGAGTAAACTGATTAAGGTACGAAAGCTACATACAACAGATTCTGGAAATATTCAATCAAAACAGCAAATGATGGGGTGAAATTAACTGATCCACTCCTGTTCTGTCCCTGTACGTCTCCATTAACCCCTGCAGACATACAGCAGACAATGCATGTGTAAGTGTTCCATCCCCCCGCGCCTGCCACAGTCCAATCCATGTGTTCCACAGTGTCAGCTCATGTAAATTTACAGGGCACAGGAGGTAAAACGTTTATCATTCAGTCTTTCAGTGTATTAAAGATGTGTACTTCCGTGTCATCTGGTGTACTTCAGCGTCATCTTGTGTGCATGTACAGTGCACAAGGGGTTAAATGGATGCAAAACGCAAAACGGATACTGGACAATAGCCAGGCTTGGGCTGACAAGTGGCAAGTAACAGTTGCACTACACTAGTGCCAGGCAATGACTATTGTAAACAAGAGATCACCTACCCATCCCTCCTTGATGTTCAATGGCATTACTATCAGTGAATCCCACACTATCAACATCCTAGTGGTTACCATTGACCAGAAGCTGAACTAGACTAGCCATAAAAATTCTGTGGCTACAAGAGCAGCTCAGAGGCTAGGAGTCCTACAACAGGTAACGCAGCTCCTGACTCCCCAAAGCCATCTACAAGGCACAAGACAGGAGTGTGATGTAATATTCTCCTCTTGCCTGGATGATTGCAACTCCCACAACACTCAAAAAGCTTCACTCCATCCAGGCTAAATCAGTCCGCTTCATTGGCACCATCTCTATAAATATTCAATAATTCCACCAACGACTCACATTGGCAGCAGTGTATACAAATTACCAGATGCATGGCAGGAATCCACCAGGGCTCCTTTTCAGCGTCTTCCAAACCCACCATTTAGAAGGACAAGGGCAGCAGATAGATGGAAACATGACCATCTGGAAGCACCCCTCAGGGTCACACAAAACCCTGGTTTGGAAATATATCGGCCGTTCCTTCACTGTTGCTTGGTCAAAATCCTGGAACTCCTTCCTAATAGCACTGTGGGTGTAGTACATCACAGGGACTGCAGAGCTTCAAGAAGGCAGCTCACCACCAAATTCTCAAGGGGCAACTAGTGATGGGTAGTAAATGTTGGCCCTGCTAACGATGCCCACATCCCGTGAATGAATGATTAAAAAGCAGGCCTGGCAGGGAGATGGGCATGCAGTTTAATGTTCAAGTTAATAATATTCATCAGATCCTGATGAAAGGCCAGAGGCCTGAAACTTTAAATGTGCGTGTGTGTCTGTGTGTGTGTGTGTGTGTGTGTGTGTCCCTTTCTGCAGGTGCTGCCAGACACACAGATTAATTCCAGAGCTGCCTGGTTTATGTCAGTTGACTGAGGCTTTTGAGAATATGAATGGCTTTGATGGGGTAGTTACACAGAAATAATTTCCAGGAATCGGGGAGGGGAAGGAGTCCAGAACAGAGTGGCGCAAGTGGATTGTGAGAGCCCGGCCATCCGGGGAGGGGGTATGTCAAGAAGCACCTCCTCACACAGAGTTGGTGATATTGCGCAGCTCACTCAGAACGGTCTCAGAAAACGTTAGGCCAAAAAGTGGCTCTTACTGCACTTGTTCCCTCCCCTTTCCTTCTCTGTCTCCATTCCCGTATTACCCAGCCGCGTCTGTCCGCTGCTTAACCGAGGTTGTCTGTTCCATATTTTGAATCTCTTCCTTGTTCTAATCCCTGAGCAGCACATTTCCACCCCACGCGTCCCCCAGCACCCACCCTCTCCCTCCACCAATGCCCCCCACAGGCAGTGAGATTGGCTGCTACTGAACCACGTCCCATAGATTTCACTTGACACATGCTCTCCCTCTCAGCAGCTCATTACTGCCTCTTAGAGGGCAACATTATGCTCTATAGCTTGGTCTAAGTCATTACGATAGTCTGAAAGCATCAGAGGCGGCATCACTAAATCTTGTGGCACTCCATTAGTTAGTGCGTGCCCAATTGAAAAGGCCCTGTTTGATCCCATTCTTTGCTTCTTGTCCGTTAACTCATACATGTTCACATGTTACCCCTAAATCCATACGCTCTTATCTTGTGTATTAGCGCCTTGTGTGGCATCTTATCAAATGACTTTTGGAATTCCAAGTATACTTGCACCCACTGGTTACCCTTTAGCTACCCAATTAGTTACATCGCCAAAAATTCTTTTAAATTTGATACCACAAGATTTCGCTTCTGTAAGACAATGTTGACCATCTTGTCATTTTCTCAGTCAATTGTTAAAACTTCCTTCATAATAGATTCCAGCACTTCCCCGAAGGCTGATGTCTGACTCACAGGCTTGTCATTCCGTTACCTCCCTCCCTCCTTTCTAGGGTAGCGAGGTTACATTGGCTAACTTCTGATCTGAAGAACTGTTCCAGAATCTTGTGCGCTTTGGAAGATCATTAAAGGTGCATCCATTATCTCTTCAGCGATCTGAATGTCGACAATCAGTTCCTGGGACTGTATCATTTTTCAGTCCTGCAAATTTCTTGAGCATTTATTCCTTGGCGGATATTCATTCCCTTACCCCAATCGCCGTTTTAGCCACTAGATAGCCGTTTATTTCTTGTATGCATTTTCTGTAACGGATATAGAAACAAAGCATTTGTTTCTGTCTGCCAGAACCACATTTCTATGTCAATTCCTCTCCACTTTGCCTAACGGGCTATTGTATTTTTTTTTTCATATGTTCATGGATAAGGGCACATGCGCTGCTGGCTAGACCAAACATTGTTGCCTCTAAGTCAAAGTTGCATTTAGGACAGGCTTCCATTAATGAACTGGGTTTTTACAACAATCGCAGTGATTTTTAATTCTAGGCTTTTACTGGTGTGATGGGATTCGAATCCGTATCCACGGATCATTACACTTTAGAGTAACTGTCCAATGATAATACCACTATGTCACCACCGCTCCCCCCCCCCCCCCCCCCCCCCCACACCCCATTTATTTTAGCTAACTTACTCATTTTTATACATTTTCAAAAGCTGGGCCAACTTGTTTTTTTCTTCATATTCCTCAGATTCTCTCACATTTACTTCCCTTCCCTTTCCTCAGGCTTTGATACATGCTGCTCATTTCCAAAACAATTCCAAATGCTCAGACTTACTGTAGTTGTTTGCAACACTATAAGTAACATTGTGGCCATCAATTGCTTTCTTATAATTCCTTTTTTGTATTCCGTGGATGGATATTTCTTGCTGTCATTTCCTTTACTTTAACGGATGTATATGTGTTGAGTATTTTATATGTTCCCCACTGCTAAGTTAACACACTTTTTAGTCTATCTACCCAAGCTTGGCCATCTCTCCCCTCATAATTATGTGCTTCACTTTGTATAAGTTTAAGTCTCTTGCATGTGACTGGAATATTTCACCATCAAAACAAGTGCAGAATTGAGTTGCATTATGATCACTATTTCTAAGTTGATATTTTATTGAGATTATTAATTAAACCTGCCTAATTGCACAACGATAGAGCTGAAACAACGCTTCCCAGTTGGCCCAAAGAGCTTTGTCATGGTAAATTGAATCAAACATTGCAAAAGCATCGGTTCCCAGGCCAGCTATAGGAATCTGACTAATGCAGCCTCTATGAAGATTAAGTTCCCTCACAATTCTTAAATTTATCTGTACTTCCTTACAAGCTCCAATTCTCCTTTGCTTAATTATCTGTCCAATGGTGTAACTGCTATTAGTGGGCCTAACAATTACTCCGACAAATGTCTTAACTCTTGTTCTGTCTCTCTGCAAAAGAAAGCAGACATATCTGCTACATTCAGTTTTCTCCATGACAAACCAATACTTAATCTGGTTTCTGACATCCCCTTCATGTAATATCCGACGTTTGTCCAGTGGAGTCAACTGAATGATTGTGTATAACGGGGGTTGTGGAATAAACTGCATATTGCACAGCTTGGCCAATGTTCCATAAGGTGAAAGGGTAAATCTGGCATAAATGGCAATTTAGCAAGTGCGACATTGATTGCATTTAAATAAGCTCTTTCATCTCCCTGACTCTGGGTCATTGGGCCTAAGGGGAGTCAATTGGAGCCAAAGTTTCAGATGGACACTCAGCCGAACCTAATAATTCAGATGTTATGCTGAGCGGGATAGTTAGAACCGGTAGCTGTTCTTTTCTCTGTCAAGGAGAAATTTTCAGGATGACCTGATAGTGTTTGTGATGATGCCAGGGGCTCAATGGAGTAAATGTAAAGATTTTCCCATTTGTGCGTGAAGACTGAGATTACACCTGACACACGGGCATGTGATGGCCTGTTTAGAAGGCTTACTGTTATGTGACCTTGGGGCCTCTCGAGGTGCTATGCAGGCAATGAAATACGTTATTTAATTCTAGTCTTTCATGCAACATCGGAAACATGGCAGCCATTTTAACACAGCAAGATAAATGGCAACGTGAAAATGAACAAGTCCTTTTGCTGTAGTGGTGTCAATGGAAGGATCAATCTCAGCCCCAGGAGAGGAGGGAGAACTCCCTTCAAGGCCATGTCGATGGGAACCCTGTCTATCCAGCTGCCAGGGCAGATATCGCCCTCGGTTTAACATCGCACACAAAAGTTTGGCACATTGGATAATGCAGCACTCCCTCACCACTGACACAAGGGATGATGGGGTTCAGGTTGATTCAGAATTCGACAGGGACCAACCTATCGAGTGAATGCTGATACCTTCAAATAGCATGCAAATTGCCCATGGCAGAATGTAGCATGCTCATCGGAGAGGTGGTGGATGCGCAGTGGCGTTGTCACAGGACTGGTGACCCAGGGTAATGCTGCTGACACTGAGCTTCGAATCTTACCACAGCAGGTGGTGGAATTTGAATTCAATAAAAATGCCTGGAATTGAAAGTCAAATGATGGTCATGAGTTCATAATTGGAAAGGGAATCTGCAGTCCTTTTCTGATCTGGCCCTACACGTTGCTGAACAATGTCAATGAATTCTGATGCCCACACTCCATGAATGACTAATTAATTTTCAAAAAAGGTATTGAACCAACTCAGGCCTCTCCAGTGGCTTCAGTAAGAGAGAAGATAGGTAAACATCTCTCTGCAGATGCAGTCACTGTTGCTAGTCTGAAACTCCTCAGCGAACTTGGTGTGGGTCCATTAGTGACGGTGGAAACTGGTGAATATTGAACATGCTCTTTACCTTCGGCACAATGTTGAAGACTGACCGGAAAGGATCTTAAATGTGATGTAGAAAGTCCGGCAGTGTTAGGATTAGGGTGAGTATTAGAGTAAGTGTTTGGGATTTCCGCCCACTTTCTAGGTGAGATGCTGGAGAATTGCAAGCATCTGTACTTTGCTAATGGATATGGCACACATTGAGGGGTGGGGTGACGGGAAGTCATTTTTAATTCTCCAACTTGTTTGCAAAATATTCTGATGACTTTTCTTCTCAATGCGAATTGAATGCAAGGATATCTTACCGTACATATTGAAACAGAACATCAGGAAACTTGTGCACTAGTGCGTTTAATGCTGATCGACAAAACAAGCCACTTTTCGACACGTTTTTAATTAACTACAGCATAATGCAGCATCGCGAAGCATCTCCCAAACTAGGGACCTAAATTTGTCAGCTAAACTGATATTTGGATCGTGAACAAGCTGAGATATGGTTGATAAGTGAAATTCAAGGACGACCTGTCATCCAAGTATCCAACAAGAAATGATAAAGGTTTCTTACATCATTGCAACTGAGGGTTCCTATGACTGAGCTGCAGCTCCTGGGTCAGGAGCTAAATGGTTGGATACCTCTCACTCACCCCATGATGTCTCACTATTGCAAAGATTGGTGCCAACTAGAATCAGTTAGTTCCACACATCTCAGTGAGTTCAAAGCTCTGTCCCACTTCAGCACGGAGCAACTGGTACTTTACTGTCCATGGGTGAGATGTTAAACATGGGGATTCCCTGCTAGGAGAAGAGATGTAAAAGATTCAATCAGTGCAATGTATTAGTATAGGAGCTAAACACAACACATTTGTATTGTTGCCAGCAAGTTAAGCTAAAAGGTACAATTCTAAAGCAGTAGAAGGAGCTGAGAGATCAGGCATATAAGCTGTCGCTGACAGGGCAGTTTGAGAATTCTGTTTAAATATACACAGGATCTGTGTGTCACAAACAGAGGCATCAGTTACTGTATCAGTGAATTCATGATGAACTTTTATAAAACAGTTCGGCCTCAAATGCAGTATTGCATCCAGTGCTGGGCACCACACATGAGGAAGGATGTACAAAGTTTAGACGGGGATGGCAATAGTTTGGGGAAATGATTCCAAGGATGAGAAGAATTGGGCTACATTGAGAGATTCAAGAATCCGGCTTTGCTCCTTTTAGAACCATAGAACCATAGAACACAACAGCACAGAAAGACAGGCCAATGTCTTATACAAGCTCACCATAACATCCCAACTCCAATACTCAATAAATTGATTTATGAAGGCCAGTATGTCAAAAGCTTTCTTTACAACCCTGTCTACCTGTGACACCACTTTCAGACAATTATGTATCTGAACTCCCAGATCCCTTCGTTCCTCCGCACTCCTCAGTTTCCTACCATTTACTGTGTATGTCCTACCTTGGTTTGTCCTAACAAAATGCAACACCTCACATTTTTCTGCATTAAATTCCATCTGCCATTTTCTGGCCCATTTTTCCAGTTAGTCCACATCCCTCTGCTAGCTTTGAAAGCCTTCCTCCCTGTCCATAACGCCTCCAATCATAGTGTCATCAGCAAACTTGCTGATCCAATTTACCACATTATCATCCAGATCATTGATATAGACAACAAACAACAATGGTCCCAGCACAGATCTCTGAGGCACACCACTAGTCACAGGCCTCCAGTCTGAGAAGCAATCATCCACTACCACTCTCTGTCTTCTCCCACACAGCCAATTTCGAATCCAGTTTACAACCTCTCCATGGATACCAAGTGTCTGAAACTTCTGAACTAACCTCCCATGTGGTACCTTGTCAAAGGCCTTATGAAAATCCATGTAGACAACATTCACAACCTTTCCTTCATCTGCTTTCTTGGTAACCACCTAGAAAAACTCTACAAGGTTCGTTAAATATGACCTACCATGCACAAAGACATGCTGACTATTCTTAATGAGCCCTTGGCTGTCCAAATAATTGTATATCTGATATCTCAGAACACCTTCCAATAATTTACCTGCTACTGACGTCAGTCTCACTGGCCTGTAATTACCTGGTTTACTTTTGGAGCCTTTTTTAAACAACGGAACAACACGATCTCCAATCCTCCAGCACCTCACCCGTGGCTAAGGACATTTTAAATATTTCTGACAGGGCCCGTGCAATTTCTACATTAGTCTCCCTCAAGGTCCAAAGGAATATCATGTCAGGCCCGGGGGATTTATCGACCTTTATTCACTGTAAGGCAGCAAGCATCTCCTCCTTCTTAACCTCTATATGTTTCATGACAGTACTGCTTGTTTCCCTTCCTTCCTTATACACTATGCCAGAAAGGATCTAGGATGAGTGGATTGGGATAAGTTGTTTTCTGGCAAGGATGTGGTCAGTAAGTGGAAGTTAGAGCGAGAACGCTGAGAGATTTCACTGAATGTCCCAAATCACGAGGTGTCTGGACAAAATATGAATAGATAGAGAGAAATGGTTATCATTGTTGGAAAGTTCAGGAACATGAGGTGGAAGAGTTAACCTGATTGGCCATCAAATCATAGGTGACTCAACGAAAACCCTTTCCATCTGGCAATTGGCTGTGATGCGGAATGCACAGTTGCAGGTTCTGGGAGTCGCAGATTCAATGATGACTTTCGAAGGAGCATTGGATAAGCACCCGGAGAGCCAGCACACCAGGCTCGAGGGACTGAATGGCTTGTTTCTGTGCTGTTACCATTCAATGATTTGATTGCCTGCTGCAACACAATTCCTGAAACATGATTCATTGCTAGTAAAGTCCAATTGGAGGCACAAAACTACATTTTTTCTGCTCAGTCAATGTATAGACAGGATTAAATGTCAGAACATCGATTATTCCTGCAGATCAGAGATTGAACTCAACACGTTACCCAATTCTGGGTTGATGTGATGTGTACAATGGGGGAAATATTCCACATCGAATCCATGTAACAAAAGTCCAGTCACTATTTCCGGAAATCAAATAATTTTACTTTCCAGAGCGGAAATGATTTTTTTTCTCTGAAGATACATCCTTTGGTCAGTAATCTTTCCGTGATCAAAGGATCCGTCAGAATTTTTGCAGCTCAGAATAAATTCTTTTGAAGCTGTTCTATCTGTGGATCGATTGTTTGAGTGCATCAAACACTGGATAATTTTCGCTGTCTTACAGTTAACCACTCATTACTTTCTCTCTCACACATACACACACACAAGCACCCACACCCCACACACACACACACACACACACACACACACACACACACAATTTATCTATCTATATGTCTATCTATCTATCTGTCTATCTATCCATCTGTCTACCTAACGATCCCTATCCCTTTCCCTTTCTGTATCCAGAATCCACCAACACCTCCACTTTTCTTTTATATCGCCGACCTATTTGCACACACAGGGACATCTGCTGACAGACACATGAGCAGTTTTCGGCATCTAGTGACGCAAGCAGTAACAAGTCTGTATATGAACTGGAAGACACATGGACAGATATTTATGTGCATTCACACAGACATACACACTCAAACATACACATGCACACACACGCGCATGCATGTGGACAGGTAACCAAGATAGTGAAGGACACATGAAGGCCTAGGACAACTATGGCTAAATGCATTGACAAGAGGGATTGTGTTGGCACATGCAGTGACAGGCAGGGAGGACTAAAATACACATGGTCGGGTACTGACACACAGAGGGACAGACAGCAACAGGTAATTTCATAACAAAGAATGGAAAATAACCTAGATAGAGACAGTGACTGACATGCCAGGGGTCCAATAGAGACAAGTAGTGGCAGGGACAGTGACAGGAAAGGTCATGTACTGGCACAAATAAGGTCAGATAGAAATATGCATTGTTATTGACAGGGAGAGGTAGGAGCAAACAATCACATACATGGACGAAACTCGGTGTGTGTAAAACATACAAAATGCCAGGCCAGAACAGACACTGAAATGCACAGGGACAAGTAGTGACAGGTACCGACAGAGACATGGGCAAGGACTGGGATGCACGAAGGCAGGCACTGGAGTTCACAGAGAAAAGCATGAGGTTACACAGGGTGACTTGGGGATAGGTACTGGCATCCATGGGTTCAGATAGGTACCTGCAATGAAGTACACGGGGGCAAAGAGAAACAGACTTTTACATGCACAGTCAAAGGTACTAACCTACAAGAAAACAAATAAGGAAGTGGCTAACATGCACAGTTACATGAAGGATAGCAGCTGATATACACAATGCCAGGCTGCCATGCACACAGTAATAATTATGAAGGTTGCGCTGTGAATTAACAAGTGGGCATTACCAATTACCAAGCATATCTCATTAATCATTAATAGCATTTTATCAATCATTGGCTGTGATTGCTCTTTCCCAAAGTGGTGCCAGGTGTGCCAAGCTCAAGAAGGTCTTAGGCAATGACACACTTACAATATTTGGGACACTTCCCCCCTCTTTTTACTAGAAGTAAACGTCTGCGGGTGCCCACGGTCACGGGGATGCCCTGGCAGCCTGCCGCCTCAAGCTTAATTTCCCGCCAGAGTTTCTTGCCCTTCTTGACCCACGCTGGCTTGCCATTCACTCTAAAAACCTCATTGGGGGGGATGAGGATATCTTTTTTAGCCTTGTAGGCGGAGTATTGAGAGATTGGGACCCCAAACCTGCTTTTGATTTTGAACAGCGTGTTGTGCGACTGATTCTCATGGATGAACTTTAAAGCTTCCTTCTTACACAAGCAACTTGAGGCGAATTGTCCCAGGCAGACTTTCCTTCCATTCTTGGCATCAAAAAGGGCATTAGTGCCCCTATAAGTGTGGCCCTTTCCTGGCTTTAAGCTAGCCAGCGCGACGGAGAGCAGGTAATGGAAACTTTTGAAGCGGAAACGCACATGATAGACGATGTCACTTTTGCCGTATTTCCTGACTGCTTTGTTAAACTCTGAGCGCAACTGGGACTTTTGAGTGTAAGCATGAATGGCCATCAGGTGCTCCCTTCGTAATCCGGGTGGGATTTTGGTGTCATTCCCCACTTTTCTATTTGCTTTCTCCCACACTTTGAGGAATTTGGGCCTGGATTTCCATTCCTTTTTGATGTAATCAATCACCGCCTGGTCGGCTGTCGGGTTCTGGGTTCTATGTAAGCGGCAGAATACTTGGCCATGTTCAGATCGATATCTTTAGCTCCATATTTAAAAGCTCGTATTCTCGGACCTGTGAAAAACAAAGCAAATGGAAAAGGCAACTGATGAACATGGGAGGTAGAGAATCAAGACGCTAATCAGCCTTCCATAGCCCCTAAACTCAAATGTCAAAAAGGACAATGTAGCAATGTCAGGGCTTTAGTAGTATCAGCCAACATGCCACCGAAATTTGGAATAATATTGTGGTTCTTTGGACGAGTCTAGTACAACAGTCTGACCTTCCCCATCTCACCACCTCTGAGGGGACTTGACAGAGTGGTTCGCAATGCCACAAACTCAGAACTGATAAATGATATTAAGCTAGTTACTTGCATTTGAATTTCGAACTCCTCTGTTGCTTTACCCCAACCCTCTAGCCCCCAAACTTCCATGAATCTCTTCCAGCCCGACAACCCTCCGAAATATCTGCGCTCATCTAATCCTGGCATATTGAATATTCCCGATTTTAATCACTCCGCCATTTGGTGCATTCAGTTGCCCTAAGGTCTAGAATACAATGCCTACCCTTCTCCACCTCTCTACATCGCTTTCCTCCTTTAAGGTATTTGATAAAACTTATACCTTTGACCAAATTTTGGTGATCTGACAGAATATCTCCTGATGTGAGGTCATTTCACGCTTTGTCTTAAGATGCCCCTAGGAAGCCCCTTGAGGAGTCTTATGAAGTAAAAGGTGATTTATCGGTTTGGGGAAGAGGGTAACGTTGTAGCACAGAATAGTGATAACGTTTTGGAATGGGAGATGTTAAAAGGGGGAGCAAACAGATAATTTAAAAGGGGAAATACAAGATATGAATAAAGTGGCAAGAAATATGGAAGCAGATTGGAAGGGTTTCTAAAACGAGGTAAAATTAGGAAGCAATAGAGAAGATAGTGCTTCCGGTAGAGGCTCAGAAAGGTGAACAGGGAGCAGGGAATAACGAAAAGGTGGAGGTGTGAAGCAATCATTTTCTATCTCTCTTCAAGTGGAGGATACACAAGAGGAATATCATAAATACTAGGGAACCGAGGGACAAATGAACATGAGGAGCCTAAAGTAATTAATATAAGGAGTAGGAAAGTATCAGGGAATTGAATGGGACTGAAAGCCTACAAACCCAGACGCTCTGATAAGCTACAGCCCGTGCTTGTCAATGGGGTGCTGCAGAGAGAGTGGATGCATTGGTTAGGACCTTCCAAAGTTCCCGAGATTGCAATGTTGTCCAAACGGACTGGAAAGCTAAAGTTCTCGATCAAGAAAGAAGGGAAAGGGAAAACAGTTAACAAGAGAACAGTTAACTTCTCATCAGTCCTTGGAATACTGTTGGAATCCATTTTCTTGTAGGTGTCAAACAGGCACACAAGAAGATTAGAATATGATTAAGCCGTGTCAAACTCGTACTGTTAGAAACAATTTCTGCCTGGATAATTGATCAGAATGCTTTTAGGGTGTAACTAATCGAGTAGATAATGTGTTTCCACTGAATGTAATATAATGGATTTCTTAAAGAAACATTGGCACAAGCGTCATATAAGTCTTTATTACACCAGACAAGACTCCATGTGTTGGGACTAATATTTCGACAAGGATAAATGATTGGTTAATGGAGATAAAAGGAAAGAATGGGGCGGCTCAATGGAGAACATTCATATTGATACTTTTTTTTCCCGGTGGGACGCTACAAGGATCAATCTTGGGCATCAGCTACTTCCAAACTATCATAATGGCTTCGATGAAGTGCCCAGGAATAAATTAGCAAATTGGCCGATGATAAGAAGCTGTGTAGGAAAGTAAGCACTGGGAGGACACAAAGAGACTAAAAAGAGATGAAGGCTGTTGAATTGAGCAGCTGAAAGATTGACAGATAGAGTACAATGTACGAAACTTAAAAAATATTCGCTTTGGTAGGAAGAACAGATAAGCAGAAAATGGCTTAAATGGTGACAAATTTTGGTGTTTTTGAGGAGGTGCGTGGACAAGTTAACACTTGATGCAACAGGGCTTGAGCAAGACAGTGAGGTAGTACTGCAACAATTGTGCGTGGTCACAGCTGATGTACCTTGCACAATGTTGGTCCACTGACCAATGAAAGGATATACCTGCCTTGATGGAAGGGTGGAAAAGGGCCCGTCGGTTGATTCCTGAGTTGAAAGAATGATCCAACCATGAGAGGTTGACAGAACGAGACTGTAGCCTTTTTCAATTCAGATCAGCGGGAGTTGATCGAATTGAATTTACAATATTCAAAGTCGAATCGGCAGGGTGGTTGCTAAGGAATTGTTTCCGATTGCTTGAGCATCCAGACCGAGGTAGCAAAGTCTCTGGATAAGAAGGCAAATGTTTGACGCTGAGACTAGGAGGGAGTTCTTCACTCAGAGCGGTAGGGATCTTTGGTACACCACAGTCGATGGCTGTGGATGTTCATTTGGTGAGTATATTCAATGCTTATTTATCTTAAATGTACAATCTTGTATTCTAAGGGAATCATGGGACCTGACGATCAAGAGAGAAAGGGAAATGGAGGCCAAATTTCAACTATGACCATCTCTAATGGTAAATCGCTCTCAAAGGCCATATAGCCGATTGCTGAGCCTACTACATCTTTTGTTGCTTTGTTGTTATTTTCTTAGGTTACCCCGTTGTAATCATATCGCTATTCCAATAATAGACCTCTAACTGTAAAACATTTCAGGCAACCGAAGCCCTGAAAGGTGCTATGTAAATTCAAGTTCCTCATTTCTAATGAAAGCTCGAAACTAGTTTCACCCCAGGCACAGCCTGTACAAACAAGTCACAACACTAGTAGGAGATGCATTCCTCTCACAGAATATTGAAACCAGCCCAAAACTGATGTACTGATAGAAAAAAACGTGTAACGTTCACAACATCCTGTCTAGGAAGCCGTGAATATTCCACATTGAAATATTTGAGAAGCTGAGATTAGCCTTTTTTTAGAGCAGACATTGTGACGAAGTGTTTGATGGACCTGGGCACACACATTTAAATCGATGGACAAAACTTTCTTCTTCATTAACGCAGCAATTTTGCTGTGAAAGGGCATGCAGTAATTCAAAGTGCAGTGGATGAAGTTTCTATAGTAACTATTAATACAATGAAGGGAATTATTTCACCGGACATCAAGGAACGAGCAGGAGAGTTGTGTTACGGGTGAAGGAAACCCAAGCGGGTGAATTGGGATGTGATAAATCGCATTCCCAGGGATCCACAGAGCAAGCTTTCGTTTTCAATCTAATTATTAACCTCCTGCATGAAACATAAGTCGAACTTTGATGATGGTGTTCACTGGGGACGCATTGCAAGCAATGCAAATCTGAGCAAGAAATTGCAAAGGGAGGTAGACAGCGGAAATGAAAGAAGGATATGCTGTGACAGGTGGTATGGTGAAATCATTTCCTTTGGATCTGAGATATAAAGGTAATATTTCATATTGCTAAGAGGGTCGTGGCGTGAGCGAGGGGCTTTCGGTGTCCTGTATACCGTGTACTAATAACTAGTGCACATCTAAACACCATAATCTAATATTGCTTAAGTGATGGTCTGGGCATTACTATAACTTAACGATTCAGGAGTGACATTTGGAAGGGTCAGTTGAAGCAAAGTTCAATAGATACCATTTGTTAATTCCGAAATTGCTGTCGGTGTTCAAGTTAGTTTTAATTTATCATAACTGATACCTTTAACCACTGACAAGGAAAGATTATCAAAGGTCCTTGAGACGTTGCAGGCATATGGAATATCAGGTCTTCATGATCTAACAAACTACAGGACAGACTCAATGGGCTGAATGCTTGCTTCCTGAGGCTATATAACAAGTTGAGGAAATCAAATAGTCTACTCCTGCCCTTAGGTAACAGATTTATGGTGCACACAAATGGACTCTTCCAGTTCTTATATTCACACTACAGGCAAAGTTAAAAAGCAGCTTTTCCCTTCCTACTTCATTCTACAGCTGCAGAAGAGGAATTAACTTAAGAAAATGCTCTATGTTAAGAACTGACTTTCTTGGTTCAAATGCAGAACTAAAACACTTACTCTCCGAAATCAGAGTGAGAAGCACGATGTAAACCATATGGTCCATTGCTTCTTTGTTCTGATGTCACCTGGTGAGAACTTTCCGACAGATAGGCTTTCCCTTCAGGTTCCAGTTCTGGTATGTTTCACAGTGAGGCTGTTCCACAGACTTATCACCGGAGTCCCGCAATCAATGAGCCGCAGTGAGCCTAAAATAAAACAAAAAACAAAATAAGGCATGCCCTGTGATTGAGATAGAATCATGGAGGGATGTGGCACAGAAAGAGGCCATCCACACCCTCGTGACTCTCCCAACACTATTCAAGAGCTAGCCAATTGTTCCAACGCCCCCTGTTCATTGCCGGCCTCCCGTCATAATTTTCCATCAGTTAAGTAGTTAAAAATTCACTTTTGAAGTTACTTGCGAACCTGCTTTCATCACTCAATTAGGGAATGTATTCCAGGGCACAGCAACTCGCTGCATAACCAAATATTTTACTGATGTCGCCTCAGGCCATTTTACTAAGAGTCATCCATCTGTGTCCTTTGGTTTTCCATCTTTCTTTCAGTAGAAAGGGTTTCTCATCTCATAATCCATTAAAACATTTCAGGATTTTTTACATATGTAACAAATCTTCCTTCATCTTTTCTGCCCTTCAGGAAACACTTTATATCCTCCACGCAACATACCTAGCTGCCTATCTTTGTATCGATGGCAAATTTGTCTGCAGTTGATGTAGTATTTTCCATATAGATCGTAAATAGTTAGCGACCCCATATTGTTCCCTGTAAAACTCCAATAGTTCCAGTTTGCCAGTCTGAAAATGAACCATTTAACCTGACTCTGTGCCCGGTTAATAAGCCAATACTCTACACTTGCTAACACCATGAAATCTTCTTGCTACGATGCCCTTTTCTGTGGCAACTTATCAAATGCCTTTTGGAAATCCAATGCACAAAATCTACTGCTTTCTCTTTAACCACTCTTTTTGCATCCTCAAAGAATTTCAATAGATCTGTCACTTAATCTTTAATTTTTAAAAGCAGTTTTACTGTGCCTGGTTGTATTCTGATTTTCAGAATATTTAAGGGAAGGAAATCTGCCATCTTTACCTGGTCTAGCCTGCAAGTGACTCCAATCCGAAAACAATGTGGTTGACTCTTAAATTGACAAGAGCGTTTAGGGATGGACAATAAATGTTGGCCGAGTCAGCGACGCCCACATCCGATGAACGAATTTAAAAAAAAGAGATTTTGTGTCACATTTTGGCTGAGTAGTGCTCCCGTGAAGCACCTTGGGCTATTGACTATGGTGAAAGTACTACAAGAACGGAAGTTCATTTTATTGCTAATCCGTTTTTGCAGATTTCATTGCCCCTGGATGTGAATGTGTTCCTTTAAATGTCCGAATGTGACCTCCTCTTTCTCTGCCATGTCATCCCTTACTTACGCCTGCCCACCACCCTAACAGATACTTATGGTCCTTTACTTATCCCTCCATACTTCACTTTTCCTTGCTGAGTAACGGAATTTTAAAAAAAAACATCTCCCAGCACTGCTGAAAGAATATCAACCTGAAAGCACCACTGTGTTTCTCTGTCCAAAGATGTTTCCAAGGCAGAGGGTGTTTGAACTTAATGAACATACTGACATTTTCTGTTTCTATTTCTCCTTCCCAACATTGACAGGCTGAAGTCCAATGTACTGTCGTTGAGCACGAAATGAGCTTGCGGAGAATTGATACTAAAGTTGACACGGTCACTATTCCAAAGAAGAGCAGAGTGGCTCTCCCTGCTCTTCTGCGTCAGCAGTATAACAGTTCAGATGACCTTGTCACCGCCTCGCTGCTGTATGTGGAGGGGGGGCGGGGTGTGTGGTTATAATGCTGAGATGCGTGCTATGACCCTTACATTTCAATGGTCACTGCCTCTCAAAAGTGTTTATTTCGCTATGACATATTTTGGAAAGACCTGTGGTGGTCAAGTTGCTATATAAATGGAAGTAAATTCTTAATTTCAACTATATCTGTGGTCCAGACAGTTTTGCAGCTGTGTTTCAATTCTGGAATTGTTACACTAGAAGACCTGAAGGTGCGCGCATGGAAAGGTGATGCGGATGCACAAGTGACTACTTAGCAGCATCACTTTGCGTTCTCTACATGTAAATTGATGGAGCTTTATTTTTCAAGCAATGCTTGTAGCTCTGTGCCTCTTTCTGCTGTGAATGAGCAGGCTGTCGTTACTGATGGCATCAAGTTTAACAGTGCTCTTTTTAATGAAAGGGAGCTCATTTCCCTGAGTCGATCATCAAATCAGAATTGATCGGCACACCAACAATTGATCCCAGCTCTGCCGGCAGCTGTGGTTAAATGTGGCTAGTGTGTCTAAATGAGCCAAATGCACAAAAAACAAATCTTAAGAGATAGGTGTTCATTAGCGAGAACTTTGCAATAATTCAATGTATCTTTTAAATAGAGAACACATATAAATTAAAATTTATTTTAGATTGATTAACATCAAACCACAGGAATACTACAAGTGCATTTTCAAGGGAGGGTGATGGGAGGGGTATTTATATCCATCATAACCAGTGGAGTGATTGGTATCCGCTTCTATCAGTCTCTGATGGTCGTGTGTGTCATATGCCGTCCTTTCACCCTCGGGAAACTGTGTTGCAAAGTAACTCATAGAAAGCATTTACTTCCTCATGCTCTTTGGACACTTGGACAATGAATCAGCCATTGTCCCAGGTTTTGGAAAATTATGTTCAATTAAAAGGCAAAGTGCATCTGTTCTTTCCCTTTCACTTGTTCAGTCTCCCTCTAGCTCTCATTTTTCTTCCTCTTGACACCTCTCTCTCTGTTTATACTGATCTCTCTCTATTTTCCCACTTACACTATGTCCCCCGCCCCCCACTGGTTTCTCATTCATCCTGCCCTTACCCTTCACCCACCCCCTCCCTCCCTCTGTCCTCCGCTTCATTCATTTTTTATATTTGTTCGTGGGATAAGGACATCGTTATCTAGGTCAGAATTTATTACCCTAATTTTCCTTTGGTCAGAGAGTATTTTTAAGAGTCAACCACATTGCTGTGTGTGCGGAGTCTTATGTAGGCCAGGCCAGGTAAGGATGGCAGATTGCCTAGGGCATCAGTGAACCAGATGGTTTTTTACAACAGTTGGAAATAGTTCCATGGCCTTTGCTGGAATTTAAATCCTGGATATTCATTGAATTCAAGTTCCACCACCTGCCGTGGCGGGATGGAAGTGAAGTCTGCAGGGCAGTACCCTGCGTCTCTGAATTAGTAGGAATACCCGACGCCATCATTTCCCAATATCCTGCCTCTTGATTTCATTTTCTTCATCCTGTTATATTCTTTCTCGCCCTTTCATTTCTTACTGCTTTCTATCGTATAAGGAGCGAAGGTAATGGTAGATTACTTAATGTAGCGAATTCTCCTTTCCCCCACCACAATGAAGTATCCAGGCGATACCACGATTGCAAGTGGAACAGCTTTAAAGCATGACATAGGCCTATGCTTACACATATGAAGCAAGTGGTTCGAGGGACGAGTGGGTTGACTTTGGATTCGCCAGTGCTTCTATTCTTCAGACTATCATGCGTTGTATGCTAAATGCCACCAGTATCGATTTTCCATGGTGCTGTTAGCTGTGCTGCATATGCTTTCACTCAGAATACTTTTAATTTTGTTAGGGACAAGAGTGCAGCTGGAAAATGAAGCTGTGAGGACTTAATTTACATATCTCCAATGTTGCTCATTCTTCAGAGTTCTGCCCTCTACAATCTGGAATTAAAAGTCTAATGATGACCATAGAACCATTGCCGATTGTTGTAAAAGCATATCTGCTTCACAAATGCCCTCTAAGGAAGGAAATCTGCCGTCCTTACCAGGCCTGGCATACATTTGACTCCAGACCCAGACCAATGAGGTTGACGCTTAAATTGACGAGGACAATTAGGGATGGGCAACAACCGTTGGCCTGGCCAGCGATACCCACGCCCCATGAACGATTCAGAAAAATAAAGTTGCCAACGCTCTTCGGCTAAAATCGGAAAAAAAGGACTTTTACAGCCAATGACATACATTGGCCGCTGTTGTAAAGTTGGAAACATGTCATAGCAACGTTGTAAAGGCATGAAATGGCATAAGCAGGAAAGATTTATTTGAAGGGACACCTGTGTTGGAGCAGGAAAATGCTATTCAGTCCTTCGAATCTCTTTCAGCATCCCATTAGGTCATGGTTGACCCGAACGTTTGGTCCGTGAACCTGCTTCGCGTCCATATCCCTCAATAGGCTTCTCTGACAAAATCTACCTTTGATATTTTCAATTCACACCCTCACACCATTTCTGTGACCCCAGCAGATTGGCCAGCCTCGAGAGTTTGGCTGTTCTAGATCTCCACTGACATTTATTTGAAGAAGCGCTTGCTGACACCTTCCTGAACATTTTCGCTCTAGTTTTTAGATGATTCTCTTTTGTTCTAGGGTCTCAAAGCAGAGCAAATGTTTTTTTTTTCTGTAGTATCAGACTGATCAGACCATTTGAATACCTTCAATTATATCACTTCAATTTTGTCACCCCGTCACCTTCCATGTTCAAGGAAATTAAATCGTTCAGCCCTCATATTATACTAAAACATTTCCCCTGTGTCCCTTACAAGACGAGTATATCCTTCCTTAGGCTTCATGTCCAGAATTGATTGCATTGCCATTGATGGGGATTTGAAATTCTTCTAGACAGCTGCCTCTTTATACATTAGTCCTCGTAGGATAAATGGCAAAATTACATTCTCCTGTTTTTTCTCTATCTGCCCCTTAGCACTTCTTGATTTCTGTTCTTGTACACCTCCACCCCTCCATGTGAATGCAGTCCCTAGCACATCACAATTTGGAAAATACTTTGATCTCTATTTCTTACACCCAATATGGATAAATTCAGACTTTCCCGCTGTGAATTCCGGCTGCCAATCTCTGGCCAATCACCCAATGTCCCCTTACAGCCAGTCAGCACTATTTTGCTACCAAACTCAGCGAACTTACATGGATCCTACAAAAATATTGTTGTGAAGAATGCAGTGAAAAGGTGAGGCGCCAGTGCAGATCTCTGAGTGGCATGACCACTCAAACCCAGCCAACGTTTACAAAGAGCCATCATTCCGGCCCCCTGCCTCACCGCTCATAGCTAATTCTCTACCCAAGCACAGCTAACAACCTATTATGAGAAACACAGCCAACTGCCTTCTGGAAGTCGATCCAAATAACCTCCATAATCAAGTGCATGATCAGCTAACCCATTACCCCTCTACACAATGGAGACAATGTACCCTTTTCAAATTCATGCTAGCTCTCTCTGATCATTGTTGTAGGATGCTGATGCAAACCTGGGGGTGGACAATGATGCAATTGATGTGTTGAAGGCAAATGCACTGGGGAGGTTAATGGGACAAAAGTCCAACATATTCCCTGGGATGGAAAATGATTGCAGAGGTACTGGATTCGTTGATTTTGATCTTGCCAGGTTCCAGAAAGCAACCCCCGGACTTGAAGTTAGCAAGTATAACTCCGCTGCAGCTCAAGAAAGGACAAAGAGTTAACAGAGATATCAGAAGGCCAGTTAACTGGGCAGCAGTAGCAGGAGAAATGCTAGAAACAGCTTTCAAGGAGTTGGTAGCAGGGCACTTAGAAAATAATGATACGATTAACTAAATTTGGTATGGTTTTATGTAAGAGGAAAGCTGTTTCACAAATATGTTGGAATGATTTAATGATGCTTCTGACAAGCAGCTCAGGGGAAAACCAATGGATGTGGTATATTTGGATGAAAGTTACGCACGAGAGGTTTTTACACATGTTACGGTTCATTTGATTTGAGGTAAGATATTAGTATAGATCACGAGTTGGGTATTGGAGACCAAACAAATGGTAGAAATACAGATGTCATTTGGGGGGTAGGAAGTGCTCGCAGGGTGTGGAGAGCTGCAACGATCAGCGTTTGGGCCTCAGACATTTTCAGATGATTTCATTAAGAATGGTGAAGTGACTGAGAGTACAATATCCACCTTGGCTGATCATATATGGTTAGATGGGATAGCAAGCTAGAGGGAGGACATGAAGGATCTTCTAGGGTGAAATGACTGAGAAAGAATGTGGGCGATATGAGAGTGGGAAAAAGAATAGAATAGAAGAATATGTTTTAAACGGTGTGAATTTGAGTATTATTGGTATTAATAGCCAGTACATAAAGGCAGAGCAAGCAATTATATTGGATTAAATAGGATTACATCCCAAACTCCACACAGAACAAGGGCATTTGGCGTAACCAATCACAGAATTACAGAGATAAAAACAAAGAAAACTGCGGATGCTGGAAATCCAAAACAAAAACAGAATTACCTGGAAAAACTCAGCAGGTCTGGCAGCATCGGCGGAGAAGAAAAGAGTTGACGTTTCGAGTCCTCATGACCCTTCGACAGAACTTGATTTCGAGTCCAAGAAAGAGTTGAAATATAAGCTGGTTTAAGGTGTGTGGGAGGGGGGGGGGGGCGGAGAGAGAGAGAGAGACAGAGGTGCTTGTGTAGACAAACAAGCAGTGATAGAAGCAGATCATCAAAAGATGTCAGTGACAATGGTACAGAAGAACACATAGGTGTTAAAGTTAAAGTTGGTGATATTATCTAAACGAATGTGCTAATTAAGAATGGATGGTAGGGCACTCAAGGTACAGCTCTAGTGGGGGTGGGGTGAGCATAAAAGATTTTAAAATATTTAAAAATAATGGAAATAGGTGGGAAAAGAAAAATCTATAAACTTTATAGGGAAAAAAAGGGGAAAAAGGGGGAAACAGAAAGGGAGAATTACAGGACTGTTACAGAAAGAGGCCATTTGACTCATTGTGTCTGCAACCGTTCTCGGAATGAGGAATTCTCCTGCTGCTATTCCCCTCACACCTTCCTTTTTTACCCTGTGCCACTTTCCTTTTCAAATAGCAATCTTATTCTCTTTTAAATGTCTCAATTGAACCTGCCTCCACCAAATACTCAGAGAGTGCATCCCAGACCTTAGCCAATCACTGGGTGTAACAAGTTTTATCGCCTTTCGCCATTGGAACTTTTGTCAATTAATTTGATCTGTGACACCTCACTCTCGATCATTTCACAAATCGAACATTTTCTCCCTGTCTACTCCGTCCAAACCCTTCACATTTTTGAATCCCTCTATGAAATCTCTTCCCAGCCTTCCCTTCTCTAAGGAGAACAATCTCTGTGTTTCCATCGTAACAAAAGGCCCTCATCCCTGTAGCTGTTTTCCGTGAATCTTCTTCTATGCTCTATCTAATGCCGTTACATCCTCCCTAAAGTGCGCTGCCCATAGTTGGACAGAATACCCTATTTGAGGCCTAACTGGTGTCTTCTACAGCTCTCTGATCAGTAATGTGCCATTTAAAAGGCCACGTTGATTGCTGCCTATGTTGTTCTTCCTATATCAGTCTATTTAGCTTTCCTACATGCTATCTTACATTGTCGGCCCTCTGCATAAGTTATATATAAGAGAATAACATTGACAACGTCTCACACTCCTTTGGCTGAACTTGTAGTTGACACTTTCTCCCTAATTAGGATCCACTGTAGCATTTATTTTAACAAAGTTTCAAGCACAGACCGCCGTCAGGTTAAGGACCTATGTGAAAATGTAAACTTACCACAACGAAGGACGCTGCAAATCGCCAGAATACTCCTAACCTTGAAATAGGGAACTAAACTCTTGTTATCTCAGTGTTGCCCTGTGAGGATACATCATATCTTCACAGAATTTTAGCACCATTCAAGATTTCCTAATACAACGTTCTCTTGTTGCCCTCTGCTGATGGTCCAGATAACGATAATTAATTGGCAGAAATGTTGAAGGTTTTTTTTCGATCAGGCTATGAAAATGAGCATCAAAAAGCGAATGGAGATTCTTGCTGATGATGTGGTCACTTTGAAAAATGGACCACAGGAGTATCAGGTACAGGTGACGGTCGTTTATTCGAGCAATTGCAAGGAGAGCACCTTCTCAGTACAGTTTGAGACAGCACTCTGCTAAATTACAAGTGTTAAACATATTTACTCATTAATGGTCAAGTACAACAACAGTTTCCAAATTCCGATCTCGTTAACATATAGGTTTACATTAAACAGACATCTCTGCTAACAGGTACGTGCATCATATGTCCCTATTTTCACTCAGGCAGAGATCTGCCTTCCTATCTAAACTGGGACTATCCCTACTTCCCCTATCTGTTGCAGAGCAAACTTTATCTACGTGGTTGCCATCCTCTGACTCCAATCTAACTCTCAGGACCATGCTTGTGATTGCAAACCTTGATGGTATAGAAAGTTTGAGGGTGTATAATGTTCATCTGGTTTAACTGTTCAATTGTTGATTTACAGATTTGCGCTGGCCTGCCTCTAGATTCTAATTCAAGTAATTCATTCCCTTATAATAAATTCGCCCTCACAATAAATTCTCGTTTACTTTCTTCCACCTAACAGTCCCTACTTTTGAGCCTTGGCGTAGCAAGAGGTAGCCAACTACAGTGGCACTGTCTCACTGTCTGTCCCTTTACACACTGCTGCCCATTGATGCTGACCAGTCATCCAGCTTTGGGTTCTAAAGGGCACCGTAAAACTATCTGCATCATCTGGCCTTTGAATTCAGGCCTCAGGCTTACTAAATTCCTTCTCCGCCTGTTAAACCTCCCCCAGTGCCAGCTTTTTTATGACTTCTGGGTGCGATGAATCAATTATGTAAGATGTATAATCAATATCAATTGAACTATAACTAGGGAATAGGAGATAGTCCGAATCCAGGGTTTTTTCTGTACATTTGAGCCCCAATTCCATCAACATGTTGAGGAACATATTTGCACAATATCCTCTTTTAAGGCTCTAACCTGTTGCTGCAGTGTATAGTAATTTTGATATGTCTGCTGAGCCTGTCTCCAAAATGTGGTCAGGTGCTCTGGTAATAGGGGAATTTCATAGGAGAACTGGATCAAATACTTTATCAGATTATCCTTAAGGCTTTCCTTGATCTGAAGAGTAGTTGTCCCTCTCTTGTATATTTCGACCAGTTCCACTTTCCCTATCCTTCCTGGTGCCTGTGGATATAGGCACACTGAATGATTATGGATGGGGCATATCCATTTGTTCCCAAATTATATCTTCTGCTCCAGAGTGGTGATACAATATCTCCCATTCCCTGTATATGCAACATGGATCAGTTCTTTTGCAGCCCATATAGTCTCCATTGTACATTTTGCTGCTGCTTTAAATCCACACTTCCCTTCCTCCGTCTCATAACTTTGGTGTGCACAAACTACTGCACTGGCTTCAAGCCCACACCCTTCTGATCTGGTGCTAACTGTATTTCCTTCTATGTCTACTGCATATGGCAGAATATCATGATATTTAATAAGAAATCCCCCCATTTAACCCCAATACTTTGTACTCTATATAGTGTCCTGCCGGGTGTTGACATAGGTATGACAGGTATTACCAATACAATACCTATTTTCATAATACTATTCACTATATATTCAACATTCATTCTAAATATGTGTGTTAAACCTCTGAGCTGGTAACTGGTCAAGTCATGATCCTTGTTTCGTGAAAGATTAAATAAATGCTCATTAGTTACCCATAAAGGAACTATCCCTTCATTAATCTGTCTTAAATTCTCTCGGGCTTGTTCCAGTGCCCAAGATCCATACATGCTGGAAACATGATTTCTGCTCGTTTTGTCTGAAATATTTTTCCTTATTTCCATAAGTTTGTTGATAGTCCCCACATAACTTTAGAGCACGGTAACCAGGCTCTGGAGTAACCATGTCATGTCCTGGTCTGTATTTAATTGGGTGTTATGAATTCCCTGTCCCCTCTCTAGAATCTCCTGAAGCTTAAAGCTCAGGGTACGAATGTTCTGGTCAACACTTGCCAGATTCTGAATTGACCACTGATATCCCTATATTGAACATCATAGGGACATCATTTATCGGGCTACGCTTAACGCCGTCCCCTCCCAAGTCTGATCGCATCTCCCCGTTGCCCTGAGATGTTTCAGTCACCATCTGGCCCATTAGAGCCATATATAGTGCTCGAATATGGGTTGAGCATCACTGGGGCGTGGCAATTCGGGATATGTTCAAGACTACGGATAGGAGCTCGTGGTGTGCATTATCATACAAAACTTCTGCTTAACCAGTACCAAAACACTCATCAGTCTTGGATGCATAGTGCGACAAGGTGGGTCAGTCGGTGTGGTTTGAGTGGTTTCAATTATCTCTACTCGGACTCTCGAAGTAGATGTGGAAGTTGTCTGGATAGTGGTGGTCGTTATGTTCGGAACTACATTTAAGTAAAACAGAATTTGCTGTAATGGAGGATGACAGGATCACAAAGTGCAGAAGAGGCCCTTCGGCCCATAGAATCTGTACTGTCACATGAGAAACACCTGGCATAACAACCTAATCCCATTTACCTGCACTTAGCCCATAGCCTTGAATGTTATGAATGCCAAGTGCTTATCCAGTTACTTTTTAAAGGATGTGAGGCAAAAGGCCTCCACCACCCTCCCAGGCAGCGCATTCCAGACTGCCAACACCCTCAAATCCCTTCTAAATATCCTGTGCCTCACCTTGAGATTATGTCCCCTCGTGACTGACCCTTCAGCTCAGCAGAACAGCTGCTCCCTACACACCCTTTCCATACCCCTCATGATAATATAGGCCTCGATCAGGTCGCCCGTCTGTCTTCTCTGCTCCGACGAAAACAACCCAAGTCCATCCAAACTCTCATTCCAGGCAAGATCCTGGGGAATCTGCCCTGCACCCCCTCCAGTGCAATCACATCCTTCCTAAAATGTAGTGAACAGAGCTGCACACAGTACTCCAGTTATGGCCTCACCAAGGTTCTATACAACTCCAAAGTGACCTCCCTACTTCTGTAATATATGCCTTCAGTGATAAGGCAATTTGCATATATGCTTTTTTTCACTAACATGTCCCTCCGCCTTCAGATATCAATGGACAAACATGCCAATGTCCCTTTGTTCCTCAGAACTTCTTAGTATCATCCTGTTCATTGAAAACTTTCTTGTCAAATTACTCATTCCAATGTGTAGCACCTCACACATTTCAGGGTTAAATTCCAACAGCTACTTATCTGCCGATTTGGCCACCCAGTCTATTTCTTCCTGTAGCCCAAGACACTCAGCCTCACGGTTAAACAACCGGACAATCTTTTTGTCATCCACAAACTTACTAATACTACTCCCACATAGTCATCTATTTCGCTGATATAAATGACAAATACTAGGAGACTCCGCACAGATCCCTGTGGCATGGCACTGGACACTGGCTTCCAGGCACAAGAGCATGGTTCTGTCATTACACTTTGTCTCCTACTACTAAGCCAATTTTGAATCCACCTTATCAAATTACCCTGTATCCCAAGTGCATTTGCCTTTTTTACAAGCCTTGCATGTAGGACCTTGTCAAATGCATTGCTGCAATCCATATAAACTACATCAACTACGCCACCCTCATCTACACATCTTGTAACCTCCTCGAAAAAAATAATCAAATTTGTTAGCATGACCTCCCTCTGACAAAGTCATGTTGACTATCCCTGATTAAACCATGCCTCACCAGGGGGACATAGATGCTCTCGTTCAGAATTTTCTTCAATACCTTCTCTATCACTCACGTGAGACTAACTGGCCTGTATCTCCCTGGTTTATCTCCACAAATCTTCTTATATGGCGGAACCACATTAGCTCTTCTCCAGGCCTCTGGCACCTTCCCCATGGTCAGAGAGGAATTAAAATTTTGGGTCAGATCTCCTGCGATCACCTTCCTTGCCTCCCTCAACTGTGTGGGACACAAATCAACTGGACCTGGTGCTTTGTCCACTTTTGAGCCTGCCAACATCTCCAAGACATTGTCACTCCCTATATCAAATTGCTCAAGAAACTCACAATCTCTCTCCTCGAATTTGATACCCTTCATTCTCATTTTCATGGGTGAAGACAGATGTAAAGTGTTCATTCAAACCTCCAGCGATGTCCTCTGGCTCCACCCATAGATTGCCTGTTTGGTAAGTAATGGGCCCTACTCTTTCCCTGGTTATCCTCTTCCCATTGATATACTTATAGAATGTCTTGGGATGTTCCCTACTTTTACCAGTCAGAGCTTTCTCATACCCCTGCTTTGCTCTCCTAATTGCTTTCTTAAGCTCCACCCTGCACCTTCTGTACTCCACTAATAACTCCACTTTTTTACTTTCCTTGTACTTGTTAAAAGCCTCTCTTTTCCTTCTCATTGTAACCTGAATATCTCTGGTCATCCATGGTTCTCTGGGCTGGTTACAGCTTCTGTTCAGCCTAGCGGGAACACGTTGAGCCTGTAACCGCAACCCCCCCCCTCTCCATTTCCTTTCTGAACACTACCCACTGCTCCTCTTTAGGCTTCCCCACAAGTTGCTCTTCCCAGTGTACCTTGGCCAGATCCTGCCTTATTTTACTAAAATCCGCTCTCCCCCAATCCAACATATTATTTTGCAACTTGTCTATCTTTTTTTCTATAATAAGTTTAAACTGTACCATGTTGTGGTTGCTATCGCTAAAATGCTCCCCCATCACCACCTCAGGCACCTCAAGCTTCATTCCCCAGAATTAGGTCCAGCAATGCACCATCCCTTGCTGGACCCTCTATATAGTCACCCTAAATTTTCTCCTGTACACATTTCAATAAATCCACTCCATCCAAGCCCTTAACACCACGTCTATCACAATTAATGCTGGGAAAGGTGAAATCACCAAAATAATTACCCTAATGTCATTGCTTTTACACAACTCTCCAAATTGTGCACACATTTGGTCCTCAATTACCCGCTGATTATCTGGGGTCCTATAATAAACACCTAACAATGTGGCTAACTCTTTTTAAATCCTAACCTCTAGCCGCAAATATTCATTCAGTACCCATTCCAAGATATCATCTCTCCTTACTGCAGTACCTGACTCCATAAATAATAATGCAATGCCTCCTCCTCTTTTACCCCCTCCCCTGTCTCAACTGAAGATTCTATACTCCGGAATGATGCGTTGCAAATCCTGCACCTTCCTCAACTACGTCTCAGTGATGGTGACTATATCACAATTCCACTTGTTAATCCTCAAACTTAACTCATCCTTTTAACGTGTAATACTCCCGGCATGAAAATAGAAGCCATCCAGCCTTGCCTTACTCCTTTGAATTGTATTGCAGCTGTGCTCCACCAACTTGATTATTTTACTATATTATCATGTGAGCCTATTCTGCTAACATTCTATGTCAACTCCCCCGGCCAAATTATTTTAAACTCCTCCTAACGGCACTAGCAAAATCACCCACCAGGATGTTGGTCCCGCTATGGTTCAGAAGGAAAACGTCCCTCTTGTACAGGTCCCACCTTCCCATGACACGGTCCCAGTGATCCAGGAATATAAAACCCTCCCTCCAGCACCAATTCTTAAGCTAGTATTCATCTGCGCTATTCTCCTAGTTCTATGCTTGCTAGCACGTGGCACTGGGAATAATCCAGGGATTACAACCTTAGAAGTATTGTTTTTTAGTCTACGGCCTAACTCCCTGAAGTGTGGATGGAAGACCTCATCCCTCTTCCTACCTATTTCATTGGTGCTAACATGTACTATGACCTCTGCCTTATCACCCTCCCACTTCAGGATTCACTATAGCCGTTCAGTGACACCCCTGACCCGGGTACCAGGCAGGAAACACACCATTCTGGAGTCACGTTGACGGCCACAGTAGCGCTTATCTGTTCCCCTGACTACAGGATCCCCTATTACTTTTGCTTTTCCTCTGTTCTTCCTCTCCTGTACAGACTGGTTGCTTGTGTTCCAGAAGCTTGGCTCCATCTGCACTCTTTGGAGGAACCAGCTTCCTCATCATCCTCCAAAATGGAATACCGATTTGTGAGCGGGACTCCGGGGGCTCCTGAACAACCTTCCTCTTTCTCTTGGGCTGCCTGGTGGTCACTCAATCCCTTCCTTCCTCAAACCCCTTCAGCTGCGGTGTGACCACCTCTCTAAATGTGATATCCATGTTTCTCTCAGACTCGCAGATGCTCCAGTGTCCCCAGCTGGCATTCCAGCTCTGAAACCCGAGCTTCCGGGAGCTTCAGCTGGGCACACTTCCTGCACACATGCTTGTATCCGGCAATGGAAATATTCCCAGCTTCCCACATGGTGCACGAGGACCACACCACAGTTCTGCGCTCTCTTGCCATGACTTATCCCATTAAATTAAACCTTTTCAATCAATTACCCTCGGGCTCTTCTTTCCTGATTCTCGTTACTACAGAATATACAAGCTATAAACCACAAAAACCTTAAATTAGAAGAGAATAAAGTAGTAAACACTTACCCGAACTTACCCACTACTTACCATTCCTTCCTTTCCTTTGTAGCCTCTACTGCTGCAGCAGGGCAAGGCCACAATCTGAAGATTTAAGAAGTTTGATAACATAGTAAAAATGCAAAGTGCACCTCTTCCCCTCTGCACTGAGTTCACACTATGTACCAAATTGCCAATAACCAGAATCACTCTGGCTTTGTCTCACTCAGGGCGATGCCTCTCCCCTGTTCGTGTGCAAGCACGCTGTAGCGTGCTTCTAAACAGTCCCTTTCTTAAAATGATCTGAGATAAACTGAGATGACTTACTCTAGTTAACCTTCAAATAGTAACCAACACCTATTCAGGCCCGAATCACGCTTCAGGTTATTGACAGTTAACTGTCGCACAGTCAGCTGAGTCCGGATGGTAAAGTTGTACTAAACTCTGTCCGGAGACAGGTCCATGAGATGTGGTTGACATGGGGAAAGAAGCCAAAGCCAAAATGCACATATAGTGCCAGTTTTCATATCTTGAGACAAAATCAGGAGCAGCTGTTCTTTCTGGGCATAGACTCTCGGACTCAGAGAGATCCAGAGGGAGAAAGGGGAAGGTGTTGCTGGCTGAAGAAGCAGAAAAGCTACGGCTGCGATATCAGGATACTCCCAACTGCTGTTTTTTTTTTTGGTTTGGAAAGGGGAAAAGATGAGACTTGTGGATATTGAAGGAACAATGACCAGAGTGGGCGACAAATTTGGACATCAGTTCACTGTTACTCATAAGGCTGATTGCAGCGACTTTGAAAGGACACTGATGTGGGAGATGTGAGCCTCAGGTCAAGCCTGGGCATAGACTCTTGGACTCAGAGAGATCCAGAGGGAGAAAGGGGAAGGTGCTGCTGGCTGGAGAAGCAGAAAGGCTACTACTGCGATAGCAGGATACTCCCAATTGCTGTGTTCTTCATTTGGAAATGGGAAAAAATGAAAAGGTGAGACTTGTGGATATTTACGGAAAAATTAATAGCCGGAGTGGGCAACAAATTTGTATATCAGTTTACTGTTACTCATAAGACTGATTGCAGCGACTTTGAAAGGATACTGATGTGACAGGGAGATATGAGCCTCAGGTAAAGCCTGCAGGAGTGTGGGACTTAATTTCTAAGGCTACATATCAGCTGAGCGCATGGTGCCTTATGTACATAGGACATGAAGTCTGTTATGTAAGGCGAAAATATTTTCCTGTAGTTTAGTATTTTAGATTTCTATGAAGTAATGTTGACTTTCACTTGTTTGTTATGATAAAAGTCTTAAGACATGGAACCTTTCAAGTGGTCCTTTCTATCCCCTGCAGGGTGATTCTTATTTTTTTTTAAGTTATTTGTCGCTACAGGATTTCTAACAATTTTAGCAAACACAGTGACAAAAGCGGAAATATATGGAGTCTTATAATATCTTCTTAGCTACATGAATTCCCATGCTGCTTACATGTAAATTTAAGAGAGTAACCGAGAAAGGGAGAGAGTGTAACAGAGTGAGTAACTTACAGAGAACGAGGCAGAGAGAGTGAAAAAAGGCAGCTGTAGAAACAGAGGGAGACTAAGACAAGGATACATATGGCAAGACAGTGAGCACGAATCAGGTTGTCACTTAGGGCAACAAAGAGAGACCAATGCATGGTCTGAAATAGATATACTGAGGGAGTTGAAATGGCAGACAGAGTGAGAGACAGAGAGCATTATTAGCGGGAAGACAGAGGGGCCACCGAGATAGCGAAACAGTAATTGGGAGAGCAATAGAGAAATCAATGTTGAATGTGTAAGAAGAACAGAATTTTTAACTGCCCTTGTTCAGAGCTCACAGCATTGCAGTGGATTTGGAGACATATGTAGACCTGAACCGCTAAGAACAGCATTAATGGTCATCTGTCATGGATGGGATTCGAACCCAGTAACATTAGCTCTGAGTTCCTGGTCAGGTAGTCAATGATAATACCACCACTATAAGTGCAAGAGCGTCTGAAAAATAACGTTGCTGAATCAAAGTCCTGACACCCCATTCCCAACAGCAGAACATCAGCACAGTCTCAAAGGCAATTAGGGATGGCCAGCAATGATCGCCTTTCCAGGGAAGAAAAAGACCCATGAACGAATAAAAAATGCAGAGAGAATACTTACCAGAGAGAGAGAGAGAGAGATGCAAAGAGGAAGGCAGAGAGAGAGAGAGAAAGAGAAAGAGGCCAAAAGAGTTAGTGACAAAGAGCGAGAAAGTGAGAAAGAAAGCAAACAATCCAGGCAAACACATGTAAGGCAGACAGGAATCTACAGGCAGTGAGTGAGAGACAGAGGAAGGGAGCCAACGAGGGAGCAAATGACATACTCGGAGCAGCAGGCTCAGAGAAGGGACAAAGAGTCAGAGGCTAAAGGACAACGGTGGCCAAGAGACACACAGACAGTGAATCAGGGTGATGGGGATAGAGATATGGAGACCGACAAAGGGAGAGAAAGGCAGAGAATGGGCGACAGCAGAGAATGACGCAGATAGAAAAAGTGTGAGAATGAGACAGGGGACAAAAGGCATGGAGAAAACTGAAAGAGAGAGGGCAGGCAGAAAGTGAAGGGGAAGAGAAGGACTCTCTCCTGTCATTTTTTCTACTGCCCCTGTATGTGTCCTTCAGCCCCTGTACAATACAAGTAAAGTGTAAACTTGATCGAATCAGTCCTGCCTACTCATGTACAAAGGATGTGCATCACGGTGTCACCTCCTGTAGATGCACAGTATACTGGGCATAAAAGGGGATGATTCACTATATCATTGTACTGCCACTGTGTGTTTCAGTGTCAGCTCGTGAACATCCACAGGATACTAGGGGTGAAAGGTAACAATTCACTCTGTTAATGTACTGCTGGTGTGTATTTCAGTGTCAGCTCTTGTGCATGTATAGTACACAGCTGATAATAGAGAATGATTCAATCTTCTCTGTTACTGTACAATGAAGAATTCTGGGCTCTGTGCAAATATTTCACATAGAATTGCAATCTCTGTGCAATCTGACACCAGAAAAGTCAGAAAAAAATAATCAAGCATGGGAATCCAGAATGTCTCCAGGGAACAACAAAGGCAGAGAGAGGTTGGAGCAAACTAGCAGGCTGAAGAGACAACGATCCACAAGCATACAAGAATCCACAGACAGGGGCAGAGAGGAAAAGAGAAAGAAACTATGAGATAAACCGAGGGAGACATGCACAGGAGTACAGCGAGTGACGAATAGGGACAGAGGGAAAACAATGGAGGTCGACTGGGTTGTATAGAAGCATGCTGAGACAAATCATTTTTGCGGGGAAATTGGACCTAAATGCGCACCTGGAAAATTCTAAGCAATCGTATGTTGTACTTGAACTTTATTTTCAACGAGCACAGAGGCATTTATTGTATTCCTGCCTTATCTACGTGGGCCATTATTCCAGTCCTACTGAACAATGCCTCAAGTATATGATGCATTTACCAGACCCTACATTTAGGTGCCGCCTGCCATGCCAGAAAAATCAATAACAGGAAGGGATCAAGAAGTTCATTGCTACATCCAAGGAGTGTTACGTGAGGAAAGGCTGCAAAACCCGGTCTCGTATTGCCTTGAAGTGAGAGGTGATTCAAGTAAAGTGCTAAAATGGTCGAGGGGAGGCATGGAGGAAATATTCCTTCCAGTTGGGCTACTCAGAACACGGGCCAACTTGCAATTAGCTTTTAACAATAGGGGAGTTGATAATGTGGTGGTGTTGTTAGTAGATGGAAAAAAAAGAACAACGGCTCTGGGTAATTCCCTTGTTCTGAATCCCACCACGGCAGGTGGTGGAATTTGAATTCAATGGAAGTCTGCAAATAGCAGTTGAATGATGACCATGGCACCGGTGTCTATTTTTGTTGTCTAAAAACCCATCTGGCTCATTAATGGAAGGAAATCTGTTGCCTTTACCTGGTCTGCCCTACATGTGGCTGCAGGCCCACAGCAATGTGGTTGACTCTTAACTGCCCTGTGAACAAAGGCAATTACGGGTGGGTAATGAACGCTGGCCTAGCCCATGAATGAATGAAAACAGGAAGCACTCCTTCACACAAAGTGTAGTGGAAATCTGGAATTCTCTCCACACTGATAATTGTTATGGATGCTGGTTTATGTTGAGGTCCTGGGAATATAGAGGTGACCGAGTGAAGGGATCACACGAGGATTCAAATGCTAAATTATGAGATTAGGTTGCACAGGCACAGCTTGTATTCCCTCGAGGAGAAGGTCAAAGGGTAAAGTGATTGACATACAAATGTAAAACACTGCAGTTACTGAAAATCAGAAATCAAAACAGAAAATGCTGGAAATACGAAGCATGTCCGACCTCATCTGCGGAGATGAGAACACAGCAAATTGTTCAATTCAGTAGCATTTCATTAGAACCTGATGAAATGTCTGTGTCCGACTGGCTTTCTTTACAGACATTGCCGTGGACCTGCTGAGTGTTTCTTTTGTATATAAGCTGACTGAGTTGCTTTAGAATGTTGAAGGAATTGACAGGGTACAAAGAGAGAAATAATTTGCTCTGGTTGAGCGGGCGAGGGAGCGGATGTGGTCCAGAACAAAAGGGGTATTCCCTTCCAGTTACAGCCAGGAAATTCAAGTTTGATGCCAGGAAGCACTTCATCACACGAAATGAGCGATTTTGAAACCTTTCTTAGAATGGGTCCACACACCACTGCCCTATCTCTCTCTCTCTCACTCTATCTCACACTCTCTCTAACACACTCTCTCTATTTCTCTCTCTCTCTCTCTTTCTCTAACCTTCTCTCTCTCTCTGTCTCTTTCGTTGAAGCATGTTCTGTCACTCCACACCATTATTTCTGTTCTTTTCCTAGCTATGCTTTCTGTCCTTGGGCCTTTTTCTTCCTTTCCCAGCCTCCATTCCTGTCTTTACCTCACGTCACTTACTCTGTCTAGCCTTCCCTGCAATTTTCATATGTTGAATTTCTTTCTTCTCCCAATCCAAGAACCAGCACATTTCCCTCAGACAATAGAATTGACTCCCTCCCACATGCTTCACTTCACAAATATGTTCACTCCAACCAACGCTACACTGCACCTGAGTTGTCAAGTGCTGTTCCCCTGACTCATTACTGGCATCTCAACCTCTCATCATACACATTAACTACTTGCATGGTGCAACTGGGAGTTTTATATCCAATTAAAATTGACACAAAAGCTGAAGGAGAGTATGTTGTGGGACTGGGCTATTGCAAAGGGACACAGACACATTGGGTGAAGCGTAGCCTCCGATCTGACGAGCTCTTCTTGCCAACTATTGGGTCATTGATTCTCATTCGACGCCTCTCACCTGGAAACTCAACTCACTGTGTCTCCACTGAAATAACCCTCGAATAACATTGAACCAAATTTGAAGATTAATGGAATGTGAAGCGACTGCTAAGTTATAGCAACTATGTGCCAATCATTTCATTTTAATAAGCTAGTAACAAGCATGACACATTAGCAAGAATCTCATGCCAGTGCTGTGGAGTAGGAACATGTGCTGACAATGCATCAAATGATGATCATACAATGTACATCGGAGAGGTTGTAAATTGATGTAATTCCAAAAGTGAGCATCAGTAAAGTTAAAATACGGGGATACTGGTGGGAATGTAAGACAATGCCAGAGAGTGAGCATGAAAGAGAACTGGAAAGAAAGAGAGCGATAGAGGAAGTAAGCAAAAGTGAGAAGAAGGGAATAAAAGCAAGAGAGAAGGAAAGCAAGAAATGAAACCGCCAACGGAGCCCAGGTAAAAGCGATAATGACAGAGAAAGTGTAAGACAGTAGGAGCAGGAGAGAGCAGGGGAGAAAGCGAGAGAGATGGAGGACAGACAGAATGATAGTAAGAGAAAGAAGGAGTGAAAGAGGGAGAAAAAGAGAGGGAGGGAAAGAGGGAGGAGTGATAAAAATGGAGAGGGGAAGGCTGAAATTAAATGAGAAAAAAACCGAGGGAAGAGAGAAAGAGAGGTGGCTGAGGGAATGAGAAAGCAAAAACTATATTAATGAGAGATGACATTTAAGTGGGGCAGGCTACAGAGAGCAAAAGGATGGGACTGTCATGACGAAGAGAGGGGAGTGATGAGAAGAAAAAAAAAATTTTTTGAAGAACTGCCCTTTAAATGTAAAACGAAATAGCTTGCATTTATGTGGCGATTTTAACAAATTCAAACGGACCTGGGATCATCCAAGGAACGTAGGCCAGGTAAAATTGGCACTCAGCCACAGCAAATCATATAACAGGTGACCAAGCTTTTATTAGAAATTGCAGAAGCATATCAGAGGAGGAGAGCTGGAGTGAACATTGACCGATTATATCTAAGCCATTGTTGCAGAAAACACACAAAAGTGTTCTCAAGGTAAACTCTATTTCAGAGCACAACATACCTCCAACCAATTTGAGCCTAATGACATGAGACAAATACGAATATACGAACAAAGGAAATCAGAGCAGAAGTGGGCCATTCCGCCCCTCAAAACCTGCTCCGTTATTCAATAGGGCTGTGGCTGATCTGCTTGTGTTTCGAGTTCTGCATCCCCATCTACCCTCGATAACCATAGAACCATCGAACCAGAGAAAATTTGTGGCACAGAAATAGGTCTTTCAGCCCATCATGTCCGAGCCGGCCAAAAAAGAGAGAAGAGAAACTAGCTGCTTATTTTAATTTCACTCTCCAGTACTTGGTCCGTAGCCTTGCAAATGACAGCTCTTCAGCTGCAGACCCAGGTTCCTTTTTAAATGAGTTGAGTGTTTCAACCTCAACCACCAACTTAGGCAATGAATTCCAGACATCCACCAACCTCTGGGTGAAAACCTTTTTCCTCATGTCCACTCTAATCCTTTTAACAATTATCTTTAACCTAAGCCCCCTTCTAATTGACCCCTCAGCAAGGGGAAACAAGTCATTCCTGTCTGCCCTATCTAGGCCCCTCATAATTTTGTACACCTCAATTAGGTCATCACTTAGCCTCCTCGGTTTGAAGGAAAACAACCTCAGCCTCTCCAATCTCTCCTCATAGCTGCAATCTTCAAGCCCTGGCGACATTCTTGTAAATCTCCTCTGCACTCTTTCCAGAGCAATTATGTCCTTCCTTTAATGTGGCGACCAGAGCTGTACAAAATTCCAGCTGTGGCCGAATCAATATTTTATACAGTTCCATTATTACACCAAAGTTTTCACATTCACTACCGCACTCAATAAAGGAAAGCATTCCAAATGCTTTCCTAACCACCTTCTCCACCTGTCCAGCCTCCTGTTTACTCCCCCACCAACTGCCCCCCGCCCCCCCAAAACATTATCTCACACTTTTCAGGATTGAATTCTATTTGCCACTTTTCTGCACATTCAACTAAACCATTTATATCGTTCTGAAATCATCAGCTATCTTATTCACCATCAACTATAGGGCAATTTTTGTGTCATCAGCAAATTTCCCATTCATGCATCATTTCAGTCTAAAACATTAATATATACAACCAAAAACAAGTGCCCCAACACAGCCCCGTGGAACACTACTAGAAACCTTTTACCTCTAGCAAAAACATCAATCGCTCATTACCCTTTGTTTCTGGTCATTGTGCCAATTTTGGATCCATCCCGTCACATTCCCCTGTATCCGATGAGAACTCACTTGAGACTGACCAGTCTGCCATGTAGGACCTTGTCAAATGCCTAAATGAAATCCAGGTAGGTAACATCCACTGCACTGCTCTTATCAATCATTCAAAAAATTCCAAGTTAGTAAAACACGATCTTCCCCTCACAAAACCATGCTGACTATGCCTGATAAATCCATGCCTTTCTGCACCTCCAATAATTTGCCCACCACCGAAGTCAGACTGACCGGCCTATGATTTTTTGGCCTATCCCTCACACCCTTATTAAAATATGATACATTAACAGGAGTGATCCTTATCTCCCTCTAGCCTGATCTTCTGTTGAATATGGACATGGATGATCTTTGGCTTCATCACCACTTTCCCATCTGCTCCCCCTGTTTCCTTGAGGGACAAAAAATCTGCCCCTCTCAACCTTGAATATATTCAGGCTTCCTTTTTGATTGCCCCAATGAATTGCGAACGGTTTTGTCTTCCTTGTTTGAGTACACCAATATCTCTCTCAAAACAGCAACCAAGAAATACGGAAGAATTGTTATCACATGAGGGCCTTTCACTAGAATTGCTTCACTGCCGCTTTTTAACTTCATTACTGTTCCATTTCAGGTGGATGTCCACACAATTATCACATAGCAAACCTCTGATAATACACAAAGGTGTTGTTTGAGGCTTTATTTTGTTTAATACAATTTCTTGAGGTGGGGGTCGGGGAGGTGAAAACAACAAATTACTTGAAGGATTGACATAATTTTTTGACAGGATCCAGGGTAGCTCACCGAGATCAAACACAGCTTTCATGGTTGATTCAAGTAGTTGCATCTCTGATTGCACAGAACACATCCTCAGTATGGTTTTGCAAGATAAAACAGATTGTCATCTAAGGCCCTGGTGTGTATGGGTGATAAACTCCACAATCTTCTGGATTGGAGATGGAAAATGTTATTCATTAATCAAGGGGGTTTTACAGTCTTCACCCCATGGAATTGGAAATGTGTCATTTCAATGAAGAACGAAGCGAGAGTCAAGTGGAAAATGTTCCCCGTGACTCCACTCCAGAGGAACATCAGAGATCTGGTATAAGGCTCGCCTAACCTGAATATCTGAAATGCTTTAGTCAGAGCACAGAAACATATCAGTACATGCTATGTTTTACTTAGCATATAGTTGTCAAAGCACCACGTTATAAGGTGGTGTTTGTAACTCTCTTTAAATGTAAGCTGAACAGAATGTCCTATAATGGTGGCCCGTAAAATACTACTGACATCTGCCTGGAGACAAACCAATCTTATTTGTTTTTTCTTCTGGGGCAAGAGACAAAAGATGCATTTTACAGAAAATGATATGTCAGTTTTCATACCTGGACACAAATGAGGGGCAAATGGGCTTCCTGGGCACAAGATGTCAAATTCGGGTGATCAGAATTGATTCCAAGAGTAAACTAGCAAGAAATATAAAGCTAAACAGCAAAAGCGTTTATGGCTATATAAAAAGTAAGTGAGTGGCTAAAGTGAGCGTGGGACTCTTCGAAGATGCGACTGGAAAATTGATAATGGGGAAGAGCAAAATGGCAGATAATGCAAACCAATATTTTGCATCGGTCTTCACGGTGGAGGACACTACAAACAGCCCAAAATATATCAAACAAGCAAGGAGATAATGGGAGGAAAGATCTTTTAACAGTCACCACCACGAGGGGAAAAGTATTTGACAATCTAATGGGACCAAAGGCAGACAAGTCGCCAGAGCTTGATGATATGCATCCAAGGGTTTTAAACAGAGTGGCTGCAGAAATATTGGAAGCATTGGTCAAAACATTCCAGAATTTATAGGATTCCGGAAGGGGCCCAGCGGATTGGCAAGCCACTAATTTGTTGCCTCTTTTCAAGGGAGGGAGGCAAAAAGCAAGAAACTATTACCCAGTCAGCCTCACATCTGCCGTTGGGAAAATCTAGAGTCCTTTATTAAGGAAGAAATAGCAGGATATTTAGAAATGCTTAACGCAAACAAATTGAGTCAACATGGTTTTGCCAAAATGAAATCAGGTCTGATAAATTTGCTGGAGTTCATTAAGTATATAACAAGTAGAGTTGATAAAGGGAAACTGATAGAAGTCGTGTATATGGGTTTCCAGAAGGTATTCCATAATGTCCCACATTAAAGGTAACTGCAAAAGAAAAGAGTTCACGGTATTGGGGATAATGTATTAACACGGATTAAGGATTTGTTGATGAACAGAAGGAAGAGAGTCAGGAATGATGGGCCTTTTTCAGGTTGGGAATACATAACTAGTGGAGTGCCAGAACGATCAGCCCTAGGGCATCAAATATTTACTATCTATAATATTGACTTGGAGATGGAGCCAGAGTGTAATATATCCAAATTAGCTGACGATGTAAAAATAGGTGGGAGTGCATGTTGTGATGAGGACAAACGTAATCTGCAAGGAGTTATACATAGGTTGAATGAGTGGGGAAAACTTGGCAGATGGAGTTTAATTTAGGAAAGTGTGAGGCTATGCACTTTGGGGGGAAATATCAAAAGGCAGATGAATATTTTAATGGATAGAATCCAAAAAAGTGCAGTAGAGAGGAAACTGGTTGTTCTTATGCATCAGGCACAAAGAGCTAGCATGCAAGTGGAGTGAGAAATTAAAAAGGCAAATGGAATTTTGGTCTGTGTCGCTAGGGGATACACCTGGAGTAGTATGTACAGTTTTATTCCCCGTAGTTATGAAAGCATTGGAGGCAGTTAAAAAATGAATCCTTAGGCTGATTCACCGGATGAAGGGGTTGACTTATTCAGAACAGTTAAACACGTTACACCTTTATTCATTAGAGTTTAGAAGAATGAGCATTAGGTGGTCTTATTGAAACGAATAAGATTTTGAGGGGGCTTGAAAGGCTGGATGTTGAAAAGATGTTTCCATTAGTGAGGAAATCTCGAACTATGGGACAAAATTACAGAATAAGAGGACACTTATTGACAACTGAGATGTGAAGGAATTTCTTCTCTCAGAGGGTAGGGAATGTCTGGAATACCCCATCTCAGACAGTTATGGAGGTTAGGTCACTGAAAGTATTCGAAGAGGAGGTAGATGGATATTTGAAATTTCGGGGAGTTGAGGGATATGAAGAGCTGACACAAAAGAGCAGTTGAGGCCTCGGGCAGACCAGCCATGATCTAATTGAATAGTCGGGCAGGATTGAGCGACCGAATCGCTTACTCCAGCTCCTATTTCTTAAGTTCTTATATTCTGGAACAGGATGGACGTATGGGGAATGTTGCTGGGTGAAGAGGCAGAAAAGCTACTGTGGAGAGGGCAGGGTGCTTGTAAGTCTGCTTTCTGTTCGGAAAGGAGAAGGGCAAAGAGTTGGGACTTGTGGGTATTTAAGGGTCAGGGAATCATCAGTTGGCCTCGGATCTGGAAGTCAGTTCAGGGATATTCAGCAGACTAAGTGAAGCGTCCCCTAAAGGGCACTGACGGGCTCACACTGCTGTCACAGGGAGAAGGACACGTCCTAAGAAGCTGGCCAAAATCTGAGACTTAATCTGCAAGGCTATATACCTGCTGAGGGCGTAGCATCATTGTGCTAATTCGTTATAAATTGTTTTCGGTTGAGTTACCTAGTTAATGATGCTTTTCTGTAGCTTAGTGGATTAGTTGCTTATTAAGGAACTTTTAGTAATTGTTAATTTTTGCTTGTTTGTTACAATAAAGTTTTTCACCATGCAACATTGTCGTGCAATGCATTTTGTCGGTTTCTGGGCAATTCATAGCCCTTGTTAAAAGTTGTTAGTCTGTACAGAGATAATAATAATCATAAGTAAATCTTGAAGGGAATGCAAACATGTAGCGTCTTTTACCATATTGTTAGCTACAGGAACTCCCAGGCTGGTTGCATTGAAATTCATGAGATTAACCGAGGGAAGGGGAGAGAGTAATGGAGTGAGTGACTCACGGAGAATAAGGCCCGGAGAGAGACAAAGAGGCAGATATAGAAACAGAGACAGATAGGGAAAAATAGTATGCTTGAGTGAGAGGCAACGGGAGTAGGTGTTTGTCAGAGCAAGAGAGAGAGAAAACAACACCCAGACTAAAGTAGAGGCGATAGAGTCTCCAGTGGAATGCTGCTATGGGTTGCATTAGAATGGTTAACGTTTGGTGAGTGCGGGAGTTTGGAGAAATGGGAAGGAGTTGAAACTGTTTATACATTTCTTGAACCTTCAGTTGCTGGATCTCACTTTGATACAGGGGAAGAAGCTGATTGGAAATCAAGAGTTGAAAATTTGCTGGAGGGTGGTGATTTTTGAAAACACCCAAGAGTCATTTCAAAGGGGAAAAGTAATTTCATGGGGCAGGACCAGGAGCCAGTGCGAGAGGAGTGGTGAATTTGCTGAGGAGGATGTTATGAGTGCTTCCACTGTCCAATCGTTAAACTAAAAATTGGCCTTTATTTTAGATTAATTACTTGTTAAGATATAAGTAATTCCTAGTATACAGAAGAAAAGTAAAGGGAATAACTTAAGGGTAAGTCATGGAAGAGCAGGCAGCTTGGGCACTTGGAATGCTCTTTCTGTGTGATGTGAGAAGTCAAGGACACTTCCAGGGCCATCACGTGTGCAGGAAGTGTCCCCAACTGCGTCTACTTGAAATCTGCATTTCGGATCTGGAGCAGCAGCTGGAGTCACTGTGGAGCATCCGCAATGCTGAGATCTTCATGGATAGCACTTGCAGTGAGGTGATCACACCGTAGGTAAAGATTGTACATGCAGAAAAGTAATGGGTGACCCCCAGGCAGAGTTAAAGCAAAAGGCAAATGGTGCAAGAGTCCTCTGGTCTCACCTCCCTGTCTAACATATATTCAGCTTTGGATACTGATGGGGCAGATAGGTTCTCAGGGAAATGCTACAACGGTCAAGCCCGTGGCAGCACGAGTGGCTCAGCTGCACTTGTTGTGGGGGGGGGGGTGCGAAAGTGGGAAGAACAAATGTAGGAGAACAATCATGATATGGGATTCCATCGTAAAGAGTGCAGATAGACATTTATGGGGCCCCATATGTGACACCAGTATACGATGTTGCCTCCCTGGTGCCAGGGCCAAAGATGTCACTGAGTAGCTGTTGGATATCCTGAAAGGGGAGGGTGATGTTGTGGTTCATATCGATACGAAGACATGGGTGTAAAGTGGTTGAGGTTCTGCAAACAGAATATAGGGAGCTAGAAGATGAATTAAAATGCCTGACCTCAAAGCCAATCACCTCAGGTTCAGTCCCAGTTTCACTTGCTAGACAGATCACCAACAGGAGAATGGACAAGATCAATGCGTGGGTGGTTTGATGGTATCTGAGGGAAGGATTGAATTCCTGAGGCATTGGGACCGAGTCTGGGAAGGTTGGACCTTTACAGGCTGGACGGTTTGCACCCCAGCATGACTAGGGCCAATATGCTCACAGGGGCAATCACAGTATTACTGTCAGGGGGTGTATAAACTTGAGTGGCAGGGGGACCGAAACCTGAGCAGGAAAATACAAGAGAGGGAGCAAAGGATAGGAATGACAGTAGAAACGTAAAAGGTAAAAGTGGAAGGATGAAGGAACAAGAGCTAGCAGCAAATGGGGCCATAGTGCAAAAAATGTGTAAAATGTTAATAATACAATTCTGAATGCATTGTATCTGGATGTACGGAGCATTCGCAATCAAGTAGATGACTCAAAAATGCACATAGATGTAAATGGGTATGATCTGATTGTGATTATGGAACAAGGCTGCAGGGTGATCAAGGCTCGGGACTGAATATCCAGCAGTATTCAATATATAAGAAGGACTGGCACAAAGGGGAATGAGGTGTGGTAACGTCGTTTGTAATGCAAGAAATAGTGAGGACGAAATTTGTCTCAAAAAATGAAGATGTAGAATCAGTTAGGGTGGAGCGGAGAAGCAACAAGAGAAGGAAAATATTAGTCTGAACTGTCTATACGCCTCCAAACAGTAGTGTTAAGTTAGAGGGCAGCATTAAACAAGAAATTAGGGGTGCATGTAAGAAGGTGCTACAGAGATCATGAGTGACTATAATCTGTAGATAGACCAGGCAAGCCAAATTAGCAAAAATGCTATGGCAGATGCATTCCTGGAGTGTATACGAGGATTTTTGTAGAACAGTAAGCTGAGGAACCACTTGGGAAATCGTTATCCTAGATTTGGCATTGCGCAATGAGAAGGGATTTATTAATAATCCTGTTTTACGGTGTCCTTTAGGCAACAGTGACCATAACAGGATAGAATTGTTCATTAGGGTGGAAAGTGAAGTAGTCTAATCCGAAACTATGGTCCGAATTCCAAATGCACAAAGTGACCAGGGGTGAGTTGGCAACAATAGATTGGCAAACGTCATTAAAAAGCATGAGAGTAGGTAGTCAATGGCTAATATTTAAGGAACGAATGCATCCATGACAACGTTATATATGTCTTTCTGGTGAAAAGCAGCCCACCGTGGCTAACAAGAAAAATTAAGGATAGCATTCGGTCCAAAGAGGAGTCATAAAAATTTGGTGCAAAAGGTAGCGAGCCTAGAAATTGACAACAGCTTGGAATTCAGCAAAGGAGGACCAAGAGACCGGTCAAGTGGGAAAAAATAAAGCATGAGAGAAAACTTTCAAGGGACATAAAAGATGATTGCAAAAGCTTCTATAAGTATCTAAAAAGACAAAGATTGATAAAACAAATGTAGATCCCTTACAGTCTGAAATGGGAGAACTTATAATAGAGAACAAGTAAATGGCAGAGCAATTCAACAATTACTTTATCTCTGTCTTCACAAAGGAAGACACAGATAACTTCCCAGAAAAACTAGGGAATCGAGGGTCTAGTGAGAAGAAGAAATAAAAGGAAATTAATATTAACAAAAATAACTGCACTGGGGAAGTTAGTGGGACTGAAAGCCGATAAATACGCAGGCCCTGATAATCTACAACCCAGGGTATTAACATCAGCAACAAAAACAGAATTACCTAGAAAAACTCAGCAGGTCTGGCAGCATCAGCGGAGAAGAAAAGAGTAGACGTTTTGAGTCCTCATGACCATTCAACAGAACTGAGTGAATCTAAGGAGAGGGGTGAAATATAAACTGGTTTAAAGTGGGGGGTGGTGGTTGGGTGGGGGAGAGAAGTGGGGTTGGTGGTGTGGTTGTAGGAACAAGCAAGCAGTGATAGGAGCAGATAATCAAAAGATTTCGCAGACAAAAGAACAATTTTGCCCGAACAATCCCCATCCACCACTACTCTCCTCGGTCTGGCTGAACTTGTTCTCATACTGAACAATTTCTCCTTCAACTCCTCTCACTTCCTCCAAATCAAAGGTGTGGCTATGGGTACCCACATGGGCCCCAGCTATGTCTGTCTCTTTATGGGGTATGTGGAACATTCCTTGTTCCAGTCCTACTCCGACACCCTTCCACAACTCTTTCTCTGGTACATCAATGATTAATTCGGTGCTGCTACATTCTGTCATTGGGACTTGGAAAAATGTATACATTTTGCTTCCAATCTCCACCCCTCCATCATTTTCACATGGTCCATCTCTGACACTTCCCTTCACTTCCTTGACCTCTCTGTCCCAATCTCTGGTGATACTGTCCACCAATATCCTTTACAAGCCTACCGACTCCCACAGATACCTCGACTACAGCTCCTCACACCCCGCTTCCTGTAAGGACTCCATCCCATTCTCTCAGTTCCTTTGCCTCCGTTGCAGCTGCTCTGATGATGCTACATTCAAAAACAGTTCCGCTGACATGTACTCCTTCTTCCTTAAGCGAGGTTTTCCACCCATGGTCGTTGACAAGGCCCTCAACTGTGTCCGGCCCATCTCCTGTGCAAGCGACCTCATGCCTTCTTCTCCCTCCCAGAAACATGATAGGGTCCCCCTGGTCCTCACTTATCACCCCACCAGTCTCGCATTCAAAGGATCATCCTGCGCCATTTCCGCCAACTCCAGCATGATGCCACCACCAAACACATCTTCCCTTCACCCCCCCCCCCACACCCCCGGCAGCATTCAACACGGATCATTCCCTCCGAGACACCCTGGTCCACTCCTCCATCCACCCTTGCTCCCCAACCCCCACCTATAGAACCGCCCTATGCCCACATAAAAGATACAATACCAGCCCCTTCACTTCCTCTCTCCTCACCGTCCAAGGGCCCAAACACTCCGTTCAAGTGAAGCAGCATTCCACTTGCATTTCCCCCAACTTAGTCTACTGCATTCATTGCTCCCAATGCGGTCTCCTCTACATTGGAGAGACCAAACGTAAACTGGGCGACTACTTGGAAGAACACCAGCGGTCTGTCAGCAAGAATGACCCAAACCTCCCTGTCGCTTGCCATTTTAACACTCCAACCTGCTCTCTTGCCCACATGTCTGTCCTTGGCTTACTGCATTGTTCCACTGAAGCCCAATGCAAACTGGAGGAACAGCACCTCATCTTCCGGCTAGACACTTTACAGCCTTCCAGACTGAATATTGAATTCAACAACTTTAGATCTTGCACTCCCTCCTCCATCCCCACCCCCTTTCCGTTTCTTCCCCCTTCCTTTTGTTTTTTCCAATAATTTATATAGATTTTTCTTTTCCCACATATTTCCATTATTTTTCTATCTTTTATGCCCTGCTAGCCTTTCCACCCCACCCCCACTCGAGCTGTACCTTGAGTGCCCTACCATCCATTCTTAATCAGCTCATTCGTTTAGATAATATCACCACCTTCAATGCCTGTGTTCTTTTGTTCTTTTGTCTGTGACATCTTTTGATTATCTGCTCCTATCACTGCTTGCTTATCCCTACAACCACACCACTCACCCCACTTCTCTCCCCCCACCCAAACCCCCCCCCCCCCCCCCCCCGCCCCAACACACCTTAAACCAGTTTATATTTCACCCCTCTCCTTAGATTCACTCAGTTCTGTTGAAGGGTCATGAGGACTCGAAACGTCAAGTCTTTTATTCTCCGCCGATGCTGCCAGACCTGCTGAGTTTTTCCAGGTAATTCTGTTTTTGTTTTGGATTTCCAGCATTCACAGTTTTTTTTTTGTTTTTATTAACATCAGTGGTCGGGAAAATGATACAGCCTATTATAAATGAAGTGATAACATGACACTTAGGAAATATCAACAGGATTAGACAACATGCAAACCAAATTCGCCTTAATACTGTGGCAAATGAATTCCTGGAGTGTTTACCAGATGTTTTGTTCGACCACTATGCTGAGGAACCAACTAGGGAACAGGCTACCCTAGCTTTGGTTTTGTTTCTATTCGAAGGGTTTAATTAATGATCTTGTTGCGTGGGAGTCTTTAGGGAACAGTGAGCATAACATGATAGAATTCTTCCTTAGGTTGGAAAGTGAAGTATTCCAATGTGAAACTAGAGCCATAAATCTTAGCAAAGAGAACCAAAATGTATGAGGCGTGAGTTGGCTAAGATAACTTAGGGAACTTCATTAAAAGGCATGATGGTGGATAGGAAATGGCTAATGCTTAAGGAATGAATGCATGTACTGTAACAGTTAAACATTCATTTCAGGTGCAAAAACACAAGAGAAAAAGTGGCCCAACCATGGCGAACAAAATAAATCAAGGATAGAATTAGATCCAAAGATGAGTCACGTAAAGTTTGCTCGAAGAAGTAGCAAACCTGAGGATTGTGAACAATTTAGAATTTGGCAAAAGAGGACACAGAGATTGATTAAGAGGGAAAACGGATGTATGGGATAAAATTTCAAGGAACATAAAGCAGGCTATGAAAGCTTTTATAAGTAGGTAAAATGAAACAGATTAGTGAAGACAAATGTACACACCTTACAGTGCAAACTGGAGAATTTATAATACAGGACAAGGAAATAGCAGAGTGATTAAACAAATAAGATAAACAGCTAAATATTCTGGATGCTGAAAACCTGAAATCAAAACAGAAGATGCTGGAAAAACTCAGTGGTGAGAGCAACAGAGCTAGCATTTCGAGTCCGCATGACTCTTCCTCTGAGCTAAAAAGGAGTAAAGATGTGATGGATTTTATAATGTCGAAGAGGTGGCGGAGCACTTGGAGCAAATTAGAAGGTCAGGGATGGGGGGAGCTAAGGAGAAATTTTGGAAAAGATGTCAGGGAAACAGGAAAAAAGGGGTGTTAATGGTTGTGTTAAAACTAAAGGATGTGTTGATAGTGTCACAAGGTGAGATAGCAGAATGTGTTAATAACAGGACAAGAAGTGGCACTCTGCCAAAACACAACAAAAAAGCAAGTGACAGCTGGCAATTTAGTCTGTCTTCACGAAAGGAGACACTAATAACTTTCCAGTAATTCTAGGGAACCAAGGGCCCAGTGGGAAAGAGTAATGGAAGGAAATTAGGATCTCTAAGAGAGTTGTGTTGGAGACATTAATGGGACTGAACGCCCTGAAATCTCCAAGGCCTGATAATCTACATGTCAGTGTCCTAAAGGAATTGGCAATGGAAAGAGTGGATGCGTGGTTTGTCATCTTCCAAAATTCCGTAGCTTATGGAACAGTCCCACCATATTGGAGGGTTCCAAATGTAACTCCACTACTTGCCAAAGGAGGGAGGGAAAACATAGGGAATCACAGACCAGTTAGTCGAAAATCAGCAGCAGTGAAATTGGTTAAGTCTGTTATAAAGGATGTGATAACAGGAAACGTAGAAAATATCAACGAAATTAGTGAAAGTCAATGTGAGATTGTGAAAGGAAATTATATTTGTCAAAACTTAGGGAGATTTTTGAGGTTGTAACCAATAAAATAAATAAAGGGGAACGTGTGGATGTGGTGCATTGGGATTTTCAGAAAGCTTTTGATAAAGTCTCGCATATAAGAGGTTAGTGAGCAAAACTAGAGAACATGGGATTGGGGGTGATATATTGGCTTGGACTGATAATTGCTTAGCGGACAGGAAACGGAGATGAATAAATGGGTCATTTTCAGAGTGGCAGTTAGACAGTAGTGGGGTACCGCAGGGATCAATACTTGGGCCCCAGCTATTCATAATATATAGCAATGATTTGGGTGGGTAGACAACATCCGTCCCCCCAAAAAAACTGTAATTTTTCCAAGATTGCTGACGACACAAAACTGGGTGGGAATAGAGTGCTGAGCAGGATAAATGAGGCCTGAAGGTGATTTTGCCCAGTTTAGTGAGTGGGAAAATCCCTGGCAAATGCAGTATAACGTGGATCAATGTGAGGTTATCCACTCCAGTAGGAATCGTACTTGAATGGCTATAGATGGGGAAATGTTGAGGTATAAAGGGATGTCCTTATATATCGATCACTAAAAGCAAGCATGCAGCTTTAGCAAGCAGTAAGGTAGGAAAGGGGTATGTTGGCCCTTATTGCATTAGAATTTGAGTATAGGAGCAAGGATGCCTTACTGTAGCTGTGTCGGGCCTTGGTGAGAGCACACCTGGAGCATTGTGTGCAGCTTTGGTCTCCTTACCTAAGAAAGGTTATATTAGCCATAGAGGGAGTTCAGCGAAAGTTCACCAGACTGATTTCAGAGATGACAGGATTATTGCATGAGAAGAGATTGGGTCGACTAGGACAGTGATCACTGGAGTTTAGAAGAATGAGAGGGGACCTCGCTGAAACATGCAAAATTCTGACAGATGGACAAACTGGATACAGGGTCGATGACCTGGTTGGCAGTCTAGAACAAGGTATCACTGTGTGAAGATAAGGGGTAGGCTATTTAGGACTGAGATGAGGACAAACGTCTTTCCTCACAGGGTGGAAAAACCTGTGGAATTCTCTATCACAGATGGCTATGGAGGACAATTCACTGAATATATTTAACATGCAAGTAGATAGATTTCTGGACAATAAAGCTGTCGAGGGGTACCGGTAGAGAGTGGGAGTATGGAGTCGAAATTGAGGATCAGCCATGGTCATACTGAATGGCAGAGAATGGTCGAGTGACAGAATGGCCTATTTCTGCTCTATTTTCCATGTTTCTCTGTTTTCAATGACAGAGAAAAAAACTTGCAGACACAGAGAGCGACAGAGAATGTGAATGGTGGGGAAAGAGAGAGAGACCAAGACAGGGAGAGAGAAAAATATAAAATCACAGCATGATATAGAGAGAACGTGATAGAGAAATAATACAAAGAGAATTAGAGAGAGACAGAAACAGCGACGTGCAGAAATAAAGAGAGACAGAAAGAATGAGGCAGTGTCAGATAAAGAATCCCATCTAATTTCTGGAGCTGCCTCACTAACAGTAGGTCACCGCGAATTTCTCTTGGGCATTTGGGGGTGGGCAAGGAACGTTGATCTTGCCAAAATGGAAAAATCCCATAAAAGAACAAAATACAACCGGGAGAGGGAAAAAGAGAGAGACATCAGCAGGATTTGACTCCAAGAAAGTTAAAGGGGAGGAGAAGGATGAAGGAGTGAAAGGCAGGATAAAGAGCGAGGAAAATGTGAGGAGGCAGAAAGATGAAAAGGCAAAGTGAAAAAGAAAAATGAGAGAGAAAAATTAAATGGGGCGGGGTTGGAGGGACGGTGAGGAGGAAAGTGGAAATGCCAGGGAGAGGAAGAGAGAAAGAGTAATAATGAAGAGATGCTAAAAACTTGTGGTAAAATTAATGTAAATTGCATTTATGCAGCGCTCTTAAGAAAGTAGGACGTTCCTGAGCGCTCATCAAACACATTCCTAAGGGGCGATGAATAATATTGCTGCATAGTGAAAGGTGTGTTTATGACATCATTGTCTTTAGGTGCAGGCACTTCCCGCATACTAGATAAAGCTGCAACAAGAAGAAGTCAGAGAATTGAAATGTCTGTGTTTCTTCCCACTGTTACATCCCTAGAATGATGTGGAGCTGAAGTAATGAATGCAGGTCTGGTACCGCCTGAAGGTGAGAGGTGATTCAATCAAGCTTTTTGAAATGGCAAAGGGCTGGGCACAAACAGTTTGGGTGAAGAGTAGCCTCTGAGGCGCCTCGTGTATTTCGGTCATTCAAAGGGCGCTGATTCTGAACTTCTCCCCGCTCTTCCAGGCGCTCTTTCAGACCCCAGCAGACTCCCATGCAATTTTAATGGGAGATGATGAGAAAAATGCTCAGCTGCACTCCGTATGTCCCCCTAGCCTGATCCTCCATTAACTGTGATCGTGGCGAGTATTTGGCTTCGACACCACTTTATCACCTGTTCCCCTTGATTCCTTGCTGGACCTAGAAAGAAGAAGGCTGAAGAGGTCTGCAAATTTCAGCCTTAAATATATTCAACGATGTAGCATTCACAGCCGTCTATGCAGAGAAATCCAATTAGATACAACATTTTGAATGAAGATATTTCTCCTCATCTCAGCCCATTATGATAGGACCCTCAGCCTGAGACTGCTCCCCCATGTAATGGATGGCCCAGCCAATTGAAATCATTCTTGGGTCTACCCTGAGAAGCCCCGGCATAACATTGTGTATTTCAATGAAACCAACTTTCATCCTTCTAAACTCCAGGTCATGTAGATATAATTGATTCAATCTTTCATCATAGGAAAACCCTATCATCCCAATCTACTGAATTGTGGCTGCACAGGCTCCAATGTTAGGGTATCCTCCAAAGATTAAGAATATCTAAACAGTGCACATTACCACCGATCCAGATCCACTAAATCACTGCACAACTTTAACTAGACTTTTTTCTTCCTGAGCTCCAATCCCTTCCAATAAAGGTCACTTGCAATGCTGATTGCTTGCTTTACATGTAATATTGCTTTTTGTGTAGGATTCATTTGAAAGAAGCAAAGTGAAAAGACAGAAGTATTTTTTTTAAATAAGGGCTTGCCGTTAGAATTGCTTCACTGTCACTTTTTAGTTAGTTCCCATTCCACTGAAGGCAGATGTCCAAACTTTTATCACACTGAAAACTTCGGTTGTTACCAAAGACGTGGTTTTGCAATAATTATGTTTGATGCAATGCTTTGTTGTGAAAGCATCGATAAATTGCCTGGAGAATTGAATTATTGCCTTTATAAAAATGAAGGGTATCTGACTTGATTGAAACCCACCTCTCGGGGTGGATTAAGGTAGCTGCACGCATAATTGGGCAGCTGACTCTTCAATATACTTGTGAAATATAAACGAGATTGCCAACTCAGTTCCTTCGGTAGGTAGTCAACTCTACAATCTGCTGATCTTTGACTGGGCAAATTGTGCTAATCAACCTAGGCAATAGGTCCTCATCCGCTCGCTCAATGGGTTGGAAAACTTGACATTTCAGGCGTGGGCGATCTGAGAGAAAGTTTGGAAATGTTCCCCGGGTTTAAAGAGAAGTATCAGAAATCATGTGCAAAGCTCCCTTAAACTGTATTTCTGCAATGCTTTTGTCGAGGCACAGAAACATATCAGTACATGGTATCAGAAACAAAAAAAGCTGGAAAAACTCAGCAGGTCTGACAGCATCTGTGGAGAGGAAGACAATTACCGTTTCGAGTCCGTATGACTCTCTGATAAAAACCTGCTGAGTTTTGACAGTTATTTTTGTTTTGCTTCAGATTTCCAGCATCCATAGTATTTTGCTTTTATCTCAGTAGATGGCATGCTTTACTTAACATTGCGTTGCCAATGAAAGTCTCTGTAACGTGGCTATGCTTGTAACTGTCCCTTCTTCATGTCAAAATCCAATGGAAGGAAAAATGATAGCTGAGAGAGCAAGAGCCAGAGAAACATAGCAACAGACCGTGCCATCAAGTGGAATATCAAACGGCTATAGAGTAATATGAACCACGTGCCTGTCATGCCACTTCAAAAAACAAACTTGTGTTCAATTTTAAGGTAGCTAATTGAATCCATTTTTAGGAAGCAATAGTTCCGATATATTACATTAACTAATTAGACAAAATAAAATCTGACCTGTAACAGCTTGTTATAAGAGCATTCTGCTCTTTAGTCGAAGTGTTAGTAAATTTTTCCTTCTATCTCTCGATCTTCCTCCTCCTCCAGTCCATCTTCCATCTAAATTAGACAGCTGCACAACCAACACTGCCACCTCACTGGCAACTCAGCCACAGCACAGCAGCACCTCAGGGCCTCATCAGCTCCTCAACCCCAACACCTCCGCTCAACTCAGCGGCACCTCAGCCCATTACCACCTGTATAACAACAATGTGTCTGCACTTTTGGGAGGGGGATAGTAGCTGAACACTCTCAATCATCTATCTAAGTCTTCTGGCCAATGGATACAGGACGGGCATTGCAAATGTCAGGCCGGTTACCATCTCCCCTGTGCATCATCCTGCTCAAGGTCAGTTTTTAGCTTGCATTAGGCTGAGGGTCATATCTTGTTTTTTTTTTCAAACCCCTGGGAAATAGAAGGTGCACAGGACGCCATCTAACAGTTCAGGAGTGTCATCACGGCAGCCTGAACTCAAGGCTGTTCGGTTGTCAAAGTATTTAGAAAGAAAGGCAATCAACATTGCTTAGAAATTCTTACAAAATGCAGAAGATACCCGCTTAAATGAGGATTCATTTTTTTTTTTATTTATTCAAGACCTCAATGTTTTACACGTCCCAAGGGTGTAGTGAACAAAACAGTGCACAGTACTCTGGAGGTGGTCTCAGCAAAGCCCTGTATAATTGTAGCAAGACTTGTTTATAACTGTGTCCAATTGCTTTGCAATAAATGCCAACATTCCATTTGTATTCCTCATTGCTTGCTGTGCCAGAATGCATTTTTCTTAATGTTCCTTGAATGAATACACCTAAATACATCTGAAGGAAGCAAAGTAAAAAGGCAGAAGTGTTCATAACAGATAATGTCATTCATTAGGTTTGCCCCACCGACATTTTTTTCCCATTCCATTGTAGACAGCAGCGGGAGACTGTTGAATGTGAGAACATGTGGTTGTATTTGAGTGTGTGTGTGATTATGACAGTTACCTGCAGAGCGAAATAGCTGAATGTGAGGTTGTGTGTGTGTTGTGTCTCCATAAAAATAGCACTTACCAGCAGAGGGAGATCACTGAAGGTGAGCCTGTGTGTGCTTTTCTGGGTGAGAGGGAGAGTTTGTGTGCTTGTGTGCGTGAAAGAGAGTTTCTAGGTGAGTTTTTTTGTGTGTGAGAGAGAGCTTGTGTTTGTGTATTTGTATGTGCCTGTGTGTGTGTGTATGTGTTTGTGCATGGGCAGGTTTGTGGGTCTGTGTCTGCCTCTATGCGTTTGTGTGTGTGTGTGTGTGTGTGTGTGTGTGTTTGTATCTTTGTGTGTTTGAGTGAGATCATGACATTAGCCGGCAGAAGGAAATTGCTGAATGTGAGAACTTGTCATTTTCTGTGTGTGTGTGGGTGATTATGACAACTGCCTGCAGAGCCAAAAACCTGAATGTGAGGTTGTGTGTGTGTTGTGTCTCCATAAATATAGCACTTACCAGCAGAGGGAGATCACTGAAGGTGAGCCTGTGTGTGCTGTTCTGAGTGAGAGGGAGAGATCTGTGTGCTTGTGTGCGTGGAAGAGAGTTTGCATGTGTGTTTATGTGTGTGAGAGAGAGCTTGTGTCTGTGTATTTGTATGTGTGTGTGTGGGTCTGTTTGCATGTGTAAGTTTATGTTTGGCTGTGTACGAGTTTGTGAATGTGTGTGACAGTGTTTGTGTGTATGTCTGTGTGTTAATGTGAGGTTGTGTGTGAGAGAGAGAGAGTTTATATGTGTGTCAGTTAGTGTGTGCGCGTTTGTGTACTAGTCTGCATTTGTGTGCATGTGTTTATGTGTGTGTACGGGTATGTGAGTGTGTGTGTGAGTTTGAGCGTGCATCTGCATTTGTGAGTGTGTATGAGAGAAAGTTTGTGCACTTGTGCGAGTGCGTGTTTGTGTGTGTGATTTTCGCTGTGTGTGTTTGTGTGAGAGAGTTTGTTTCCCTGTGTGTGTGTGTGTGTGTGTGTGTGTATGTGTATGTGTGTGTGTGTGCATGAGAGAGTTTGTAAGTGTGATTGTGCGCGATGATGACAATAGACAGCAGAGGAAGATTGCTGAAGGTGACGCCACGTGTTCATCGTTTTTTCTTTCCCAGCCCAGCAAGGAAAAAATGTAAACTAAAACTGATGACGTTTTAAGGGCTTCACGTTTTAGTGACTTTACCACGGCCACATTTACATGGACATGGACCTTTAAATATTTCCTGTACTTCAAAAGGCACAACTATGATTGATGCTTTCAACTCTGTTCAAATGTCCCACTGGACTGTGCTGAGTGAATACACGTGGCAACAAATATTGGTGACCTGCAGAATTACTAGCATTAGAGCTCTCTAGATAACATGGTACACCATGAAGAGAAACTTGAAAATAAACCTTTCTTTCTTCACAACGTTCTCGAAATACTTGAAGCTCTTTCAGTGCAAAAGAAATTATCTAATGACAGATTACGATACTGAGACCACCAATAGTCCTGTTTCCAACTGATTTTTATCAGGCCGGACAAATGAACCTTTTTAATTTATTATTTCAAATGATTGCAGTGCACTCAACGCCCAAGGCATATTTAAAGCTTACTGTCTGCCAATGCAGACTTCGAGCTCAATTTCTCAATCATGATGCAATTCCAAAACGATCTGGCTAGATGAAAATATACTGGACATTGAGTCCGGGGTACGTACTGAGGGGGCATATGGGATTAGACCCGTTGATATCTATCAGCCTTGGAGATTATTTAACTGCTCAGCAACCCACATTCCCAATGTTTCTTCAAAAGATGGGTGATCTATAAAAGAGGGTAAGAATTTAATGCAGAAAAAAAGTGAGGAAAGATATTTAGGGATGGCAAACAAAGCAAGGGGAATGCTCCATAAAAGGGATGATACTGAGAGGGCTTGAGAAAGTGAGAGACGATGGAATGCATGTGCAGAGGTACCTGAAGGTGGCAGGACAGGTGCATAAGGTGGTGAAAGAAGCATGTGGTATGCTTTCCTTTTTTGGACGAGGTATTGAACACAAAAGTAGGGATATAATGATGGAATTGTGTAAAATGCTGGTTAGGCCACGGCTAGAATCTTGTGCACATTTCCTGTCACTACATTACAGGAAGAATATAATTGCTCTGGGGGGAGTACAGAGGAGATTGACAAGAATTTTTCCAGGGCTGGAAAATTGCAACTATAAGGATAGATTGGCGAGACTGTGTTGTTTTCCTTCGAACAGGGGAGGCTAAGGAGGGTGACTTAACTGAGTTCTACAAAATTATGAGGAGCCTGGATAGGGGTAGACAGGAAAGGCCTATTCCCTTTGTTGAGGGGTAAATCACCAGAGACATACATTTAAGATAAATGGTAAGAGGATTAGAGTGGATGTGAGGGAAAACCTTTCCAAGCCCAGAGGTAGGTGGGCGTCTGGAGTTCACTGCCTGAATTGATGGTTGAGGCAGAAACTCTCAACTCATTTCAAGGGTACTTGGATCTGCATCTGAAGTTCTGTAAGCTGTAGGGCTGCGGACCAGGTTTTCGAAATTTGGATTGAATTTGAGCAGCTAGTTTCTGTTTTTTTTTCTCTCTTTTCTTAGCCGGAGCAGGTACGATAGGCCGTAATTGCTCTACGGCGCCATATGAATACAATCATGCATTTAGAACACAGTCGCTATCTCTGAAGTCGAACAATTCCACTCCTCGGGACGGAAATATGTCATTTTTTTTAAAAGGGTGCGTCATTTAAGCAGCAATATTTGCAATGTTAGAAAAACTATTATAATTAGGGAACCCAAATGATTTTGTGGAGCTGTTTGGCAACATTTTTTTATTTGGTTGCGAATTCACCAGGTAATAAGATTTGCACCCCCTCCCCGCCCCACTCAAAATCCTGCCTGCTCTCCCACTGCACCAGCCTGCCCCACAGCCATAACATTCTTCAGGCAGGCTAAATTGGCTCACAGTGGAACATCCGCCCCTCACTGAGCAGGAAGTCCCGACTTCAGGAGCTGTAACTCTTTCGAGTGCAAACACGTTTCCATCTGTTCCTATCCAGATAAAGTTACATTGTTTTTCATAGTTTGCCATTATGAGATTTGAACTCTTGATACTCTTTCGAGCACAAACCCATTTCCATCTGTTTCAGATGAAGTTACATTGATTCATAGTTTGCCATTGTGAGATTTGAACTCTCGATCTTGGTCTTACAAACCCAGTACCATAACCACTTGGCTATTTAGGCCAAGCTAAAAACATGTTTCCATCTGTTCCTATTCAGATGAAGTTACATTGTTTCATAGTTTGCCATTGTGAGATTTGAACTCTCGATCTTGGTCTTACAAACCCAGTACCATAACCACTTGGCTATTTAGGCCAAGCTAAAAACATGTTTCCATCTGTTCCTATTCAGATGAAGTTACATTGTTTCATAGTTTGCCATTGTGAGATTTGAACTCTCGATCTTGGGGTTACAAACCCAGTACCATAACCACTTGGCTATTTGGTGAATTGAAATTCGCCAGCACTTTCAGCAGTCGCGGCAGCGCCAAGGGATCAGTAGTGGACACTGCCGGGACTGCAACTAGGCCCAAAAAGCAGGCCAATGAATCCCAAAGGGCGGTAAGTCTGGAGTATGGGGACACGGGGGGGGGGGGTGGTTTGACCAGCTTAGGGAGCACTGTGCGGCTAGGGAAGGAGTTAGGCTGGTGGATCCTGGACAGCAGGAGCGTTGAAAGAAAGGAAACACGCTCTTAGAGGCGGGGGGGGGGGGGGGGGGTTGGTGGTGGGGTGGTCTGCCTCCGATGCGCAAATGGCGCCCCAAGAAGATAGCACCGCCTTCCTTTCCGCCGTTTTGCAAACGTTTTGTTTTGATGTATGCCCTACCTACCCCCGTTCCGATTGCCGGCCATGTTATGGCGTGGGATGCCGTTTAACCGGGCCAATTGGCTTGCTAACAAGCTCAACTGAAATGATTTGTTTCTTTGCAGATGGCAGAACCAGCTTGCTCTTGATCTCGGATGTGCGTGGGGAGATGCTAGTCTGGGCTCCCGCCCTATTTCATGTACTTCTCCACCCGCCTACCTCTCCGCCCCCCGCCATAAACACGTCTGCAGATACAAGTAAAATTCAGTCAAGGCTTTCTAGGTATTCTTCCACGAGGAACTTCCCTCTCTCTCTCTCTCTCTCTTTGGTACCCTCCCTCGCCTCGCGCTCTATAACAGACTCCACCCACCCAATGGCAGGTACTGACACACTGGAACACACATAAGACCAGAGAGGAGCAGGTGCAGACGTGCAGATGTGCAGGTGGGTACATCCACTGACATACGAACGCACGCTGGTACCTGGTACTGAGCTACGCAGGGACCTGCAGGGACACGCGTTAAGATACACAATGATACGTAGTGAAAAAGACACAGGAAAAGAAATTGAACTGGACGAGCTATATAAATCCAAAAGCAGGTCAGAGGCTGGGGATGCCACAGCTAGTAACTCACCTCATGACTCCCCAAAGCCTGTGTACCATCTATAAGGCACAAGTCAGGAGTGTGATTGAATACTCCTCACTTGGCTGGATGAGTGCAGCTTCTACAACACTTAAGATGCTCCACAGCATCCAGGACAAAGCAGCCCACTTGATTGGCACCACATCCACAAACATTCACTCCATCACCAGGACACAGTTACAGCAGTGTGTACCATCTACAAGATGCACTGCAGGAATCAACCAAGGCTGCTTCGGCAACACCTCCCAAACCTACGACCACTGCCACCTAGAAGGACAAGGGCAGCAGATCGATGGGGATGCCACCAACTGGAAGTTCCCCTCTAAGTCACTCGCAATCCTACTTGGAAATATGTCACCGTTCCTCCAGTGTTGCTGGGTCAAAAGTCCGAAGCTGCCTCCCTAACGGCACTGCAGGTGTTCCTACACCACATGAAATCCAGTGGTTCAAGAAAGCAGATCAAAGGCGACCAGGGATGCACAATGAATCCTGGCCCAGCCAGCGAAGCCCACATCCTGTTAATGAATACAAAAGCACATTCGCATGTACTCTTATGCTCAGGAATATGTTGTGACATGCACTGACATAGTTCAAGACAGATAGAGACAAGTATTAAGCCAAACAGGGCAAGTGGGGACTGATGTTGACATACAGTAGCAGGTAGGGACAAACAAAAAAGGAGGTAAGGGCACATATGGAGATGTACAGGAACTCTTCAGAACAGATATTGCCATACACAGAGACAGATATGGACACGTGCTTCTTGACACAGCGACTGATAGTGACTGGTATTACCATGTACAGTGCAGAAAGCCAGAAATTGCTATACAAATGCCAAGGTAAAGCCAGGTATTGACATGTACAGGAACATGCACTAATAGATAATTCAAATAAAAGATATATAATACTCAGCTGATAATTGACAATACTTGCTTGTTTAAAGATAATGTATACCGCATTGATAACTAACCTTTTGCATAGTTAACTGACGCTGTCATTGTCAACATCTGTCCTTAAATTTCCTTATATATCCATGCCCTTGCTGCACACAGACGGACACACAAAGGGATGTGTAGGGACAAATACTGGCAGACACAACAGAAGACAGGAGCTGGTGGTAAGACATAAAGTGACAATTGGGAGCATGCTCTGACATTGAGAGTGACAAGTAAGTACAGCTACTGACATACACAATTCATATGAAGAGACAGATACAAACAATTAAGAAGCAGACGGGTGCATTCATTAACACACACGGAGAGAGGTAAGGACACATAATGACAACTACAAGGGCAGAAAGGGCATGGATATATAAGGATTTTAGGGACAGATATTGACAATGACAGAGCCAGTTAACGATGTGGAAGATTATTTAACAATGCAGGGTACATTATCCTTCAACAAGCAAGTATTGTCTACTATCAACTGAGTAATATATATATTAAATTTGAATTATCAGTAAACAATAATCAACCATATATCATTAGTAGTCAAGCAAGTACCTACAATTATTGATCATGAGCTATAAGTTATCAAACAAGCAATGCCAATTATGCATCATGTACAATAAATTACCAGGCCTGTATTATCAATTATCAATTGCATACATTAATCACGTCCAATCAATAATTAAATGTGTAAAATAATTTACAAAGCCTGTTAATCAGGCCTTATATCAGTATGCACTCAATAATCAAATTGGTTTTGACAGTTAACAAGCTTATATTATTAATTATCAAGTGTATGTTAGAGAGTAATGGTTAATGGGTATTTTTTGGGCTGGAGGAAGGTTTGTAATGGAGTTCCCCAGGGCTTGATAATGGGGCCCTTGCTTTTCCTCATATATATGTTAATGATCTAGATCTTAGTGCACAGGGGACAATTTCAAAGTTTGTGGATGAGACAAAGCTTGGGACTGTTGTGAACTGCCAGGAGGATGGTGTGGAACTTCAAGGGTACATAGACAAGTTGGTGGAGTGGACAGATAGGTAGCAGATAAAGTTAAATGCAGAGAAGTGTGAGGTGATGTATTTTGGTAAGAAGAACATCGGCAGATCATATAAAGTTGGTGGGGAAATTTTGAAGGGTGTGCAGGAGCAGAAAAACTTTTGTGTATATGTGCATTCGTCATTGAAGGTGGCAGGGTAGGTGGAGAGAGCAGTTAATGCAACATATAGTATCCTGGCTTTATTAATAGGATAATATAATGCTAGACCAGGAAGGTTATATTGAATTAACATGAGACACTTGTTAGGCTTTAGCTGTTGTATTGTGTACAGTTCTGGACGCAACGTTATAGGAAGGATGTGAACATATTGGAGAGAGCGCTGAAGAGACTTACAAGAATGTTGCCAGACGTGAGGAACTTCAGCTATGAAAAATGATTGGTGAGATTGGGACAGTTCTCCTTGCAGAGAAGGAGGCTAAGAGCAGATTTGAATGAAATGTTCAAAATCCTGAGGGGGCTGTCAGAGTAGATGGGGAGAAACTGTTCCTGCTCGTAAAAGGATCAAAATGCGAAGGCAAATATTTAAAATGATTTGCAAAAGAAGCAAATTTTACGTGAGAAAAAAAACTTTTTCACAGAACAAGCGGGGTTTGTGTCTGGAATGCACTGCCTGAAAATGGGAATGAAGCAGATTCAATCGAGGCATTCAAGTGGGCATCAGATATTCATTAGAAAAGGAACAATGTGCAGCAGTAAAGGGAAAAGGCAGGGCAATGGCACTAGGTCATAATTAGATGACGAGGCATTTGGCCACTTTAATACGCACAATTTTTGTAGCGCCCAATCCGAGTTTTTATGTGTCTCGTCCACGTTGTGTCTTAACTCCAGGAAACCACAGCCAAGGACGGCGAAAAAGTCACCGCCGAGGGCCGCGAATCAGGTGGAAACGGAGCTCTAAGTCGCTTGGTCTTGATTTTCAGCCCATTAAAATTTGGCAAGCGTGGATGTTTGTCACTTAGGTAGCGATGAAACCAGGAAGCCGGTCACATGGTTAGTGGTCCAAAGACCTACCCTGAATTACATCATCTGATGTGTGTTACTTAATTAATTATTTATTTACATTAACAGGAAAAAGCCGTAATTTAGTTAATATGTCATCAAACCCGCTGACAATGGTGGTGCTGTTGTTGTCTGGCGCACTGACCTCTACCTCGCGGAGGCTGAGCGTCAACTCACAGACACTTCTTCCTACCTCTCCCTGGACCATGACCCCACCACTGAACATCAAGCCATTGTTTCCAGGACTGTCAATGACCTCATCTCCTCTGGGGATCTCCCTCCCACAGCTTCCAACCTGATAGTCGCCCAACCTCGGACAGCCCGCTTCTATCTCCTACCCAAAATCCACAAACAGAACTGCCCCGGTAGACCGATCGTCTCAGCTTGCTCCTGCCCCACAGAACTCATTTCTCGTTATCTTGACTCCCTTCTCTCTCCCCTTGTCCAGTCCCTTCCCACCTACGTCCGTGATTCCTCTGGCACCTTACATCACATCAACAATTTCCAGTTCCCTGGCCCCAACTGCTTCCACTTCACCATGGACGTCCAATCCCTCTACACCTCCATCCCCCACCAGGATGGTCTGAGGACCCTTAGCTTCTTCCTCGAACAGAGGCCCGAACAATCCCCATCCACCACTACTCTCCTCCGTCTGGCTGAACTTGTTCTCATGGTGAAAAATTTCTCCTTCAACTCCTCTCACTTCCTCCAAATAAAAGGTGTGGCTATGGGTACCCGCATGGGCCCCAGCTATGCCTGTCTCTTTATGGGGTTTGTGGAACATTCCTTGTTGCAGTCCTACACCGGCCCCCTTCCACAACTCTTTCTCCGGTACATCGATGATTACTTCGGTGCCGCTTCATGCTCTCGTCGGGACTTGGAAAAATTTATTAATTTTGCTTCCAATCTCCACCCCTCCATCATTTTCACGTGGTCCATCTCTGACACTTCCCTTCCCTTCCTTGACCTCTCTGTCTCAATCTCTGGTGATAGACTGTCCACCAATATCCATTACAAACCCACCGACTCCCACAGCTATCTCGACTACAGCTCCTCACACCCCGCTTCCTGTAAGGACTCCATCCCATTCACTCAGTTCCTTCACCTCCGTCGCATCTGTTCTGATGATGCTAACTTCAAAAACAGTTCCTCTGACATATCCTCCTTCTTCCTTAACCGAGGTTTTCCACCCACAGTCGTTGACAGGGCCCTCAACCGTGTCCGGCCCATCTCCCATGCATCCGCCCTCACGCCTTCTCCTCCATCCCAGAAACATGATAGGGTCCCCCTTGTCCTCACTTATCACCCCACCAGCCTCCGCATTCAAAGGATCATCCTCCGCCACTTCCGCCAACTCCAGCATGATGCCACCACCAAACACATCTTCCCTTCACCCCCCTTATCGGCATTCCGTAGGGATCGCTCCCTCCGGGACACCCTGGTCCACTCTTCCATCACCCCCTACTCCTCAACCCCCTCCTATGGCACCACCCCATGCCCACTCAAAAGATGCAACACCTGCCCCTTCACTTCCTCTCTCCTCACCGTCCAAGGACCCAAACACTCCTTTCAAGTGAAGCAGCATTTCACTTGCATTTCCCCCAACTTAGTCTACTGCATTCGTTGCTCCCAATGTGGTCTCCTCTACACTGGAGAGACCAACATAAACTGGGCGACCGCTTTGCAGAACACCTGCGGTCTGTCCGCAAGAATGACCCAAACCTCCCTGTCGCTTGCCATTTTAACACTCCAACCTGCTCTCTTGCCCACATGTCTGTCCTTGGCTTGCTGCATTGTTCCAGTGAAGCCCAACGCAAACTGGAGGAACAACACCTCATCTTCCGACTAGGCAATTTACAGCCTTCCGGACTGAATATTGAATTCAACAACTTTAGGTTGTGAGCTCCCTCCCCCATCCCCACCCCCTTTCTGTTTCCCCCTTCCTTTTTTTCCCAATAAATTATAAAGATTTTCCTTTTCCCACCTATTTCCATTATAAAAAAACACCCCCACTAGAGCTATACCTTGAGTGCCCTACCATCCATTCTAAATTAGCACATTCGTTTAGATAATATCACCAACTTTAACTTTAACACCTATGTGTTCTATTGTACTATTGTCGTTGACATCTTTTGATGATCTGCTTCTATCACTGCTTGTTTGTCCCTACAACCACACCCCCCCCCACCTCTCTCTCTCTCTATCTCTCCGCCCCCCACGCACACACCTTAAAGCAGCTTATATTTCAACTCTTTCTTGGACTCGAACTCAAGTTCTGTCGAAGGGTCATGAGGACTCGAAACGTCAACTCTTTTCTTCTCCGCCGATGCTGCCAGACCTGCTGAGTTTTTCCAGGTAATTCTGTTTTTGACTAGGTCATAATGTTCATTTCCAAATCCATGACAGGCATGATGGCCTGAAAGACCTCCTTCTGTGCTGCTAAAACTCAGTCATTCTGTGAATTAGGAAGATTTTAATATGAATTATCAGCTATGCATTACCAAATATAAGGTATGCATTAATAATTATCATGTGAGAATGTTCAGTTCGAAAGCGTGTCAAATATCAATTATCAAACATACTGTGTAAAATATGCAACGTTTATTATCTATTTAAAAAGTGGATACAATAATTATTAGGCATGTGGCATTTTCAATATTCTTTCACAGGACTTGGCCATTCTTGCTTAGGCCGTCATTTATTGCTCGCACCTAATTGCCCTTGAGAAGATTGCGGTGAGCTGCCTTCTTGATTCGCTGCACCTCATGTGGTGTTTGCACACCCACACTGCTGTTAGGGAGGGAGTTCCAGAATTTTGACCCAGCATTGAAGAAGGAACGGCGATCCATTTCCAAGTCAGGATGGTGAGTGGCATAGAAAGGAACTTCCAGGTGGTGGTGTTCCCAACTGTCCGCTGTCTGTGTCCTTCTTGGTGGTAAAGATGGCAGGTTTGAAGCTGCTGTCGAAGAAGCCATGGTATTGTTGCAATGCATCCTGTAGATGGTGCACACTTCTTTCACTCTGACATGGTAGTGGAGGGAGTGAATTTCGAATGTGGTGGATGGAAATGTGGTGGATGGAGTGAGTGTTTGTAAATATGGCGCCAATCAAGCAGGTTGCTTTGTCCTGACAGGTGTCAAGTTCTTGAGCGTTGTGGGAGCTGTACTCCTCTAGGCAAGAGAGAACTATTCCATCACACTCCTGACTTATGCCTTCAAGATGATGGACAGGCTTTGGGGAGTGAGGAGGTGAGTTAATCGCTGCAGGATTCCTAGCCTCTGACCTGCTCTTGTAGCCACAATATTTATATGGCTGGCCTAGTTCAGTTTCGTTGTTGCTAGCCGGGGATTTGGTGATGGTAGGCCATTGAATTTCAAGGGCACATAGTTGGATTCTCTCTTGCTGGAGATGGCACTTGTGCGGCTCGAATATTACTTGCCACTTGTAAGCCTAGGCCTGAATGTTACCCAGATCTTGTTTCATAGGCACACGTAATAGGTCAGTTATCAAGCTGGGAGTAAAAATTAGGAAGCGTTTGCTATGAATTCTCAAGCGGGTATATTCAATGATGAAGAATACATTATTCATTCTCAAAAATGTAACATTAAGTGTGACATGAATCTGAATTCTCCAGGGTGACACCACAGAAGTTCTGAGTGTTAAGGCACTGGCAATGCTTAGGGCATGCCTGATCCCCGCGTTTCACTTTGAATGCACCGTTAGAAGTATCCACGGTTACAGCAATGCCCTGGCATCCTTTTGCTGCCAGTTTAATATTGACCCAACACATTTCGCCATTCTTTTGCCAATGGGGCACGTTTGTGACCTCAAAGACCTCAATAGGCGGGATGAGAACCTCGTTCTCATAATATATCGCTGATAATTTCCTGATTGGGACACCAAATCTGGTATCTATTTCAAATAATGTGTTGTCCCTTGAATTTGCTTGCAAGAATCCTATCGCAACTGACATATCCAATGATGTCGATGAAAATTGCCCAAAACGGACTACCTCCCCCTTTGTTGCGTTGAACAGTGTCCCAACTCCTCTAAATGTGCCGTGAGTTTCCCTCTTTAACTTATCCAGGGCGACGGAGAGCAGGTAATGGAAACTTTTGAAGTGGAACTCCATATGATAAATGGTGTCGTTCACGCCGCACTCCCTGATGGCTTTGTTGAACTCCCTGAACAATATGGATTCTTGAGTGTAAGCATGGATGGCCATCAGGTGTTCCCTTCGCAGTCCAGCTGGGATGGTGACGTGAGGTCCCAAAGCTTGATGTGCCTCATCCCACACTTGGAGGAATTTTTCCCTGCAAGCCCATTCCTTTGTGATGTAATCAATCGCCGCCTGGTCAGCTTCCGGGGTCTGAGTGAATATGTAAGCTGCAGAGTCGGTGGCCATGTCCAGTTTGACATAGTTGTTGCCAGCTTTGCAAGCGAGAGTGCTCAGGTCTGTGAAACAAACCAGGTTGCTCTTTTAATTCATACAGATTTTGGAGTGAATGTATCTAGTGTCTAAGCTGCCTGACAGAATCTGCTAAGCTCTACCACCGAGACGGTTGAGATGGGACCTGATAGAGATGTATAAGATTATGAGGGGCATAGATAGGGTGGATGGGAAGGCACTTTTTTCCATTCGTAGACGCATCAATAACCAGGGGGCATCGGGATAAGGTAAGAGGTAGAAGGCTAAGGGGGAAGTGGAGGAGAAATGTTTTCAACCAGAGGGCGGTGGGAATCTGGCACTCACTGGCTGAATGGCTGGTTCAGTCAGAAACTAGCGTTATATTTAAGAAGTATTGAGATATTCACTTGTGTTGTCATAACCTGCAGGCCTAGGGGCCAACCGCTGGAAAATGGGATCCGTATAGTCAGATGTTTGCTGACTGGTGCGGTCATGGCGGGCCCAATGGCCTCCTTCTGTGTTGCGAACGTCTATGAGACCAGGGCAGCAATGTCAGGGAGTCACAGGCAACCCCCGTTTGGTGTGATATCGTCAGATGTTAAGCGCGGCTCGCCTAACATCCTCGCGTTTCCCTTCCATTGCAGTACTAGAGGCAGATCGAGGGCAAGCGCGGCCAGAGTTCAAGGACAGTGCCCAGCTGCTCCTCCTTGGGCCGAGTAGGAGTAGACAATATATTGCTCACAGGCTCACGGCAATGTGCCCTAGGTTTCCAACATGCCAAACATAGTGTATATGTAGCATTGCACACCCTAACAAAGGGAATTCCGATACCAACTTCCACACATTTGCAAAACTAAATGATCTCCTCTTCAATTTGTATCCACCAATCTGAATGCCCTCCACCTGAACCTAATGAAAGGGATTCGAATGGTTGAATGTCCATCACCTAGTCCTATTGTAACAGGTGGAATGGCGTTCTACTTTCCCCTATGCAATGTGCTCGGTGGATTGAATTGCCTCTTCCAGTTCTTCTGTTCACACTGTGGACAAGCGTGAAAAAGGTGCATTGTTTACAAATCCTTCTACAGATGGAAGGTGAATTACCTTTATAAAATCGCCTATATTAACAATGCAGCCCTTGTGGTCCCCATGCAAAAATGAAAACACTTACTGTCCCAATAGGGAAATAGGAACACCATGTAAACCAGTAGCTGCATTGCTCCCGCCTTTCGTGCCTAATGGTGTCAACAGAATTCCTATGTGGTTCCACTTCCGTTGTTACTTTCACGATAAGGTGTTGTTCCGCTGTCCCAGCACAGGAGTCCAGCAATCAATGGAGCTCAGTGATCCTGAAATAGCACAAACCAGGAAATGGAATGAGACCACGCAACGCGATAGAATCGTGGGACGATACAGGGCCTTGGGAGACAATTCTTACCATTGTGCGTCTGCTGGTAGATTTGGAAAGCCTAACTATGTATTCCACACCCTTGCCCCCTCCCCATACCTCTGCTAAATTTCATTGATCACAATTTTAATCAATTCGACAATTGAAAGTTACAATTGCATAGATTTCCATCACCCTTCGCTGCCTTGTATTCCATATGACACACATACATCATAAAACTTCTCTGCATGACGGCATTTTGTTTTCTCCGAGCCATCTAAAGCACTTAGGATAATTTCCTTTTGTAATGAAGTTTCTGACCAAGGGAAATGTTGGTCTTCATGTTCTAGACCTGAGCCTTCAATAATTTTAACAACTCGATCAAATCTCCCTTTGACCTTCTCTCTGCTAAGATGAGCAACACCTGCTCTCTTATTTTCCACTGATATTGAACCCCTTCATTCTTGGTAACCTTCTAATAAAACTTCTTTGCACCTTAACAGGTTTCTGAAGGTGTATGCCCAGGTTTGCACGAAATAACCTAGCCCAGCCGAAAGCGGTTTCTTTCATTCATTCATAAGATGTGGACATTGCTGGCTCAGCCAGCATTTATTTTCCATTCTTATTTGCTGTTCAGAGGGCATATAAGAGTCAATTACATCGCTGTGGGTATGGAGACACATGGAGGCCAGAACAGGCAAGGACAGCAGATGTCCTTCCCTGAAGGACATTTGTGAACCACTTGGGGTCTTACGACGATGGTTTCATTCTTTCTTAATTCCAGATTTTATTCAATTCAAATATGAACCTGGGTCCCCAGAGCATTACTCTGGATCTCCAGATTACTAGCCCAGCGACAATACCACTACACCATCACCTGCTCCATATTCGCTACTCGTAGTTATGCCTCAGTTAGCATTGCCAAATATTAGATATTCTTCTTTTAATAAACTTCTCAACGTGGCATGCCCTGGCAAAGATATCAAACAAAAGGTCACTTAGCTCCTTCTCTCCTGTAAAAGTGAATGTTTTTTCTTCATTTTACTAGATGTGCTCTGCACTGGCTGCGCCAACATTCTATTTTCCATCCCATTTCTGCCCTTGAGAAGATGGTGGTGAGCTGCTCCCTTGAGCCTCTGCAGTTCCTATAATGTGGGTACACCCACAGTTCTGCTGCGAAGGGAATTCCAGAATTTTGACACAGCAACAGTGAAGGAATGACGATATATTTCCACGTCAGGATGTTGAGAGAATTGGAGGGGAATTTCCAGGTAGTGGTGTTCCCATCTAACTGCAGGCCTTGTCCTTCTAGGTGGTAGTGGTGGTGGGTTTGGAAGGTGGTACGTAAAGAGCCTTGATGAATTCCTGCAGTGCAACTTATGCACATTGATACACACTGTTGATACTGTTCGTCGATGGTGGAAGTGGTGAATATTGTGGATGTGGTGCCAATCAAGCGTGCTGCTTTGTCCTGGATGGTGTTGACCTTCTTGAGTGTTGTATGGGCTGCACTCATCCAAGCAGGTAGAGAATATTCCATCACACACCTGACTTGTGCCTTGTAGATGGTGGACAGGCTTTGGGGAGTCAGAAGGTGAGATATGCGCAGCAGGATTACTAGCCTCTGACCTGTTCTTCTATTGACAGTGTTTATATGTGTTGTCCAGTTCAGTTTCTGGTCAATGGAAACCCCCAGGAGGTTGATAGTGAGGAATCCAGTGATGATAGTGCAGTTTAATATCAAGGGGTTGGGTGGGGGGCGGGGGGTGCGGTTGATACACTCTTCTATCATTTAGGTCATGTTATGCCTGCTCTTTCTTCCCAACAAAATTATACTTTGCACTCTTCTGTCTTAAATGTCATTTTCCCATTTGATCGAACCATATCCCTTTGTACCTTTAGCAACTAGAAATTTATCGACCTCTGCCTTGAATAGACTTATTGGCTTAGTGTTCATAGCCTGGCCCTCGAATTTCAATGCAAGAAAGCATGTTATTCTGATATTATGATGAAAATATTACCTTGGCAAATAAAATGGACAGTGCTGCAAACCAAAAGAAAAGTGGTGAGTTCCCATCCTTGATTGCAATTAGCTGAAGGCTTCGCTGCTCCCTAACTCCATTGATTAATTGAGATTTAACAAAGAGGTATACGTTAATTTCATAGACATTAAGCAGTGCTGCATAAGCGAGGGTAATAAGCTATTCAGGGAGAATCAAAAAAGGAGAACAAAGGTGAATTGGGAAATTATTTTTTCAAATGATATAAAACAAAATAAAGAAATATTTTACAGCCCCATCAAGAAGAACTAAAGATCGTGGTAGAAATGGCACCATGAATGGTTAGGCCGGATAATATCACAGGTAATGGTAGATAGAAGAAAGAAATATTTAATAATTACTCCACTGCCATATTTAAAAGGAATGTCGAACAGGTGGACATTATATTGAATGATGAGATTGGTAATGCCATAGGAGTATTTGACACAAAAAGATGTATTGAATTAACAAGGCGAACTCGAAGAGTAAAATGCCCCTGGAGCAGATACAGTCAGGTATTTAGAAATAACCTAGGTAAGAGATAGCAATTTATTTAATTAGTTAAAATGGGCATTGCCAAACAACTGCTGGAGAGCTAGTGTAATTTATACATTTAAGATAGGGTAATAATATGCCCAAGGAACTTTAGACCTGCCGCCTTTCATCGATGTTGTGAAAAATAATGGTATCCTTACAAATAAAGCGTACACAGGAACATGTAGCGACATGAAATTAAATGCTCAACGTTCAGCATGGATTTTGGATGGGAAAGTATTGCTTGACCAAACTTGCTGACGTCTTTGAAGAAATAACAGGCAGAGTAGATGCAATTTATCTGGACTTTCAAAAAAAATCAATGGTCCATAATGGACTAATGAGTAAGATCAGAGAATTACAATAAGGGGACAAGATGAGTAATGTCTTGTCGCCTGGTTTCAATAGATTAGTTTAGTTTCTCACAGGGATCAGTGCTCAAACGACTGCTGCCAAAATTATTTTGATTTTGGAATCAAAACTCAATTCCTAAATTCACTGATGAATCCACATTGTTGAGGGGTGTGGGGTGGTGGGGGGGATGGTGGCCATGAAGAGATATTAATGTCTATGATATTATTGGAAATTACTTTTAACTTGGAATTGTAGTAGGCTCTGTGTCTATGTGTTTGTCTGTGCATGGTTTAATTGGATTGAAGCCATCGAGTCTGGGTGTTTTGATGTATATTAGTTTTGAGATGTTAATTAAATAAATGTAAGGCGGAGAGTGTAAATTGTAAATTTGCATTTGTTGAATAAAGCATTCAAGAGTGGGAGCAAAATCTTGCAACTAGCTGGAGACACCAAGTAATTTATTTATAGTACTAATAAAATTGATGAGATGAAAATGTTATTGTTAGAAGATGTGATGATAAAAGCCTAGTATACCATGGAAAATTTACATTCAAAGGAAAATCCAAGTACAAACAGAAAGGAGTTTGTGTGTAAGTCAGAACATTTAAGGAGTAGCAGCTTGAAAGACTAACTGTGTCTATAAAGGATCAAATTGAATGGAAACTTGTTTAGAATTCGTAAGTTCAAATGTGCTTTGCCTTGTGCCTGATTACAGCCTATGGGTTACTGTTGCCTTGGTAGAGCTTTCCCTAGGATTGATTAATTTGGGTATTTGTTTAAAAGTTATTACGACAGTTATTTGTAGACATGTGTATTTGTTGTTAAATTAATAAATGTTTAATGTAGCTTTATTTAAAAAACCTTTGGAGGCTTGGTGGCCTTATTCCTGAATTCAGAGCTGCATCTCAATCATACTGATTGAAAATATAGGTTATGACAGCTGTTCAAGTTTCCCTCTGGAATTTAAACAACTCAGCTTTCACCAACTGCTGCGTCATAACAATAGTTAAAACTGAGAACAACTGTAACAAATTACAGGAGGGCTTTAATAAACCCGCAGTATTGTCAAATGAAGTTACACACAGCAAAAATGTGAAGCAGTGAATTTTGACAGGAAAAATAAGCATGTAACATATTAAGTGTGAAGTTAAGTTTAGGTGGGGTGGAGGAGCAAAGGGATCTCCAAGTGCAAATGTTGTGCCACAAGTTAGCAAAGTCATAAAAAGCAAGCCAAACACTAGGTCTTCTTTATAGAAAAAGAGAGAATTGAAATGTCTGAAAGGAATGCTAAACAAGTTCTGACCTTTGGTTGGGCCACATTAATCTATTGCATGTTGTTCTGTTCGGCATGTTATGTAAGAGGGTATTTGATGCACTTGTGAAGGTGCAGAGCAGGTTTACAAAGATGATAATGAAAGTGCATGAGTACGTTTCAGGAAAGTACTGACGGATTATTCCCAATTCCCTTGAAAAAGGAAAATTGAGGGACAACTAATTATGAAAGGTTTTCATGAATTGACGCAGAGTGAATAGTCCCTCTTGTAGGAAAGAGCAGTACTGGAAGACAACAATATAAGATTGTCACCAAATTGTTACATTCGAAATTCGGAAGAAATGTCTTTACTCAAAGAGTGATGATAATGTAGCACTCTAACATGGGGAGTGGTTGAACATGAAAACATATATGCATTTAAAAGGCAGCTAGTCGAGCAAATAACGTTTTAACTGGTTACAATGGAAGATTTAGGTGAGAAAAGATGAGAGGAGACTCGAATGGAATAGAAACACAGGGATCCTTCTGTGACATATATCCATTGCAATCCAATGTAATCCTATGTAATGGACGTGAAAAGTTATCGGCCTGGAAAAATAGCTTTCTTTTCCTTTCCACATATGCTGCCAGGCCTGCTGACTGGCTCCCACATTTTCTGTTTTATTCATCCTTTTAAGGAATGGGTGGACTGGGAATCATTGTATGTGAGTACAGAGGGTGATGAATTGCCTGGACTTGGCGCGAGGTGGTACAGTGGAGGAGGAGGGAAGCATGAAATGTATGGCAACCTGGAAGAGCCTCTGACGGGCCCGGGGCTGTGAGTAGGACCCCAGGAATGACGCCGCACTCACTACCATGCCATCAGTGCATCTGCATTGCATGTCCCTAGCCTGAACTCCTACGCACACCTCTACCACTCCCAACGATCTGGTTGGAGCCATCCCTCCGTTTCATGGTAGCTGCACTCTGCAAAGGGTAGAAGGGAGAGAACGCCAAAACAAAAAGAAATGCTGGAAAAGCTCTACAGGTCTGACAGCATCTGTGAAAAGAAAAACAGATTTAATGTTTCGAGTCGGCATGGCTCTTCTTCAGAGCTGAAGAGAAGTAAAAATGTGGTGAAATTTATACTGCCTAAAGGGGTGTGGTGCAACAGGTGAAACTGGATAGAAGGTTAGTGATAGGTGGAGGCAAAGGAGAGATTGACAAAGATGTCATGAGCAAAAGAACAAAGGGGTGTCAATGGTAGTGACACTGGCTAAAGGAGATGCTGATGGTGACATTAAGGATAGAAAGGAGAATGTGATAACAGCTGGACAAGGGTAAGCACTCTGGAAATAATAACAAAAGCAAGTGACAGATGGGGTGGGGTGAGGGTACTTGGTGGGGAAGAACATGGAAATTAGGCTAAAAGGTGGGAAAACACTCAATAAAAATGAGAATAAATAAAAATAATAATAATTATTATTATTATGAAACTAAGTGGAAAGAAAGTAACAATTTAAAAATAAAAAATGAATATTGAAAGAAGGAGATCAAAAAGGGGTAAGGATGTAAGAGACAGTTCATGGTCTGAAGTTGTTGGACTCAATGCTAATTCCGTACGACTGTAAAGTGTCTAATCAAAAGATGAGGTGCTGTTCCCAAAGTTTGCGTTGAGCTTTACTGGAACATTCAAGCAGGCCAAGGATGTACATGTGGCATGAGATCAGGAGCAGGGAGAGAGAGCTGCCTTACTCAGGGGCAACACTCCCGAGAATGCTGCACTATCGCAGGAGCCACTTAATAGAAGGGCAGGTCTGTCTTTTTGAGACGGATGTCAAAAGGTGATGGCCATTATTCTGAAAATGAACAGCCGATTTTTTACCGAGTTAAAATTTGTCCCTCAACCAACATATTATTTTTTAAAAGACCTTTTGGTCATTATTTGAGTGCTGTATGTGAGAGCTTACTGTGCACAGTATGAGTGCAGAGATTCTTAGAAAACAATGGGAAATGCATCTCAAAAGTACTATTTGGCTGCAAAGCACTTTGGAACGTATTCAGATGGCGCCCTTTGCTTCATAAATGAAAGTTGTCTCTTCTTTTTTAACAGCATCTGCTGCACCAGGCAGCCAAGCAGCTAATGGTTAAGATCTGAACCTGATAAACTAGAAAACTTAAGGTCCTCAGCCCAAAGCAACATCCTGTCTCCAGTCGTTCCCTTAGAATGAACGCATTGTTTGTCTTTCACCCTTGAATTAATATTATTTCTTTTTAACAGCACATACCATCTTCTCGTAGGATGTACACGGCTGTTCCTCGTCTCACAGTTCATTCTTCTGTTTATCTTTAAAACACTCATTTTCCTCTTGTGCTTCATCAGATAAGAATCTAACAAGAAAAAAAAGTCACAGCTTTGCTGGCAGGTTGTGGTTAAATGTGGTCAGTGTGCAAAGCTCAGTGTCACAGGAAACAGGTGGGACTTCTGTTGCCTCTAACGCATCAATTTAAAAAAAACTTACCGGATGCCTGCTCACTGTGGTGAGCTTTGCGCAGAACTCAGTGCTTTATCAAATAGGGAATATATTCGAAAAATATTTGTTGTGGGGTCCGTTAAACAATGCACTGTAAGGAAACAAATGTGTTTTCGCTGTCATGAGATGTGCAATTAGCCTAGTCCCAAACAACTTGTGGAGTGATCAATTCCTCCGTTATCATCCTCTAGAATCTGTGACATAACACCGTCCCCCTATCACCACCCCCAACCCCACGCCCCAACACACTTGACCTCCTTGTCTCACAAACACACAAACACCCACACACACATACACACACACACACACACACACACACACACACACACACATATACAATGGTCTCACAAACGCTGTCTTTTGACCCTGGAAAATCTGCACCTTAGTAGACGTCACAGAGAGCAGGACAACATGTGTTGCCTCCAAAATGAAACAAACTGAAATAGTGAAACGATTGCTCATTTTAGCTTTCAGAAGTCCGTTTCAATTAAGGGAAACTGATTAGCTCTCCCTTTCCCAACTCTCACCTCCCCTGCCTTTTTTAAAATTTAATTTCTCCCCGGATGTCATTTGCTGTTTTCTTCATCAGTACTCTTGCCCGATAAATCCCTTATCTCTCTCTCTCTCTCCCCCTCATTAGCAGTTTTCTGCCTCGTTCATTATCCCCCTCACATTCTCACCCACCCCAGTCCCCGCACCTCCTTTTCTTTCTCCCTCACTACTTCATTTCTCTTCCTTTTATTTTCTCACTCCAGTCTCTGACCCTTTTTCTCGCTATGTTTCTCCCTGTCCCTTTTTACTTTTCTCTTTGATTCTGTCTCCCCTTTGCTCCCTCTCTCTCCCTCCGTATTTCTCCTTCTCTTTCTCTCCCTCCTTCTTCCTCTCTATCCCCCCACCCACCTTCTCTCTCTCCTATTATTAACTTTCCCCTCCCCCTCACAATTGTGCAGACGATTGAATATTTCGTGCTACCCTGCCCCTCTCACCTTTTCCCCAGTGTGAAACTTTTGGTCAAAGCACTCTCAAACTAATGCAGCTGTTAAACTTGACGACGGCCTCTGCTCACACAAAGAGTTTTGCAAAAGATTTCCTGTCGTATGACCCTTGTAAGGGTAACGTGGCCAAGGCTGCTCATGGAGGTAGCAGCGTACACGAGTTGAGATATATAATAATAAGTGCTACGAAGAATAAAACAGTTAGATGCTCTAGTGCGCTGTGCTGCACAACAATAGATTACGTATTTCGGACAGAGATCCGTGCAAGGCTTCATTGATGCATCGATTCAGGCGCACCTTGTACGAACTGCAAAGTGTTCCACGCGATTCCTCTAATGACTCAGTTATTGAACCATCACATCCTGCAGGCGCAAATGCCATCAGGGAAGATTCACCTCGCTGATAAGTTAACTGCGCCGCACAGTTTTATTTTTTAAGCCAAGGGGTTGAATTCCCCCAGCGACTAAGGACGTGAGGTTGGAGGCTAGTTTATGATTATCAACCTCTTCAGAGCTGTCTAGACCAATATGTTGACCTCTACGTTCCCAAACATACTGATGGTAAAGGTACAAAATAGAATAACTTTGCCCAAAAAAGTGTCTTCCTTCTGACCATTCTCCAGCTAGGTACCATCCTGGTCAAAAGTTTAGGAGAGTTTTATAAGAATGTGGAGGCTATAAGCGACTGGAAGATGATCTGAAATGCCAGCATCTGGCATTCAAATTTAACTGCCTATTTTTTTTTTCATGGGCCAAGACAAGCCGATATTGAAGTAACACCAATCAGGAACAGGAAATTTGCCTTATTTCCAAAAACATGCACACACGTACTTATGAACAAGAATGGGCCTTTCAGCCAACAACCGTTTACCCCATCGAATTGGATCATGGGTGACCTCCATCTGAAATTACCCACATTCCTTCTCTGCATGTTAATACTTGCGAGCAACAATGTTCTATTCATGCTGGCCTAGTCAATCGAAGGCCTGTTCATCGCCGTTAGGAAGCCCCAGCCTCAGCAACCATTTGTAGTGAGGGTTCAAGATTTCCATTAACAATTTAGGTGAAAAGCGCTTCTGGACATCAGCCTGAATGTCCTTGATCTAAATTTAAGATTTTACTCCCTTGCTTTAGATTCCCACGCCAAAGTAAATACATTGGCTACTTCCAAACCATCAACAAATTGATCATCTTAAAATCTCGTCAATTAGAACACCCGCTTAACCTTCCAGATTCAAGGGAATTTCACAAGTTGAGCCATTATGTCATTGGAATTCACATCCATCCTCCATTGTGGCATCCAGAACTGACTGCACTATTCTGGATGGGGTTTACAGAGAGTTGTCATCATTGTAACTTCGTTCCCACTTCTAAGAATAACGGAAAACGCGGGCAGTGGATTGTAAAGCAAATTAGCGAGAGCTAACTGGGGTACAGGGCTCCCAGTTATCTCATTTGGCTAGACAATAAGCGTGGGAATCAGATCTGTGCCATCCGCAGGTGCTTTAAGCCCATTCCGGGCTAAGGTAAACCTGGGGCTTACCTCCTCGTCCTACCGGCATTCAAACGAAATGGTGCTTTAGGTGCTTCAGAACAGGAGAAGGCTATTCAGCCTGTCGAGCCTGCTCCACCATTGAATGTGATCATGGTTGATTGAACACTTCAATGTCTTTTAACCACAAAATCCACAAAGCCCTTTATGTTATTGGCAGTCAGATAACTATCAATCTCTGCCTTAAAGATAATCAATGACTGCGCTCCCATGACCCGCTGGGGTAAAGAATTCCAAAAATTCACAGCCCTCTGTGTAAATAAATTCCTCCTCATCTCAGTCCAAAGTGGCTTCCCCCTTATTTTGAAATTTTGTCCTTTGGTTCCTGATTCGCCAACCAGGGGAAAGAGATGACCTGCATCTACCCAGTCTATTTCTTTAAGTGTTTTGTAAGTTTTATTGAGATCACCTCTCACTCTTTGAAACTCGAGAAAATACAGGCCCAGTTTCCCCAATCTCTCTCCATTAGAGAGCCCCGCCATCCCTGAAACAAGTCTGGTGAAACTTCTTTGCAGTCGCTCTATGGGAATCATACCCTTTCTGAGGTAATGGGACCAAAACTGCACACAGTGCTCCAGTTGTGGTCTCACCAAGCTTTGATACATTTAAAGCAAGACTTCACTACTGCTGTACTCTAATCAACTTGCAATGAAGGTTACCATTCCATTAGCCTTCCTCATTGCCCTCTGCACCTGCACGTTAGGTTTCAATGACTTATGGACAAGGACACCCAGGTCCCTTTTTACATCTACACTTTACAACCTGTCACCATTTAGGAAATACTTTGCACATCTGCCTCTTCTACCAAAGCGGATAACTTTACATTTTCCACATTATGTTCTGCCTGTGATGTTCTTGCCGACTCACTAAGTGTCTCCAAATTCTCCTGTAGCCGCTTCACATCTTCCGCACAACATCCATTCCCGCCGAGCTATCTATCATTCACGAAGTTGAAAGCATTATGTTTGGACTCCACGTTCAAACCATTGATATATACAGTGAGCAGTTGGCGCCTAAGTATTGATCCTTGCGGTACCCCACAAGCCACAGCAGGCCAATTCGAGAATGACCAGTTTATTCCTACTCTGTTTCCTTCCTGTTAACCAATGCTTAACCCATGCCAGTATATTGCTTCCTGTCCTGCTATGTTTTGACTATGGTTTGCTTTACCCATGAGCCAGTTGCATGTTTATCTGTCAACGGGCGAGTCGATTACAATATATGGCAATACACAGAGGGAAATATGAAATAAAGCACAAATTATTTACCTATATAAACAACAGAGCATTAATATGGTATGTGCTTCTCTAGCCCGACACTACTGTAAACTGAAATTTATATGGTAGCCTGCACTTCCCAGCTATTAGGTCTTCCATGGTCAATCTGCTCAGGGTCTCTCAAGTTACATATCCCATATGTTTTTTATTTTCCTAATCAACCTCCTGTGGGGGTTATCAAAAGCCTTCTGAAAATCCAAGTATACTACGTCCATCGACTCTCCTTTATCAATTTTGTCAGTAACATCCTCAAAAAACTCCAATAAGCTCGTCAAGTATAATTTCCCATTGATAAATCCAGGCTTACTATGCTCAATCAGCTCATCATTTTCCAGGTATCAACTTATCACATCCTTTATAATAGCTTCAATATTTTCCCTCCTACTTATGTAAGGCTAACAGCTCTGTAGTTTACTGTTTTCTCCCTCCCTGCCTTCTTAAATAGTGGGGTGGCATTTGCTCCTTTCCAATCTTCAGGAACCATTCCAGAATGTGTAAAATTATGGAAAATGATCACCAATGCATCCACTATATCTATAGCAACCTCTTTCAACACTCTGGGTTGCAGAATATCAGGTCCCGGGGACGATCAACTTTCAGTCTTATTAATTTCTCCAATACAACCTTCTTGCTCATACTAGCTTCCTTCAACTCCTCATTGTCCCTAGTCCCTTTGGTCTCTAAAACTTTTTTCAGGTATTTCCTGCTATTTCTGGAATCTTGCTCAGTGAAGGCAGACACAAAGTAATCATTTAGCTTATCTGCCATTTCTCCATCTTCCATCATGAATTCTCCTGTCTCTGCCTGCAATGCACCCACGTTTGTCATGGCCAAATGGTTCCTTTTACATACCTGTAGAACATTCTACAGTCCGTTTTTATATTTTTTGCTAGATTGCAATCATATTTTGTTCTCCCTTTGTTTACCAGTTTATTGGCCTCCCTTTGCTGTATTCTAAAAACCTGCCAACCCTCAGGCTTACGACTACTTCTGGCATCTTTATGAGCCTTCTCTTTTAATCTTGTACAATCCTTAACTTCTTTTGTCAGCCACGGTTGACTGACTTTTTGGGGGTGTTACACGTTAAAGGAACGTAAAGGTGCTGTACGCTATGCAATAGTTCTTCTAAAACGATCCACTGCCCATGCACAGTCATATAATTTAACGTATTATGCCAATCCACCTCAGCTAATATGTCCCTCACTTCTTCATAATTTCCTACAATCAAGTTTAACAGCCTTGCTTCAGAGTGAACGACCTCACTTTCAAATAATGTAAAATTCTACCATATTATGGTCACTCATCCCTAAAGATTTTGTTGCAACAAGATTATAAATTAGCCCTTTTTCATTACATAATACTAGATCTAAAATAACCTGTCCCCTAGTCGGTTCCTCAACATACTGCTCTGGAAAATCATCCTTAACACCCTTCAGAAACTCGTCTTCCACAGCATTAGTGTTCAAATGCTTTACCAGTCTATATGCAGGTTGAGATCACCCATGATTACTGTATGGTCCATGCTACATAGTTCATTCACCTCCTGATTAGCGCACATATTAACATTACTATTTGGTGATCTATAAACTGCAACCAATGCCTGTTGCCCTCTGTTGATTCTTAGCTCCACCTAAACAGATTCCACGCATTGATCTACTGATCAGAGATCCTCCCTTACTAATGCACTGACCCAAACCCTTATTGTCAGCGCAACTCCACATCCTTTCCCTTCTCATCTGTCCTTCCTAAACGTCAAATAGCCTCAAACATTCAGTTCCCAGTCATGGTCACTTTGCTGTAGTTCGACGATTAGTTGTCAATGGCATTCCTGCAAGCAGGAAGCTTAAGGCAACTAGCTGATTTTATAAATTAGTTGTTATTTTTCTGTGAGATGTGATTTGGCTTGGTGTTATTCTGAACTACACTTTTTAACTCTTCTTGCAAGTAACCCTGGGTAGAAGCAGCTGAAAGGGACATGATATGAAGGTATTTCTTTTGATGCTGAAAGTCTGAAAACGGCAATGGAAATGCAGCAGAGGCTGAGGAAAGGCAGCCCGCTAAATGAGATGTAAACTTAGTTGAACCTTAGGCCCAGATATCCATAGGTCTGACGAAACTGGCTGCATACTGAGGCCACCTTGCTTAATTGTTTTGGGCAAGATTGACATCAGCATGTTGACAAGTTAATAAGAGTCTGCATGCAAGGCCACAGATCCTGAGACTCTGGCCTGTCTTAGAGGGACAATTTTTTACTCATTATTTTTATTCATTCAGGGGATATAGGCTTCGCTCGTTAGGCCAGCATTTATTGCCCATCCCTAGTTGCCCTTGAGAATCTGCTGGCTAACCTTATTAAATGTTGCGCTGTACAAGCATTGGCATAGATGGCAAAGTCAAAAAAGCTATGGGAAACCTTTAGACATCTCTGGTTAGTCCCCAGCTATGGTCTTGCTTTCAATTCTCGGCGCCTGACGTTAGCACGAATATGAAGCCTTACATTTTTTATATTCATTCACGGGGTGTGGGCTTTGCTGTCTGAGGCAGCATTTATTGCCCATCCCTAGATGCCCTTGAGAAGGTGGTGGTGAGCTGACTTATTGAACTGTTGCAGTCCCTCTGATGTACGTACACCCACAGGAGGGGACAGATCTCCAGGATGTTGACCCAGTGGCAGTGAAGCAATGGCAATATATTTCCAAGTCAGGATGGTGACGGCTTGAAGTGGAATTCCAGGTGGACATGTTCCCATGTCTATACTGCCCTTGACCTTCTAGATGGTACCGGTCGTGGGTTTGGAAGGTGCTGTCGACGTCGCCTTGGTGAGTCCCTACTGTACACCTTGTAGATGGTACACACTGCTCCTAAAGTGCAACGGTGGTGAAGGAAGAGAATGTTTCTGGATGTGGTGCCAATAAAGTGGACTGCTTTGTCCTGGATGGTGTCAACCTTCTTGAGTGTTGTAGGGGCTGCACTCATCCAGGAAAGTGGGGAGTATTATATCACACTCCTGACTTGTGCCATGTAGATGGCCGATGGGCTTTATGAACTCAAGCGGTGAGTTAGGGCGGGCTTGAGGGAGTCAGAAAATGAGTTAATCATCGCAGAATTTCTGGTGTCCTACCTGCACTTGCAGCCACAGTATTTATACGGCTATTCCAGTTCAATTCCTGGTCAATGACGACCCCCCAGGATATTGTTAGTGGGAGATTTATTGATGGTAATGCCATTGAACGTGAAGGGGCGATGGTTAGATTCTCTCTTAGTGGAGATGATCCTTGGCTGGCACTTCTGTGGTGCATGAATGTTAATTGCCACTTGTCAGCACAAGTCTGGCTACTGGCCAGGGCTTGCTGCATTTGGAGATGGGCTGCTTCAGTATCTGAGGAGACACGGAACATTATGCAATTATCAGTGAACAATCCCACTTCTGAACTTATGATGGAAGAAAGGTAATTGATGAAGCAACTAAGGATCGTTGGGCCCAGGATGCAACCCTGAGGAACTCCTGCAGCGATGTCCTGGAGCTGAGGTGGTTGACCTCCAACAATCACAACCATCTTCCTTTGTGTTAGTCATGACTCCAACCAGCAGGGAATTTTCCCCCTGATTCGCATTGACTCCGTTTTCTTCCAGGGCACCTTGTTGCCTCACTCAGTCATATGCTGGCTTGATGTGACATCTTTCGTCATTGAGCCATTGAAATGATAGTGTGACAGTAGTGATGTTCAATCGCCCTCCGTGGCTATGCTGTCCCAAGGAAGTATAAAGAAGGGATTCCCCAAAAAACAGGATTGTAGAGGTATCACGTGTCACATTGACTGATGTAGCCATACCTGGACTACAAAACTGGAATAGTTCGGCAGAGACCGTGCTTGCCTGTTGTATGTAATGGTATTTTTTCTTCTTTCATAGTGCATTTTTTAAATTAATTCATGGGTTGTTCGTGTCTCTGACTAGGCCAGTATTGGTTGGTCACCTGTAATCATCCTTGAGAAGGTTGTGGTGTGCTGCCTTCTGAAACCACTGCAGTTCATGTCGGGTAGGTAGGTGCTGTTAGGGAGGTAGTTCCAGGGTTTTGACCCAGCGACAGTGAAGGAATAGCTGATAAGTTTCCAATTCAGAATTGTGAGTGGCTTGGAGGGGAACTTCCAGGTGGTGTATTACCATGTGGCTGCTACCCTTGTCCTTCTAGGTGGTAGTGGTCATGAGTTTGGAAAATGGTGCTGATGGAGGTTTGGTGGGTTCCTGCAGTGCATCCTGTAGATGGTACGCACTGTTGCTACCGTGCATCGATGGTGGAGGGAGTGAATGTTTGTGGATGTGGTGCAAAGCAAGTGGCTGCTTTGTCCTGGACAGTGTCAAACTTCTTGAGCGCTGTGTGAGCTGCACTCTTCCAGGCAAGTGGGGAGTATTCCATCCCACTCCTGACCTATGCCTTGTAGATTGTGAGCAGGCTTGGGGAGTCAGGAGGTGAGTTACTTTCTGTAACATTCCTAGCCTTGGGCCTGCTCTTGATGCCACAGTATTTATATGGCTTGTCCAGTTCAGTTTCTGGCCGATGTTGATTGCCCCAGGATGTTAACAGTGGGGGAATCAGCGAAGGTGATGTCTTGAATGTCAAGGGGCGATGGTTAGATTCTCTCCTGTTGGAGATGTTCATTGCCTGGCACTTGTTTGGCGGAAATGTTACTTACCACTTGTCAGCCCAAGCCTTGATATTGTATAAACATTGGAGTGTGTCAAGTATCGATTGCATTAAATAAAACATAGCCACTGTCACAAATAAGTGAGGCACTTTGAATAATTTCAGAAATTGAGAGTGGCAAAGTTAAGGGATTAGTTGGCCCAGAAATTCTAACACCCTCTTGCCTTTGTACTCAGATCCGATTGAGGTAAAGGAAGACATTGCACTTACATTTGGAATTCTATTCTTTACATGCCAACTAGTTTTGCGTGATTTGTGTGCTTGGGATTGTAAATCTATTTGCGAATTTATAGGTCCTAGGGAATGGCATATTAGACGTTACCCCGATCCATCTTTCTTTGTTCCAAAGTGGTTGCCTTTGCTCTTTCAAACACTGAACTCCATTCGCCATTGCTTTACTCATTGAGCTAATCTATCAATGTCCCTTTGTAATTTTCTGAGCCCATCTGTATTGCTTATCATTGCAGTGATTCTGAGGGTTGGGAATACATCCGAAAGCAGCAAAGGGCCACCAAAGAGTTAATAAGAAGTGGACGATAGAATACGAGAGTAAACTAGCTAGAAACATGATAAAACATATCGTAAGGGTTCTGCAGGTATATAAAAGGGGAGAGAATAACTAAAGTATACGTTAGTCCGTTACAAGCACAGGCAAGAGAAATTACCTCGGGAAATGACAGAGAGTGAATGATTATATATGTCTGGCTTCACAGTGGAGGACACCAGTCAGATACCAGAAATAGAGGACATATAAAGTGAGGGAATTGAGTTAACTAGTTTCAACAGATTAAAGGTACTGGAGAAATGCAAGAGACCAAATTCTTCCAATCCCACAGGGCTTGATGGCCTATGCCCTATGGTTGTGAAAAAGATAGCTGAATGGATCGCGAGTGCACTAGCTTTGATTTACCAAAATTCCCTCGACCCTATAAATTGAGTGGGCTCAACTAGCCATATGATTTTCCCCTGCTGCCATTTCTTATGTTCTTCTATCACTGTGGCACTAAGGTGGCATTGTCAATACACTTAGGCATGTGGCGATTTATTAATTCACTCACAAGTACAACAAAAGGCGAAAGCTGAGGCCCAGTATAGGCCTCTGGAAACACCACTATTTAAATCCTTTATATCTGAAAATGTACCCATTGTCATTCCAATCTGTCTCTGATACTGTAGCCAATTCTTTGCATAAACCAATAGGCCTTTAACAATTCCAAGTGTTCTCATTTGAGTTAACCATCTCCTATTTGGAGACTTTTTGCCAATGTTTTCTGGAAGCCTCTACACGTTACGCCCACATCCACAACATTGTGTACAACTTTGCATACTTCCTAAATCGATTGATTATTGATGACATGGCGAATGCAACCCCATGGTGCCCCTCTCTGGTCAACTTTGTGAGTTTGCAGGGCAAAGAGGGCTGAGAAATTCAAATTTGTTGATGTTCACCATGAAAACATATTGGAGCAATTGCAGGCACTGAAAATACCTGCAGTTAATGGACTACATTCCAGGCTGTTTAATTGGATGTGGGAAAATGTAATGTTGCTGTTCGAAAAGGAGGGATAGATTCAGCAAGCAATTATAGGCCTGTCAGTCTGACATCAGCAGAATGGAAAATGTCAATCTTTATTGTTTAGTAAGTGCTGACTGAGAGCTTAGAAAATGATGACAATATTATGCATGGAAAAGATGCTTTTATGAACAAGAAATGCTGATTGCTAAATCTATAAATCGTTTTAAGAATGTCAGTGACGGTGTAAATAAGTGGGATTCAATATTTTTGGAGGATTTTCAGAAGGGTTTCGACAATGTGCCACAAAAGAGGTTGCTACACCAGATTAGGGCTCTGATACTGGGTGGTCGTGCATTATGATAGATTGAGGATTGGTTAATGAACAGAAAACAGTGGCAAAAAATAGCTCATTTACAGAACTTTGAGGTGTAACTATTAAGGTGTCACAGCTAACAGTGCATTGGCAACAGAATTTTTCAAGCTACATCACTGGCTTAGATGAGGGGTAAAAAAATCAATTAACACTTGTTTGGGCGAGCATATGTCGGCCAGCCCTCATTAATGTGCAAGGGTGGACTGGGGGCATATGATTCTACTGGTGGCACAATGTTACCATCACAGAGGTCCTGGAGAATCATAATTCTGTCGGCATGCACTCATTACCAAGCCAATGACGTCTTTGATGGCTCGGACATATATCATAACCATATAGCCAAAGACCTTCTGTACATTGCGCTATCCAGTGGATCACGACCCGATCGACGTCCATGGCGCAGCAGCCAGGAAACCTTCACGTGAGATGTAAAGATGGACGGCCTTGTCACCCACAACTGGGAGACAGCAGGCGAGGCAAAGGAAACAGTGAAAACTTGCTTTGCTGAGAAAGGGGCCTAAAATGCCTGGCCAATGAATCTGCACCTTCTCAACCCATTGCCTTCAACAGCAAAAGTGGCCAAGTCCACCATGCCAGAGGAGGAGCTCCCTGAGCCACTCCTGGGGATGATTTTTCTCTCACACCGAGGGCCACACGCCATCCTCTCACGAGCATGAAGGCTTTGAGGAAGATGAGTGGACCCAATACAATATCTACAAAGATAAAAACAAAAAAACTGCGGATGCTGGAAATCCAAAGCAAAAACAGAATTACCTGGAAAAACTCAGCAGGTCTGGCAGTATCGGCGGAGAAGAAAAGAGTTGACGTTTCGAGTCCTCATGACCCTTCGACAGAACTTGAGTTCGAACTCAAGTTCTGTCAAAGGGTCATGAGGACTCGAAACGTCAACTCTTTTCTTCTCCGCCGATGCTGCCAGACCTGTTGAGTTTTTCCAGGTAATTCTGTTTTTGTTTTACAATATCTACAAGCTTGTCATGATACAAAGCTCGATGGGCCAGCTGTGAGCAGCATGCAAAGAATCTGCAAAAGGAGATGGATAATTCAGTTGATTGGAAAAAAAAAGAGGTGAACTGGTTAAATGTTGAAGCGTGAAATTAACAACTTTAGTTGAAGAAAAGGTGCTGAATGTTTGAATTCAAAGGGACTTGGGTATTTTTGCAAAAAAATTTCAGAAACTTAGCATGCAGGCACAAGAAGCAATGAGGAAAGCAAAAGTATTCTCACCTCATTTCAAGGGGTAGGTGTATAAATGTAAAGATAATATGCTGTAATCCTATGTACCTTTACCGTCACAACATCTGGTGTAACATATACTGTTATGGTTTCCTTATCAAAAAACAGCTATACTTGCAATCTTGTAAAACATTATATCTTGTAAAAGATGAGCATCATTAGACAAAGAAGGAAGCCATCCAAACATGCCTGTGTCGATTGTTTAAAGTACTTGATCAGTTGCACACGCCGGTTCCCTTTCCTCATAGCCCGGTAATTGTTTTGCCTTTTAAGTATTCATCCAAAGCTATCATGAAGGCTTTTAATAAGTCTACTTTAACTGCCCTATCTGCCATTGCATTGCAGATCACAAGAACAGCATTAAACTCTCGTCTTCTCCATCTCTAGCTCTGATGCTAATCCTCTTGGCTTTGTCCCTTGTTTTCCAATCCTCCTGCCAGTAGAAACAGTTTCTCCCCCTTTAGGCAACCAAAAAAGTCTTCAAAGTTTGACATCTATTAAATAGTCACTTAAGCCTACGTGCTATAGGAAGCTTTCCATCCATCTGATCTGAGCTTCACAGATAATGGCAACCTATCATCCCTGGAATCATTTGAACGAACTTCTCTGAACACAACGTAAGGCTTCATATTCCTGCTAAAGTCAGGCGCCCAGAATTGAAAGCAAGGCCCTAGCTGACGACTAACCAGAGGTGTCTGAATGTTTACCATAACTTATTTGACTGTGTCATCTATGCCTAAATTTATAAACCTTAAGGACTTTTTTAAAGCAAATGTATCACACTTTCCTGTTGACTTTAATGGTTTGCGTACATGCAACCTGGGGCCTCCTGTGTCTCCTACATCGCATCTAAATTAGCATCATTGTACCTTGTGTGGCCAGTTGTCCTTCTTCCTTGCAATACTCAATATTTTGGAAGTTAAATTCCAGCTAATATGTTTTTTGTCCATTTCACCAGCCTGTCCACTCCTCCCGAAATCTGTTACTATCTCCCCGAATGCACATTCCGTTTTCGAAATTAAAATCACCTGAAAACTTGGAAAATTAGCCCAGTATCCCAAAGTCCATAACAATCAAATACTTAATTACGTTGTATGGTGCCTCATTAGTAAATGGCTTCAATATATATATATGTATGTAAATTTCTCGATTCACCGTTTAAAGAGTTTCATATTATTTCTTTTTGTCATTCTCTATTCCACATGCAAGGCAGGAGGCTAAAATGCATTGAGTATCACTGTCATTCAATTGCACCAGATTAGACAATCTCACTTTTTTTTTTGCAACATTAGCCTTTATTACCTTTCCACTACAAACAATAAACAGGCTAAGCTTCTGAGTTTAAATGTGAACTTACCCTATTGAGGAGTGCTGCAAAGCGTCAGCATGCACAAACTTCAACAAGTGGACTGATTTATTGACTTTTAAGTGTTGCACTATGAAGTTAATGTTATCATGTTTTCACCTTCTCATGTTTCCTGAAGATAAGCTGTCTTTGGCTCTCTGGTTTTTGGTAAATGGCAATATTTATTCAATTTAAAAAAGGTGGGCGTTTATTTTCTGGACTCAGTGTGCAGTTAGGATGTGAAAATAAATATTAAAATCCCCCAGATATTCTCGATGTGTGCAGAAAATACCCTACCTGATTTTGGAGATTGTGGTTCGTGGGCTCTGCAGAAAATGCGCCATAAAATAGCAGCTAACAAACTTGATTTAACATTTGGATAAACACCAGCACTCAAAAATAGAAAGGTCCTTTTGTTCATTCTGTGAAGTGGTTCAATCCTGCTCAGGCTGAAGTGGTATATAACTATATCCTCTGTTGGTGAAACTGAATGAAGTATAACAACCCTTGATAAAATACAGATTAAGGCCAAACTGGAATATAGCTTTCAATTCTAGACAGCACACTTTGGCAAACATGCCTTTGAGAGGGTTGCAAGGGTAATGCCGATTGAACTGGGGTCTGCAGTTATGTGGCTGTGCTGGAGAATCTAGGGATGTTAAGAACAAAAGAGACTGCTGGTAAAAAGCCATTAGTGTGCCCAGGCACAGGCGTGATCCCTTTAAACATCATAACACATTCTTGGGGCTAATTGTCCTACTCCTCTTCCTATGTTTGCATGCTCATTAGAGCAGAGAAGCCTCAGAGGAAATTTGAACGAGATGTTAAAATCATGAGCGGCTTGGACATTGTAAATAAGGAGAAACGGTCTCCAGTGAGAGAAATTCTTGTAAATAGGCGCCGGAGATGGAAGATGATTGACAACAGAATCTGAAACAACATGGGTATCATTATTTTTTTTTTGCACAGCATGTGGTTGTGGGCAGGAATGTACTGTCGGAATGGAAGTTGAAGCAGGTGCAATAGCAACTGCCAAAACAGAATTGGACATTAGCCGAACAACTCTTAACCATGTGGATGGAGATAGGAGAATGGAGTTATTCGAATTGATCTATCAATGAACCAGGGCAGACATGATGAACCGAACTGATTCCATGTGCTCTACTTCATTCTTTGACCTGATAAATGGTGCATACATTACATATGCCACCCCCACAACCTCTAGCAGCACGTTAAATGGTTCATCTGACAGGGAACAAGAAGTGTCCACTCCTTGATAGGATACATGTGCTGAAGGGAGTATAATATTGCAATTTCAACTCGGAGATCTGGATTCAACTCCAGCCTAACTGGGAGGAGAAGTGTTCTTTGGTCTGTTGAGAACTGTGAGGACAGTTGCTCAGTTCGTTCTCATATCACTAGGATGTACATCGAAACTCATTCCGGATAAATTATCTTCCTTCTGTTAGGGACTTGGGTGGGAACAAGTGACAATGCATCCTGGCACAAAAGGTTTAGAGTTTCGGAGAATAGCGGAAATACCAGCATATCTGGCATCACTTGTGGAGAGAAAACAGCCAATGCACTTGATGATAGAGATTGTAAGTTTGGTATGTGCTGTCGAAGACGCCTTGGAGAGTTGTTGCACGTTGCCTTGTATATAGGAAATACTGAACAAAGTAAGTTTCATCTGTACTAGATCAGTATTCTAAGGTAATGGATGGGTTGGCTATCAATGGGATGGTTTGTCCTGAGCGCTCTCGAAATCCTTGAGTATTTATTGTGGATCAAGCCTCATCCAGACAATTGGAGAATATTTCATCACATTCCTCAATTGTGCTTCCTCACTGTTGAACCGTTTCAGCCATCCGCCATGGAGTAGCCAGCCTGACCTGCTCTTATAGCCACAGGATTTATCAGATTTATCCTGTTTCTGTTTCTGTTTAATTGCTGAAAAATTACATTTTGTCGAAGCTTTTTGTCTTGCTATTCATCAGGACAATTGCAAGAATACCAACGTAAGAGGAGGTCACAACTTTACAATACATGAGAAGAGAGTGCTGATAGGTTGGCAAGCTGACTCTAATTGGTAGAGGCGTTGCCATTGAGAATCCACCAGTTAATGGTAACTGACAGTTAACTGCCAAAGATTGTTTAAAATTTTACACCAGGCAGCTTGACTCTGATTGGTCAAGGCATTCACCATTAACTGCTGAATTCTCCATGGCAACACGTCTACCAAGAAGAGTCAGCTTGCCAACCAAAGAACACTCGAATCTCGTACATGATAAAGTTGTTGCTTCCACTGATATTGGTATTCTTGCAATTGTCATGATGAGTGCAAGGCGAAAAGCTTTGATAAAATGTTTTTTTTTGAGCAATACTCAATTTATGTCCTACCAAACTACTATTTTTGGTCAATAGTGAGCTCACAGGATGTAAATGGTATTTTTCAATGGTAATACTTTGTACATAAGGAGAGGAGTTGGATTATAGTTTTTTGCAGTTTCTCACTTTCTGGTATTTGTGCAGCATAAATGTTACTTGCCAATTGTCAATGCAATCCTGAAATTGGTGCAGCCCTTTAAGCAATAGGCACTGGCTGCTTCATTATCTAAGCCAAAATAATAATAATATGATGATGATCTACAAATTGTTTATAAGAAATGTTTACACCCTTTCTCTTTCCACAGTAATCGCCTGACCTGTTTAGTATCTCCAGCGTTTTCTGTTTTGATTTTACTACCTGACAAGTTGCGAATTGAAGTGAACGCTGTTGAACTGAACTCTCTACAATGTCTGAGCGACTTCGTGGGCTTGAAGTGGTTGGCCCGCAACAAACATGCCTATCTGCAAAGGGATTCAAAGCAGCAGAATGTGAGCTTTACTCCAATTATACCAGAGATTTCAATTGCCTGCAGGGACTAGGGAAAGTTTAACTTTCCTTTGAGTGTGGGGGAGGTTACAACTGTAATCACCTTCCTTTGTTTGAGGTATGACTTCTATTAGCTGAGATACCTATTGATTTCAAGTTAACCACTGCTGCTTGATGCCACACTCAGACCAATGCTGCCTTGATACTAGGAATAGTCACAGCAGCCTTATCCTCTTGAAAGAATCAGTTTGGGCCATATTTAGACCAAGGCTATAATGAGGTCCTGTATTGAGGACCAGGCTAAGGTTGGTCATTGGTGGTCAGGTATGAACAATGGTGCAGCAGTGAAATTTTCCCCCGGGAACGTGCTTCCATGAAATTCATCATATCCCTTCACGCTGTCAGCCATAACAATGGTGCAGCCTTTCGGTACTCACTGAATGGTTTTAGCATGTATAGAATGGATCATGGAAAGATATACCACAGAACGAAAGCAGTTAGGCCATTTTTCATGTAGAATCCCTTTTACTACACTTTTAAACTGAACATTTCCCAATTCAGTAAAATATCCAGTTTGCTTTCCAGAGTTACTATTGATCTGCAACCAACACCTTTTCAGGCAGTGCACTCCACTACATAATAACCAGTGTTTAGCCCTTCTGCTACTGGGCAGACATTAACTAATTAATGCATCTGAAGGCATTGTTCAGCTTCAATGCCAAGAGCGTGATGCGGACTGATGTTCAGTCCCTGTACCGGCTGTGTTTTATTTTTCCCTGTTCATGCGATGTGGGCGTCGTTGACTAGGCCAGCATTCATTGCCCATTCCTCGTTGCTCATGAGAAGGGGGTGGTGAGCTGCCTTCTTTAGCTGCTGCAGTCCCCATGTGGTGCAGGCCTGGTCCTGAGCTTGTGGAGTGGCGCCCCACAAGTTGCCAAAACTCTCTATTTCTATGGTGGGGGAATGTATATGGGGTGAGGTCACACGTCAGCTGTGATCTCATCCAGTGATGGAAAAGGTTCGGGTGCCTATTGCGCCTCGGATTCATGTGACCCCCTCGTACTCCAGCTACCAGAACCAGTGAATTCCTGAACGACCAGGACTACTTCGTTATAAGCAGCTGAGAAAACAGATGCTAAGTATTCATTAAGAAGCAAGCCCGCGATTTCCAAATAAACAGCCGATTTGCTTTGAATTATTTAATTTGCTCTACCCTTTACGGTATTATGTTGCTCTTTAAGCAATCATTAAAATTCTTTGGATAAATTTGATGCATTTCTCTTTTTATTTCACGCCCCCTCTTCGCTTGCCTAATTATTTTCAATTCTACCCCCTCTTGTTTGACATGCCTAGAATCATAAATTCTACTGAATGGTATGTCTGTATGTTTGTATGTGACAATTCCTTGCTTGTCTATTTTAAAGCTTTATCAAATTGCATGCTGGCTCACTAATCTTTTTCCACCTCCCTCCCTCTTAGCCCTTTGAAGGAGCAGACCTTCTCAGGCCTGACCAACTCCAAGGCCAGCCGCCATTCCTCAGGGCTCTAAAGCGCTCTCTCCCCGCCTCCTCCACCATCTCTGCAGCAACACATTCAGCTGCACTGTCCTCGTATCCTTGTACTCACTGTCACCTGAAACTGGGAGTAATCCAGCAATTACTGGATTTGTGATATCATTTTTGTTGTTGTTGTTGTTTTAATTCATATCCCAGCTCCCTGAATACGACATCTTTCGGCAGATGATGATGGTAGCTACACAGACCGTGGTGCCTGGCTGCTCACATTCACCTTCCTCTCTCAGAATATTCTGCAGATGGTCAGTTGCATCCGTGACACTGGCACCCAGGGAAGCACCCTGTAGTCAAGCCTGTAGCCACACAAAAGACTTCCCGTTTCATAACTATTGAACCCCTGATCATTATTATTTTTTCCTGCTATTCCAACTCCCTGCCTGATAAGCTGAACCACCCTTGGAGCAGTAGCCTTAGTTCTGACCAGAGCAACCATTGCCCTGAACATTCTTCAGAAACTGAATAACAGGTTGGAGAGCCAGATGCGCTTCAGGGGGCCCTGAAATACCTGCCTTAATCCTACGTGTTCTATCTGGTCATCAGCCATTCCCCTTCTTCCTGCACATACGCAGTCACAGACACACGCACATGACCCTCGAGATGAGCATGTCTAGAAATGTCCTTTCCACGAAACTTCGAACCATGTCAATGACGCGCAATCATTGAGTCCCAGATTCGATCTCTTTCACCAGGTGACCCCGCCTGAACATTTGGTTATCCAGGACTCAAGGAGCGCCCTGGAGTTTCACGTGGAAAAGTAAAATGCCTTCTCCACGGAAATGTGGTGCCCCATTTTGGCTCTATGCTTTGTACGAATTAAACTTAAAAGAAACAAGATTTAAAAAACGTAACATCCAAACTCTCGCCAGTGAATCACCAGTGAGCACGTCCCCTTGTGCTCACCTCGTTTCAGTCCCTATTATGATTTGGCCCCTGGGGCTCCACATTCTCTCTGAGATCTGCTGCTCCACCCGCTAACTTCTTCACGTGCCCCGTCCTCACCTGCAGCCTCTTTGATCCGTCCAACCCAGCTCACTGGTGCATATATTAAATGGTTTTAAAGACATCGGTGGAAATATCAGCGAGGTTTGCTGGGCTTTTGTGTAAGCAAGAGGAGACAAACGGAAATCCCGTGGGAGAGAAGAGCAGGAATCATTTAAAATTAGCATTCCTGGAAGTGAAGTGGCTGTGAATTAAGCACTAATACAGGAAGATACTAAATAATAAAGATAGGAAGTTAAATGATGGAAGATTAAGGGGGGCGGAAGGGGGGATAGTTAAAGGTTGAAATGCTCAGAACTTCAGGCACAATCTGTGGAGAGAGAAGCAGAGTTAATGGTTCAGGTCGGTGGGACCTTCATCAGCACCCCATGGGGAGCCAATGAAAGTTCATCGAACTGAAACTTCACCTCTTTTTTCTCTGCAAAAGTGCTGCATAAACAGCTGGGAATTTCCAGCATTTTCTGTTTTTATTTCAGATTTCAAGCTTCTGTAGTATATTATTATCAATACGTGTTCGTAGGACCGATCATCTTCATTCTAAAGTACTTTCCACACCGGTAACTGAAATCAACACCCTCAGAAATAAAATTCTGATGCAGTGAAGTTAGAGCTGTGAGCCCTCGTTTGTTTATTTCTATCTAAATATATATATAATGATCTTCATTGGACAACTTAGAACGTGAAATCTGTTTCACTCTCCATGCCTTTTGGCAACAATCTCAACTGTTGAGCGCATTTCTGTCTTATTAACACTCTCACTTCGTGCCATTGTCTTCAATTTATAAGTACTATCCCTCATAATCCTCCGCTCTACCCTGTCCAAAAATAGATATCTCTTTCAAAAGTGTGGTGCCAAATTTGGAATATAAGGTTCCAACTGGAGTTAAAAAAGAATTGTGAAAGTGTTTCACATGACCTTCATACTGCCGTAATAAATGGTCCTAACTGCAAAGCCCTATCATCCCACAACCAAATATTTCATTCCCTGCCCTCTGCTCCTTTGGTTTCCCAATTTACAACGTGCCTTCAGTTCCCATATTATTTCTCCTGCAAATCTGTTCTCGCGCTCTGTCTTTCATGCAAAAGGAACAGGTTGATGAGAAATGACTTGTGCGAAGAAAGGGTCAGCCTCAGGTTGAAGTACAGTTGGGGAAGTCAATGGTGGTGGTGGGAGTGCAGTATCTTTGAGGTGAGATGAACTGAGAGGTGTTGAGCTGATGCAGTCATGTGATGTTTTGTGCATCTGTGCGTGTTTACATTGACCCATCTCCAACTCATTGCTTCCCATCCTTGTATGACAGGTCTGTCTTCTCTTTATGCATTTCCAGGGATCGGCAGTGTCTACTATAAACTTCGATCACCTTCAGTCTGTCCGCTAGCATGACCCTGACCTACCTGTTGCTTGCCATTTCAACATACCACCCTGCTCTCATGCCCAAATGTCCGTCCTTGGCCTGCTGCAATGTTCCAGTGGAGCTCAACGCAAACTGGAGGAACAGCACCTCATCTTCCGATTAGGTACGTTACAGCCTTCTGGACTTAATATTGAGTTCAACAATTCGAGATCATGAACTCTCTCCTCCATTCCCACCCGCTTTCCAATCCCTCTTTTTCCAATAATTTAAACTTTTTTAAGAAATGCATTTTCCTTTTCCCACTTATTTTTAAAGTTATCACCATCTATTGCTTTATCTCCACCTTTCAGCCAATTTTGATCCCTTCCCCCTAACCAACCCCCACGAGGGCCATCTATTACTAACTTGTCCTGCTTGCTACCCTTAATGTCCCGATTAGCATATTTCTTAGATAATTTCACCACCGACAACACACCTTTGTTCTTTTGTCTATGACATTTTTGGCAATTTCTTCTTTGCCTGCATCTATCACTGGCCCCCTATCCAACTCTACCTGTCCCATCCCCCTCTACCAGCTTATATTTCACCTCATTTCTCTATTTCCTTAGTTCTGGTGAAATCATATGTACTCACAACATCAACTGTACTCCTCTCCGCAGATGCTGCCAGTCCAGCTGATTTATTCCAGGTATCTTTGTTTTTGTCTACATTTCCAGCATCCGAAGTATTTTGCATTTATCTACTATAAGCTCACTGACTCTCAGAGAAAACTCGACCACAATTTCTAAGAATTCGCTTCCTGCAATGACTTCATTCCGTTTTCCCAGTTCTCCTCAACTATTCTGAAGAGGCAACCTTCCATGCCAATGGTTTCCAGATAGCTTCTGTTCACTCCAATTGATCGTTCCACTGTGCTGTGGCGGATAGGGCTCTCGACTGCGCACATTCCCTTTCCAACAGGCCTTCCCTCACCTTCTGACCCCACCCGGCTCTATCTTCACTGTATCAGCCTTCCGCATTTGCCCCAGCATTTGCTGCAGTATTAACTCACCGCCAAACCCATTGCCCCCACGCCTCCTATTGACGCATTCTGGGTAAATTCTTTGCTCCATGACACCCTACTCCATCCTCAGTCACACACGACCACTGGTCCCCTTCCCAGCACACTTCCCTAGGCAAACGCAGGAGGTACAAACCTACCCAATTAGCATTCTCGGCCCTTCCAAGTGCAGGAACAATTTGCTCCTAGTGTTTTCCCTTTTTGACACCACTCTATTATGTAGCTCAAGATGCGGTTTCCTTTACACTGGGGACACAAAATGCAGATTGGGTGACCGCTTTGTGGAATGCCATTGTGCAGTCGCAAACCTGGCCCTGGGTAACATATCGCCTGAAATTTTATCTCAGCGCCCATTCCCATTCTGACCTTCCTATCTTCACCCTGCTGTAGTGTTGCACTGAAGTTCAATGCAACCTTGAACAGCAGCATCCGCCCTTTCTATTGGGCACCTTAAAGCCTGCTGGCTTCAACATCAATTCATCAATTTTACAGCGTAAGATATGCCTCGATGTTTTTGTTTGTTTTTTCATTTCGCCTGTTATGTTTCAACTTTTTGATGTCTCCAGTTGGCCGTGATTCCCCGTCCCCATTAATCCCTTCTCCAGAAGCATATTGCATTCTTTATGCCTCCTGACTTTGTCTTATTGTCATTACATTTGACGTTGAAGCATCATCATTTCTGTCATTTAATATTTCCTGTCCTCCATCCTGTCGCAGGCATTACCTTCTATTCTTTTCTCGCTTCCCCCAACTTCGACTACCTAGGTGCTTGCATAATATTTGTGGCATCTGTATCTTTTTTCTAGCCCTGATCAAGGAGCACGACCAGAAACGTTCAATCTTCTTACTTCACAGTTGCTAACAAGCCAGCTGTATGTTCCTTGTACTTTGCATTTCACTGGAACGTCTGCCGCCCACCGGAAATGCGTCAGGATGGTTTGTGCATGCTCACTAGGCCCGCCTTGATGCCTTACCGGGCAACAACAGGAGCTTAACGGTGCTGGATGAAGTGTAGTGTTGAATACTCTTTTTTTCATTCCCCTTTCCGTACTGTAGATGTAGGAGGTCTGATGGGGCAGTGGGTAGCTTCCCTGCCTCTCAGCTGGGTTCAAGCCCCACTCCAGGACTTGATGGCCAAGGAAACACGGCCAGCCAGGTTCAGGATAAACTGGTCAATCTTTTCAACTTGCGATAAGAGTGAGAGAGATTACTATTCAGCCATGAGATGGAATGAAATTAGAGCCTCTATCATCCATCCCCGTCATATCAGGCTATAACATACATGTAATACTGCAACTCGGTTTCAATGGCGGCCAGTTGGCTAGATGACTGGTGTGCATCAGATTGGAGCTGACAGCGTGGGGTTCTGGCTGGGGTGGAATTGGGGCCTGGCGCTACCAGTGATGGAAGTTCTGTCGCTGTGTGTCAGGTGTTCCTTGGGGCAGAAAACTTGAAGATGGCTTCAGCAATCCTGCCTGTGTCAGGCTTTTGTGGCGCACATGTACTGCCTATCACAAACCTCACATCTGAAATGACCTGTCCCTCGCTCCAAATGCATGCATTTTCATGATGCAGAATCCATTACAGAACAGATAGGGAAGATGCAACTTACCATAAGCAGAACATTTTGCTCTGTTTATCTGAAGCTTGGTTTGGGCAAAATGTTCAGAAAAAATGTGCAAGGTTATTGAAGGAACCTAATGTTATCATTTGCGTGATAAATTTGCCAAACAACCCAGATATATTTAACAGCATCACATCATAACGATTGCTTACAGCCCCCTTAACTATCCATCTATCTACCTATCTATCTATCCAACTATCCATCTATTCATCTATATACCTTTTACCTATCTTGTATGTTTATAATATTATTTATATTATTTCACTTTCCATTTTTGGGTAGCGTATGGAGGATAAGGATCTCAGTTAACGAACAAGCACTGTTCAGGAGGGAAGAAGCACAGGGCAACTTCATGACTGGGGGACTCAAGTATATTTGATGCAGAATAGGCTGATAATACATGTTGAGCTGAATCATTTTATGACAGTATATGCGATCAAAGGGTTGTATTGAGCCATGAAGATAGATAATTTGCATAGCTATGGGGAGCGTGCGACAAACTGGCCAAGTCTACAGAGAGTTGCACGAGCCAAAGAGGCAGAATAGCCAATTTCTGTGCACTAAACTTCAGCGATTCTGAGTGAATAGAATGTCATGCCTACGACAGCCAATGATGTTCGTTCTCTCCTGGCTTGCCAATGTCCAAGATGTTTGCTGGGCGATAATTTAGCCAGTCAGGCCTTTATCTTTCTCCTTTCATTGGTGTCTCTCACCATCAGTCACTGTATTGAGTCCAGGCTTTTCCTAACTTTCTATGTTGATGTTGCTCTCCAGATCACTCAGTGCTTCAGGCATACCTTTCTCTCTCTCTCCCTTTGTTGTTGTCTCCCTTCTCTCTCTCTCTCTCCTTCTCTCTCTCTCTCCTTCTCTCTCTCTATCTCTATCTCCCTTTCTCTCTCTCTCTCATCTCTCTCTCTCACCCTCTCCGTTATTTAGCCCTGTAATAATGCATTGTCTCACATCCTTATCTCTCTACCTCTCCTTTAATAGTTCTCTCTCCCTCTTTCAGAACTCACAGTATGTCTTCACATCATTGTGTTTACCTCTGTGACTTGTCTCTACGTAGCACTCAACTTATGCACTCACTCAGATGTCTGAGAGAGAGATATTTATAGCAATCTATCTATCTATCTATCTGTCTATCTATCTATCGATCTACCTCTCTATCTTATATTTGTGCCTCCATGTAATACAGCGCACACTCAGATTATGATTCTTCTTTCTCTGTTCGCTTCAGCTCTCAAAGCATGGCGACAAACATGAACTACAGCTGGGGTTTCTCATCTGCACAGGCATATTGTTCAGACATTTAATTATTGATAGCAGGTAGGCAGTGAGCTGATTCGCCTTCAATCGCCACACTCATCTTCACATGTGTATTGTACAAATTTTTAACCATTATGAGCAGAAAAGCAATGAGCTGATCTATGTAGGGGGGCAGCACAAATTTGCATAGGCAGGTTGCTCAATCTCCCTTTCATTAGATCATTTGCACTGCCCAATTTAGCAAGTTCCTTTGTTTTATTTAAACCTATATCTCTCTTACCTATCTGTTTTCCATCATCCCTGCTTTTCTCCATTGGCTCAGATTTTTATTTTGCTTATTTTGTTTCGCTTTTTATTGCACCCTCCACAGTTTCCATTGCAATACGCAGACTCCCACCTAACCCAATATGCCCTGATGATACCGCAAAGTCTGCAGCATGTGGGACGTTGACCTGTCATCTATGTGACGTTATTCCACAGTGTGCATGACATGCCCATGGTGAGGCTTTTGTGACACATTGACTGCCATGTTTCATTGAATTGCCGGGTGCCTTGTTTAAGTGACGTTCCATTGGCCACGCGTCATGACGATGGAACTGAAACTGCCCCTCTGGCGGGAAATCTGGAGCTATGCTTGGTTTGCTCAACCCAAAGGCCCACCATCTTCAAAGATCCAGTGGGCTATTGTAGATCAGACCTAAGCGGCATTAGTAAGCTGGTGACCACTGGAGACTTCCAAGCACACAAACTCTCTATTGTACATGGTGCAGAGTGAAAAACAAACATTTTATTTATGAATGCGTTCACACAATGTTTCCATCTTGCTCAATGGAATATCAATTATTTGACACAATACAAGGAGACTTAATTGAAGTCGTCACACACACAGTTGCTATTCATCAAATTCTACAAATATGAGCCACCTCTGATTTTCTTTTTGTTCATACTCGGGATGTGGGCTTCGCTGGCTGAGCCAACATTTATTGTCCATCCCTAATTGCTCCGAGAGAAAGTGGTGGTGAGCTGTCTTCTTCAACCGCTGCAATCCATGTGATGTAGGTACACGCACGGTGCTGTTAGAAAGGGAATTCCAGGATTTTGAACCAGTGACAGTGAAAGAACAGTGAGATATTTCCAAGTCAGGATGCTGAATTCCTGCAGTGCATCTTGTAGATGGTACACACTGTTGCTACTGTGCGTCAATGGCGGAGAGAGTGAATGCCTGTGGTTGTCAAATCAAATGGGCTGCTTTGTTCAGGACGCTGTCAGTTCAAGTATTGTGGGAGCTGCAATCATCTAGGCAAGTGGGGAACTTTCTACCAAACTCCTGACTTGTGCCTTGTAGATGGGTGGGCAGTCTTTAGGGGGTCAGGATGTGAGTAACTCGTCACAAGCTTCCTAGCCTCTGACCTGCTCTTGTAACCAAAGTATTTATCTGGCTAGTCCAAATCAGATTCTCGTCAACAGTAACACCGAGGATGTTGATAGTGGGAGATTCAGTGATGGTAATGACATTGAACATCAAGGGGCGATAGTTGGATTCTCTCTTGTTGCAGATGGTCATTGCGTGGCACTTGTGTTGCTAGAATGTTATTTGCCACTTGTAAACCCAAGTCTGGATATTTTCCAGTTCTGGCTGCATTTGGGGATGAACTGCCTTAGTATCTGAGGAGTCGCAAATTGTGCAGAACATCGTCCAATCATCAGCGAACACCCCGAATTCTGCCATAATAATGGAAGGAAGTCTATTAATGAAGCAGCTGAAGATAGCTGGGCCTAGAACACTACCCTGAGGAACTCATGCAGTGATGTTCTGGAGCTGAGATGACTGACCTCCAAAAGTCACAACCATCTTCCTTTGTGTTATGTACAACTCCAACTGGTGGAGAGTTTTCACCCTGAACCCCACTGAATCCAGTTTTGCCACACTCTGTCAAATGCTGGCTTGATTTCAGGGGCAGTCATTCTCACATCACCTCTGGAGTTCAGCTCTTTTGTCCATGTTTGAACCAAGGCTGTAATGTGCTCAGGAGCTCAGTGGTCCTGCCTAATCCCAACCTTGGAGTGAGTGAGCATGTTATTGCTAAGCTAGTGCTGCTTGATAGAACTGTTAATGAGCCCTTCCATTACTTTTCTGATGATCGAGAGTAGACTGATGGGGCAGTAATTGCTGGGTTAAATGTGTCCTGATTTTTGTGTGCAGGACATCCCTGGGCAATTTTCCACATTGCCAGATGGATGGCAGGGTTGTAGCTGTACTGGAGCAGTTTGACTTGGGGCACGGCAAGTCCCAGAGCTGAAGTCTTCAGTACTATTGCCAGAATATTGTCTTTGCATTCACGTGGAATGAATGGAATTGGATGAAGACTGATGCCTGCGATGATAGGGACCTCAGGTGGAGGCCTAGGTAGATCATCCATGATTCTGGCTGAAGATTGCATCAAATGATTCAGCTTTAGCTTTAGCATTACTTTACTGGACTTCTCCATCATTGTGGAAAAGGGTATTTGTGGAGACGACTCCTCGAGTAAGTTTTTAATTGCCCACCATCATTCACGACTGGGTGTGGCAGAACTGCAGAGCTGAGTTATGATCCGTTGGTTGTGGGATCGCTTAACTCTGTCTATCACTTACTGCTTATGCTGTTTGGCAAGCAAGTAGTTTTGTTCTGCAGCTTTGCCAGGTTGATACATCAGTTTTAGGTATGCCAGGTGATGCTCCTGGCATGACCTCCTGCACTCTTCACACATTGATTAATGTGTTCTTAAACGATTACAACATCAAAAACACTGCAAAATATCTCAGGAGCTTATTGGCTGCTTGTTACAGAACAGGAACCTGATTCAGTGCACAAAACTGGCCTCTGAATCCATGGAATATGCAAGGAGAGCAGAACGGGATTGACGTTGTGCTTTGTCGATGGTGGATAGTTTTTGGGGAGTCAGGAGGTGAGTTACTCGCCACAGGGTTCGTAAGCCTCTTACCTCTTCTTGTAGCTAGGGTAATTATATGGATAACCCAGTTCAGTTTCCGGTCATTGGGAACCCAAAGGATATTGATGGTAGGGGATTCATCGATGTACTGGCAGTGAATATCAAGGGTCGATGGCTCGATTCGCTCTGTTTGGAGGTTGTCTTTGCCAGGCACTTGTGTGTAGTTAATGTTACTTGCGCTTGTCAACCAAGCCTGGATATTGTCCAGGTCTTGTTGCATTCAGATAAGGTCTGTTTCAGAATCTGAGGAGTCGGAATGGTGCTAAACATTGTGCAATCGTCGCTGAACATCGTCAGTTCTGACCTGATGATGGAAGGAAAGTCATTGATGGAGCAGGTGAAAATGGTTGGGCCTAAGACACAACCCTGAAGAACTGATATGCAGCAAGTAACATTCACCCCACAAAAATACCAGCCTGTAAGAATCTAACTGTCTCCCCTTGACGTTATATTACAGCAACTTTGATGAACCTCGCTCCAGAAGCTTCCATTGACCAGAAACCTAACTGAGAGGGGATCACGTTGAAACCTATAAAATCCTAATAGGGCTGGACATTCTAGTTGCGGGGGTGATATTTCCTCTGGCTGGGGCTGGGGTGACATAGAGGGATGTGTAGAAGAAGGGGTAGCATTCATTCTCACGATACGATATGGGACTGGCCATTTTGCACTGAGATGAGGAGAAATGTCTTCATTCAGAGGGTGGTGAACCTATGGAATTCTCTTTTACAGAATGCTGCAGAAGCCAAGTGACTGAGTATACTTGAGGTGGAAATAGATTTCTGGACTCTAAAGTTGCAAAGGCATGGGGGAGAGAGCGGGATTATGGCGTTGAAATACAGGATCAGCCATGATCATACTGAATGGCAGAGCAGGCTCAATGGGCCGAATGACCTAGTCCTGCTCCTATTGCTATGATTCTACGAAACCCATTTATATGAATAATGAGGTTACAAGAGCAGATCAGAGGCTTGGGAATTCTGCAGAGAATAGCTCACTTTCTGGCTCCTCAAAATCGACCCATCCTTCACAATGCGCAAATCATGAGTGTGGTGAGATATTGTCTTCTTCCCTAAATGAGTATGGCTCCAACAATGCTCAAGGGATTGAGCACCATCCAGTACAAAGCAGCCCCTTAGTGGGCACCCCATCCATCAGTGTAAATCTGTATTCCCTGCACCATCGACGCACAGGGTCAATAGTGTGTACCACCTACAAGATATACTGCAGCAACTCGCCAAGCCTCCTTGGCCATCACTTTCCAAAGATTGGGATTCTGCTTACGCAGAAGGGCAAGGACAGCAGACGCATAGAAATACCACCACCTGCAAGTAAACCGCCCCCTCCACTCCCCCACTCCCCCTACCCCCTCACCTCACTCAACCAAGTTACTTCCCATTCTGACTTCAACTCTCCTTCACTTTCCTGGATCAAACTTCTGTATCTCATTCCCTAACAGCACTGTGAGTGTACCTACATCACATGGACTGCAGCGGTTCAAGAAGGCAGCTCACCAGCACCTTCTCAAGGGACAATTGAGAATCAGCAGCAATGTTGATCTTGCCAGCGCCACCTACATATCACTACAGAATGTGAAAAGGAAGAAACTATCAGTTATCACAAATCAAACATGGGCTATTAAATATAAATCATGCACCATCAAGTATGAACATTGACTCATCAATTACAGTTTATGTACTATACATTATCAAGCATATATTAATTATGAGGGGTGTACCAATTATTAAGCGTGCATTATTAATTAGCAAGTGAATATTTACCAGTGAGAAAGAATATCAATTGGCCGTTAAGCATCATTCATCAATCGTGCATTGTCAATTAACAAGAGAGCATCTTCATTTAGCAGGCTTGTAGCATCAATGATTAAGCATTTACTGACAGTCACTAAGCATGTATTATCTAGAATATGGCATGTGTTAACTAGAACCAAACATGCCTTATCTAGAATCAAGTATGCCTGATAGTTATTAATTGTACGTTAACATCGATTGGCAGATATAAGCAGCAAAATGATGCCTGTGATATTAATTTGAAGAGAGTTTTAGTGTGCAAGGCACTTATAATTTTGTGGGCAATTTCCCTTCCCTCGTCTTACTTTGAATGCACCATTGTGGGTTTTTACAAACAAGGCAATGCCCTGGCATCCTGTCATTGCAAGGTTAATTTTGATCCAGCTCTTGCTACCGCATTTGGGCACGTCTGTGATCTTGAAAACCTCAATGGGTGGGATCAGCCCTTCTTCCTCATACTTCATGGCCAACAGTTTACTGATTTCCACCCCCCAACACTCCCCCCCACACAATTGGTGGTTATTTTGAACAGGGTGCTGCTGCCTGAATTAATGAATCAAATCGTCATATCTACATTCATGGAGGTCGAAGAGCATTGCCCTAGACGGTCGTCCTCTCCCTGCCTAGCGTCGAATATTATCCAAACTCCCCTAAAAGTGTGGTGGCCTTTATGTTTTCACTTGGCCAGGGCAATAGTCAGGAGGTAATGGAAACTTTTGAGGTGGAACTTGTCCTGGTAGATGGAGTCACTGGTGCCGTACAGCCTGGTTGCTATGTTAAACTCCTGGTACAAGGCGGATTCTTGAGTGTAAGCGTGAATGGCCATCAGTTGCAGTCCGGGTGAGATGAAGCGATTTTGCTCAATACTTCCATTGGCTGTATCTGTCACTTCAAGCAAGTCGCTTCTGGCGTTCCATTCCTTTCTGATGCAATCAATTGCCACCTGTTCTCAGTGAATATGTACGTGGCAGAGTTGCTTGCCATATCAAGTTTGATATTTTTGCGTCCTAATTTAAAAAGATAAGGTGCTCTAACCTGTGAAAGGAAGCGGATTCTTTGGTAAATGAATGGACCTGAGGACTGGGTGCAACAAGTCGCTAAGCTTCCCTTCCTTGGCTTATCAACCACTACCACTGAGAAGGACCAAAGCAGCAATGTCAGGAGGTCAAACAAAATACCGCCTTGCCTTAATAGTGCCGCTGGCTTATCCCTCATTCCCACTCGAGCACCCTGAGAGTGTCCAGTGCAATGAAGGCTGCAGTTCAAAGAAACGTTTTGCCTGCATTACTTCATGGGATGTTACAGCTTTGGCAGAGCCAGCTAGCATTATTATCCTATCATCCCTAATTGTCCATGATATGAGTGGCTTAATGTGTCAGCCTGCCTGAGGCTGGTGAACCACATGCAGGCCTGATCAGGAAAAGGTGGAGGATAACATTAGAGAAGCAGTTGAGCATTTACAACAACCAACCCTGGTTTTCATAGCCACCATCACTGGCAATGGTATTAAATTCCAAATTGATTGAAGGAATTCAAATTACACCAATTGCCAATATTGTATTTGAACTTATACCCACAAAGCATTAGAATAGCTAAAACTACGCCATCATTTCCCCACCACAAACGTCAGTTGATCAGGGCGATTAAAGGTGCGAATGCACGGCTCAGAGGCCCAGAAATAATTGCAGTCAATATTCTACATGTCAAAGAACATCTGACATTAAATCCCAATGCATCTTAAACTCAAGTGGCTTCCTAGCCCATATTTATCCCTCAAACAATATTGCTAATTGCAATGGGCCATGGAATATAAAATGTATGGATGTCTTACTAAAATGGTCTAGGGTATTGTGAGAGCACATACAGAGTATTGTGTGCAGTTTCTGTCACCTTACTTGCATTAGAAGTTGTTCAGAGAAGATACACGAGACTGCTTCCTTGGATCACAGTGTTGCCATGTTAGAAACCTTGAGCAGGCAAGGTGTATAACCACTGGAGTTGACAGGAATAAGAGCCGACCTCATTAAAGGTATAAAATTCTGAGGGCTGTGGGGTGGGGTTTGACAGGGTCCATTCTAAAAGAAAGGGTCGGTCGTGGGGGCATCCAGAAGTAGGGGGCACAAAATAAAAATAAGGGGTGTCCACATAAGATGGAGCTGAGAAGGTATATTATCTCTGAGAGTGTCGTTAGTAGACTGAGTTAAGCAATTTTTGAGTCAAGTGTTATTGCGGGGTGTGGTGGTGGGGGGCAGTATTAAAAGTGGAATTAAGGCGACCGTCGGATCAGTAATTATATAATTTAATGGCACAGCAGGCTGGATAGGCCAACTGGCCGACTCGTGCTCCTACTTCTTATGGTCTTATGAAACAAATTATCTGGACTTGATCAGGTTGGGTTCCTTTTTGAGGGGTGTAGTATACTGCCATCAAATTGGCTGCTGTGTTACCTACATGATATCAGTGACTAGGCATCAGAAATGATTCATTAGTTGTGGAACATTTGGAATTACGGAGCTCGTAAAAGGCACAATCTCAGGTATTTTTTTTTCAACAGGAGATCAGGATCATTTGCACGCCTGGTCGGATGTATCTCCCACGGATCAGTACCCTGAGCAATCAGCTCTCAGCACTGGCAGCAGGCACATTGTTAATAGAGAGAACTCAAACAAGCTAAGGGACCAAGAGCTGACGGACTGTGTCCGACGTTTTGAGCCTTTCCACTGTTCACAATGGGACACAACGCCAGGTTCCATCATTACTAGCTTATGCTGGGTATCCCTGTACCGGAAAAGTAAAGATTGAGTGCTGAGGAACAAAGGAACAAAGGACTTAGGAGCACGTGTAGGCCATTCGAGCCTACTCCACCATTCGATCAAATCATTGCTGGTCTGATTGTGCCCTCAACTCCATTGTCCTGTCTGCTCCCTCACCCCCATCTCCCCACCAATAACCTGTGACTCCCTTGTGTATCAAAAATCTATCTAATTTAACTTTGAATAAGTTCAATGACCTATCCTCTATTGTTTTTTGGGCAAGAAAATTCACTGGATTAACGACGGTCTGGTTGAAAAATATTCCCTCAACCCCATTTTAAAAAGGATACCTCTTATTTTGAAACCTATCCCCTACTTCTAGCCTGCCCCACGCAAGAGAAACGGTCATCTCAATATTCAGTCCGTCAAGCCCACTCAGTGATAAAAACAAAAAACTGCGGATGCTGGAAATCCAAAACAAAAACAAAATTACCTGGAAAAACTCAACAGGTCTGGCAGCATCGGCGGAGAAGAAAAAAGTTGATGTTTTGAGTCCTCATGACCCTTCGACAGAACTGAGTAAAATTAGGAGAGGGGTGAAATATAAGCTGATTTAAGGTTGGGGGGGGTGTGGGGGTAGAGAAGTGGGGGGGGGGGGGTTGTAGGGACAAGCAAACAGTGATAGGAGCAGATAATGTGGACAAGGCAAAAGAGGGACACAGAAATCCTGTCAGAGAGAGGAGCAGTACTTCTTCAAGGTAAGCATTTCTTGAAGAGAAGTGGCAGTCAATTAAACACAGCGATAAAAACAAAAAGACAGTGGGTGCTGGAAATCCAAAACAAAAACAGAATTACCTGGAAAAACTCAGCATGTCGGGCAGCATCAGCAGAGAAGAAAAGAGTTGATGTTTCGAGTCCTCATGACCCTTCAACAGAACTGAGTAAAATTAGGGGAGGGGTGAAATATAATCTTATCTGCTTTCAATAATGAGCTGTTAGGGATCCTAAATGTCATGGTGGGGAGTGCAGAGGAGGTGTTTCACTTTAACACTGACTGGCTGTGCTCTGTAATTACATTGCCTTCGTTTGATGCTTACACGTGCAACTTGAGAAATGGGTGGAGCATAATCACCAAAATGTTCTTTTCTGTGAAGTAGAATTGACCGTTTCAGTCCAGTAAATATAATGTAAATCTTCAAATGTTAAAACTAATTTTGTGTGAGGCACACAGTGGTGACTACTATATTAATTAATAATTTATTTCCCAATAAATTTAAAAAATGGGAAACAATAGCACTTCAGATCGATAAATCTGCTGTCACTAGTGACTTACACTTTGTTGATTGTCAATAAAAACAAATTCGAAATGTCTTTATATTCCGGATTTGTTCCTTTTAATTGGAAAGGTATTGATGTCTATCCATCATCAAAGCAATGGGGCTAAGAGCAATCAAGAAGCTAAAGAACATTAATCTTCGAATATATCATCAGGATCAGAACGGCTAAGCTTTTAAACAGACATATGGTGTAATATCAAAGAGTTTTGATGTAGATTTCTGAAGGGTAAATGATATCAGACTGACCTAGTTCATTTTTATGAGGAGAGTATAAAGTTATTGCCTACTTGCACCTGCCCAAGCATTCGAGAATGGACCTCATGAGAAAATCATGAGAAAATATTGGAGAAAATTTCTGGTTTTTCCAACTAGAATATTGTGTTCAACTGTGTCCGCCACACTTCATGAAGGAGTAAAGGACACTGGAGAGGATTCAGAGGAGGGTTACTGAACTAGAAACAGGAATGAAGAGCTTCAGTTACATAGAGAGCCTACATGATCTCAAAATATTCTCCTTAGAATAGAGGGGATTGAGGGAAGATTTGATAGAGATTGTGAAGGCGTAAATAAGTTAGACAAATAAAAGCTGTATGTGTTAACTGATCGTACCAGGATCAGGGGACACAGATTTAAGGCATTGGGCAAGGGATGCAGGGAAGGTATGAGGAAGTGCTTCAAGAAGGCAGCTCACCACCACCTTCTCAAGGGCAACTAGGGATGGGCAATAAATGCTGGCCCAGCCAGCGAAGCTCACACCCGGTGAATGATATTTTTTAAAAAGAACTCTCCTAATGCAAGAGTGGTAAACAACACGAACTAGCTGCCCAGGAAGGCTTGAAATCCAGTAATGAAGCACTTCAAAAGGAAATTAACTTGGCACTTGAAGCAAATAAGCTTGCAAAGTTACAGTGACAGAGCAAGGCAAAGGGGCTGAGAGGATTGCTCTACAGAGAACCTCCATGGACTATATGGGTTCATGAGTCTCCTCACGTGTTAGAAAGCCTCCATAATTCCATGAATCTAAGGTTAATGGGGAAGATGTCAGCGGTGTTCCAAATCATGAATGGTTTTAATACAGTATAGTGAATATGGGTGAACAGTTTACAATGTCAGGAATGCAGGTTTCCAAAGGGCAGAGCATTTAGCTGATTGACAAAATAATCAGGAGAGGTGTGAGGCATATTTTTTGCACGGTAAGTTGTTTTGATCTCAATATACTACTAAAAGGCTCAAAGTCTGTAGTTAGTGGTGATTCTGGGGCCATTACCATTGATGACGAAGGTCTCTGCACCTTCATCATCTTACATTCATACAGCCGGTTCTTTCTGTCCCAGCTGTAGAAGCAAGGGGTCCGCACAGACATCCACACCGACGAATGGGGAAGAGGAGCAGCTCAGTCACCATGTTCCCCTTTCCGACATCCCCTGCCGTATTCATGTAGGTTTTTAATGGTTTTGACTGTTTTCAATGGGCCACTGAGTGAGTGAGTGAGGAACTGGGGGAGTGAGCGAGTAAGTCAGTGAGGAGTGAGTGAGGAAGCAAGTGAGAGAGTGAGGAGGTGAGTGAGGAAGCGAGTGAGTGAGTAAGTGACTGAGTAAGGTAGTGATTATGTGAGTGAATGGATGGTCAGTGCATGGGTGAGTGAATGAGTAAACTTATGTTGAGTGAGTGGGTGAGTGAATAAGCAGTGAGTGCATGGGTGAGTGAGTGATTGAGTAACTTACTGAGCAGGTGAGTGAATTGGCGCTGCGTGTGTGATTGAGTAAGTGAGTGAGTGGGCGAATTGGTCGTGAGTGAGTATGTGAATGAATAGGTGGTGATTGCATGGGTGAGTGAGTAATTCATTGAGTGAGTTAGCAAGTTGGTGAGTGAATGGAAAGGTAGTGCGTGCATGGGTGACTTAGTGAGTAGATGAGGGAATGGGTGGTTAATGTGTGATTGAACAAATGAGTGAGGGGGTGAAGGGGTGGTGAGTGAGTAGGTGATTGAACAAGTAGTGAGTGCATGGGTGATTGAGTGAGTGAGTGAGTGGGTAAGTAATTTAATGGGTGGTGAGTGTGTGGGTGAATGAATGCATGGTGAGTGCTTGTGTGAGTGAGTGCTTGAATAAGTGGTGAGTGGATGGGTGACTGAGTGAGTGAGTTACTGGCTGAGTGAGGGATATTGGGGAGGGTAGTCGGCGGGTATTTGAGGGTGTCAGGGCACGCCAAGGTCGAGTTCAGCCTGGATAGCCTATTCGGGTCAAGGCTGTATTCGAATCGTGGAGGGGGGATTTGGGGTTGGGGAAGTCAGGGCGGTGCATGGGTAACTGGGTCGAGGGCATGGGCAGTCAAATTAGCTGGGTCCGGACGGGGCCAGAATGTGTGTTAGGGTTTAGTGTTTGGAGTGGCCAGTCCGGGGTGCCTGGTCCTGAAGGGGTTGTTTGAGGGCGTCGGAAAGGTGGGTTGAGTGATGAAGTTGATCACCGAGTTTCAACAGAGAAGAAACCGTGTAACAATTTGAGGTTACGTATCGTGTCACACAGCTCATGTTGTCTCAAGTCACTGTCATTCTGCTCAGTTGAAACATCCTAGGTAATGAAAGAGGATTTGCGCGGGACAGGACTTATGAGGTTTCTCAAAGCACCACAGCTGCTGTTGTGTCAACATTTTCTACTCAACTGCTGCTTTTGGAATTGGAAGGTTTGACAGGATGTTCTGGGGTAACACGTACAACAGTGACTTGACAAAGGGGATTCGATCAACATTTCAAGGGACTGTTAGGCCACAGCTAGACTATTGTGTGCAGTTGTGGAATCCGCTTTATACGAAGGAAGTGATTGCATTAGTGAGAGTGCAGAGGAGATTTACCAGGATGCTACCTGGGCTGGAGAGATTGGATAGACTAGGGTTATTTCCCCTGCAGCAGAAGAGACTCAGGGAGGCCATGGTTCAGGTGTATAAAATAATGAGGGACATAGATACGCTAGACAGGAAGGGACGTTTCCCCTTGGTGTAGGGATCAACAACCAGAGGGCATAGATTTAAGGTAAGGGGCAGGAGGCTTAGAGGGGATGTGGGGAAGAAATTGCTTCACTCGGAGGGTGGTGAGAATCCGGAACTCACAGCCTGAAAGCATGGTAGAGGTAGAAACCGTCATAAGATTTAAGAAGTATTTGGATGTGCACTTGAGATGCCATGGCGTACAAGGCTATGGGCCTAATGCTGAAAAATAAGATTAGTGTAGTTAGGTACTTGTTTGTCCGGCGCCAACTCGATGGGCAGAAGGGCCTTTTTCTGTGCTGCAGGGCTCAATGAATCTAGGGCTCTATAATTATGACTGTGAGAAAAGAACTTGGAATGGGACTAATACGCTGGTTCTACCAATGATCCAGGTTGGACAATCAGCTCCCTCCATGTAATATCATTCTAAGTTTCCATACAACTGGAAGACGGCCTTCTAATTGGTTGGCTGTTCGGAGGCCAAGATTACGGGTAAAGGAAATGCACTCTTAATGGCATGTGACATTTTTGACATTCTTAGTGGCTTTAGTCTTAGTGACATTCCCAAAAGACCCGTTGAAGCGCCATTATGTCTTCATGTTATTTATTAAAGCCGTAAATGAGCAATAGAGAGTTGTTTGCACCAAGTTAGGAGCGATGCTAAATACAAATGTGATTAGATAAACGGGGGTGAGCATTTATAGCTGATACTTAATATAACTTGCACTGAAGTAATCATCTTTGAATCAGAAAAATATATTCTTAAAGAAAAAAATCTTCATGCAAAAGTCCTTGGAATTGAGGTTGTGAAGGAGAAAAGAGATTTGGGTGTCTAGCTAGACGGTTCACACTGAACTAGTACTCAACTAAAAACAGGAATCAAGTACTGTTTGAATGCTGGCCTGGCTATCTCAATGTTTCAGGATTAACATAGGGAAGAACTCGTTGATGCAAACTTCAACAAAATTGGAATTCACTCCCTGTGTGCACATTAAGGTGGAATGGGCTTGAGAAGCTGAACTCCTGTTCTTAATGCACCGTTTTGTTGTAATGAGTGGCCTCCAATTGTTCTTATCCTAACTGGCCCGAGCTGCACAATCGCACACTTCTGATGCTGTTCCTAATGCAGTCACCTCATGTTTCGTGGTGGGGGCGGGGCGGGAGGCGCTGGAGTAGCGTTGAACTTCCTCCTAAAGAAGCAGATTTGAGGGGTAAAATAACCGACTTCTGTTCCTAATCTAACAGGCCCAATGGCAGGATGCCTTCCACCGGATTCTCATGTAACTGGTTCGATGGGCTGAATGGCCTAGTCCAATTCCAATGTTGACACTACATACAAACGTGCAAGCCTCCTGACTCAATCAACTGTGGAAGCTGAGTGACTTCGGAAAATCCACTATACTGAGATTCTACTTTCCTGTTAACCCAAGTGTAATTTGAAAATACTATCCAAATGAAGTGAGAGAAGTAAGAAGTAAACTATGAGTTGCATTTTTGCCATTGTTCTGCTGTTTCTTGGTGAAACCTTTCAGGCTGATCGCTTTGCCTTCACGTTCCAGTTATGCTGTACTTCACTGTGGGATCAATCTGTAGCCAATGCAAAGGAGTGCAGCTTTCAAAGCGTCTTCGTGATCCTGCAGCAATATAAACAGGAAAATGTGGCATACCCAGGGCATAAGACAGGGCAATGGAAAGATATAACACAGAAACAAAGAAAGTTAGTGCCACCGTACCATTGCCAATTCTTTGAAAGAGCCATCCAGTTAGCCCCACACTTTCTGTCCTTTCCAAATTCAGCAAGAAACGTTACATAATTTTTTTACTTTTTTTTTCCTTTGAAGGCTATCATTAAATCAGGTTGCAGTGTATTCCCTTTCACAACAACTCTGCTTGTGGACGTTTCCTTCATTTATTTTCTCACTTTGTTCTACCTAATCTCTTCCAGATTATGAATATTTATATTAAGTCTCTCCTTAACCTTTGCTCTGCAAAAGACAGCAACTCAAACTTATCCACAAGATGCTGAAACATTTATGAGGCATGGATTACAAAAGAAGGGAGGTCATGTTGGATTTATATAGAACCTTGGTGAGGCCACAGCTGGAGTACAGTGTGCAGTTCTGGTTGCCACATTATAGGAAGTATGTGATTGCACTGTAGTGGGTGTAGAGGAAATTCACCAGGATGTTGCCTGGGATGAAACATTCAAGTTATGAAAATAGGTTAGATAGACTTGGGTTGTTTTCGTTGGAGCAGAGAAGACTGAGGGGTGACCTGATCGATGTGTACAAGATTATGAGGGGCATGAACAGGGTGGATAGGTATTAGCTGTTCCCCTAAGTAGAAGGATAAGTTACGAGGGGGCACAAGTTAAAGGTGAGGGGCAGGAGGTTTAGGGGGAAATCGTTTTTACCCAGAGGGTGGTGATGGTCTGGAATGCACTGTTTAGGAAGGTGGTGGAGGCGGGTTGCCTCACATCCTTTAAAAAGGAACCTAAATGAGCATTTGGCACGTCATAACATTCAAGGCTATGGGCCAAGTGCTGGTAAATGGGATTAGGTAGGTCGGTCTGTCAGATTTTTCCCACGTGTCAGTGTAGGCTCGATGGGCCGAAGGACCTTTGCTGCACTGTGTGATTCTGTGATCTCACCCTAGGTACCATTGCTGTAAAGCTCGCATGCACCCATCAATGTCCTCAGCAGCCGTCCGAATATGCACGCCGAGATTTCAACATAATAATCTGGTTTGGGCCTGAAACTGAATTCTAAAGATTTGACATCACTCATTTGGCTTCCTTATTCGATAAAACCTAGCTTCAGGTATGCACTTGAATAAACTAGTCGACTTGCACAGCTACATGGCCACATCCCTCCACAGTCCTGTAAACTCCTCAAACTCCTCGAAGCCACCTAGATATATGCTGCCTCCTGGACACGAATGGCTTCATGGCGTCACCATTACCTTCCGGTGCATCGGTCCTAATGTTTGTAATTTCCTTGCCAGAATCCCCTGCACCTCTGTACCTTTGGGGTGCTTTGTTAATGGGACCCTTTGACCAACTTTGCACTTGCCTGACCTAATATTTCGTCACGTGCCTTGGCAGAAAATTTCACTTGCTGCACGCTCTTGTTCTTTGCAGAGGATGTTTGCCCCCATGAAAATGAGTTTTTTGTTACTGCTGCTACTGATCCACAACAGCCATCTTCACATTCGCTGTGTTCCTTTTCTTTGCCTGTCACACCAACACCTCTTAATTAGCCCTGTCCCCCACCATGCCAGAGCTTTATTGTTCCTTCCATGCTCCCGAACACCAACCTCCACTTCCCTGACTCAGCATCATATTTTGTACTGTTAAACCTAGCATCTCCTAGTTTAGCTGAAGGTTCGTCGACCTGAAACGACATCTCTCTCTCTCTCTGCTTGGTGCCTTATCATGTGCAGTGTAAAGGGAATTAGTGTTTGTAGATAGAGGAAAGGGGGATTTGGTTTTCCAACCGATTCTATGTTTGTTTACAAATAGCCAGACAAGCAAGTTAAGGAATGTGTTTATTTTTCTCAAGGGCTATTGACAATATAAGGCTATGATAAAAAGAGTTACATTATTAGAATGGTAGAAGTTCCAAAGACATATGCACAATGTAATTTGCACTTGAAAGAGAGAAACATGTGTAAAGGGGAATGAGGCTATGTGTCAGGGATGGTGAGAACAGCCTCCAGTATTTGTGCATTAAGGATATTGCCTACAGAAACCAAAGCTTTGAAAAGCCAACTTGAATTTCACTGTGGGGTATAGTGATTAACTGTCTGGAAATGCTTAAAACCTTTTTATTTTTAACTGTAGCCTTAGGCTGGGGTGAAACCATGAAGCCATTGTTGTAAAAACCCACTTGGTTCACTAATGCTCTTTAGGGAAGGAAGTCTGCTCTCCTTAGCTGGTCTGTACGACATATGACTCCAAACCCACAAAAATGTGGTTGACTCTTAAATGCTCCCTGCACAATCGCAATTCAGGGAGGGCAATAAATGCTGGCCTAGCCAGCGCGCCAACATCCCATGAACGAATTTAAAAAAAACTGAAAGTCAGAGGACATGTTATACCAGTAATTATTCCAACTGTTTCTGCGTTTGAATTCCTTTCTTTTTTAATAAATGCTTAATTTAGTTTAATTTTAATCTCTGAAGTGTTGGAGGAGTGCACATTTGTTTTATTATTAATCATTCACTGGATGTGTGCTTTGTTGGCTGGGCCAGCAGTTATTGTCTACCCAATTTAGCATGATGGTGCTGCCACACAAGACGATGGAGGGTATCCACAACGTGAAAATGGGACTTCGGCTCCACAAAGACTGAGCATTGAGCACTCCTATCGATACTGCCTTGGACAAATACATCTGCGACAGGCTGGTTGGTGAAGATGAGGTGACTTTCTCACCACCTGCCGCAGACCCAGTCTAGCAGCTATGTCATTCAGGGCACAGCCTGCTCCATCAGCAGTGGTGCTGCCGAGCCACTGTTGTTGATAGACATTGAGGTTCACCACACAGAGTACATTCTGCGCCCTTGCCACCCTCAGTGCTTCCTACAAGTGATGCTCTACCTGAAGGAGCACTGATTCATTAACTGAGTGAGAGCAGTGCATGATAATCAGCAGGAGGTTTCTTTGCCCGTGTTTGACCTGATGCCATGAGACTTCATGGGGTCCGGAGTCAATGTTGACGACTTCCAGGACAATTCCCTCCCAACTATTTGTCACAGTGCTGCCATATCTGCTGGGTCTGCCTTGACGGTGAAATGGGACATACCCAGGGATGGCAATGGTGGAGTCTGCTGCATTTTCTGTAAGATATGATACCGTGAGGGTGACTATATCAGGCTGTTGCTTAGCTAGTCAGTGAGACAGAATTTGTCTGATCATTTTTCTTATCTGTCCAAATATTCACGAAATCTGCTATTACCCTCCACGCTACTAACTCCATTTCCGAGTATTCAGGTATCCGCAAATTTTGGAAATAAACCCTATATAGTCAAAGGCAGATCATTCATATTTGACACTTTGACACTACTCTCATTGCCCGCTCATTCGTAATAAAGGTTCTTTTTGCTTGTCTTTGTTTCTCTATTAGTCATTCGAATTTTTTTGGTCTACTATTTTAATTGTCTGCCCTCCATACAACATATAATACATGCTGAAACTGCTTTGGAATCGCTTTTGTTTAGCTTATCCCAGACTAAACTCTTCTTCACCCCTCCCTCCAACCGCCCCACCCCCACCCCCACCACCACCACCCCCACACCCTTTCTTAAGAAAGTGCATTACATTAATTTTCATAAAGTGTCAAGTATAAACCAAAATCAGGCTCAGGATCCAAGTTTAATTGTAAATTTACCTGGCTGAGGTATATTGCCAGACTGCTCTAAAGCATGAAACAGCGAGTTGCTTCACTGTTGTCCCGGTGTTGCACTGTGAGGATATACTTCTTTACAGCAATAAACCACCACCTCAGTTCTCCTGAGAATACACCCCACGGTGTCCCCTGGTAATTCGTCAAAGTACGATACATATTCAGCGAACTTCCTGGTGGTTTTCATCTGCTTGACTCCGTAGGCAGATATTCCGAAAGCCCACGAACTCTGCTTGCTTTGCAGCAAAATCCTTACCCGATTTTCGGGATTCCAGTTTGTGGGTTGGCTAGCAACTGACACATCATGTAACAACCACAATCCTTGCTTAAAAACTCGCTAGAGCATCAAATATTGGAAATAACAAAGCACACTGTAAAATTCTGTAGCCTGGTTTATGTCCAGCTTATAGAAAGCTCTGAAGACTGCTTTTCAATTCTGACAAATGGGAAAGGCGAATGTTAAATATTTGTGAAGTGCTGGTTAGGGCCCAGGTCTGGCAGTAAGTTCAATGTGTAAATGCACACGTTAGGAAACATATCAAGTGCTCACAGACGATGAAAATGAGGTTAAAGTGAATTTTAACACTGGGATGTGGAGTGCAGTTACGTGGCGATACTGGAATAGGAAAGATAGTGAAAATCTAGAAGCAGTTGTGCCTGAAGAAGACTGAGCCCAGGCACTTACATCATTAATTGGTCATGATGAAGATGTAGAGATGTTATTCAAAGGCTGCATTAGCGGATCCCGAAACTCTAGTTGGAGTACACATCTGCACATGTTCAAATGAAATCAGTGGCAGCGTCGTCCATTCGAATTGGGAGCAGGAGGGAAGAGGTGTGGGCAGCAGAGAGCGGGAGGGAGCAGCAAGAGCAACGGGACAATGGCCGAACAACAGTGATTCAGTAGTGGGTCAAAGCGCGCATTCGCCATCAGATCAAGCCTGTGTCCATTTCTTATTCTTGTTTGCTGTCATATAGGGCAGTGGAAAAGGAAAATGTCCCCACTTGTTGATCCCTCTGGTTCCTTTGTCAATCAACTTAAATCTGTTCCCTTTGTTAGCCCACTATTCTGCCACCAGAAATTCTCGCATTATTCACAATAATAATTTGAACAGCTGGACAATCCACACACCGCACCCGCCCCCAGCCACCCCTTAAACATCTTCGCGCACAATTTACACGCCTGTAATTTAAAGAGAAAACTGCTAAAAGGTCCTTGCACAAGTTTGCAGCCTCTGATCCTCTATCGCTCTTGTTATGAAGCTTGGGTCTTCAGATCTGTGGGTCCAAGCTTTCCGCCATCTGTGCAGGCACTGCATTTAAATCAAAATTCTTAACTACCTCTTTCACAAAAACACATTTGATAAACTTTTTTTTTATTGTGAAACGTAGGGTCTTAAATTGGTAGGTGAATTGGGTGACTGGCTGTGTCGGACTCTTCCAAAAAGTAGGCAATCTAAACTGGATTTGGTCCTCGCAGTGTGGAGCAGGCCACACTGTGAGCAGTGAAAGTGGCATACAGAATTGACAAAAGTACAAGAAAGTCGCTGTTTCACCCAGAATCAGGGCGGAGGTAAATGTGCTGGTATTACATAACTCCGCCGCATACATAATCGATATTTCCACTGGTAACAGCACTATATGCAACTTACCCATATCAGACAGCCTGACTTTTAAACCATGCTCATTTTTTAAGTCCCAAATTTGTTTAACCATGTCCGTCTATTTCACACTGCATACATTTGAAAGGATTTACAAATGCACCTTATATGTCCTGCACAACTTTGCATTTACCCTAAAATAACAGTTAAACCACCCGGCACCGCCCACCTCAAAAAACAACAAAGACTATTGAAGAACCTATATTGGTGGCGGGAGAAGATTGGATTTTGCAGATGCTGGAAATCTGAAGCAAACACATAAATAGCTGCAATAACTGTCAGCATATCTGACAGCATCTGCAGAAATGAATACAGTTAACGTTACAAGTCCGCATGACTCTTCATCAGAACTAAGGAAATATGGAAATGAGGTGAAATATAAGCTCTTCGAGGAGGGTGGAACTAGTAGAGCTGGAAAGAGGGCCAGTGATAAGTGGAGGCAAAGAAGACACAAAAGGACAAATGGGTGTTGACGGTGGTGATATTAGCTAAGGAATGTTCTATTGGTGACATAAAGGTTAGAAGGCAGGACGAGCAAGTGACAGATAGCCCTAGTGGGGCTGGGGTAGGATAAAGGGATCTAAATAGGCTGAAAGGTGGAGATAAAATGATATATCGGAATAAATATTAAAATAATGGAAATAGGTGGGAAAGGAAAAATATATTTGAAAAATTATAAATTATTGGAAAAGGTGGTCAGAAAAGGCGTGTGGATGGTGGAGAGAGTTCATGATCTGAAGTTGTTGAAGTCAATGTTAAGTCTGGAAGGCTGTAAAGTGTCTAGTCGGAAGATAAGGTGATGTTCCTCGAGTTTGCGTTGAGCTTCACTGGACGATTGCAGCAGGCCAAGGACGGACATGTGGACATGAGAGCAGGGTGGTGTGTTGAAATGGCAAGTGACTGCGAGATCTGGGTCATTCTTGCAGACAGACCGAAGGTGTTTTGCAAAGCAGTCACGCAGTCTGCGTTTGATCTCTCCAGTGGAGAGGAGACCGCATTAGGACAAGCAAATGCAGTCGACTAATTGAGGGAAGTGCAAGTGAAGTGCTGCAAATGAAAGTACTTTGAGAGGTTTTGAGTGCCACACTACGGAATGGACGGTGTGCTCAGTGTGAAGATGGGAAGTCGTCTCCTCTAATACTTTGTGCTGCCCGCTCCTAACGAAAGTAGCATGTTGATATGCATCTGACCCGCAGCACAGCATGTTACCAATTGAGAAATCGCTGACAATTGTGCATTTCAGTGACAAATCATGTTCTCCAACATTGAATGCTAAGCACCTTAAGATTATTTTAAACGCCAATGAAAGTTAGCGACTTTGTGTCCTTGCACAGTATTTTATTTCCCTGCCTATCTCTTTGCTTTCGTAATCTCATTTTTAATGTCACCTCTGCAAATCCTCGTCATTCTCTAGTCCTGAGTTCGGGCTACCTCACAGACAATTGCCTTTTTTGGCCTTATCCTACCCTGTATGTAAACTGATATGCAAGATGTCATAGATTTCAGAGCCCCGCTCAAATTCTTGTCTGTGTGAGAATGCATTCCTGCTGTAACCTCTCGATCCCCCTCCTATGTCCACTTGCATCGCATTGCCTGACATTGCCCCTGCCTCCGTTCACTTATTGCTGCCTCTGTTACCTCTAGATCTTACGATCCCCTTGCACGCCTCGCTGCCCGCTCAGAAACTTGAGGTCATCCAAACCTCTGACCCATCCAATCATCTTATCTGTGCTCGATGATCTATGTTGAGCCCCCGTAAAGCAATGCTGAATTTTAAAATACATATGTTGTTTCATTTTCTGTAAGGTCCTCGCACCTCTCTAGCTCAGTGATATCCAACAGCATCACTGCCCCCAGACCCTGCAAGATCCTGCGCTTGTCTATTTTCTATTCAATAGCCCTGACCTTAATCATTCCAGCATTAGTGGCCCTATCATCGCCCAACTTGTACCAAAGCTCCAGAAGTCACGTCCTGGTTTTAAACGCTCCTTTAAACCCACCTCTTTGTGCAAGCATTTCACCGCCTGCCCTAACAATGTCTTTTATAATCTAGGCAAGTAGGAATCACGGTATTCATTTTTTACACCACAAGAAGCCATAAACAGCAACATGACCAAGACCTGAACCTCTGATTTCCTTCCACTGATTCAGGATACGCCCAGGAAGGCAGGTATAATTGCCATTCTCCGCCTGAAAATACAGCTCTGGCATTCTTTTTACAGAACTTTTATCAATGAAGACAATGCCTAATTTACATATTAATGGACTGTCAACAAAGAGACAATACGCTGATCAATGAAAGTGAATCACAGTTTACATGTTAAAGCAATAATGTGATAAACCGTTTCAAACCAGCAGGTTCACTTGCCAAGTTTTAAATTTTATTGAGAAAATGTTACAGAGAAATTTATTTTTGAAAATTTCGTGTTGTAGAAAAATTGAAACAATTCAAAACAGTATTTCTGAAGAAGGAATGCACTCATCACAAGAATACCATTTTCAAGGAAAGCAGCAACTTTGTACTGTTTGAGGAGAGAGTGCTGATTACTGGCAAGTAGACTCTGATTGGCAGAGGCGTTCCCATGGAGAATGCACCACTGAATAATGACTGACGTTTATAGTTGCTGCTTCCCCTGACATTGGTATTCTTGCAATTCCCCTGATGAGTGCAAAATGAAAACTTCGACAAAATGATGTTTTTCAGCAATACTCAAGTTCTCTACAACCAAACTACTATCTGATGAGATTTGTTGAGACAGCACGAAAGACCAGTTTCAAATTTGCGGCTTTCCTGGACTGGATAACAGTAAGAATTGCGAATCTCCGAAATTCAATTCAATATATTTTAGGAATCGACATCAGAATATAACTTACAGTTAAATAATATCAGAACGGGGCAAATATTTACAGTATCTGTGGGGAACAAATTGTATTTATTTTGCTTTGTGGGGTTCCTTGAATTTTGCTGATAATTAAGACATAAAAGCATTTCCCGAAGAGGGACGTGAAACCTGGACCCTCAGATTAAAAACAAAAACAGAATTACCTGGAAAAACTCAGCAGGTCTGGCAGCATCGGCGGAGAAGAAAAGAGTTGACGTTTCGAGTCCTCATGACCCTTCGACAGAACTTGATTTCGAGTCCAAATTCTTTTCTTCTCTGCAGATGCTGCCAGACCTGCTGAGTTTTTCCAGGTAATTCTGTTTTTGTTTTGGATTTCCAGCATCCGCAGTTTTCTTTGTTTTTTTCCCTCAGATTAAAAGTCTGATGCTCTACCAGCTGAACCACCCGGACTCAGAGAGGAGCTGGCATACAGCGATCTTCACTGGCTGGCAAGCAATATTGCATCCGTTCATATTCTGCATTTCTTTTTGCAGTGCTCCTGTTTGTTCTATGTGTTTCTCTCAGACCTTCATTCTCATTTCCGTCCACGAGATTCATTCACAAGTGTTCTTCCAAAGGCCTGCACTGACACCTCCCCCCACCCACCTGCCCCCCCACCCCCCCTCCTCCGCGCATACCGGCAGCCCCATCCCCACACCACGCTCGTTCATGCTTCCTGTTATTTCGGGACTCTGAGTGAAAGCAAAAATTGACCATGTTCAGCCGAACATGACTGCAGGGTAAATTCGATCGTTTGCAAAACAGCAAGCAATTGGCCGCTTAGGACATCTGTCTAAGTATATGTAAAAGTGTCATACGTATTTCTTGCGTGCATTCTCCATCCCCTCACGGAATGCCTCCCACTATAAACCTTTAAATCCAAAACTAAAGTATGGAACTTTTTTTTTGAGGGCTGAGATCTCACATCCTTCCATTGATTTTATCAGTGAAGGTGAGACCCAATTTATATTTTAAAGCAGTGCCATCATATACAATAAAAACACGTTTACAAATAAAGGTAAGGTTGTTTATTGAAGCAGTCCCATTGCCAAATACACTTTCAGAACATCTGATTTCCATTCAATGGTTTAAAATTTATTATTTCAATGGTTTAAAATATATTGAACATTGTTTTACACTGTGTTAAAGGGGAAGCGATGGTGTAGTAGCACAGGGAACAATGGTAATGCGCCTGGGACCCTGCTTCGAGTCTCACACCATGTCAGCAGATGGTGGAATGTAAACTTGAATTCCAATTTGAATCTGAAGTTGAAGGCCTGATGAAAGCCATGAGAAGAATGCCGTAGAAATCCATCTGGTTCACTCTTGTCATCTTTGGAAGGAAATCTGCAATTATCACCTGGTCTGGCCTACATGTGCCTCCCGGCCCACAGCAGTGTGTTTGACTCCTTAATAAAATGACCTCAGCAAGGGAAATTAGGGATGAACCATAAATGCTGGTCTAACCAGCACAGCCCATGAAAGATTCTTTTAAAAAGCAATGCATTTTAATACAATGTGTATTTGTGCATTTTGAGCATATAAATAAGTTTTACACAGATGGCAGAAATGATCAGTTGCAAGTGCTCGTGCTTCATGGACTGGAAGAAAGCAGAACATAATCATCTCAAAAACTCCCGTTCAATGCCTCTTTACAATGCGCCAACAGAAAACAGTCATTGTTAAAATAAACTGGGAAATGACAGCATGTGAAAATCTTTAAGAGATCAACGAGAATTGAAAAAGAAGCCAAGAAATTAGGAAGACAGAAAGGAAATTGCCGTTAAACTGTGGAGGAACATGTGAGAAAATATTAAGTTACTTCCCAGGCACATCAAAAAAAATGTGGTGGGATGAACACTGCGAAAGGTCAGACAGGATAATATCATATGTTACAAAAGGGAGATGACAAACGTGTTAAATAATTTCTATGCTTTGGTATTTACCAGGGAGATAGAAAAGTTGGATATGACATTGAATGATCGGGTGATTATTGAGGTGAAGGCCTCTCAAATTTAAAAAAAAAGGATGTGTTGAAAAAAATTAGAGCGTAAAGTCCCTGATTCGCTTATATCGCATCCAAGCATTTTCCAAGAATCTGGACAAGAAATAGTAGAGGCATTGAAGCTCATACTTAGCAGCTCATTTGAATAAAGGTGTAATACCAGAAAATTGGCAAACCGTTCAGTTTTTTCAGCAACGCTCCCCTTGTCCAGTCTCTTCCCACCTCCAACTGTGATTCCTCTGACACCTTACATCGTAGCAACAATTTCCAGTTCCCTGGCCCCAACCATCTCCTCTTCACCATGGACGTCCAATCCCTCTACACCTCCATCCCCCACCGGGATACTCTGATGGCTCTCTGCTTCTTCCTCGAACAGCGGCCTGAACAAACCCCATCCACCACCACTCTCCTCCGTCCAACTGAACTTGTTCTCTCACTGAACAATGTCTCCTTAAACAATTCTCACTTCCTCCAAATAAAAGGTGTGTCGATGGGTATTTGCATGTGTCCCAGTTATGCCTGTCACTTTATGGGGTACGTGGAACATTCCCTGCTCCAGTCATACTCAGGCCCCCTCGCACAACTCTTTCTCCAAAACATTGGTGACTGCTTCGGTGCCACTTAAAGCTCTCGTCTGGACTTCAAAAAACGTATTAATTTGGCTTTCAATTTCCATCGCTGCATCATTTTCATATAGTCCATCACTTACACTTCCCTTCCCTTCCTTGACCTGTGTGTGAGTTTTTGTGATAGTCTGTCCACCAGTGTTCATTACAAACCTAATGACTCCCACAGCTTCCTCGACTACAGCTCCTCACACCCCGCTTCCTGTAAGGACTCCATCCTATTCTCTCAGTTCCTTCACCTACATCACATTTGTTCTGATGATATCATATTCCAAAACAGTTCTACTGACATATTTTCCTTCTTCCTTAACTGAGTTTTTGCACCCACGGTGGTTAAAAGGGCCCTCAACCCTCTCCCGCACATCTCCCGTGCATCCATCCTCACACCTTCCTCTCCCTCACAAAACAATGATAGGGTCCCCCTTGTCCTCACTTATCACCTCACCAGCCTCCTCATTCAAAGGATCATCCCCCGCCATTTCCGCCAACTCCAGCATGATGCCACTACCAAACACATCTACACTTCAACCCCTCTGTCGACATTCTGTAGGGACTATTCCCACCAGGACACCCTGGTCCACTTCTCCATCACCCCCTACAACTCAAGGCCCTCCCACGGCACCTTCCCATTAAACTGCAGAAAACACAACACCTATCACTTTACTTCCCCCCTCCTCACCGGCCAAGGGCCCAAACATTCATTTCAAGTGAAGCAGCACTTCAATTGTACTTCCCTCCATTTAATCTACTGCATTTGTTGGCCCTACTGCATTGCAGAGACCAAACCCAGACTGGGTGACTGCTTTGCGTAACACCTTTGGTCTGTCCGCAAGCATGACCCAGACCTTCCTGTGGTTTGCCATTTCAAACAGCACCTCATAATCCGAACAGGCACTTTACAGCCTTCCCGACTTAACATTGGATTCAACAACTTCAAATCAGAACCCTCTCCTTCATCCCTACCCCCTTTCCTATCCCTCTTTTATCTAATAATTTACATATTTTTCCATGTTATTCTTTTCCCACCTATTTCTATTACTACATTTAAATTTATTTCCATCCCTTGTTGTATCTCCATTTAGCTGATTTCGATCCTTTCCCCCCACTCCACTCCCAGTAGTGCCACCAGACACTTGCTTGTCCTGCTTTCTACCCGTAATGTTACTATTAGCACACCCTTTAGCTAATTTCACTATCATCAACAACCCTTTGTCGTTTTCTCTGACATATTTGGCAACTTCTTCTTTGCCTCCACCTCTATCCAGCTGTACCAGTCCCACCCCCCTCAAACAGCTTATATTTCACCTCACTTCTATTTTTCTTTAGTTCTGATGAAGAGTCATACAGATTCGAAACGTTAACTGTGTTCCTCTCCGCAGATGCTGTTAGACCTGCTGAGTGTTTCCAGCTATTTTTATTTTTGTAATTGCTGCTGCCATGCTATCACTAGCAATGACGTCTGTCCCCATTTCCGCACCATTTGCTCTCAGGTCCATCATGGAGCTGTACTTGACCTCACCACCAAACCCCTGCTCCCCACTCCACCGCCCCAAGATTCCTCATCTATAAGCTTCATCATCATTGTCCATCTTCCTGCCCAGGTACACTGCTGACAATCATCTCTTAGTCACCAACTTTACTGGCTGCACCATTATGGCCCAAAGATCAAACTCTTTATTCCTGAACAAAGGAACATGTCGGAACTTTTCGTCCTGCAATCGTGGGACTCTTCGCAAGATAGAGGCACGCAGTATAAATTCATACAGCATAAATTGCCAGCCAATCAAAGTCCACTGCCCAACTAACCAGCACTCTCTTCACATGAAGTATAAATTGTTTATTTCCTCCTACACTGGCTTTCTTGCGAAGTTTCCTGATGAGTGCAAGACAAAAAGCATCGAGGTGTCCCTTTTTTCAGCAGTACTCAAGCTCTGTACTACAAAACTGTTTATACATTATTCATTATTCATTGAATGAGCAGAAATCCCCCCACCCTCTTGTCTTTGGTCTCTGCTACAAACTTTCCTTTCCAATTTACTGACTCCGCCCTCTTTCCTGTGAGAGTTGTGTGAGCTTGAACCAGATTGCTCAGACGCTTGGTATCAAATTTGATCACAATATGAGCTTCCGACCACGTATCTGTACCATGCACAAGAATGCCAATTTCCACCTCTAGTGCATTGCCAGAAACTGCACTTGGTTCAGCTCATCCACTACCTGAGCATTCAGCCAGGCCTGCGTTTAACTATTCCAATACACTCCTTGCTGACCTCGCATATTTTCCTATTTTATTCATGTTTGGGATATTGCGTCGCTGGCTAGCCCAGCATCAATTGCCCATTCCTAATTACCCTTGACAACTTGGTGGTGAGTTGCTTTCTTCAACCGCTGCAGCCACTGTGGTGCAGCTACTGCCACAGTGCTGTTAAGAAGGGAGTCTCAGTATTTTAACCCAGAGATACTGAAGGAATGGCGAGATATTTCTAAATCAGGATGGTAAGTGGCTTGGAGGGGAAATGCTGGATGGTTTCAGTCTATCTGCTGCCCTTCTGTTTATAGCTCGTAGTGCTTGTGAATTTTGAAGCTGCTGCCAAAGGAGCCTCGCTGAGTTTCTGCAGTGCATTTTGTGGATGAAACGCACTTCTGCCTCTGTTCATCAGTGATGAATGGAGTGAAGGTTTGCAGGAAGGGTGCCAATCAAGCAGGCTGCTTTGTCCTGGATCGTGTCAACAATCTCGAGCGTTTCTGGAATTCACTCACCCAGGCAAGTGGAGAGTATTGCAAAACACTCACAATGTGTGCCTTGCAGATAGTGGACAGGATTGTGGAATCAGAAAATGATTTATTCGCTGCCGGATTCCTGGCCCATGAACTGCCCTTCTAACCACAGTACTTCCATGGCTAGTCCAGTTCAATTCTTGCTTAATGGGAACCGCCAGGATGTTGAACGCGTGGATTCAGCCGTGGTAATGTCATTGAATTTCAAGGGCAATGGTTAGATTCTCTATTGTTGAAGGTGCTCATTGCCTGACACTTGTGTCGTGTGAATGTTACTTGCCACTTGTCAACCTAATCCTGGATAGTGTCCACGTCATGCTGATTTAGACATAGAGTGTGTCAGCATCTGAGGTTGTTTGAATGGTGCTGAGCATTGTGCAATCATCTGCGAACATCTCCATTTCTGACCTGATGATGAAAGAAAGGTCATCGATGAAGCAGCTGAATATGATTGGGCAGAGGGCAGTACCCTAAGGAACATCTGCGGTAATGTCCTGGAGCTGAGATAATTAATGACCATAACCATCTTCCTTTGGGCTAGGTATGACTCCAACCAGCAGCGACTTTCCTGCATGATTCCCATTGACTCCAGCTTTGCTAGGGCTCCTTGATGTCACACTCAGTCAAATTCTGCCTTGAAGTCAAGGGCGGTCACCCTCACCTCACTTCAGGAGTTCAGCTCTTTTGTCCACGTTTGAACCCAGGCTATAATGGTGTCAATGAGCAGGTTTTTGCTAAGCATGTGTTCCTCAATAACACTGTTGTTGACCCCTTTCATCACTTTCCTGATGATTGACAGTAGAATGATAGGGCAGTTGTAGCCCATGTTGGATTTGTCCTGATTTTTGTGTGCAGGTCATACCTGGGAAAGTTTCCACATTGCTGGGTAAATGCCAGTGTTGTAGCCATACTGGAACAACTTGGTTCGGGGTGCAGAAAATTCTGCTGCACAATTTTTCAGTGCTGCTGCCAGAATATTGCCAAGGCCCATGGCCTTCTCACTACTCAGTGTCCTCAGTCACTTCTTGATGTCAAATGGACTGACTTGAGTTGGCTGAAGACTGGCAGAGGACGTCGAATTTGGCCATCCACTCGGCATTCCTGGTTGAAGATTGTTGCGAATTCTGCAGCCTTATGTTTAGCACTGATGTGCTGGGTCCGCCACAATTGAGGATGGAGATAGTTGAGGAGTCTCCTCCACCCATGCGTAATTTAATTGTCCACCACCATTGATGACTGGATGTGGCAGGAATGTAAGGATTCCACCCGATCGGTTGTTTGTGAGAATGCCTGTCGTCTGATGCCTATGCGATGTAGCAGCTTCACTGGGTTGACACCTCATTTTTAGGCATGTGTGATGCTGCTCCTAGCATACCCTCCTGCACTCTTCATGGAAGCAGGGTTGAGTCTCTGGCTGTATTGTAATTGTAGGGTGGGGATATGCCAGACTTTGAGTTTACAGATAATGGTTGGTACAAAACTTTCCTCGTGAAATTTGAAATCACCCAAAATTCTGCTGTCCGGGACCCATTCAAATTTTCTCCCTTGCCCTGGATGGCACATTTCTTCCTTGTGAAGCCCGGGCTGGATTTTTAAATTGTTGCACAAGATTTCCTTTAAAGTCATGCGATGATAACACAGAAACTTCCTACAATGCCACCAACAAACAAGCTATCTAGCGTTATTTAATCCTGATCCTTTCAACTTCCCGGATTTTAATCGTTCCAACGTAACTGGCAGTGCCAGTAACTGACTAAGATCAATGCTCTGGAATTCCCTTTTCAAATCGCTCCATCTTTCATTGATCCAGTTAAACACTCCTTTACAACTATCTCTCTCTCTCTGTCCAAGTTTTTGGCCATCTGATATCTGCTGCTTTAATGAATAAGGAAACATTTTCATTTGTATAACACCTTTCGTGAACTTCTGCAAATCGCTTTGCAACTTATGAAATTATTTGAACGTGTACCGGGTCTTTTAATATTGATAACACAGCTGTCAATTTTCACATAGCAAGCTCTGTCAGACAAAAGTATGATCGTGAGCTGATAATCTGCTTTTATGTTGACTGTACGATAAACCTGGGATATCGGGCATAACTCCCCACGTTTCAGTTAAAGATCGTATTTTGGGGTCGTTTACGCATCTTTTATCAATGAAGACAACACCCAACTTTCATGCTCAAGTATTGTAACTGGATGAAAAATAACCTTGTCAATGAAAATGACACTCTATTTAGGCTTTCAAACAACGTCATTATGAACTATCATTTCAAGATATCAAATTTGCTTGCTTGCGAAGTTTTAAAACATGTTCAGAAAATGTTTCAAAGCAACTTATGTTTGGAACTTATGTTGTCAGGGCAAAAGTATAACATTTTAACCAGTTTTATTAAGACAGGAGGGACGATCAGCTTTACCTACTCTTGCTTTACGCGGCTCGCTGAAAATAAGAAACGAAGATCTCCAAACTTCTGCTCAATGTATCTCAAAGCACAGACACCAGAAATTGACTTCCATTTAAAAAAATCAGAATGGGGCAAATCATTAAAAGATAAATTACTAGTGCGTGTTCAAAAGATCCGCCTGAGTTATTCGTGTTTCGTTCGACTGGATAAATTACATGAGAATTTGGACTTAAAAAAGTCCAACACCCCAAACGCAACTGGAACTCTAGGCTTGTGGGATCGAAAGCCAGATAACCTGCCGACTGAGCTATCGAGGCACTTTTCCCCGACCACAGCGCCCCTTACTGGCTGACAGCGAGAATTGCATCGTTCACGATCTGCTTTTTCCCTCTATCATACTCCAGTCTGTTCACAGCCTTCATTCACGAATGTGCTTCGTTAACAATTACCACCCCCAACCCAGACCGAAATCAACTATAAGCTCTTTCATGTTTTCTGGTGTTTTTTTCGGGGGTGGGGGGTGGGGGCGCGGTGGTGGAGATCTGCCTGAGTGAAAGCAAAAAAAAAAATGATCACATTGTGTTCACCACTACTTGACTGAAATATAAACGTGTGCATAAAAAGCAAGGAACCGGCAGCTTAGGAAATCTTCCCACTTGCATGCACTGCGGTTCGGGTAAGTCCAACTGAACCTGTACTCCATTCACGGCGTCAGTGTAGTGGCTATCACGTCTGCTTTACACGGAGAAGGCCCTTGGTTTGAACAATTGTCGTTCTTGGCCAAATGAAGGCCGACACGAATAAATGTGAATTTCAACTGTCTTTTATTCAGACTTCGTCGAGTGCTCCATCAAAGAAGCCGTTAAATCATAAGCACTTGTCCATGACGCTAAAGCACTGAACCCCCGAAGGGTAAACTTTTATCTCTGCACATTCTAAGCTCTTTTAGCTTTCTGCGGTTTTCGGTTCTTGTCATCTCACGCAAAGCATCCACTGTTAGACTTCTAATTTTGTAATTGGTGTCATACTTGCCAAGCCCTAAATGGGTTGGTTAAAATCCTGAAAGGCGCCGATAACATTTTGTTTAAAGTCGCCACAGTTTGCAAGCCAAGCACTTGCTATATGAGGAAACCCACAAAATTGCACGCTTTTTGAACAAACAAAAATAAACTATACCGTACAAGGTCAGAAATATAAAACGATTTACAACATCTATCTTACAATATTTAGTAAGCCGGGGTTTTATGAGGTACATGTGAATTAAAAGGCAAATTGTAGTCGGACAGACCACACTGCACAATAAATGACAGATGCTGCTAAGACAGATTCCAAGGATTTCTCAGCAATCCACCCAGACATCAGTAGCACTGTGAGTCAACCAATGTCACTGAAACTCAATCTGTCTCTTGAGGGGCCTCTGAGCTCAACAACAAGGTAAGTGTAGGTCTCATAGCAAACTACCTTGAATTACAAGAAGCCCTGGGCTTGGAAGCCACACCAATTTCTATTGTCAAAGCATATTTATTCTGTCCTAATCGTTCCCCTCTATTTTTCCCCCATTGTAAACCTGTTCCAAAGGAATAAAAACAATAATAGCGCAACACATTTTTAAACAGAGGTCCCAGCTACAACCCCTCAGTTGCTTTTGTCTCCTGGGATCTGACATAACCTCTCAGTTTATGTCATATCCTCCCCTGCATGCACTTTGTTATGCGGCAGGATTGGTGCAAGAAAATGCATTGATAAATCCACCTTTTTGTCTTTACTTTGCATGCTCTCGATCACCTCCTTGAATTCTCCTACTATAAAACGATTAATTAAATTCCTCTGACTTCAAATTTGTGGACCCAGATTTCAGACCCCTACAATGTAAAGCTGCGTTACTTGATCAACAATAAGTGAGCAATGAAAATAACACTGAAATTACACACTGACATCCACGTGTCTGTTAATTTTGCCCCGAATTATCGTCTCAAAACAATTATGTCACAACTCAGTCTAAGATGATTTGCGTGTAGTTGTCGGTTTGTTTTCACCATACGTTATTTTGAGCAAAGGTGTAATATTTAAAATTATCCAGTCCTCGGGCGCTTTCCCTGCTTCAAAGAAGGCCTTGAAGATTCTGGCCAATGCCTCTGCAGTTTTCACGCTCACTTCCTTTAGCATCATCGGATGCATCCCAACTGGTATTGGCCCCTCATCAGCATTGAATGCATCCAGTCCTTCTGATATCTGCTTCTTAACAATAGTTTCAAACACTACATCTTTAACTATGACTTTAGTAGTATCTTCTTCCTTTACAAGTCCTCATTTAGTACCTCAGCCATGTTCTGTGCCTCCGTTTGCAGGTCGCCATATTTTTGCTCCATACTGTACCCAGCCAATCTATATGCAACATATTTGATCATGGAAGGCCTTAACGATCCCATTTATGTTAATTGCTAATGTCTCCTCATACTTCCTGTTTGCCTCCCCGAATTTCGTTCTAACTTCCTCTGAACTTTGTCTCCAGCCCAGTTCTCAGTGGCCGCTTCTTAGGCACCATTTTCCCTACCTCTCTGCTCACCAGCAACTCGACAAGTTTTCAGACAGAGTTCAAACCTTCAAATTCCATCATCAAATTCCCCGAGTTAAGTAAGCGCATTATTTAGCATTATTGCATCGGTGCTGGATTTCCCGCAATTTGGTTGGGATGTGGAACTCGCTGCCTGAGAGTGCGGTGCTGTCAGCAGATTGAATTTTGGTGTCTAAAGGGAAAACACGCGGGATTGGCCCTGGATGAATTAATCTTGCACCGAGGAGGCAGAGAGATAAAGGGCCTTATGGCCTCCTTATGCGCTGCAACCATTCTATGATTGTATGATGATCACGAGTAATATCAACCAAACCATACCTGAAACCTACAGGACTCATTGCAAAATTGTGCTGAATAACTTGCCCATTAAGCATATTGGCGTGTATTCTTAAATTCAAGGCGCCATATGACTGCAAATGTATACTCTTTCCTTTCCTATTTTCTCTTTTAATTGCACGGTGATACTTTTTATGCACTTCTAGCCTTTCTGCAATATTGAGCTCTCGGGATGTGACCGGGCAACTGAATTTTCGTCTTATCCACCACCTCCCCCCCACCCCCAACTCCCCCACCCCCCACCCCCTGAATGTATGTTGACATGGGGCAGGGTTCGTGCAGGAAATTACATTCAGGGATCTACCCTTTTGTCTTTGTGGAAACATAATTGCTTTGTACCATCTCGATCACCCCCTTGAATTCGTTCATTTCAAAGCGATTAATTAAATTCATTAATGGAAACCCTGAGTTTGAATATGTGTATCCATGGTGCAGATCCCTAAAAGTGTCTTTTTCTTCAAATTTTCAAATTGGTGAGTAGATACACACTTTACATGTTTAAGTTGTTTCATTATTATGCCTATGAGCACATGGGCAAAAAACACGGAAGTTAAATGACATAAAGCTGCTTCATTGTAAAATTTCCTCTCAAAAAATATACCTCCCTTGCTAAGTTTTAAAATACATGAAGAACTATTAGAAAGCAATCAAGTTTTGCGAGTGCATTGAACGATTGTGACTGTATTTCGTTGAGAGAACAGGAAAGATCAACTGAAAAGCTCCATGTTACATGAACTGGATGCTGCTAAAAGTCGACCGCCTCAAAAGGACCGTTCAATGCAGCTTAAATCAGTCCATAAGCAAAAAATGAATGTTTCATAAATCAAGCCGAGACAATCTGAAAATTCTGTTAAGCACATCTAAGTGAATTGTTTGTGGTCCAAGCAAGTGTTTGAAAGAGAGAGTCAGACTTCTGATGGAAAAGCAATGCCCCAAAAGGGTCGTGAGTCCTGGGCTCTCAGGCTAAATGGTGAAGGCACTTTCAATAGCATTAACCAGTTTCAGCGATGGCATTGTACATTGTATTGATCACTGGTTGACCTTTTTTAGCTCGTGTCACACTCGGCCAGTCGGAACAGCGTATTCACCTCAAACACCCATGCTTACAGTCACCCATGACCTTCAATTCATAAAAGGTCTCTGCAAAGGATCCCCCGCCAACTTCATGCTCTTTAATGCTTTCTGATTTACGACTTTGCGGGGAGCGGACCTAAAAATTACTCACCTCGGCATAATTGTCGAGTTGGAATAAATGCCAAGTTGTGTGTGGCATGTTAAAGCAGCTGCCCATTTAGAAATCCTTTCTATTTCATGCAGCAAGAAGTAGGTGAGGGATAAGGAACACCAATAGAGGGCACAAGCAGGACATAACAACAGCCCTGTGCCAAAATGGGAAAAAGCATTGCACCCAGGAATCATGGATGGGGAGGCAGTGGCACAGTGGTATTCTCACTGGGAATCAAGAGACTCAGGGTAATCCTCCGGGGGCCCGTTCCTGGAACTAAAATCTGGACTTAAAATTCTACTGAAACCATTGCCAATTGTCGGGAAAACCCATGCTTATCTGGCTCTGGCCTATATGTGACTCCAAGCCATCAACAATGTGGTTGACTCTTAAATGACTTCCAAACAAGGGTGATTTAGTTCTGCTCGGGCTATCCAATATATATTCTGGTGGAATACAATTCTGATGGTCTACAACGCCTCATGGACTCTCACTGTAGAGCAGATACACCTATTCTGAATCTAGATAATTGAGAACAGTGGTAGTGTCACACAGCAATATTCAAATTGTCATGCTTGTCATGTAGGTGAATATGGTATATCATCTGCTGTGGAGCCTTCTACTAGTCACTCCTGCGAACACCGCCCTGTGCAAATAGTGCTGATTAACCACACCACCACCTCCCCCCAACACCGCCCCCCCCCCCCCCACCCCACCCAAACTCAACCCCATTATCGATCGCTATCCTAATTCTGTGTGCATGTTGTCATGCTGGAGGCCCTAGATTTGGCAGTCTCGCCCTTTTTCGGTGCGAGAACATGTTGCTTCGGAACAGTATCTATCTGCACCTTGAATATTACCCACTGCAGACCAGTTCAATGTTGAACCAACCCAGGAATAGAGAATCAAAGTTTCAAACTGAGGCCAGGGGGTCGGTCTTTGAGTGGTCTTTGGCAATGAATGAACACTCTGCAAAATCGATTCTTTACAGCAGTACCAGTGGATAAAAAGTAAATTCATTAATGATAACAGAAGACGTACCCCATTAATCACTTCAACAAATTAATGCTGCTTTTAACTAACTAATCCACAATTGTCCAACTGTCTGTTCATTTTGTCCCAGATCATCGTCTCTTATAAAGAACTTTCCCATCACCAAGATTTAGCAGGCTGGCACATGAAACTATTGGTTTTATTCTTACATCTTTCCTTGCAGTAGGTGCAACACTTGAAGTTATCCATATCTCTGATACCACCCTTGTATCTCAGGTTACCTGGGGATTTTCACACACGTCCCCACCCCAAAACTCTTCTGCATTTCCTGGAGCATCTTTGGATGCATCCCAGCAGCTGCTGCTGGCGTAAGAAATTGAGCCACATCCAGTCTTTTGAACGTTGCCCATTATCAATATTTGGTCCAGCCAGTGTCTCAACTACCTCCTGTATCACTGTTAATTGACCAGTGCACCCTACTTAGTAAAGATAGGTGGAAAATATTCAATTAATATCTCAGCCATGACCTCTGTCTTTATATGTGGATCAGTTTGTTTCTCCTAATTAAACCCAGCCATCCCTTCTAACCTTTTTAGTATTTACATGCTTGTGGAAGATTTTTGGATTCCCTTTTCTGTTAGTTGGCATTCTCTTCTCATACTCGCATGTTGCTCCTCTGCTTTCCATTTTCCCCTTTTGACGTACGACAGTCATCCATGCCTCATCTTACACTCAATCCCTTTTGTCACCTGGGAAGCTCCTGCATTGCCTGGTCAAAAGTATTTTTTTTAAATAATTTGCAGGGGCTACTCGATGCCAGTGAATTTAACCCAGGGGAAGGATTTGTATTTTTAGGAATTAGAGCCTAGCACAAAATTTTCACACTTCGACAAATATGGATTAATTGAGGAATGTCAGTATGGGTTTCTAATGGAAAAAAAAACATTTCAACCACTTTGATGTAGATATCCAATGAGCTCACAGAGAGGGCTGATGAGGGTAAAGCTGTTCATGTGGTAAGTATGGACTTCAAAAATACATTTCCTAACCTGAGTAGGCTGGTCGACGATGTTAAGATGATACTATAAATGGGACAGTGGCAGCATGGAAGCGAAGATGCCCGAACAGCAGGAAACTGACAGTGATGAAGAGTTGTTTAACATACAGGAGGGAACTGAATAGGATGGGTGGGTGAATTGGCACAGTATTTGAAGCACTGCCCTTCTGTATGTACATTAACGGCCTAGAATTGGGTATGCTCTCTCAAATTCAAAATCGGAGGATGGAACAAAGCGTTCAAATATGGAAGACTGCGAGGGGGATAGATCCAGACTTCAGGAAGCCAGACAGGGGCTGGTGGCATGGATTGGCACGTGGCACACGAAGTTGCATGCGCAAAATTGTGAAATGATACTTTTTGTTGGGTAGAAAGAGGGGAGGTAATATAAAATAAAGGATAAATTCTAGCCATGGTGCAGGAGCATTGGGAGCTCGGGTTATTCGTGCGCAAATCATGGAGATGTGAGGACAGTTTCAGAGAGTGATTACTCAGTTTGGTATCCTGGACTTTATAAATAGAGGCAGGGTCTTTGCAAAAGCAAGGAGGTGCTGCTGAGCCTTCATATAGCACTGCTTCGTCTCAAGTGGAATATTGTGCCAAATTCAGGGCAAGGCAATTAGGGAAGAGTGTGAGAGGATTAGGAAGGGTTCAGAAAATATATACAAGAATATTTCAAGTGCAGGGGGACTTCAGAAAGAAGCATAGAATGAAGAAACTTCGCTTGTTCTCCTGAGGGAGAAGTTTGGAGAGAGACCTGATGGAGCTGTTCAAAATCCTGAGCGGACTGATCAGAGCAATGAATGGTCAGTCACAATCTGTTTGATTGTCAGTGCAGCCTCGAAAGAGCCGAATGACTAACTCCAGCTCTGACTTCCTGTATTGCTTTGTTCCCAGTGGCGATTGAGAAGCAGCTCCGACTGGTGGGAGAGAACACCGATTTAGAGTGATTGGCTATACAATGAAACAACAAGAAACCAGGAATGGGAACCTTTGCACTGAATGGTCGGGATCTGGGAAGCAGTGCCTGGGAGTTGTAGGCAAATTAAAACTTGCCTTTCAAAACTATCTGAAGAAATCTATCTGAAGAAAGACCAAGGTATTGGCATTAAGCGAGTTATACTTACAGACATTCGGCATCTACACGACGGGCCGAATGTCCTCCTGTGTGATAACCATACACTGATTCAATTATTGTTTAACTGCGCTTTTGAAACACAGCAATCAGGATTTATCACTGTAATAGTGCCAAAACGGCACTTATCAAAGCCACAAATTCTCTGGGACTGTGACAAAGGTAAACTCACCTTCCTCACCCTTCTTGATCTGACTGCATTCCTTTCACGTGTTTTACCATACCACCCTCCTCCACTGCCTCACCACTGTTAACAGCTGATTGGCACAGCGCTCGCCTGTTCCCCTCCTTATCAATCTAATCAGGTGCCTGAGTATCACTTGCATTAACTTCCTCCCACAGAAACGCCCTCGTCTCTGGCCAACCTCGGCGAGATAAACCTGACAACCTTCTGCTTCTCTTCTACTTTTTGCAATGCACTGAAGTCATCCAGAAACTTTGCACTGAGTTTTCCATTTAGGCTGCTGACACCCACAAGATCGTCCCCCTTGATTCCTCCACTATTGCCAAGTTATCAAACTGTTTATGCAGTATGAAGTCCTGAATGATCAAAGATTCCCTCTTTCGCTTTTGTTCTGCAAAATCCCTTCCATAGTGACTGACTCTACCCTTCTCCATGGCATCTGTGCGAGCTTGAACTGGACTGTACAAATACTTCATATCAGACATGACCCAAAGTTGATGTTCCGAATAAGTATCTGTATGCTTTGACCCCCTATCTCCACCTCCATTACATTGCATAACAATACACCTGCTTCATCTCATCCGCTTCTGGAGCCCTCAGCCATGTCTGTGCCAACTGTAGACTTGAATATCATAATGATCTCCTCGCTGGTCTCCAAATGCTACAATGCATAAATTTGAGGCCATTCAGAATTTTACTGCTTCAGTCTCTCTCAAGCAAATCCTCTGTGCTCAAAGTCCTGCATGTCCATCTGTGAAGCAAAGACTGGTTATTCAAATTTTATTGCTGACTTCCGAAATCCCCCATGTCTCCCTAACTAAGTAATTCCCGAATGGCATCAATGCCCTAACACGGCGAGATATCCCCGCTGAGGCAATTCATGCATTGCGAGAATCTCTGATGCCAAAACTGATGTCCGGGCCATGACGTGCCTTGGGCCATAGCTCTAGCATTCCCTCCCAAAACCTCACTATATCTCAACCATCATTTTCAACTCTCATTAAAAGGCAGCTCTTTGCACAAGCTTTTCACCAGTTGCTCTAATTGTCCATTAGGGAAGAACACACGAATTGGGAGCAGGAGTAGGACATTAGCCCCTCGAGATTTCTCTGCCTTTTGATTAAACCATGGCTGTTCTGAATGTGACCTCAAATAGGAAAGTCTTGCATTCGTCTCATGACGTCAAGGTGTCCCAGAGGGCTTTACGGGCAACCGAGTTACTTCAGAGTTCACTTACTGTCGTGATATTGGAATCGCAGCAGCTAGTTTGCACACAGCAAGTTCGTGATCATGGCCAGATGATCTACTGCTAAGTTTGATACAGGGTGAATCACAGGACACCAGGCACAAATCCTCAACTCATGTTGAAAATTCTACTTAGGGATCTTTTTACATATCTTTTATCAATGAAGACCACAACAAATGTATATATTATAATGGTCTCACTATATACAAAACAACTTTAACAATGAAAATAACAATTAACTTACACTTTTCGGCAATGTCAACTTTAAATTGCCCTTTCAAAACATCATGCCTCCTAGCAAAATTTTAAACAGTGTTCAGAAAATATTCGAACATGAATTATATTTGAAGATTTGGTGCCCTGGATAGAATTGAAGCAAATTTGTTTTATTGAGACATCAGAAAAATCAGCTTGAAATTTTCATGAAACACGGGACTCCATGTAAATAGGAATTGAAAATCCCGGAATATTTGAAAGCACCGACTTCAGAAAAAAAATCAATTTACGTAATAGTCCGACCCCTGCCAAATCTTTCAATTATCTGCAAGAACATCATGGGTTTTCTGAATTCCAGTGCAAAGCTGCCCCCGCACAAGGACGTCAATCGTGGACCCTCAGAGTAAAAGCCTGAAGCACCCCTGTCTGAGATATCCAGGCTCGATGAGTGGTGTAGATACAGCCACCTTCACGGGCTGAAATGGGACATTAGAGCGTCCACATTCTCTTTGTAACCACCCATTCTCCTGAGTTTATTTCTCTCACACATCCATTCTCAGTGCCCCAATGGAGTTGGTGCAAAAACCCTATTTGAAAACAATACCTGCTATACCTTCTTTCCTTGTTATTACCTTATTGGGGCTCCGTGAGTGGAAGTAAAAGAAGAATTGTGAATTTTGACCTAACCGCTTCTTAAAGGTCAAATGCAAGCAAGACAGGTAGAGCTGAAATAATTCAGTTTCATTTAAGATAGTAGATTGAGATGATAAGAGATAGCAGGAAGCTCGGGCGAAGCATCAAAAAGCCGGTATGGACTGGCTGTGCAGTATGACTTCTTTCTGTGCCATATAGCCCACGTAATTAATTGTCCACTGGAAAGATCTGTGACTCTGGAGAGCTGTATGAAATTCCGAGTGAAAATTGAGATTTAGAAGGAATTCATAAGCAGGGACTTCAACTTCTAACGCTCAAATGAAACAAATCTGATGCATTCACCCCTCATCTGTACATGCTTCTCAATTCTGTTTTACACCCACATTCACTGACTGACATCCTGTACCATCTGTAGCTCATTTCCCAGCAGTGCAGCCTGCGCAGTGTATTTCTCTCACACAGCCGCTCTCTGAGATGTCACTTCAGAGAAGGTCAACAAAGGCCATTCCATGACCCCCAGGCACGCCCCCTCACTCCATCCCAACACCCCCCCCCCCCCCCCCCCCCCCCGTTCTCCGCCCATAGCGGCCACTACCCACAGCCTCCAACGTGCCACCTTCAATCTCTTTCATCATTTCTTTTACAACGGGTTCTGCCAAAGAAAGTTAAAAAAAAAAGTCACTTAGGCCTAATTGCCGATTTCATGTAAGTACATACGAACCAGGAGCAGGAATAGGCCACACGCCCTGAAAGTCTGCTGCGCCATTCAATCAGGTGATGGCCTATCTTATTGTAACCTCACGTCTACCCCCGATAATCATTCACCCACTCCACACCAGCCCCTTTTTAATCAAGAATCTATCTGTTAAAAATATTCAAAGATTCTGCTTCCAATGCCTTCTGAGGAAGAGAGCTCCAAAGATAAGTTCGAATACGCCATGCAATACAAGTTAGAACACCGACAACGGAAAATACTTTTCATTTCAAATAAAATAGGAGTATCGCAAATCTTTGAAATATCTCAAAGAGTTTTGTAGAAATTCCTCATGACTTCTGGGATGTATATGGAAATCGGTAATTCAGAGTTAAAAATCGCCACCTGAACAGGGACTTGAACTCTGAGATTAAAAGCCTGATGCGCTACCGACTGAGCTACCCAGGTTATGAAAGGCTGGCCGCATAGCGACCTATGCTGAATCATACCGAACATTGCATCCTTCAGGTTCTGTATTTTTGCTGCGGTCATCTGCTGTGTTCAGCGGATGCCGCTCACACACCCATTTCTCAATAACTTCGCTAAACTGAATCACAATTGCTCTTCACAAATCCTGACCCGTCCGCTTCACCCCAAAGTCCGGCCCGCACTCACTAAACGCCCTTCCGTTTTTTTTTTGTAAATTTTGGGGCTGCCTCAATCAAAAAAAAAAAATGATAATGTTCATCTAACAGCTACAGTTAGGTTAATGCAAACATGTGCACAATGTGCGAGGAGCCGGGAAGATAGATAACCCTCCTAAACTCATGGACAATAAAACGCAGGACGAAACGCAATCACAAAGTCTATTTACCCTGGCTTGTTGATGTGTCACTGAATTGGATGATTTACATGAGAACTAACAATTTAACAAAAAGGGCGGATGAAAAGGGAATAAAACGTTGGACCCTCAGCTTAAACGGTTGATGCTCTGCCCAGTGCGCACTCCGGGGTAGCAACCGGAATTTCACACTTTCATGTTCACTGGTTGCCATCCAACTAGAACTTCCAATGAACTGCAATCATAGTCTGACTGCACATTTCTAACCCGACCTTCTGACGGGTGCAGGGTGAGAAATCCACACAGTAGCGGAGTCCCTGGACCTTCACCATCCGGCAACTGAATCCACCACAGCCGCCGCCCGCCATCTGACGACGGCACGAGCTGCAAACCCACAAAGCAGAGAGGAATGTGGGATTAAATAACACTGAAAAAGTGCCTACGGGCTCGAAAAGTTAACTCTGTTTCTCTCTCCACAAATGCTGTTAGACCTGCTGATCTCTTCCAGAATTTACTGTTTTTTGTTTCAGATTTCCTACATTAGCAGTATTTTGCTTTTATTTTGAGATTAGATTCAAACAATACAAAAGAATATATTAAAATATTTTACAGGTGAGTACATAAAATGGAGGCAGTTTTGGGAATGGGAGTATGATGGGATAGAAAGGATAATATCCCAAGTAACCAGAGGCAGACGGCAGGGATATTAAACAAATTGTTTGCTCTGGTACTTACCAGCGAGATAAAGCAGGACTATGATCCGAGGAATCAGCGGAGGGTCCGTGGGCCAACCGAGCCTGAGCAAGAACAGATTAATTTTAGAGTAATCTGCACAAGAAAACGAAGCAGAATGGGACAGCGTTAGTGTGACCATAATGCGCCCTTTTTAGATGTAGTATTTTTGGAAGGAGGCTTACATTCTTCAGTGAGGAACACATTAAGAGGGCTTAAGGAGGGCCGGCTGCTCTTCGCAATCCTAGTTGTTAAATCCCAATTGCCACTTATGGGGTCGAAAGGTAGCATTGGTTCTTACTGGGACTCGAACGCAGTCTTTCTCTGCGTAAAACTCACGTGATAACCACTACACGTGACTGACCGCACCTTTGGCACGGATGAATGAAGCTTATTATTGTGATCAGTCTGCAGAATCCTGTTTTTGGCGTTTGCAATTGGAATGGTTTCCTAAGCGGCCACTCCTTGCGGGTTGTGCAAGTTTTTGCATTTACCGTAAAGTGGCGGTTCGCTCAATATTATTGCTTTCAATCAGAGAGCCTCCAACTCCCTCAAAATATCAGAAAAAATGACACAGCGTTTCATGAGTGCGGGTGCAAATGGTGCAAATGTGAGGGTGTGTGGAGAGTAATTGTGAAACATGTCTGTGGGGAGAAGGGGGCGTGGGCGGAGGGTAGTCAGGAGGGATGCGTGGAATTCAATGATGAACCAACTCAGTAACAGAGAAACAAACTATTAAACTGAAGCCCGGAGATCGGCCATTAAAACTGGCTTTATCAATGAATGAGCCCTCTCTAAATTCAACACTTTATAGCAGCACTGATGGGTAGAAAACAAATTTATTAATGAAAGCTTAACGCATGAATGGTTTCAAGAAATCAAGCTATTTTTTACCTAATTAATCCACATTTGTGCCACTGACTATTCATTTTATCCCAGGTAAAGAGCGTTCACATCACCAGGATTCAGCAGAGTGACAAGTGTAACTGTTGATTTTATTCCTTTTTTAAGTAGGTGCAACATGTGAAATTCTTCATATCTCTGACACCACCCTTGAAGCTCAGTTTAACTGGCGGATATTCACACACATCCCCACCTCAAATTCCTCCTGTACTTATTGGAAAATCCTTGGACGCATTCCACCCGCTGCTGGTCACTTCTCAACCTGCGTCACAGCCACTCTCCCGAGCATCTCCAACAAGTGTCTCAACCACTTCCTACTTCATTGCTGATAAGCCAGTACCTTCCTCCTTTGCAATATCAGGTGGAAAGTATTCATTTACTACATCAGCCATGACTTTTGCCTCCATATGTGAGTCAATTTGTCTATCTTAATTGGACCCACCTATCCCTTATCATTTCTTTAGTATTAATATGCTTGTGGAGTACGTTTGGATTCCCTTATATGTTAGGTGGAGTTTTCTTCTCATACACACTCGTTGTGCCTCTGCTTTCCTTTCCAATTTCCCTTTTTGACATCCGACAGCCATCCTGGTTCCCACTTGTATCATCAACCTTATATCTCTCATTCACGCCATATTCTTCATCATATTACATTCAATCCCTTTCGTCATCTGGGAAGCTCCAGCATTGTCTGGTCAAAAGATTTTTTAACAAAGTAATTTGCAGGTGCAAACCAAGCAACTCGAGACAAGCGAATTTAACCCAGGAGGAGGGTATTTATTTTAGGGCAGAGATCATGGCAGAAAATTAGTAGTCACTTGGACAAATATGAATTAATTGAGGAATGTCAGCAGGGGTTTGTATTGGAAATTTGATTTAGATATCCGATAAGGTAACAGAGATGAGTGATGAATGCAAAGTGGTGGTGAGGGGGAAGAGTCTGATGTGGGATATATGGACTTCAAAAGTACATTTCTGAACATGAGTAAACCGGTCAGTGACGTTAAGCTGATATAATAAAAGGGACAGAGATAGCATGGAAGCGAAAGTGTCTGAATGGAAGGAAATAAAAAGTAGTGGTGAACAGTTGTTTACATACAGCAAGAAGGTAAATGAGGGGGTGGTGGGCGGGCTTGTTCCAATGGCAACAGCATTAGAACCACTGCTCTTCTTTATATACATTAAAAGCCTAGGATTGCGTGTGCCTGTCTCAAATTCAAAATCTGAGGATGGAGCGAAAGGTGCAAATATTGAGGAATGCGAAGGGACTAGAGCCAGACTTCAGGAGGTCAGAGAGAGGCTGGTGCCATGGATAGGCCGGTGGAACACGGCATTTTATGCAGAGAATTTTGAAATGATCCATTAAATTGCCCCTTCAAAACATCATGCCTCTCATAAAATATATAAACTCTGTTCATAAAATTTTCGAACATGAATTATTACTGAAGCAGTGGTGCCCTGGATGGCATTTAAACATAAATGTGTTATTGAGACACCGGCAAAGTCAGATTGAAATCCTTCTGAATCACGGGATTGAATGAAAACAGGAATTGAGAATCTCGGAACCTCTGCACAATATATGTTAAAGCACAAATCTCAGAAAAAAAATCCTTAGTGAAACATCCCGAAACATTGAAAATCTTTCAGTTATCTACAAGATACCCCACAGGCTTCGTGAATGCCAAATTTGTAACAGTGCCCGAACAGAAACCTGGATCCGCAGATTTAAAGTTTGATGTTCTGCCGACCAAGCTATCCATGCCGGTTGTGTAGCGCTGCCACAGCGACCTTCACCAGGTACGTTGGAAGATTACAACGCCCACGTTCTCTTTGTTTTGCAATCATCCAGCCTCTTGTTCCTCTCACATATCCATTCTCAGTGTTCCCACAGACTTAGTGCAAAAAACCCCTTTTGCAAAGTTCTACCAGCTGCACCCTCTTTCCTTTTTTACTGCCTTATTAGGACTTCTTGAGTGGAAGTAATGAAAATGTTAAGTTAGAGCTAACAGCTGCTTACAGGCCAATGCAAACAAGACAGGTCGAGCAGAAAGAGCACAGCTTCGGAGATCCATAGTTGAAAGCAGCGGCGGGGAGTCAGCGGCAGTCAAAGCGAATGTGAGAGAGAAGGTCCATTCGAGGGGAAACTTGGCAAGCAAATGGGAATGAAAGAAACGGACGGTTACTATAGTAGTTTCAGATGACTAGAGGCTCGAGCGAAGCAAAGAAATAAGGTTTGCAAGGACTGGCTGTGCAGTAAGAAATCTCTCTGTGCCATATAGCCCATGTAGTCACTTCTGTTCTGGATAATTAAAATTCTGTGATTCTGGAGAACTGAATGAAAATGCGAGTGACAATTGAGATTTGAAATCATTTTGTTAACAGGGGTTTTAAGTGCGAACGTTCGGATTATAAAAAGTTGATGCATTTCCAAGTTCAGCTATCCATGGTTCTCTATTCTTTTTAAAACCTGCGCATTCACTCCCTGATATCCTTCATCTTCTGCAGCTCATTTTTCAGCAGCGCAGTCTGTACAGTGTATTTCTCTCACAACTGCATGTGCTGTCTCCCCATAGCTCCACGCCAGAGAAGGTCACCGTAAGCCATAAGACCATAAGACATAGGAGCAGAAATTAGGCCATTCAGCCCATCGAATCTGCTCTGCCATTCAATCATGGCTGATAAGTTTTTCAACCCCATTCTCCCGACTTCTCCCTGTAACCTTTGATCCCCTTACCAATTAAGAACCTATCTAACTCGGTCTTAAATACATTCAAAGACCTGGCCTCCACAGCTTTCTGTGGCAATGAATTTCATAGATTCACCACTCTCTGGCTAAAGGAGTTACTCCTAATCTCTGTTCTAAAAGATGTTCCCTTTACTCTGAGGCTGTGCCCTCGGGTCCTAGTCTCTCCTACTAATGGAAACATCTTCCCCACGTTTACTCTATCCAGGCCTTTCAGTATTCTGTAAGTTTCAATCAGATCCCCCCTCACCATTCTAAATTCCGTCGAGTATAGACCCAGAGTCCTCAAACGTTCGTCATATGTTAAGCCTTTCATTCCTGGGATCGTTCTCGTGAACCTCCTCTGGACCCTCTCCAGGGCCAGCACATCCTTCCTGAGATACGGGGCCCAAAATTGCTCACAATATTCTAAATGTGGTCTGAACAGAGCCTTATAAAGCCTCAGCAGCACATCCCTGCTTTTATATTCTAGTCCTCTCGAAATAAATGCAAACGTTGCATTTGCCTTCCTAACTACCTACTCAACCTGCAAGTTAACCTTAAGAGAATCCTGGACTAGGACTCCCAAGTCCCTTTGCACTCCAGTTTTCTGAATTCTCTCCCCATTTAGAAAATAGTCTATGCCTCTATTCTTCCTATCAAAGTGCATGACCTCACACTTGCCCATATTATATTCCATCTGCCACTTCTTTGCCCATTCTCCTAACCTGTCCAAATCCTTCTGCAGCCTCCCCGCCACCTCAATAAAACCTGTCCCTCATCTGAAACGTAGCCAGGATGCCCTCAGTTCCTTCATCTAGATCATTAATGTTTAAAGTGAAAAGTTGTGGTCCCAACATTGACCCCTGCGGAACTCTACTAGTCACCGGCCGCCATCCTGAGAATGACCCCCTTATCCCCACTCTCTGCCTCCTTCCAGACAGCCAATCTTCTATCCATGCTAGTATCGTGCCTCTAACACCATGGGCTCTAATCTTACTGAGCAGCCTCCTGTGCAGCACTTTGTCAAAGGCCTTCTGGATGTCCAAGTAGATAACATCCATTGGCTCTCCTTTGTCTAACCTACTCATTACCTCCTCAAAGAATTCTAACAGATTTGTGAGGCATTACCTCCCCTTGATGAAATCATGCTCCCTTTGCCCTATTTTATCATTCTCTTCCAAGTATTCTGAAATCCCACTCTTAATAATGGACTCCAAAATCTTACCAATGACCGAGGTCAAGCTAATCGGCCTGTAATTCCCCATCTTTTGCCTTACTCCCATCTTAAACAGGGGGGTTACATTAGCGATTTTTCAGTCCTCTGGGACCCTCCCTGACTCCAGTGATTCCTGAAATATGACCATTAACGCCTTCACTACCTCTTCAGCTATCGCCTTCAGAACTCTGGGGTGTACTCGATCTGGCCCAAGTTATATATCCACCTTCAGACCTTTCAGTTTTCCTAGCACCTTCTCCTTGGTAAAAGTCACCATACTCACCTCTGCCCCCCGACTCTCTTGAATTTTGTGGATGTCACTCGTGTCTTCCACTGTGAAGACTGACGCAAAGTACGTATTCAGATCCTCTGCCATTACTTTGTTCCCCACTACTACTTCTCCAGTGTTATTTTCCAGTGGCCCAATGTCCATGTTTGCCTCTCTCTTACTCTTTATATATCTGAAAACAAACTCTTGAAACCTTCTTTTATATTACTGGCTAGTTTACCCTCATATTTAATCTTCTCCCTCCTTATTTCTTTTTTAGTTGTCTTTGTAGGCTTCCCCATCCCTTGGTTTCCCACTGCTCTTCGCTGCATTATATGCTTTCTCTTTAGCTTTTATGCTGTCCCTGATTTCCCTTGTCAGCCATGGTTGCCTCGTCCTCCCTTTAGTATGCTTCTTCTTCCTAGGGATGAATTTTTGCTGTGTCTCCCAAATTACTCCCAGAAACTCCTGTCATTGCTCTTCCACTGTCTTTCCGGCTAGGATCATCTCCAGTCAATTCTGGCCAGCTCCTCCCTCATGCCTCTGTAGTTGCCTTTATTCAACTGGAATACCATTACATCTGATTCCAGCTTATTCCTCATATTGCAGGACAAATACTGTCATATTATGGTCACTTCTGCCTTAAGGTTCCTTCATCTTAACCTCCCTTATCAAATCTGCCTCATTACACATCACTAAATCTAGAATTGCCTGTTCCCTAGTTGGCTCCACCACAATCTGCTCCAAAAAGCCATCTTGAAGACATTCTACAAATTTCTTTACTTGGGATCCACTACCAACCTGATTTTCTCAGTCTGGCTACATATTGAAATGCCCCATGATCACTGTAATCTTGCCTTTCTTACACGTATTTTCTATCTCCTGGTGTATCTTGTGCCCCACATCATGACTACTGTTCAGAGGCCTGTACATAACTCCCATTATGTTTTTTTTTAACCTTTGCGGTTCCTCAGCTACCCACACAGATTCTACATCATCTGGCCCTACATGATTTCTTGTTATCGATTTAATTTCATTTCTTACTAACAAAGCAACCCCACCCCTTCTGCCAACCTGCCTAAATTTTCGATAGGATGTATATCCTTGGATATTTATCTCTCAGTCCTGATCCATTTGCAGCCATGTCTCCGTGATGCCCATCACATCATACCTGCCAATTTCAATCTGCGCCACAAGCTCATTTACCTTATTTCATCTATTGCGTGTATTCAGGTACAGCACCTTCAGTCCTGTATTTCCCATCCCCTTTCTCATTGTTGTCCCTTTATCCGATGTGCTTGAAGTTAGATTCCTAGCCCTTTCCAAACACTCTGTCCTATTTTGTGCTAGGCTCTCCTTTTTTTTCAGTTTTTTCATAATTTTCCATGAAGTTGAATCCACCACCCACTCCCATACGCAAACCAGCTGCTTTGTTTCCCATTAGTCATACTTCTTGGAGTTTTACCATGCTGATTCCATGTAAGTGCAAACATATGAACGTGGATATGAACTAGGAGCAGGAGTAGGCCTCTCGGCCCTTCAAGTCTGCTCCGCCATTCAATGAGGTAATGGCTTATCTGATTGTAACCTCCCCCCATCCTCGAGACCCATTTGCTCAATCAAGAATCAAGAACCCATCTACGTCCGCCTTAAAAATGTTGAAGACTCTGCTTTCACTGGCTTTTGAATAACAGAAAGGCTAATGGCCCTCTGGCAGAAAATAATTCTCCACATCTTTGTCTTAAGCGAGCATCCCCTAGTTCAAGAATCTCTCACAAAATGAGACATCTTCTCCACATTCACCCTCTCAATTCCGCTCTGGATCTTATATGTTTCAATCAAGACACATCTTACTCTTCTAAATTCCTGCAGATACAAACCTAACCTGTCCAAACTTTCCTCATTAGCCAACACGCCCATGCCACGTATTGCTGAGTAACACTTCACTGAACTGCTTCCAACGTATTTACATATTTCCTTAAATCAGGAGGTCAATACTGAGCAAGTACTCCAGAAGTGCTGTCCGAGTTTGGGATGACATTGTTCACAGGTAGTTTATCCATTATTTGGGTTTCTTCACCTTTTTATGAATTGATTCATGGCATGTGGGCTTCGATGGCTAGGCCAGCAATTATGCCCATCACTAACTATCATTGAGAAGATGTGGGCTAGCTGCCTTCCTGAACCGCAGAATTCCATGCACTGTCAGGACACCCACAGTGCTGTTAGGGTGGGTATTCCAGGTCTTTGACAAAGCGACAGTGAAGGAACGACGATATATTTCCAAGTCAGAATGGTTTTGAGGGCAAATGCCAGATGCTGCTGTTCCCATATGCCTGCTGCACTTGTCCATCTAGATGGTAGTGGTCGTGGGATGGTAAAGTGCTACCAAAGGAGCATTGATGAGTTCCTGCAGTGCACTGTGTAGACGGTACACACTACTGCCATTGTGCATTGGTGGCAGAGGCAGTGAATGTCCATGGATGGGGTGCCAATCAAGGGGGGTGATTTGGCCTAGTTGGTGTCAAATTACTTGAGTGTTGTGGGAGCTGCACTCATTGAGAGAAGTGAAGAATATTCTATTGCACTTATGACTTGTGCCTTGCAGATGGTGGGAAAGCCTTAGCAGTCAGGACGTGATTTGCAAGCCGCAGGGTTCCTAGATTTTGACTTACTCTTGTAGCCACCGTTTTAAACGGTTAGTTCAGTTCAGTATCTGATCAATGGTACCGCCTGCATGTTGATAATAGAGGATTCAGCGATGGAAATGCCACTGAATGTCAAGGAAAGTGGTTTAGATTCTCTCCTGTTGGAGATTATCATTTTCTGGCACTTGTGTCTTGCACATGTTAATTGCCACTTATCAGCACAAGCTTGGATATTATTTGGGACTCGATTTATTGATACTTGGTCTCCTTCAGCACCAGAAGATGTGCAAATGCTGCTGAACATTGTGCACTCGTCAGAGAACATCCCTAGTTCTGACACTATTACTGAATGAAGGTGATGGCTGAAGCAACTGAAGATGTTTCAGCCGAGGGCACTACCCAGACGATGTCCTGCAGTGATACCCTGCAACTGAGTAGGTTTCCTGCCAACTACCACAACCATCTTCCTATGTGCTGGAAATGACGCAAAACAGTGGAGAGTTTCCCCTTGATTCCCATTGTCTCCACTTTTGTTCGTGCTCAATGATGCCACACACTCAGTCAAATGCTGACTTGATGTCAATTGCAGTCACTCTCACCTCACATTTGGAGATTAGTTCTTTTACCATGTTTGAATTAAGGCTCTAATCAGGTCTGAATCTGAGTGACTCTGAAGGAACACAAACTGGGCGCTAATGAGCAGGTTATTGCTACGCAAGTGTGGCTTGACAGCACTGTTGATGGCCTCTTCCATCACTTTACAAATGATGGAGAGGAGACGAATGGGGCACTCATTGGTTGGGTTGGAATTATCCTGCTTTTTGTGGATGGGACACACATCGGCAAATATGCACAGTTTCGTGTAGCTGTCAGTGGTGTAGCCATACTGGAACAGCGTGGATTGGGGCAATGTAAGTGCTGGAGCCGAATTTCCTTTCCGAATGTTGCCAGGGCCCTTAATCTTTGCACAATCCAGTGCCTTAAGCCGTCTCATGATATCACGTGTAGTGAATCAAATTACCTGAAAACTGGCCTCTGCAAAGGGGGAGAACTCCGGACTTCAGCATCCACTCGGCTCAATTTGGTTAAGATATCTGCAACCTTATATTTTCCACTGATGTGGACAGCTATTCCATCATTGGGGATGGGCATATTTGTGGAGAATCCCCTTCCAGTGAGTTGTTTAATTGTCCACCACATTCATGGCTGGATGTGGCGGGGCTGCTTGGCTCAGATCTGATCTGCTGGTTGAGGAATCACTTAGCTTGTCCATCACTTGCTGCTTATTCTGTTTGACACACAAGTAGACGTGAGCTGTAGCTTCACAATGTTGACACCTCAATTTTAGTTATTCCTGCCTGATTCAGCACCTGGCATATTGTCCTGCAAACTTCATTGAACCATGGTTGATACTCTGCCTTACTGGTAGACTGGGGAATATGCCAGACCCCGAGGCTACAGATTGTGTTTGAAAACATTTCTGCTCCTGATGATGGCCCACAGCGCCCAATGGTTGCTCAGACTTTGAGCTGTTACTTCTGGATACATTCCTCCACTAATTTCGAAATAGGCTGGGCATGTTACAGCCCATGGACTGCTATTCATATATAATAATTTGTTAGAAAATATTATGTCGTGTAAGTGGATTAGCGGGTAAAAATGTAAATCCTACATTTAAGAAAGTGAACCAGGATATGCCCAGAGAATTATAGACCGGTCAGGTTAAATTAACTGGTGCGAGAAATAACGGAATGAAGAAGATGGGAAAACATCAACATATGAGGAATGAAATATTGGGTAGTCAGCACGATTCCCTACTTACAAATATAAACTATCCAGAGGATCACAAGCATGATTTCTCTTCCCATTCCCTCACCAGTACCTCAGGGTTCCCTCAGGCACGTCTCCATGACCCGTTCCAATTTCTCATTGAGATGCTGAACCTCAGTGCCATCATACATTTTTTCACGGTGGTCATCAGCTCCCCGTCAGCATCTCTCTCCGCCCCACAACCATTGCCACTTCATCAAAATGCTTATCCAATATCCAGTACTCAATGAGAGGAAATATCTGTTTATAAAATCACAACATTTGCGAAACCTTGCAACTTCCTACAATTAGAGCAAAAGTTTGCTGAACTCCAAGCGTGAAGCAGTGACCAAACATGTGCTTGAATCCTAGGCTCCGAAATTAAACATGTGATGCTCTAACAACTGAGCTTCCCGGGCTCACGAGTAGAAACTGACACAGCAACCTTCACCAGCAAAAACGGGACTTTACAGCCGTCCATGTTCTCTTTGCTTTTCAATCATCCACCCTCTTGAGCTTACTTCTCTCACACATCCATTCCCAGTGCCCCTACAGGCTTGGTGCACAAACCCTCTTTTAAAACATGATCAGCTGCACCGTTTCCCTGCTAAGATCTTACTGGGGCTCCAATAGTGGAAGTAAAAGGGGAAAGGTTAGTTATGGGCTAACAGCTGCTTGAAGGTCAATGCAAACAGTGCAAGTCGAGCATAGAGAGTTCAGTTTCGTTTAATGTAGTAGATTGAAATGAAAAGAGATGGCAAGAGGCTCGAGCGAAGCAAAGAGGAAAGCTGGTGTGTACTAGCTGTGCAGTGTGACCTCTTTCTGTTCCATATAGTCCATGGAATTATTTATGAATTAGGAGAATTAAAATTACGTGATTCTGGGGAACAGTATGAAAGTACGAGTGAGAATTCTGATAAAGCAATTCGTAAGCAGGGACTTTAATTTTAACTGCTCAGGTGAAAAACATCTGATACATTCCCTGTTGATGCTTTGAAGTGCCTGTTTATAATGGCTTTGCTTTAAAGTGTAAATTAAGTGTTATTTTCAGTGACAATATTTCAGTGACAACAAGGAGCTTAAGTAGGCCACTCGGCCCTTCAATTCTCCTCTGCCATTCAAAAAGGTGATGGCCTTTCTGAACACAACCTCCGACCTGCATGCATACACTTTCACCCACCCTTTGGTAATCAAGTATCTATCAGCCTTAAAAATATTCAAAGCCTTTGCTTCCACTGCCTTCTGTGGAAGAGATCTCCAAAGATAATTTCGAAATTACCATTCAATACAATTGAAAACACCGCCATCAGAAAATACTTTGCACGTCAAATAGAATCAGCATATCGCAAATCTTGGAATTATCTTGAAGGCATAAGCAGGAATGGTTTATGGTTTCTGGGAAATACGTGAGAATCAATAATTCACAGTAAGAAATCAAAGCCTGAATTGGGACTTGAACTCTAGACCCTCAAAGTAAAAGTCTGTTACTCTACTGACTGAGATCCCAGGAAAAAATCTCTGGTGCTGCATTGCGACCTTTACTGGTTGATGGTGAACATTGCATCCTGCAGATTCTGCACTTTATCTGCAGTCAACCACTGTGTTCAGTGGATTTTTCTCACACCCATTTCTCACTCCCATCGCTATATTCAATCACAATTCATCTTCACAAATACTAACCTGTCCGCTTCACGCCAAAGCCGGGCCCACACCCGTTAAACACTCATCCATTTCTTTGGTAAGTTTTGGGTCTGCCTGATTGAAAGAAACAAAATGGTAACATGTGGCCGTTGAATTGGCTTTGCCAATGAATGAACCCTCTGTAAAATCCACACTTTACAGCAGCACCGGTGGGTAGAAAATAAATTTATTAATGAAAACACAAGACTTTTCCCATGAATGACTTCAATAAATAAATGTGATTTTTGTTCCCTAACTAATCGGCATTTGATCAACTAGCTGCTCATTTTAGCCCAGGTCATCATCTCTTGTAAAGACTGTACCTATGACCAAGATTCAGCAGAGTGAAACATTTACCTGTTGGTTTTATCCTTACACCCTTTCATGAAGTAGGTGCAATGCTTCAAATTCTCCATATCTCTGACACCATCTTTGTATCTCAGGTAACCTGGGGGATTGTCACACACACCCTCACCCTAAGCTCCTCCAGTATTTCCTGACCTATCCTCGGATGCATCCCTCCAGACCTATGGACTTGAAATACAGCCACTCTCTCAAACATCCTCTCTTTATCAAAATTTCATCCAGCCAGTTTCTCAAACACCTACAGGTTCACTGCTGATTTGCCAGTACCTTCTTCCTTTCTAAACTCAGGTGGGAAATATTCATTAAATACCTCAGCCATGACCTCCGCCTCCACCTTAAAAATATTGAAGACTCGGCTTCCACCAGCTTTTCAGGAAGAGATCGAAAGCATCATGACCCTGTGAGAGAAAAAAATTCTCCACATCCGTGTCTTAAATGAGAGACACATAGTTCAAGATTCTCCCACAAGAGGAGACAGCTGTTCCACATCCATCATACCAAGGCAAATCGTTGTCTTACATGTTTCTATCAAGGCAAACATTACTCTTCTAAACACCAGCCTAACCCGTCCAACCATTCCTCATAAGACAACACAGACATTCCAGCTACCAGTCGAGTAATACTTCTCTGAACTGTTTCTAATGTATTTACACATTTCCTTAAATAAGGATATAAAGGCTGTACACAGTGCTCCAGATGTGGTGTCCGCAGTCTTCTACAACATGGTTCACAGGCAGGTCGTACATTATTTGGGCTTCTCCACCTATCTTTTATTTAATTTATGGGATGTGGAATTCGCTGGCTAGGCCAGCATTTATGCCCATCACTCACTGTCCTTGAGAACCTGGTGGCGAGCTGCCATCCTGAACCACAGCATTCCGTGCACTGTTGGCACATCTACAGTCCTGTTAGAGAGGGGGTTCCAGGGTTTTGAGCCAGCCACAGTGAAGGAACAGCGATGTATTTCAAAGTCAGAATGGTGAGTGGCTTGGAGGTAAACTTGCAGGTGCTGGTGTTCGCATGTGTCTGCTGCACCTGTCCCTCTAAATGGTAGCGTTCGTGGAGATGGAAGGTGCTGCCGAAGGAGCCTTGATGAGTACCTGCCGCCATCATGCAGATGTTAATTACTGCTGCTACTGTACTTCGGTGGTGGAGGGAGTGAATGTTTATGGATGGGGTGCCAATCAAGCGGGCTGATTTGGCCTGGGTGATGTCAGGTTACTTATGTGTTGTGGGAGCTACACTCAGCCAGGGAAGTGGAGAATATTCCATCGCACTCATCATTTGAGCCTTGTAGATGGTGGGCAATATTTGGCAGTCAGGAGGTGATTTGCAATTGCAGCAACTCTCACCTCAAATTTGGAATTTAGTTCTTTTTCCATTTTTGAATTAAGGCTGTGAGGGTCTGAATCTGAGTGTCCCTGGCGGACAATAGAGTGGACGCTAGTGTGCACATTATTGCTAAGCAAATGTCGCTTGACAGCACTGTTGATGGCCTGTTCCATTAATTTACAAATGACCGACAGGAGACAACTGGAGCACTCATTGGTCGGGTTGGATTTTTCCGGCTTTTTGTGGATGGGAAACACTTCGGCAAATGTCTAGATTTTCGGGTAGATGCCAGCATTGTAGTTGCAAGGGAACAGCATGGATTGGGGCGTTGTAAGTTCTTGAGCCGAAGTATCTTGCCTAATGTTGCCAGGGCCCCTAATCTTTGCACCGTCCAGTGCTTTCAGCCGTTTCATGATATCACGTGGAGTGAATCGAATTGGCTGAAAACTGGCCTCTGCGAAGCAGGGGACCTCCAGAGTTCATCATCCACTCGGCACTTCTGGCTCAACTTGGTTAAGATATCTGCAGCCTTATCTTTCCCACTGATGTACACTGCTCTTCCATCTTTGGGGTGGGGATATTTGTGGACCCTCTCCCTCCAGTGAGTTGTGGAATTGCCCACCACATTCACAGCTGTATATGGCGAGGCTGCACGGCACAGAACTGGTCTGCTGGTTGTGGTATCACTAAGCTTGTCCTTTACTTGCTGCTTATTCTGGTTGACACGCAAGCAGACCTGAGTTGTAGCTTCACAAGGTTGACACCTCATTTTTCCGTATGCCTGCCTGATTCATCACCTGGCATATTGTCCTGCACCCTTCATTGAAGCAGGGTTGATCCCTGTCTTGGTAGTATTGATAGACTGGGGAATATGCCGGGCCCTGAGGCTGCAGATTGTGGTTGCAAACATTTCTGCTACTGATCATGGTCCACAGCGCCTAATGGTTGCCCAGTCTTTGAGTTGTTCATTCCGGATGCATTCCTCCAAGAATTTTGAAATAGGCTGGGCATGTTACAGCACATAGATTGCTGTTCATAGAAAATATTACGTTGTGAAAGAGGATTGGCGGACAAATAATATAAATCCTACATTTAAGAAAGTGAACCAGGATATGCCCAGAGCATTATAGACCAGTCAGGTTCAATTCAGTGGTGCCAGAAATAACGGAATGCTTCCTAAAGACAAAGATGGAAAAACATCTAAATATCAGGAAAGAAATATTGGGTAGTCAGCATGGCTCCCTACGTACCAACCTAAACATATCCACAGCATCGCAAGCAATGATTTCTCTTCCCATTCCTGCACAGTACCTCAGTGTTCCCTCAGGGACGATTCCCTGAGCCATTGCAGTTTCTCATGCGGATGCTGACATTCAGTGGCATCATAACTTTTTCACATGTACGGTGGTCACCAGCTCCCCCTCAGCATCTCTCTCTGCCCCACAACCATTGCTAGTTTATCAAACTGCTCATCCAATATCCAGTACTGAATGAGAGGAAATGCCCTCCTTGTTTTGGTCTCTGCTACAGGGTCCCCTATCACAGCTTCTGACGCCGTCCTTCTCGCTGTGAAAACTGTGTGAGCTTGAAACAGGCTGTTCACATACTTAATTTCGTATTCGGCCTCAGGAAACATTTGGCCTATGTATCTGTGTCACCACTCAAATCGCCTATTTCCACCTCTACCAATCTCCAATGCCCAACACACCACCTGCTGCAACTCAACTGCGCCTGCAGATCTGAGCAATGATATTGTTACCTCTAGACTTGACTATCCCAATTCACTGCTCATCGACCGTCCATTTTCTCAGCTCCATAGATTTGAAATGATCCAAAACTCTATTGCCCGTGTCCCACAAAATTACCCCCGTCTCATCAAAACTTGCATTCACTCACATTCAAGAAATGTCTGGATTTAAAATGTTTTTTTCAAAGAAAGGAAAGAACCTTATATCTATCATAACTCCCCATGTCAGTAATTTCCAAAAATTACCAACACTCAGAATACTCATTAACTCTGACCTTATGATTTCCCTCTTTCCAACACTGATGGCCGTGCCATCACACGCCTAGGACCAAAGCTCTGGAATTCCCTCCAAGAAACCCATCCCATCTCTTCACTTATTCTCAACGCTCATTAAAACTATCCACTTGCACAAGAATTTCACCATTATCCTCAATGCTGTGTGAAAGACGAAGGAGAGGCTTGAAAGTTTATAGCACCTCTCACCACGTTAGGATATGACAAAGTTCTATGCAGGAAAATAAATTATTTTGAAGTGTTCTTACTGTTGTGATGAAGTAATCACAGCAGCCAATTTACAAACAACAAGCTCACACAAGCAGTAATGTGATTTTGATCTGGTGATCTAATTTTGTTAAGTTGATTAATCGATAAATCCAGGAATTCCACACCTGCTGCCCTTCACCTTGTTGCCGTTGGATCTTTTGCAGAACATTCATCAAAAAATGCAACACCCAGTGGTGTCAGTGGGTATCAGCTTTCGATGAAAATAAGATTTTCAACGAAAAATGATTTCACAGGAAGCAGGCATCAGCGAGTTGCACCTACATGTGTTTCACATCACTATTTTCCCATGTGAAGGTGGTGCTGAGATGTCTCCTTGAACCACTGCAGTCCCTCTGGTGCAGGTGCACCCAGGGTGCTGTTAAGGAGGGAGGCCCAGGAATGTGAAGCAGCGACAGTGAAGGAAGGGTGCCATAGTAGCAAGTGAACATCCTCTGGGTGACTTGGAGCGGGTCTTGCAGGTGTTGATGGAGTTATCTCTCACCATTTACAATTCAAAATTTGTCAAAGCAAATAATTATATTTTTATGCTTCAAAAAAGAACAACTAGCGACCGTTTCAAACAGTCAGATTATCTGAAAATTACCTAAATAAATTCGGAAAATATCATAAAATAGGTGATATTTGAATTCTTACTGTCATTGAATGAGTAGGAACAGGTTAATGAGGTCCACTTGGAAGGCAGTTGGGGCTGTGCATAAATAAAAATTGATAATTTCGAAAATGCCTTTCAATTTGACTGAAAACACTGACATCAGAAAAAAACCTTCCAATTCAAATAGGAGCAGATCATTGTAAATATTTGATGTATCTTCAATAAATGGGCATTTATTGCTCATGATTTATGGATTTAGGTCAAAACAGCTGCTTGAACAGGGACTTGAACCTTGGATCCGCAAATTAAAAGTCTGATATGCTACCAACTGAGCTAACTGGGCTCTAACACTGCCCTTGCACCACGACGTTTACTGAATGACAGCGAACATTGTTTCCCTTAGATTCCGCATTTTTCTGTGGTCATCCAGTGTGTTCGGCGGATTCCTCTCACGCATCCAGTCGCAATACCATGGCTGAATTCAATCACAATTACTCTTCACAAATCCTTACCAGTCCACTTCATCCCAAAGTCTGCTCAGCACCCATTAAACGCCCTTCCATTCATTTTGGCAATTTGGTGTGCTCCCTCATTCAGATACAAAAACTGATAATATTCATTTAGTTAAATGGAAACATCTGCACAATATGCAAGGATCCACCCAATAGAAAACCCTCCTTAATGCATGGACAGGAAAGTGACTGTGCCGGACGAAACACAATCAAGAATCCATTCAGCATGGCTTGTCGATCAATTGCATGATTCACTTGAGATTTGAGAAGTTAACAAAAAAAGCAGCCGAACAGGGTCTAATTGACCGTGGACCCTCAGTTTAAATGACTGATGCTTTCCCGAGTGCACGCTCTGGGGTAGCAACTGGAATTTTAAATATGCATTTCGGCTGGTTGCCATCCAACCAGAACTTCCAAGGGGTTGCAATATCAGTTGGATCGCACTGTTATCACCCGACCTCCTGGCAGGGGCAGGGTGAGAAATGCAGACTGCAGAGCGCTCCCCAGATATTCAGCAGTGGGCAAGTGAAGCCGTGCCCCAGTTTTGTTCAGTGCAAGGCTGCCATAAAGCGCTCAGGCAAAGAGGAATTTCTCATCAAATTATCGCCCACTATCAAAGTACTATGAGTTACCATTGACCAGAAAATGAACGGGACCAACCATATAAATACTGTGGCTACAAGGGCAGGGCAGAGGCTAAGAATCCTGCAAAGAGTAGGTCACCTCCTGACTCTCCAAAGCCTGTCAACCATCTACAAATCACAGGTCAGGTGTGTGAAGGAATGCCTGGATGAGTTCAGCACCAACAACACTCAAGAAGCTGAATACCACCCAGGGCATAGAAGCCAGATATTTTGGAACCACATCCACTATCATTTGTTCCCACCACTAACTACGCTCAATGGCAGCAGTGTGTACTATATACAAGATGCACTGCAGTAATTCAGCAAGGCCCCTTCGATAGCACCTTCCAAACGCGCGACCACCGCCTTCCAGAAGTACAAAGACAACAAATGAATGGGAACACCACCACCTAGAAGTTTCCTGCAAGTCACTCTCCATACTATCTTGCAAATATATCGCCCTTACATTAACTGTCGCTGGGTCAAAGCCCTGGAACCTTTTTCCTAACACCACATGGACTGCAGCGGTTCAAGAAGGTAGCTCACTACACCTTCTCAAAGACAACCTGGGATGGGCAATGAATGCTGGCCCAGCCAGTGAAGCCCACATCCCATGAACAAAAATAAAATAACACTTTAAGATCTTTCACAGGCAAGTAATTAAAATGGAGGCAGCATCGGGAATGGGATAGAAAGGGTAATACCACAAGTAACAAGAGACAGACGGCAGGGATATTACCTATATAGTTTTGGAATACTTCTGATATTAACCAGCGAGACAAAACAGGGATATGATCCGAGAGAATTACCGGGGAGTCAGAGAGAGCCTGAAAGAGAATAGATGAATTTAAAGGGATTCTAGCAAGCACACGAGGCAGAATGGGACAATGCTATGGTGGGCATAAGGAACCATTATTGCATTTTGGGAAAGTGATTTTTATTTAGCACATTGGATGTGAGGAACACATTCAAGACTGGTTACTGATGGCGAACTGCTTCTCACAATTATCATCCTTGAATTTCACTTGCCAATTATTTGGCCAGAAGACAACATTTGTTTTGCTTGAATCCACAAACTGCATTTCCTAACGCAAGTACGTTGGTCAGCGACCTTAAACTGATGCAATAAAAGGGACAATTTCTATATCGAAGCGAATGTGTCTGAATGACAGGTAACAAAGGGCAGTGGTGAGCTATTGTTTTACATAGAGGAGGAATGAAAACAGAATGTGGGGGTTTGGGGGTGGTGGTGCTGTGCGGGCTTGGTCTAATGGGAACATTATTAGAACCATGGCTCTTCTTTATGTACATTAAAGACTTAGACTTGTATGTGCCAGCCTCAAATACAAAAATTGAGGACGGAACAAAACGGGCAAATATTGTGAGGACTGCAAGTGGAATAGAGCCAGACTGCATAAGAAATCAGAAATAATTAATTCCCTAATACCATCAGTGCATTACACAGCAAGATATCTCTGCTCATCCAGTTCTGGAGTTGTCAGAAACTCGGATGCTAATCATTCCAACACTTAACTCTGGGCTACGACGTGCCTAGACCCATAGCTCTGGTATTCCTTGCCAAAATCTCTCCATGCCTCATCAGCCCTCATCAACATCCATCAAAAGGTAACTCTTTGCACAATGTTTCCACCAACTGCCATAATTGTCCATTAAAGAAGTTGTAGGCACGAGTTGGAAGGACGAGTAGGCCATACGGCCCCTCGAGCTGTCTCCGTCCCTTGATTAGCTATAGGTGTTCTGCATGTGACTTCAAGTAGGAAAGTCTTGCATTCATCTCACAACGTCAAGGCATCCCAGAAGGCTTGATGCGCAATCGAGTTACTTCAGAGTTCACTTAACTATCATAATATTACAATCGAATCAGACAATTTGCACACAGCAAGCTCTCATAAGACACGATGTGATCATACCCTGAGGATGAGCTACTGTTCAGTTGATAGAGGGAGAAATGCAGAGCATCAGGCACAAATCCTTAACTCATACTCAAAACTGTGCCTTGGGATATTTTACGGATCTTTAATCAATGAAGATCACACCAAATATAGATTTTAATGTGGTTTCATTGCAAACAATATAAGCTCACCAGTGACCTTAAAACGTAACTTACACTTTAAGGCAATGTCCGCTTTAAATTGCTCTTTCAAAACATCATGATTCCTAGCAAAATTTTAAACTGAATTCAGAAAATGTTCGGACATGAATTATCTTTAAAGATTTGGTGCCCTGGATGGAATTGAAATATTTCTTTTAGTCAGACGTCAGAAAATTCAGCTTAAAATTCTCGTGAAACACGGGACTGAGCGAAAATAGGAATTGAAAATCGTGGAACCTCTGCTCACTATATTTCAAAGCACCGACTTCAGAAAAAAATTCTGTTCAAAAAACACCAACACATGCCAAACCTTGCAACTTCCTACCATTAGAGCACTAGCTTGCTGAATTCCAAGCGATAAGCAGTGCCCAAACATGGACTTGTATCCTAGGTTCCTAAATTAAACGTGTGATGCTCTTACAACTGAGCTTCCAGGATTCGGGAGTAGAACCTGACACAGCGACCTTCACTGGCAAAAACGGGACATGACAGCGTCCACATTCTATTTGCTTTTCAATCATCCACCTTCTTGAGCTTATTTCTCTCACACATCTATTCCCAGTGCCCCTACAGGCTTGGTGCACAAAAACTCTTTCAAAACACTATCAGCCGCAAAGTATTTCCTTGTTAAGATTTTACTGGGGCTCCATGAGTGGAAGTAAAAGAGGAAATGTTAATTTTCGGCTAACCGCTGCTTGAAGGTCAATGGAAACAATGCAGGTCGAGCAGAAAGAGCTCAGTTTTGTTTAATGTACTAGATTGAAATAAGAAGAGATGGCAGGAGGCTTGGGCGAAGCAAAAAAAAAGCTAGTATGTACTGGCTGTGCAGTATGACCTCTGTCTGCGCCATATAGCCCATGGAATTATTTCTGGATCAGGAGAATTACAATTACGTGATTCTGGAGAACTGTATGAAAATCCGAGTGAGACTTGTGATTTAAAAGCAATTCGGAAGCAGGGACTTTGATTTTAAACGCTCAAGTGAAAAACATCTGCTGCGTTCCCCACTCAGCTATATATGCTTTTCAATTCTGTTTTACACCCACATTCACTGCCTGATGTCCTGCACTTTCTGCAACTCATTTCACAGCATTGCAGCCTGTGCAGTGCATTTCTCTCACACAGCCGCACATGCCGCCTCCCTGAGGCGTCACTTCACTGAAGGTCAACATAAACCATTCCTCGACCACCACCCCACCCCCCGGCCACACCCCGACCACCATCACCCCACAGCAGCGAATGCCGACTGCCCCCACCCTGCCACTTCCAAGGTCTTTGATCTTTTCTGTTACACTTGGTTCTGCTGAAAGAAAGTTAAAAAAAAATCACTTGGGCCTAATTGCCGATTTCAGGTAAGTGAAAACACACGAACGTACATGCGAACTAGGAGCAGGAGTAGGCCACTCGGCCCCTCAAGTCTGCTGCGCCAATGAATAAGGTAATGGCTTGTCTGATTGCAACCTCCCGCCTACCCGCGAAACACATTCACCCTCTTGTTAATCAAGAGCCTATCTGCCTCTGCCTTAAAAAATATTCAAGGCCTCGGCTTTACTGCCTGCTGAGGAAGAACGCTCCAAAGACTCACAACTCTCTGAGAGAGAAAAAACTCTTCTACGTTCTGTCTTAAATAAGTGGCCCCAATTTCTACATCCACCCTCAAGAGGAAACATCCTCTCCAGGCCCACCCTGTCAAGACATCTCATGATTTTAAATGTTTCAAGCAAGTCACTTCTGACTCTTTGAAATTCCAACGGATACAGGCTTAACCTGTCCAACCATTCCACAGGAGGCATCCCGCCAATTCCATGTATTAGTCGAGCAAATGTTGTCTGAACTGAAACTAATGTATTTACATCATTCCTTAAATAAGGAGATCAGTAGAGTACTGTACACTCCAGATCTGGTCTTGCCAGTTTTGTATAACATGGTGCACAGATCGATCATTAATTAATTAGACTTACCCACTTATTCTTCATTCATGCGATGTGAATTTTATCCTGTAGGCCAGCATTTATTTCCCATTACTAATTTCCCTTGAGGAGGCTATGGTGAGCTGCCATCTTGAATCGCAGCACTCCATGCGCTGTAGACACACCCACTGTGCTGTTACTGAGGGAGTGCCAGGATTATGACCGACCAACGGGAAGGAACAGTGATATATTTCCAAGCTAGGATAGTGAGTGCCTTGTACTGGAATTTCCAGGTGCTGGTGTTCCCATGTGTCTCATGTTCTTAGCTTTCTAGATGGTAACGGCCGTGGGTTTCGTATTTAATGTCTAAGGAACCTTGGTGAATTGCTGCAGAGCATGTTGTAGATGGTATAGTCTGCTCCTACTGTGCAGGGTCGTGAAGAATATAGCATTGCACTCCTGAATTGTGCATTGCAGATGGTGAGCAGATTTAGGGGAGTCAGGAGGTAACTTCCTCACCGCATGATTCCAAGCCTCTGATGTACTCGTGTAGCCACAGTAATTATATGGTGAGTCCAGTTCAGTTTCTGTTCAATGGTAACCCCCAGGATGTTGGTAGCGGGGAATTAGGTGATGTAAATCCACTGAATATCAAATAAAGTTGCTTCGGTTCTCTCCTGTTGAAGATGATCATTGCCTGGCACTTGTGTGGCGTGAATGTTACTTGCCACTTCTCAGCCCAACACTGGACATTGCCCACGTCTTGCTGCATTTGTGCACAGACTACTTCAGGTTCCGTTGAATCGGGGATAGTGTGAACATTGTGCAATTGTCAGCGAGCATCCTCACTTATGACCTTTTAATGGAAGGAAAGTAACTGATGAAGGAACTGAAGATTGTTGGGCCTAGGACACAACACTGAGGAAGACCTGCAGTGATTCCCTGGGACTGAGATCAGTTCCCGCCAACTACTACAACCAACTTCCGTTGTGCTGGGTATATCTCCAACCGGCGAAGAGGTTCCCTCTGATTCCCATTAACTCCACTTTTGCTGGGGCTCATTGATGGTACCCTCGGTCAAAATGATGCCTTAATGTCAATGGCAGTCATTTTCACCTCACATGTGGAGCTTAGCTCTTTGTCCATGTTTGAGTTAAGGCTGTAATGAGGCCTGTAAAAAGATGACTGAACCTTGGGTAACCTATTCAGGGCTTCGGTGAGCAGGTTATTGCTAAGCAAGTGTCACTTGATGGCATTTTTGATGATCCCTTGCATCGTTCGCCACCAACACCCCTAACACTCATTTAACTCTGATCTCTTGAGCACCACTGATTTTTGGCTTCCCAACTCTGATGGCACTGCCATCACCCACCTCGGCCCAAAGCTCTGGAATTCGCTCCCACAATAAACCCCCATCCCTTCACTTGTCTGAATGTTCATTAAATCTATCATTTTGTGCAAGATTTTCACCATCCTCGCTAATGGTGTGTGAAAGAAGCAGGAAGGTTTTGAATCTTTATCGCACCTTTAACGACACTGAGATATTCCAAAGATCTATTCAGGTAATTGAACTATTTTGATGTGTCGTTACCATAGTAATATATTAATCACAGCAGTGAATCTACAAACCACTAGCTCACATAAGCAGTAATGTGATGATGATCTGGGAACCTACTGTTCCTTTGTTACTTAATCAGTAAACCCAGGAAACCAGACATTCCTCCCCTGCTCCTTTTTGACATGGTACCTTGAGATCTTTAGCAGAATTTTCATGAAAAAATGCAACACCCAGTTGCACAGAATTAAAGTGGTGTAATTGGGTGGAAAATCAGCTTGTCATGAAAATACCGCTTTTTTGCAAAAGTTGGTTTCACAGGACTTTGGCATCCGCTAGATGGCCCCCATTTATTGCCCATCACTAATTTCCCTTGAGAAGATGGTGCGGAGTTGTCTTCCGGAACAGCTGCAGCAGCTGTAGAGTTGGTGAACAACTTAGTGTATGTGGCTTCTGCGGGGGAGTGGTGTTGGAGGCGTTGAGGGATTTGTACCTGTTGGTGGAGTTGTCTCTTACCACTGACAATACAAAATGTGTCTATAAATATAACAACCTATTTACACTTCATAGCAAAATCATTAGCTATTGTGTCACAACATCAGATTGCCTGCAAATTCTCAAAGGAAATTCAGAAAATATCATTAAATAAATCATATTTGAAATCTAACTGTCATGAAATAAATTGGGACAGATTAATGAGCGTTATTTGGGCAGCAAGGAAGAACACCTTTAATTCGTTGTGTCAGTTGGGGCTGGGTGAAAATAGAAATTGATCATTTTGAAAAAAGCCATTCAATACAACTGAAAACACGGATATCAGAAAATACATTCAATTTCAAATAAGCATCAGCGTACCTGAAATAGATGCATAGCAATTGTTCATAATTCCTGGGATTCATATAAGAATCAATACTTACAGTTGAACGCAGCACCCGAACAGGGATTTCAACCCTGGACCCTCATGTGAAAAGTCTAATGCTCTACTGACTGAGTTATCCCGGCGCTGTGGATATGACAGCACAGCGACCTATACTGGCTCAAAGCGAGCATTGCATCCTTCAGATTGTGTACAAATTTTACAAACCTCTTCAGAAACCCGTCCACTTCATCCCAAAGTCTTGCACGCGCCACAAAACGCTCTTCCACTACTTTTTGTAAATAGTCGGGGCTGCCTGGTGGAAGGAAAAAAATGATGATGTTCATCTAACATTTATATTTAGGTAAATGCAAACATGTGCACAATATGCACGGAGCCGGCCGTATTGAAAAACCTCTGCCAGATGAAACACAATCAAAAAGTCCATTCAAACATGTCTTGTTGATGCATCACTGATTTGGATGACTCACGTGAATACTGAGAAATTTAACCCAAAAAAAGCGCCTGAAAAGGAATTTAGGCACTGGACCTTTAGCTTAAACGGTTGATGCTCTGCCAAGTGCGCTCCCCGGGGTAGCAACAGCAATTTAATATTTTAATATTCACTGGTTGCCATCCAGCCAGAACTCCGGAGGAACTGCAATCACAGTCTGGACAGACATTGTGTAGCAAGTCTGTGATGTTGAGCAAGTTGGGGTGGGCTGAGTTTAGTGAGTTTGACGTGGGGCAAAATTATGCTGAACAGACCTGGGAAGCTGCAGAAGGCAATACACAATTCGGACGATGGAATGTTCATTCTCAGCCAACAAAGGTGGCTGTGCCTAAGCTCAGCGGCTTCCTGGGTGGCTCAGTGGATAGAGCATCAGAAGCTTTTAATATTACAGCGTAGTGTTCAAATCTTTGCTCCTGCAATGGTTTTAAATCTGAATGATCGATTCCCTTGCAAATCATTCATTCCCCGCGTACTGACTCTCATCTCTTAAGATATTTTAAAGATTTGCGACATGCTGGTTCTATGTGAAAGGGAGCGTATGTCCTGATGCGATATTTTAAGATATTTTGAATTGCGTTTGTTTCAAAATAAACAATCACTATTTTCATCCAGCCAAAAGTGACACGGGTATCAGAAGCTGATCTTCACTGCTCTCCAAATAAACCTCGTTAATCTCCTTTAAGTCCATCCATGACATTTAATTTTCAAATGCGATTTAATTTATCAAATTTACTACATTTATTTTAAAGCTTTGCAGGCAACTTGATGTTTTGAAGAAGCCGCTTATAGTGGCTTTGCTTAAAGTATAAATTAAGTATTATTTTCAGAGACACTATTTCGGTGGCAACCGAGCTGGAGAAGGCCACTTGGCCCTTCAATTCTCGTCTGCCATTCAAAAAGGTGATGGCCTATCTGATTGCAAACTCCCGCCATCACTGATACACTTTCACCCACCCTAAGTTAATCAAGAATCTATCAGCCTTAAAAATATTCAAAGTCTTTGCTTCCACTGCCTTCGAGGAAGAGAGCTCCAAACATAATTTCGAAAATACCATTCAATACAATTGAATACACCGCCATCAGAAAATACTTTGCACGTCTAATAGAATCAGTACATCACAAATCATGGAATTATCTTAAAGGCATGTGTAGGAGTTCCTCAGGATTTCAGGGATTTACGTGAGAACCGCTAATTCACAGTAAAAAGTCAAAGCACGAATAGGGACTTGAACTCTAGAACCTCAGACTTAAAGTCAGAAATGTACCAAATGATCTATCCATTTTCCAGTTTCGTTGTCGCACAGCGATTTTTACTGGCTGATAGCGAAAATTGCATCCTGCAGATTCTGCAATTTTTCTACAATCACCCACTGTGTTCAGCAGATTTTCCTCACACCCATTTCTGACTCAGTTTGCTAAATTCAATCACAGTTGACCTTCGCAAATACTAACCCGTCCGCTTCACACCAAAGTCGGGCCGGCATCTATTAAACTCTCATCCATTTATTTTGGTTTGTAAATTTGGGGTCTGCCTGATTGAAAGAAACAAAATGATAACATAAAGCTGTTGAATTGGCTTTGTCAATGAATGAACACTGTGTAAAATCCAGACTTTACAGCAGCACCGGTGAGTAGAAAATAAATTTCTTAATGAAAACATAAGACATTTCCCATTAATGGCTTCAATAAATAAATGCGATTTTTGTTACCTAACTAATCGACATTTGTTCAACTAGCTGTTCATTTTAGCCCAGGTCATCATCCCTTGTAAAGAACGTACCCATTACCAAGATTCAGCAGAGAGACAGATTTACTTGTTGGTTTTATCCTTACACCTTTTCATGAAATAGGTGCAACGCTTCAAATTCTTCATATCTCTGACACCATCCTTGTACCTCAGGTTACCTGGGGAATTTTCACACACACCCTCACCCCAAGTTCCTCCTGTATTTCCTGATGCATCCTCGGACGCATCCCTCCCGGCTTATGAACTTGAATAACAGCCACTTTCTTAAACATCACAGCTTTATCAAAATTTGTTCCAGCCGGTGTCTCAAACACCTCCAGATTTACCGCTGATTTGCCTGTACCTTCCTCCATTGTAAACTCAGGTGGGAAATATTCATTAAATACCTCTGCCTCCACCTTAAAAGTATTGAAGACTCGGCTTCCATCGGCTTTTTTTTTCAGGAAGTGTTCCAAAGGCTCATGACGGTCTGAGAGAAAAAAAAAATCTCCACATCTGTGTCTTAAAAGAGCGACCCCTTGTTCAAAGTTCGCCCACTAAAGGAGACAGCTCCTACACATCCACAAAGCCAAGGGCCCTCGGGATCTAACATGTTTCAATCAAGGCACCCATTACTCTTCTAAACTCCATTGATGCAAGCCTAACCTGTCCAACCATTCCTCATAAGAAAACGCACCCATTCCAGATACCAGTCGAGCAAACCTTCTCTGAACTGCTTCGATTGTATTTACACGTTAAATCAGGAGATCAATGCTGTACACAGTGCACCAGATGTGTTGTCCCAAGTCTTATACAACATGGTTCACAGGTAGGTCATACATTATTTGGGCTTCTCCACATATCTTTCAATTTATTCATGGGATGCGGGATTCGCTGGATAGGCCAGCATGTACGCCCCTCACTAACTGCCCTTGAGAACCTGGTGGCGAACTGCCTTCCTGAACGGCAGAATTTCATGCATTGTAGGCACATCCAAAGTGCTGTTAGAGAGGGAGTTCCAGGGCTTTGACCCAGCGACACTGAAGGAATGGCGATGTATTTCCAAGTCAGAATGATGAGCAGCTTGTAGTGTAACTTGCAGTTGCTGGCGTTCCCATGTGACTGTTGCAACTGTCCCTCTAAATGGCAGCAGTCGTACTGTTGGAATGTGCTGCCGAAGGAGCCTTAATGATTTCCTGCCGCCATCATGTAGATGGTACACACTGCTGCTACTGTACGTCAGTGGTGGAGGGACTAAACGCTTATAAATGAGACACCAATCAAGCGGGCTGATCTGGCCTGGGAGATGTCAGGCTACCAGAGTGTTGTGGGACCTACACTCAGCCAGGGAAGTGGGGTGATATTCCATGCCACTCATGAATTGTGCCTTGCAGATGTTGGGCAATCTTTAGCAATCAGGAGGTGATTTACACGCCGCAGGATTCCTAGCCTGTTCTTCTACCCTTGTCTTACCTACTCTTCTAGCCACAGTGCTTATATGATTAGTCCAGGTCAGTATCTGATCAATGGTTACGGCCTGGACGTTGATAATGAGGGGTTCAGCGATGGCTGTGCCACTGAATGTCAAGGAAAGATGCTTAGATTCTCCGTTGTTGTAGATGGTCATTGCCTGACCCTTCTGTCATGCACATGTTAATTGCCACTTATCAGCCCAAGCCTGGATATTATCTGGGACTTGCTATATTTGCACCTGGACTACTTCAGTACCTGAGGATGCACGAATGGTGCTGAACATTGTGCAATCATCAGCGAACATTCTCACTTCTGGCACTATGATTGAATGAAGTTGATTGATAAACAACTGAAGATGTTTCAGATGAGGACACGACCCTGACGAAGTCCTGCAGTGATGCTCTGCAACTCAATAGATTTCCTGCCAACTACCACAACCATCTTGCTTTGTGCTGGAAATGATGGCAAACATTGGAGGGTTTCCCCCTGATTCCCATTGACTCCAGTTTTGTTCAGAATCCATGATACCACACATTCGGTCAAATGCTGACTTGATGTCAATTGCCATCACTCTCACTTCTCATTTGGAGTTTTGTTCATTTTCCATGTTTCAATAAAGCCTGTAATGAGGTTTCAATCTGAGTGACTCTGGCGGACTGCTGATGGCACATTCTCTCACTTTTAAAAATGATCGAGAGGAGACGAATGGGTCACTCATTGTTCGGTTTAGATTTATCATGCTTTTTTTGGACCGGAAACACTTTGGCAAATTTCCACATTTTTGTGTAGTTGCCAATATTGCAGCTGCACTGGAATAGTGTGCATTGGGGTGATGGAAGTTAGGAGCCGAATTATCTTGCCAAATGTTGTCAGTGCCCCTAATCTTTACACTATCCAGTGCCTTCAGCCGTTTCATGACATCACGTGGAGTGAATCGAATTGGCTGAAAACTGGCCTCTGCGAAACGGGGGAGCTCCAGACTTCATCATCCACTCGGCGCCACTGGCTCAATTTGGTTGCGATATCTGAAGCCTTATCTTTTCCCCTGATGTGCACGACCCTTCCATCATTGGGTGGGGATATTTCTGGAGTCTCTCCGTCCAGTAAGTTGTTTAATTTTCCACCACATTCAGGGCTGGATGTGGCGGAGCTGCAGGGCTCAGATCTGATCTGCTGGTTGTGGGATCACTTTGTTTGTCCATCACTTGCTGCTTATTCTGTTTGATATGCAAGTAAATTGAGTTTTGGCTTCACAAGGTTGACCCCTCTTTTTTTGCTATGCCTGCCTAATTCAGCTCCTGGCATAATATCCTGCACTCTTCATTGAACAAGTGTTGATCCCCGCCTTGTTGTTATTACTAGACTGTGGAATATGCCGGTCCCTCAGTATACAGATTGTGGTTGAAAACATTTCTGCTCCTGATGTTGGCTGACAGCGCGTAATGGTTGCCCAGTCTTTGACCTGCCAGCTCTGGATGCATTCTTCCATGAATTTTCAAATAGACGGGCATGTTATGGCACATAGATTGCTATTCATATATAATAAGTCATTAGAAAATGTTATATTGTGGAAAGAGGACTGGCGAATAAACAATGTAGTTCCTACATTTAAGAGAGTGAACCAGGACATGCCCAGAGAATTATAGACCAGTCAGGTTAAATTCTGTGGTGCGAGAAATAATGGAATGCTTCCAAAAGACGAAGATGGAAAAACATCTAAATATAAGGAATGAAATATTAGGTAGGCAGCATAGTTCCCTACTTACAAACCTAAACATATCCAGATCATCAAAAGCAATGTTTTCTCTTCCCATTCCGGCACAGTACCTCAGTGTTCCCTCAGTGACGTCTCCCTGACCTGTTTCCATTTCTCGTTCAGATACTGACCCTCTGCGGCATCATACATTTTTTCACATGTACAATGGTCATCAGCTCCCTCGCAGCATCTCTCTCCACCCCACAACAATTGTCACTTTATCAATCTGCTTATCTGATATCCAGTACTAAATGAGAGGAAATGTCCTCCTTATTTTGGCCTCTGCTACAAGCTCCCCTATCCCAGCTTCTGACACCACCCTTCTCGCTGTCAAAACTGTGTGAGCTTGAACCATACTTGATTTCGTCTTTGGGAAGATATGGCCTATGTATCTGTGTCACCACTAAAATCACCAATTCCCAACTCTACCAATTTCCAATGCCCAACACCCCATCAGCTACAACTCACCTGCTCCTGGAGCTCTGAACAACGATGTTGTTACCTTTAGACTTGACTATCCAAATTCATTGCTCACCGATCGTCCATACGGCTCCAGAGAGTTGAACTGATCCAAAGCACTATTGCCTGTGTCCCACAAAATCACCATCCATGTCATCAAAACTTGCATTCACTCACCTTAAAGGAATTCCTGGACTTAAAATGTTTTTTTTTCAGAGAAATGAAAGAACTTTCAATCTGCCATAACTCCCCATGTCAGTAATTTCCAAAAATTACCAACACCCCCAACTTTCATTAACACTGACCTTTGATTTTAATTTTTGCAACACTGGTGGCAGTGCCATCACCCTCCTGGGACCAAAGCTCTGGAATTCCCTCCAAGAAACCATCCCGATGTCTTCATTAATTTTGAACGCTCAGTAAATCTATCCATTTGTGCAAGAATTTCACCATTATCCTCAATGCTGTGTGAAAGACAGAGAGGCTTGAACGTTTCTAGCACCTTTCAGCACATTAGGATGTGACAATGCTCTATGCAGGAAAATAAATTATTTGAAGTGTTCTTTCTGTAGTGATGTAGTAATCACAGCAGCCAATTTACAAACAACAAGCTCACACAAGCAGTAATGTGATTTTGATCTGGTGATCTAATTTTGTTACGTTGATTAATCGATAAATTCAGGACGCCAGGAATTCCACACCTGCTGCCCATTCAACATGTTGCCGTGGGATGTTTTGCAGAATTTTCTTCAAAAAATGCAACACGCAGTGGTGTCAGTAGGTGGAAAATCAACTTTCGATGAAAATAGGCTTTCCAACAAAAAATGATTTCACAGGAAGCAGGCATCAGCTAGCTGTTCCTGTATTTGTTTCCCATCGCTAATTTCCCTTGTGAAGGTGGTGCTGAGTTGTCTTCTTGAACAGCTGCAGTCCCTGTGGTGCAGGTGCACCCACAGTGCTGTTAGGAAGGAAGACCCAAGATTGTGACGCAGCGATAATGAAAGGAGGGTTTCATAGTAGCAAGTGAACATCCGTTGTTTGACTTCGAGGGGGCCTTGCAGGTGTTGATGGAGTTATCTCTCGTCATTTACAATTCAAAATTTGTCAATGAAAATGATTCTCTTTTTATGCTTCAAAACGGAACCACTAGTGACCATTTCAAACCGTCAGATTACCTGCAAATTCTCTAAATAAATTCGGAAAATATCATAAAATAGGTGATATTTGAAATCTAACTGTCATTGCATAAGTTGGAACAGGTTAATGAGATCTACCTGGACGGCAGTCGGGGCTGTGCGTAAATAAAAATTGATAATTTCGAAAATGCCTTTCAATTTGACCGAAAACACCGACATCAGAAAAAATTACTTCCAATTCAAATAGGATCAGTTCATGTATCTGCAAAAAATGAGCATTTATTGCTCTTGATTTCTGGATTTAGGTCAAAACAAATGCCCAAACAGGGACTTGAACCCTGGACCCTCAGATTAAAAGTCTGATAGGCTACTAATTGAGCTCCCCGGGATCTGATGCGTGCGTCGCATCATGATGTTTACTGGATGATGGCGAACATTGTTTCCTTCACATTCAGGACTTTTTCTGTGGTCATCCAGTGTGTGTTCAGCGGATTCCTCTCACGCATCCATTCTCAGCACCATGGTTGAATTCAATCACAATTGTCCTTCACAAATCCTCACCGGTCCACTTCACCCCAAAGCCTGCCCAGCACCCATTAAATGCCCTTCCATTCATTTTGGCAACGTATTGTGCTCCCTCATTCAGATAGGAAAACTGATAATATTTATTTAGGTAAATGCAAACATATGCACAATATGCAAGGATCCAGCCAATAGGAAACCCTCCCTAACGCATGGACAAGAAAGTGACTGTGCTGGACGAAACACAATCATGAGTGCATTCAGCACGATTTGTTGATCAGTTGGATGATTCACTTGAGAATTGAGAAGTTAACCAAAAAAAGCGGCTGAACAGGGTCTAATTGACCGTGGACCCTCAGTTTAAGTCTCTCACACTTTCCTAAGTGCGTGCTCTGGGGTAGCAACCAGAACTTTAAATACGCATTTTTGCTGGTTGCCATCCAACCACAACTTCCAAGGACTTGCAATAACAGTTAGTTTGCACTGTTGTTGCCCGATGTCCAGACGGGGGCAGGGTGAGAAATCTGCACGGCAGAGCATTCCCTGGACATTCAGCAACGGGCAAGAGAAGCCATGCCCCACTTTTGAGAGGCACGAGGCTGCCGTAAAGTGCTAAGGCAAAGAGGAATTTCTGATCAAATTATCGCCAACTATCAACAACCTATGGGTTGACATTGACCAGAAACAGAACTGGACTAGCCATATAAACACTGTAGCTAAAAGGGCAGGTCAGAGGCTAAGAATCCTGCGAAGAGTATCTCATCTCCTGACTCCCCAAAGCCTGTCCACCATCTACAAATCACAGGTCAGGAATGTGATGGAACGCCTGGATGAGGTCAGCTCCAAAAACACTCAAGAATCTTATTAACACCCAGGGCATTGAAACCAAATATTTTTGCACCACATACAGCAACATTTGCTCCCACCACCACCGACGCACTATTGCAGCAGTGTGTATGATCTACAAGATGCAATGCAGTAATTCAGCAAGGCCCCTTCGATAGCACATTCCAAAACCGCGAATACCGCCTTCCAGAAGTACAAGGCAGCAGATGAATGGGAACACCACCACCTAGAAGTTCCCCTCCAAGTCACTCTCTATACTCTCTTGGAAATATATCGCCCTTCCATCACAGTCCTTGCGTCAAAACCCTGCAACCTTCTTCCTAACACTACATGGACCTCAGCTGTTCAAGAAGGCAGCTCACCACACCTCTCAAAAGCAACCTGGGATGGGCAATGAATGCTGGCCCACTCAGCGAAGCCCATTTCCTATGAAATAAAATAAAGTAATAAGCTAAAATCTTTTACAGGCAACCAATTAAAATAGAGGCAGCATTAGAAATGGGATAGAAAGGATAATACCAAATAACGAGAGACAGGTGGCAGGGATATTACTTATATAGTTCTGGAATACCTCTGATATTGATCAGCTAGATAAAACAGGCATATGATCCGAGAGAATTATCCGGGAGTCAGGGCGAGCCTGAGAGAGAACAAATGAACTTAAAGGGATTCTAGGCAAGCACACGAGGCAGAATGGGACAGGGCAACATATACAGGACTAGTTAGTGATGGCCAGCTGCTTCTCACATTCATCAGCCTTGAATTTCACTAGCCAATTCTTTGGCCAGAAGACAACATTGGTTTTGCTCGAATCCAGAAACTGCATTTCCTAAAGTGAATAGCCTGGTCAGCGACATTAAGCTGACACAATAAAAGGTGCAGTTGCAATATGCAAGTGAAGGTGACTGAATGGCAGGAAACAAAGAGCTGTGGTGAACTATTGTTTTACATACTGGTGGAATGTAAATAGAATGGAAGGGAGGGAGGGCTTGCTATAAAGGGAACATTATTAGAACCATTAATCTCCTTTTCGTACATTAACGATTTAGAATTTGTTGTGCCAGTCTCAAATACATAATTGGAGGACGGAAAGAACGGGCAAATATTGTGAGGACTGCCAGGGGGATAGAACCGTGCTGCAGGAGCTCATAGAGAGGCTGGTGGCATAGATGGGCATGTGGAAATGACATTTCTGGCATGGAATTGTGGAATGATCTATTTTGGAGGGAAGAAGGAGGAGAGATAATAGAAAATATAGGATATAATTCTAAACGTGGTGCAGGAGCATTGGGAGATGGGGCTATTTGTGCACAAAGCATGGAAATGAGAAGACAGGCTCAGAGAATGACTATTCAGTCAGGAATCCTGGACTTTACAAAAAGTGGCAAAATACTTCCAAAAGCAAGGAGGTTCTGATGAGCCTTCTCACATCACTGCTTTGGCTCAAGTGGAATTCGGAACAAACTCAGGGCACCACAATTAAGAAAGAGTGCGAAAGAATTAGGAAGGTTGCACAAAAGATTTACAAGAATTTTTACATTGCAGAGGGATTTCAATAGCAGGGATAGAAGCTCCCGTCGTTCTCCTTAGAGAGGAGTTTGGAGGAAGATCTGATGGAGGCGTTCAAAATCCTGAGGGGACTGAACAGAGTAACCATTGTTCAGTCACGACGGTTTGAGTGGCGAGGCAGGCTAGAACTGCCAAATGAACTATTCGTGCTCCCTCCATCTTTCTATGGTCTTCGTGGCGATTGAGAACCAGTTCCGATAGGTGGGAGGTTCGAGAAGCAGAGGACACCGATTTAAAGTGATCGGCAAATGGACGAAGCAAGAAATGAAGAAAGGGAACTTTTGCAGTGAGTTGCTGGAAGTGGAGTACTTTGCCTGGGATTTGGAAGCCGATTTTAACATGCATTTAAAACTCATCTGAAAAGTGGAATTAGCTCAGCTGCAAGTAAATGTCAAGGTAGTGGCACTAAGTGGGTTATGCAAACGGATATTCAGCATGTACACGAAGGACCGAATGTCCTCCTTCTGTGTGATAACCATCCTCTAATTCAATGGTTTTTTAAATGCACTTGTGGGACACGGCAATCACTTTCTCTCACTGTCATAATGCCTTGGTGGCTCTTATCAAAGCCACAATTCTTCTGCGACTGGGAAAAATTTAAACTCTCCTTCCTCACCCTTCTCGATCTGTCAGCATATCTTTGACCTGTTTGCAACACCATACCCCTCCACTGCCTCGGCACTGTTGGACAACTGAATGGGAGAGCGCTCGCCTGGACCCCTCCTTATCAATCTCATCAGTGCCTGAGCATCACTTGCATTGACTTCTTCCCACTGACCCGCCCTCATCTCTGGCCAATGTTGGAGAGATAAACCGGACAACCTCCTGCTTCTAATCTACATTTTGCACCTCATTGAAGTCAGCCACAATCTTGGTGCTGAGTTTTCCATTTAGCCTGCTAACATCCACGAGACCGTCCTCCTTCATTCATCCACTATTGCCAAATTATCAGGCTATTTATCCAATATTCAGACCCGAATGATCAGAGATCCCCTCCTTCCCTCTGGATCTGCTGTGAAATCCCTTCCATAGTTGTTGGCTCAATCCTCCTCCATGGCATCTGTGTAAACTCGAACAGCACTGTACACACACTTCATACCACACTGCACCCCTAGATGATGTTCCAAAAAAATTCCTGTGCTATCGCTTTCACCTCCTAGCTCCACCTCCATTGCATTGCATGACAATACACCTGCCTCACCTCATCCGTTGCAGTGGCCCTGAGCCCATGCATCTGCCACCTCTAGAATTGACAAGCACAATCAGCTCCTCGCTGTCCTCCAATTTTCTACACTCAAAAAATATGAAGTCATCCAGAATTATACTGCCTTAGCCACGTTCAAAGATGACCTCTGTGCTCAAGGTCTTGCATGTGCGCCAGTGAAACAACGACTGGGTATTCAAATTCTCATACTGAATTCCAAAATCCCCCATGCCTCCCTAACTAAGTAATTCCCTAATACCATCAATGCATTACATGGCAAGATATCTCCGCTCATCCAATTCTGGCTTTGTGAGAAACTCTGGTGGTAATCATTCCAACACTGAAGTCTGGACTATGATGCGCCCAGACCCATGGCTCTGGTATTCCCTCCCAGAACCTCCCCATATCTCATCCACCTCCTTCAACACCAATCAAAAGGTAAATCTTTGCACAATGTTTTCACCAGCTGCCCTAATTGACCGTTAAAAAAGGGCACATGAATTGGGAGCAGGAGTAGGCCATGCGGCCCCTCAAGCTGTCTTCACCCATTGATTACACCATGGCTGGTCTGAATGTGACCTCAAGTAGGAAAGTCTTGCATTCGTCTCACGATGTCAAGGTATCCGAGAGGGCTTTACAGGCAGTCCAGTTACTTCAGAGTTCACTTAACTGTCGCAATATAGGAATTTCAGCAGCCAATCTGCACACAGCGAGATCTCACAAGCAGCGATATGATCATGCCCTGAGGATCCGCTGCTGTTCAGTTGATAGAGGTAGAAAACCAGAGCATCAGGCACAAATCCTGGACTTTACAGCAATGTGCCCTTTAAATTGCCCTTTCAAAACAAAATGATGCCTAGCAAAATTGTAAACTACATTCAGAAAATGTTCGAACATGAATTATCTTTGAATATTTGCTGCCCTGGAAAGAATTGAAACATTTGTTTTATTCAGACGTCAGAAAATTCAGCTTAAAATCTCGTGAAAACAGGACTGAATGAAAATCGGAATTGAAAATCCCCGAACCTCTGCTCAATATATTTAAAAGCATCATCTTCAGGGAAAGAAAATCAGTTTAAAAAACCCCAACACGTGCCAAAACTTGCATCTTTCTACGATTCGAGGACTAGCTTGGTGAATTTCAAGCGTGAAGAAGTGACCAAACATGGACTTCAATCCTCGATCTGAAATTCAACCTGTGATGTTCTAACAATTGCGTTACACGGACTCACGAGTGGAACCTGACTCAGCGACTTTCACTGGCAAAAATGGGACATTACAACGTCCACATTCTCTTTGCTTTTCAATCATCGACTCTCTTGAACTTATTTCCCACACCCATCCATTCCCAGTGCCCAACGGGCTTGGTCCACAAACCCTCCTTTAAAATACTATCAGCTGCACCTCGTTTCCTTGCTACTGTCTTCCTGGGCCTTCGTGAGTGGAAGTAAAAGGGGAGATTTTAATTTGGGGCTAACCACTGCTTGAAGGTCATTTCAAACAATGCAGGTCGAGCAGAAAGAGCTCAGTTTCGTTTAATGTAGTAGATTGAAATGAAAAGGCATAGCAGGAGGCTCGAGCGAAGAAACAAAACGCTGGAATAGACTGGCTTTGCAGTATGACCTCTTTCTGTACAATATATCCCATGGAATTATTCCTGAATCATGAGAATTACAATTATGTGATTCTGGAGAGTTGTATGAAAACGCGAGTGAGAATTGTCATTTAAAACAATTCATAAACAGGGACTTTAACTTTGAACGCTCAGATTTTTAAAAAATTGATGCATTCCCCGCTCAGCTATACATGGTTCTCAATTGCGTTCGGCACCCACATTCACTACCTGACATCCTGCAACTTCTGCAATTCATTTCCTAGCCGTGCAGCCTGTGCAGTGCATTTCTTTCATACAACCGCATGTGCTGCGTCCCTGAGAAGAGAAGGTCAACATAAGCCATTCTGCGATTCCCCAGCCAAACCCCAACCCCCATCACCCCACACCGGCCACTGCCAACCGTCCCCACACTGCCACTTGCAAGCTCTTTGATCATTTCTGTTACACTGGGTTCCGCTGAAAAAATGTTTAAATAAATGTCACTTGACCTAATTGCTGATTTCCCGTCAGTGAAAACACACGAACATATATGCAAACTAGGAACAGAATAGACCACTCGGCCCTTCAAGACTGTTCCGCCATTTCGTAAGATAATGGCTTATCTGATCGTAACCTCCCGCCTACCTCCGAGACCCATTTACCCTCTTGTTAATCAAGAAAGTATTTACCTCTGCCTTAAAAATATTCAAGGACATTGCTTCCACTGCCTTCCGAGGAAGAGCATTCCAAAGACTCAAGACCCTCTGAGGGGAATAAGAATCCCGTAATTTCTGTCCTAAATGAGCGGCCCCTAGTACTAGATTCTTCCACAAGACGAAACCTCCTTTCTATATCCACCCTGTGAAGATAACTCAGTATCTTAATGATTTCAATCAAGTCACCTCTTATCCTTCTAAGTTCCAGAGGAGACAAGCCTAACCATCAAAAAACTCCTCATAAGGCAACCCGCCCAATCCAGGTATTAGTAGATCAAATCTTGTCTGACTTGCTCCTAATGCATTTACAACTTCCCTAAAATAAGGAGAACAATACTGTACTGTACACTTCATGTCTGGCCTCCACTGTTTTTTATAGCATGGTGCACAGGCAGGTGATCGATTATTTAGACTTCTGCACCTTCTTTTGTTCATTCATGGGATGTGGGCATCGTTGGCAAGGCCAGCATCTATTGCCGATCGCTAACCGCCCTTGAGGAGACGATGGTGAGCTGCCTCCTTCAATCGCAGCAGTTCATGCACTGTAGGCACACCGACAGTGCTGCTAGGGAAGGAGTTCCAGGATTGTGACCGAGTAACATGAAGGAAGGGCGATATATTTCCAAGACAGAATGATGAGTGGCATGGAGGGTAATTTTCAGGTGCTGGTTTTCCCATATGTCTCTGGTCCTCGCGTAGCAATCTAAACATATCCAGATTATCACAAGCAAGGACTTATCTTCCCCTTCCTGCACCAGTACCTGTGGACTCACCCAGGGACCTGTCCGTGACCCACTCCTGTTTCTCACTGAGATGCTGATCTTCAACGGCCTCATACTTTTATCACATATACAGTGATGAAACTCAGCTCCCCATCAGCAACTCTCTCCGCTGCACAAGGCTTGGCACTTTGTCAAACTGCTTATCCTATATCCAGCATTGTGTGATAGGAAATTCCCTCCTTGTCTTGGGCCTCTGCTACAAGCTCCCATATCCCAGATTCAGACACAATCTTACTCATTGTGAAAACTGTGTGAGCTTGAACTAGGCTGTTGACATACTTGTTTTCGTATTTGGCCCTAAGAATGAGCATCAGCCTCTGTACCTGTGTTACCACTAAAATCGCCCATTTCCACGTCTACACATTTCCTTATACCCCACCTGCTGCAACGCATTTGCTCCTGAAGCACTGAGGGATAATTTTGTTACCTCTAGACTTGACTATCCCAGTACACTTCTCACCGGTCATTAATATTCTCCCCTTCAGGAATTTAAAATGGTGCAAAACTCTATTGCCCATGTACCAAAAAATTCATCCGCCCACGTCATCTATAGCCGACATTGGTTCCCTTTGGAGATAGGCCTCGATTAAAAATGTTTCCATTTTCAAAAAAGGAAAGGATCTTTAAGTACACTTCACCTCCCTAATGCAGTAATTTCCCAAAAGGCCACCAACACCCCTAACACTCATTTAACTCTGACCTCTTGAGTGCCCATGATTTGAATCTTTCCAACACTGATGGCCTTTCCATCGCCCGCCTGGGACCAAAGCTCTGGATTTCCCCTCCACAAATCGTCGCCATCCCTTCACTTATTCAGAACGCTCAGTAAACCTATCCTTTTGTGCAAGGATTTCACCATCATCCCGAATGCTTTGTGCAAGATGGAAAGTTTTGAATGTCTATAGCTCCTTTAACGGCATTGAGATGTTCCAAAGCTCGATGAAGGTAATTGAATAATTTTGAAACCTTCTCACTGTAGTAATGTCCGAATCACAGCAACCAATTTACAAACCACAAGCTCACACAAATAGTAATGTGATCATGATCGGGTAGCCTACTGTTGTTTTGTTGATTAATCGATAAACCCAGGAAACCAGGCATTCTTCCCCTGCTGCTCTTTGACATGGTGCCTTGGAATCTTTTGCAGAATTTTCATCAAAAAAGGGAACACCCGGTTTATAACTTTAAGTGGTGTCATTGGGTGGAAAATCGGCTTGTCGGTGGAAATACGCCTTTTATGGAAAAAAACAATGGTTTTGTAGGATATTATCATCAGCTAGTCTGGCCCTGCATTTATTGCCCATCACAAATAGCCCTTGAGATGATGGGGGTGAGTTGTCTTCCTGAACCGCTGCAGCACCTGTGCTGTTCATACAGTCACAGTGCTGTTAGGGCGGAGGTTCCAGGATGTTAATTCATCACTGCGGAAGGTAGTGTGATGTATGTGGCCTTCGATGCATGTGTGCGGGGAATTGCAGTTGTTGGTGGAGTTGTCTCTTGCCACTGGCATTGCAAAATTTGTCAATGCAAATAACATTCTATTTAGACTTCAAAGCAGAATCATTAGCTTTTGTTTCACAACGTCAGGTTGCCTGCGAAGTCTCAAAAAAAGTTCAGAAAATATCACAAAATAAATTGTATTTCAAATCTAACTATCATGGTATAAATTGGAATAGATTATGACATTTATTTGGACGGGTAGAATGAACACCTTTAACTCGTCGTGTCGTTTGTGGCTGAGTGAAAATAGAAATTGATACTTTCGAAAAAAACGCATTCAATGCAACTGAAAACACCGACATCCGAAAATCCCAATCAGTTCAAATGGAATCAGCACATCGCAAATCATGGAATTACCTTACAGAGATGTGCAGCAATGGCTCAGAATTTCGGAGAATCGCCTAAGAAACAATAATTCAGAACTCAACCAAATGCCTGGATAGGGACTAGAACCCTGGGCCCTCAAAGTAACAGTCAGATTCTCTACCGACTGAACTAACAAGGACCTGCCTGCAGCTCCGCCAACTGACCTTTACTGGCAGATGTTGAACATTGCATCCTTCAGATTCTGTACTTTTTCTGCAGTCATCCAGTGTGTTCAGTGAATTCCTCTCACACACCCATTCCCAATACTTTTGCTAAATTCAAGCAAAATTGCTCTTCACAAATTGTACAAACCTCATCACAAACCCCTCCACTTCACGGCATGTCCGGCCCATGCCCACAAAACGCTCTTCAATTATGTTTTGTAAATTTAGGGTCAGCCTGATTGAAAGAAAAAAAATGATAATATTCATCTCACAGCTACATTTTGGTTAATGCAAACATGTGCACAATATGCACAAAGCCAGTCGGATAGAAAACCCTCCTAAATGCATGTACAGGAAATTTACTGCGCCGGACAAAACACAATCACAAAGTCGTGGCTTGAAGATGTGTTACTGAATTGGATGATTCATGTGAGAACTGAGGGTTTAACCAAAAAAGGTGGCCAAAAAGGAAATTAGACACTGGGCTAATACGGTTAATGCTCTGCTGAGTGTGCTCTCCGGGGTAGCAACAGGAATTTTATACTTGCATGTTCGCTGGTTGCCATCCAACCAGAATTTCCGATGAGCTGCAATCACATTTGGAATGCGCACTTCTCTCCCATCCTTCTGATATCTTCAGCAGGGGGGAGGTGAAGCCCCGCCATCGCCCCCATTCTTTCTTATGGCACCAGCTGCCCTAAGGCGTAAAGCAAAGAGGAATTTGAGATGAAATAACACTGAAATTCTGAAGAAGGGCCATATGGACTCGAAATGTTAACTCTATTTCTCTCTCCACAGATGCAGTTAGACCTGCTGAGTTTTTCAAGAATTTACTGTTCCTGTTTCAGATCTCCAGCATCAGCAGTATTTTGCTTTTATCTTTAGATTAAATAATCCGGGAACACAAAAGAATGCAATAAAATATTTTACAGGCGAGCACTTAACAATGGAGGCAGCATTGGGAACGGGGGCACAATGGGGTGGAAAGGATGATACCCCCAACAAACGAAAGAAGGTAGGGATACTAAAAAAGGAGTTTGCTCTGGTAATTACCAGCGAGATAAAGCAGGGCTATGAGCTGAGGGAACCGGCGGGGGAGGGGTTTTGGATCAGATCGAGCCTGAGAGAGAACATATCAACTTAAAGGTTATCCAGACAAGCACAAATGTGTTTAGGAGGGTTTTCTATCTGACTGGCTGCGGGCATATTGTGCACATGTTTGCATTAACCAAAATGTAGGGTGTCAGGCTTCGGGTAAGAGCACTGCAACCTTTTTAAATGTAGCATTTTGGGAAAGATATTTTAATGTAGCATGCTGGCTGTAAGGAACACATTGAAAGGGCTCAGTGAGGAACGGCTGCTTTTCACAATCATTCTTGTTTAATTTCAGTTGTCATTTAATTCGCTAAAAATTGGCGATAATTCTGCTGGGGCATGAACCCAGGATCTTCAGCGTGTAAGGCTGATGGGATAGCCATGACATGATGGGACCAGACCCCACGCCTCACCTGGCTCTGCGAATGGAGATTATCAATGTGTTCCTCCTGCTGCTGTCTGCTTTCAGTGTTTACATTTGGAAGGATTTCCTCAGTGGCCACCTCCTTGCTTGCTGCCGCAAGTGTTTGCATTTACCTTCAGCTGGCAGTTCGCATAATATTATAATTTTTTGCCCCCAACATGCTATGAAAATAAAACAGGAAAAATGAGAAGCGTTTCAAGAAGATGGGCCGGGAGCTGGCGGGAAGTTGACAGGTGAGAGTGTGTGGAGAGTAATTGTGAAGCAAGTCTGTGGAGGGGATTGGGGGTTGCGCTGAGCAATGCCAAATGGAAAGGCCACAATAAATGTACAATTTGGTCCTATTAATTTTGTGATATCTCAAGATAAAGGGCAGGAGTGGTTTCCATTTAAAGGAGGGTAGCGAGAAAGGATGTGTGGTACAAATCCGCTGAACAGAGCTTGGAAGTTGCAGAAGGAAAAACACAATTTGGGTGATGCAATGTTTACTGTCACCCAGGAAAGGTCACTGCGTTGACGCTACCCTTGAGCCCAGATAGCTAAGTCGATAGAACATCAGATTTTTAATCTGAGGGTCTAGGGTTCCAACCCCTGTTCAGGCGTTGCTTTTGATCTGAATTATAGATTCTCGTGCCAATCATTCCATTCCCGCGAATTCACACTCATCTCTTCAAGATATTTTAAAGATTTGCTTCATGCTGACTCTGTGTGAAATGGAGAGAGAGTGTTATCTGATGCGATATTTTAATGTATTTTCAATTCCGTTTTTTTCTGAAGTGTCAATCATTATTTTCATCCAGCCCCACGTGACAGGGCTATGCGAAGCTGATGTTCCCTTCTCTCCAAAAATCAAGCTCATTAATAGGTCTTTTAATTGCATCCATGACACTTAATTTTAAATCCCGATTTCTCTTATAGAAATTTCTGAATTTATTTTGAAACTTTGCAGGCAGCTTGATGTTTTGAAGCAGTTGTTCATAATGGCTTTGCTTTACACTGTAAATTAAGTGTAGTTTTCGTTGATAATTTTTTCATTCAGTGGCAGTTGTGGTGCACCATCTACAAGATGCATTGCAGCAACTCCAAAGTTTCATGCCACCTTCCAACCTCACAAACACCACCAAAGACAAGTACAGTGGATCCATTGGAGCATCAGCACCTGTAATTTCTCCTCCAAACCACAGACCGCACTGGTTTGGAACTCGATCGCCATTTCTTCATTGTCATTGGATTCAAGTCCCTGTTCAGTGTAAATCCTTGGAACTCCCTTCTGAACAGAGCTGTGGATGTAACTAAACCACATGGGCTGCAACGGTTCAAGCGGATGGCTCAACACCACCTTCCCAAGGGTATTGGGGTTGGGCAATGGCCCAATCAGCGATGCCCATGTCACAATTTTGATTTACGAGCTTGCTTTCCATCCACTGACACTGCCTAAATATGTAGACTTGCTTTTTATTGGTGAAAGATGTGCAAAATACCCCACAGCACCATTGTAAGGAGGAGCATGGGAGTAATGCTGATGGTTCTCTGTGTACCCTTTGAGTAACATAACAAAAACAGATGGCCAGGCGATGATCACGTTGTCTTCTTTATGAGCTTGCTGTATAAAAATTGGTTGCAGAGAGTCCAAAACTCCCAATACTCATTAATTCTGACCCCTTGAGCACCCCTTACTTTAACATTTCCAACACTGATGGCCGTGCCATCACCCACCTAGGGCCAAAGTACTGGAATTCTCTCGCGCGAACCCTCCCCATCTCTTCACTTATGCTATCCCTTTGGAAGGATTTTCACCATCCTCCTTAATATTGTGCTAAAGAAAAAGGAAAGCTTTGAATGTTTACTGCATCATTCACGACAGTATGATATCCCACAGCTCACTGCACGTAATTAAGTTATTTTGAAGTCGTGTTACTACAGTATTGTAGGTCAATTTGCAGGTCAATTTGCAAACCGCAGGCCCACACAAGCAGCAAGGTGATCATGATCTGGTAATCTACCGTTGTTATGTTGCCCAACCAATAACCCAGGGCACCACGCATTCCTCCCCTGCTCCTCTTCATCACGGTGCCTTGAGATCTGTTGCAGAATTTGCAGAAAAGGCATCACTAAGTTTATATCTTTTAGTGGTGTCATTGGGTGGAAAATCAGCTTGTCGATGAAAATATGTTTATTTAAAAAATATTGTTTCACAGGATGTTGGCCTCAGCTAGCTGGTCCTGGAATTATCACCCATCGCTAATTGCCCTGGAGGACATGGTGGTGAGTTGTCTTCCTGAGCCGCTGCAGCACCTGTGGTGTTGGTGCACATACGGTCCTGTTTGGGAAGAGGTTCCGGATGTTCATTCAGCACCATGGAAGGAAGGGTGATATATAAGCAAGTTGGTGTGTGAGGGTTGGAGAGGAAATTACAGGTGTTGATGGAGTTATCTCTTGCCACTGGCAATGCAAAATTTGTCAATGAAAATGTCACTCTATTTACACTTCAAATTAACTATCATTAGCTATTATTTCACAACATTAGATTGCCTGCAAATTCTCAAATGACATTCAGAAAATATCATACAATAAATTATATTTGAAAGCGAACTGTCATGGAATGAATTGAAACAGATTATGAGCTTTATTTGGACAGAAAGCAACAAGACCTTTAACACGTCGTCTCAGTATGGGCTGGGTAAAAATAGAAATTGATCATTTCGAGAAAAAACATTCAGTACAACTGAAAACAACCACATCAGAAAATAACTTGGTGTTCAGCATATCCCAAATCCTTGAACGATCTTAAAGAGATACCTATAATGTCTGGGATTCACATAAGAATCAGTAATGCACAGTTAAACGCAACAATCAAGCAGGGACTTGAATCTGGCACCTGCATATTAAAACTCAGATACTTTACCGACTGAGTGTCCACAGCTCGGAAGGAAAGTGGGCACAGCGACCTGTACTGGCTGACAGCGAACATTGCATCCTGCAGATTTTGTACTTTTTCTGCAGTCATCCAGTGTGTTCAGCGGATTTCTCTCACACACCCATTCCCAATACCTTTGCTAAGTTTAATCAAAATTGCTCTTCACAAATTTTACAAACCTCATCACAAACCCGTCCACTTCAATGCAAAGCCCAGCCCGCGCCCACAAAGCGCTCTTCAAATATTTTTGGTAAATTTTGGGGGCTGCCTGATTGAAAGAAAAAAAATGATATTGTTCATCTAGCAGCGACATTTACGTGAATTATTCTGACGCACCCATTCCCGATACCAACGTTAAATTCAATCACAATTGCTCTTCACGAATACAGACCCGTCCACTTCACCCGAAAGTCTGGCCCAGGCCATTAAACACTCTTCATTTTTTTGTGAATTTGGGGGGGCTGCCTGATTGAAAGAAAAAAATGATAATATCCAACTAACAGCCAAATTTAGGTTAATGCAAACATGTGCACAAAATGCAAGGAGCCGGCTGGATCTATAAAGCCCTAAACTCATGTCCAGGAAATGACTGTGCCCCATGAAACAGAATCACATAGTCAGCGTGGCTTGTTGATGAGTCACTGAATTGGATGATTCACATGAGAAATAATAATTTAACAAAAAGTGTGGACGAAAAGGGAATAAAACATTGGACCCTCAGTTTAAACGTTTGATGTTCGCCGAGTGTGCTCTCCAGGGTAGCAACCGGAATTTCATATTTTCATGTTCGCTGGTTGCAATCCAACCAAAACTTCTGAGGAACTGCAATCACAGTCGGGACTCCACAATTCTCGCCCGAACTTCCGACGGGGGCAGGGTGAGAAATCCGCACTGCAGCAGCTTGCCCGGGTCTTCAGCAGTGGACAAGTGAGGCCATGCCTGCACCCCCGCCTCCACCTCCACCCACTCCTGTTTTTTTACAGCACCAGTTGCCCTAAAGCTGTAAAGCAAAGAGGAATTTGAGAGTAAATAACACTGTCTCCCTGAAGAAGCTTCAAACAGCCTCAAAACTGTCACACTGTTCCTCCTTCCACAGATGCAGTTAGACCTGCTGAGTTGTTCCTGAATTTACTGTTTTTGTTTCAGATCTCCAGTATCAGCAGTGTTTTGCTTTTATTTTGAGATTCAATAATCTAGGAACATAAAAGAATACATTAAAATATTTTGCAGGTGAGTATTTACAATGGAGGCAGCTTTGGGAAGGGGCGCAATGGGATAGAAAGGGTAATACTCCTAGTAACGAGAGGCAGGCGGTAGGGATACTGAATAAATACTATGCTCTGGTATTTTCCAGCAAGAGAAAGTAAGGCTATGATCCGAGGGAATCGGGAGGAGGATACACCAAGCCCGGGAGACAGAACAGAGGAATTTAAGGGTAATCCTGAACAAGCACACGAGCAGAAATGATCAAGGTTAGGATGAGAATGCTGCACCTTTATTAAATGTTGTATTTTGGGAAAGACATTTTCATTTAGCATGCTGGCTGTGCACAACATATTAACAGGGCTTAGTGAGGAACAGCTGCTCTTCGCAATCATCCCTGTTGAATTCCAGTTGCCATTCAATTGGCCGAAAGGCAGCATTAGCTCCGTTCATCGATCGCAGGTCTTTCGCCACGTAAAGCAGACCTGATATCCACTACACTGTGTAACCCTGGCCGACTGCACATTTGGATTTGTGAATAGATTTACGATTGCGTTCAGTCTGTGAAATATCTCAAAGCTCTCTGCCGGTAACTAGCTTGTTTTGAAGCCTTCTTACTGTAATAATGGTGGAATCACAGCAGTCAGTATGCAAGCCACAAGCTCGCACAAATAGCGATGTGAAAATGAGCGGGTAATCTACATTTTTGATGCTGATTAATCGATAACCCAGGGCAGCAGGCTTCCTCCCCTGCTCCCCTTCAACATGGTGCCTTGGCACATTTTGCAACATTTGGAGAAAGGGCATCACTCAGTTTATACCTTTAAGTGATGTCATTGGATGGAAAATCAGCTTGTTGATCAAAATATGTTTTCTTTACAAAAAAATATGGTTTCACAGCATGTTGGCATCATACTCGCATTTATTTCCCATCGCTAATAGCGATTAAGCAGGTGGTGGCGAGTTGTCTTCCTGAGTCGCTGTAGCACCCGTGGTGTTGGCGCACCAACAGTGCTGTTAGGGAGGAGGGTCAAGGATGTTGACTCATCACCATGGAAGGAAGGGTAACATATGACAAAGTTGGAATGAGTGGCTTGGAGTGGAAATTAGAGATGTTGATAGAGTTATCTCTTGCCACTCAGTGCAAAATTTGTCAATGCAAATAACACTCTATTTACACCTCAAAGCAAAGCCATTAGCTGCCGTTTCACAACATCAGATCGCCTGTAAATTCTCAAATGACGTTCAGAAAATACCATAAAATAAATTATATTTGAGATCTAACTGTCATGGAACAAATTGAAACAGATTATGTGCTTTATTTGGACGGCAATGAACAACACGTTTAACGCGTCGTCTCAGTCGGGGCTGAGTGAAAATAGAAATTAATAATTTCTAAAATTCCATTCAATACAATTGAAGACACCGACATCAGAATGTTCCTGTTCAAATGGGATCAGCGTATTGCCAATGCTTGAACGATCTTTAAGGTATACGCAGCAGATACTCGCAATTTCTGAGATTCATGTAAGAATCATTAACCCACGTTTAAACCGAGCGCCCTAAAAGGGGTTTCAACCATGGACTCTCAGACTAAAAGTCTTATGCTCTACCGACTACGTTATCAGGCCTTAAAAGGAAAATTGGGCACTGCAAGCTTTACTAGCTGACAGAGAACATTGCATCATTAAGATTCTGCACGTTTTCTGCAGCCATACACTGTATTCAGCGGATTCCACTCACACACCCATTCCCAATACTTATGCTAAATTCAATCAAAATTGCTCTTCACAAATTTTAAAAAATATTCGTAAACCCGTGCACTTCACCCGAAAGTCTGACCCGCGCCTACAAAACGCTCTTCAACTATTTTTGGTAAATTTTGGGGGCTGCCTGATTGAAAGAAAATATTATAATACTCATCTAACAGCTGTCTTTGGGTAAATGAAAATATGTTCACAATATGCACGGAGCCGGCCAGATAGAAACACAAACGCATTTAGAGGAAAATGACTGCCGGACGAAACACAATCACGAAGTCCATTCACCCTGGCTTTTTGATGTGTCACTGAATTGGATAATTCACATGAAAACTGAGAATTTAACCAAGAAATGAGGCCGAAAACGGAGTGAAATACTGGGCCCTCGAATTAAATGATTGAAGCTCTGCCGAGTACGCTCCCCGCGGTTGCAACCGGAATTTCATATTTGCATGTTCGCTGGTCGCCATCCAATCAGAACTCCGGAGGAACTGCAATCACAGTCGATAGAACATTTCTCGCCCAACATTCCGACGGTGGCAGGGTGAGGAATCCGCACCGCAGAGGGTAAACCGGGCCTTCAGCAGCGGGCAAATGAGGCCGCGCCCCCGCCGTCGGAAACCCCCACCTCGGCCGCCGCCGTTTTTAGCGGCAGAGCTGCCCTAAGCCCTTAAAGCAAAGAGGAATTTGAGATTAATTAACACTGAAACTCTGAAGAAGGGTCATGCGGGCTCGAAAGGTCAACTCTGTTTCTCTCTCCAGAACTGCTGTCTGACCTGCTGAGTTTTTCCAGAATTTATTGTTTGGCCCCACGCCAAACCAATCCCACACCCCGCCCCAACCCAACAACGGCCACAGCCTACCGCCCAGACCCTGCCACTTGCGCGCTTTTAGATCATTTCTGTTACGTTGGGTTCCGCTGAAAGGAAATATTTTCAAAATGTCACTTCGGCCTAAATGTCAATTTAAGGCAAAGTACGAACATGCATGCGATCCAGGAGCAAGATTCGGCCAATCGGCCCCTCCATTCTGGTTTGACATTCCATAAGGTGATGATCTATCCGACTGCAACCTCCTGTCTACCCCGATATAATTTCACCCACCCCTTGTTAATCAAGAATCTATCCGCATTAAAAATATTCAAAGTCTCTGCTTCCACTGCCTTCTGAGGAAGAGAACTCCAATAATAATTTCGAAAATACCATGCAACTCATGTGAAAACACTGCCATCAGAAAGCACATTTCAATTCAATTAGAATCAGCTGGTGGCAAATCTTGGAAATATCTTAAGAGAGTTTGCAGGAATTGCACATGATTTCTGCGAATTACATGAGAATAGATAAGTAGCAGTTAAACTCCATTGTCTGAACAGGGGCTTGAATCCTGGACCCTCAAACTAAAAGGCGGCTGTTCAACCGACTGAGCCAACCAGGATCTTGATGCTTTGCCGCACAGCGACCTTTACTGGCTGACAGCAAACATTCAATGCGTCAGATTCTTTACTTTTTGTGCGGTCATCCACTGTGTTCAGCGGATTTCCCTCACAATACCATCGCTAAATTCAATCACAATTGCTCTTCACAAATCCTAACCCGTCCTCTTCACCCCAGAGTCCGGCCCGCGCCCATTAAACGTCTCCCATTTTTCTTTGTAAATTTCGGGTGCTGCCCGATTGAAAGAAAAGATAATATTCATCCAACAGCTACATTTAGGTTAATTCAAACACGTGTACAATATGCAAGAAGCCGACCGCATGGAAAAACCCTCCTGAACGAATGAAAATGACTGTGCCGGACTAAACACAATCACAAAATCCATTCATCGGGGGCTGTTGATGTGTTACTGAAGTGGATGATTCACATGAGAAACAAGAATTTAAAAAGAAAGGCGGGCGAACAGGAAATTAGACCCTGGTCCCTCAGCTTAAACGGCAGATGCTCTGCCGAGTGCTCTCCACATGGTTGCAAAAGGAATTTTACATAACGCATGTTCGCTGGTTGCCATCTAACCAACATTTCCGAGCAACTGCAATCACAGTCGGATTGCAACACTTTTCGCTCGACCTTCCGACGGGGGGAGGGTGAGAAATCTGCAGTACAGCCGGATCATCAGGCCTTTAGCAGCGGGCAAGTGAAGGGACGCCCCCTTCTTTACGGCATGAGCTGCAGTAAAGCGGCAAAGCAAGGAGGAATTTGAGATTAAAAAAACACTGCAGCTCTGAAGAAGCGTCATAAGGACTTTAAACGTCAACTCTTTCTCTCTCCACACATGCTAAGAGACCTGCTGAGTTTTTTCCAGGAGTTTCTGCTTTTGTTTCACATTTCCTGCATCCGTAGTATTTTGATGTTACCTTCAGATGAAATAATCTAGTAACAGAAAAGAATACATTAAAATATTTTACAGGCGAGTACTTAAAATAGAGGGAAACATTGGGAAGGGGAGAACGATGGGATAGAAAGGAGAATAGTGAAAAGTAACCAAAGACTGGTGGCAGGGATATTAAATAAATGGATTATTTATCCGTTCACCGTATGTGGGCTTCTCTGGCTGGGCCAGCACTTATTATCCGAACCTAATTATCTTGGGAAGCTGGTCGTGAGCTGCCTGCATGTACCACTGCGGTCGATAACGTGCAAGCAAGCGTGCACTGCTGTTCAGAAGGGAGTTCTATGATTTTGACCCAGTGACATGAAGGAACGGCCGATATATTTCCAAATCAGGATACTGAGAGACTTGGAGTGGTTCTTCCAGGTGATGGTGGTCCCACATATCTGCTACCCATGTCCTTTTCGGTGGTATTGGGCGAAGGTTTGAAAGCTGCTGTCCAAGGAGCCTTGGTCTATTCCTGCAGTACATCTTCTTGATGGTAAGCACTGCTGCTACTGCGCATCTGCAGTGGGAGGGTGAATGTATGTGGATCTGGTGCAGCTCAAGCGGGCTGTTTTAAAATGGACGTTGTCAAGCTCCTTGAGTGCTGTTGGAACTGCACTCATCCAGGCAATTGGAGAGTATTCCACCGAACTCATGACTTGGAATTTGTAGATGGTGGACAGGCTTTTAGCAGTCAGGTGGCGATGTTCTCGCCGTAAGATTCCTGGCCTTGTGGTCAAGTATTTATGTGGCTAGGCCAGTTCAATATATGAACAATGGAAACCCCCAGGATGTTGATTGTGTGTGTGTGTGTTTGTGTGTGCGTGTGTGTGGTGGGGGTGGTGGTGGTGGGGAGCGTGTTCAGCGATGGACACTGAATGACAAGTAAATTTGCTTAGATTCTCTCCTGTTGGAGGGATGTCATTTCCTGGCACTTGTGTGGTGTGTATGTAACTTGCCACTTTTCAGTCCAAGTCTGGATATCGCCCAGTTCTTGCTGCATTCTTACATGGACCGCTTCAGCGTCTGAGGATGTGCGAAAACTGCTGAAAATTATGGATTCTTCCATGATCATCCACAAGCCTGAATGTATGATGGAAGCAAGATAACTGCTAAGCAGCTGAAGATTGTTTGGCCTCGGATACAACCCTGAGTAACCCTTGCTGTCATGTCCTAGAACTGAGATGATTTCGCGCCATCTACCACAACCATCTTCCTTTGTGCTGAGTATGGCTCTAACTAATTGGGAGTTCCGCCTGATTTCCATGGATTAGACGTTTGCTAGGATTCCTTGAAGCTACACTCGGCCCAAAGCTGTCTTACTGCCAACAGCAGTCACTCTCAGCTCACAAATGGAGTTCCGCTCTTTGTCCATATTTGAATTAAGGCTGTAATGAGGTCAGAATCTGAGTCAACTTGGTGGAGCACAAACTGGGCGCCAGTGAACAGGTTATTGCTACGCAATTATTGCTTGATAGAATTGTTGATGACCTCTTCCATCTCTTTACTAATGATCGAGACCAGACTGAGGGGTGCGCATTGGCTGGGTTGCATTTGTCCTTTTTGTTTTGGTAGAGAGGACACATTTCGGCCAATATCCACATTTTCAGGTGGATGCCAGAATTGTAGCTGCAATGGAATAGCTTGGCTAAGGGCGATGGTATTTCTGGTGCTAGAGTCTGTTGCCAGAATGCTGTCAGCGCCCTGAATCTTTGCACTATTCACTGCCTGCAACCGTTTCAAGGCAGCACGTGGAGTAAATCGAATTGGGTGAAGACTAGCCTCTGTGATGCAAGACTCTGCAGGAGGCTGACATCGATCATGTGCTCTTCACCTCTGGCTCAAGGCTCTTGCAAATTTTGCAGCCTTATCCCTCAGATATGCTGGTCTCCTCAATCATTGCATATTATCATGGCGTGTTTGTGCAGCTTCTTCCTCCAGTGTGTTATTTAATTGTCCACCATAATTCACGACTGGATGTGACAGAACTGCAGTGCTTAGTTATGTTCCCTTGGTTGTGGAATCACTGAGCTCTGCCTATGGCTCATGCTTCTGTTTATTTATGCGTAGGTAGTTCTGAGTTCCAGCTTTAAAATGCTGATACCTCATTTTGAGATATGCCTGCTACTGCCTCTGGCATTCCCTCATACACTCTTCATTGAACGAAGTTTGATCCCTTAGCTTGGTGGTATTGGTACAATGTGGAACAGGCGGGCCATGAGATCGTGGGTACAGCATATGTCTGCTCCTACTGATGGCTCACAGTGCCTCATGTTTCCCAATCTTTGAGTTCCTCGATCAGGGAATATTCCTCCACGTATTTAAAAATAATCTGGGTATCTTACAGAGCAGGGATTGCTATTCATATTTAATAATTCATTAGAAAAACAATTGTGAAAGTGGACTGGTGGATAAGTAATGTAATTCCTACAGTTGAGAAGGTGAACAGAATTAGCCCAGAGAATTAGATATCAGTCAGGTTAACAGCAATGGTGAGAGAAGTAATGGAATACTCACTAAAGAAGAAGATAGAAAACCATTTAAATATGAGGAATTAAATATTGAGTACTCAGTATGTTTCCATACTTACCAATCTAAACAGATCCAGGGTATCACAAGCAATGATTTCTTGTCCAATTTCCGCAATGGCACATCTGGGTTCCCTCGGCATCCCCTCATTGACCCATTCCTATTTCTCGTTGAGATGTTGACCCACAGTAACATCATATTTTTTCACATGTACATTGTTGATACACTGAATCTCCTCAGATCTCTTTCCGCCCTTCAACGATTTCCAATTCATCAAACTGCTTATCCAACATCCAGCGCTGAATGAGAAGAAATTTCCTTGTTATCCTTGGACTCAGCTGCAAGCTCCCCTATCCCAGCTTCTGACTCCATCCTATTCGCTGTGAAAACTGTGTGATCTTGAACCAGACTGTTCACATACTTGATTTCATATTTGACACAAAGATTAGCTTCTGACTATGTATCTGTTTCAGCAGTCAAATTGCCAATTTCCAGCACAACCAATTTCCATTGCCCAACATCACACCAGCTGCAACTCAACTGCTCCTGGAGCACTGAGCTGTTGTTGCCTCTAGACTTGACTATCCCAATGTACGCTTTGCAGGCTGTCCGTGTTCGTGCCTCCATAATTTTGAAATGGTCAAAGCTCTATTGCCCATGCTCCACAAAATCGCCGCCTGTGACATCTGCAATATATGTTGGGCCCCTTGGACAAATGTCTGGATTTAAGATGTTTTTATTTTCAAACAAAAAAGGGACCTTCGAATCCATCATACCTGGCTAACTCAGTACCTTCCAAACACGCCATCAATATCCCCAACACTCATTAACTCTGACCTCTTGAGATTCCCTGATTGAAATCTTTCCAACACACGCCCAGAACCAAAGCTCCTGAATTCGCTCACAGAAATCATCCCCATCTTGTTGCTTATTCTGAACGTTCAGCAAACCAGTCTTTTTGTTCAAGCTTTTTACCATCCTCCCTAATGCTGTGTGAAAGAAGAACAGTTTTGAATGTTTATCGCACCTTTCACAAAATTAGGATATCCCAAAGCTCTATGCAGGTAATTTAATTGTTTTGAAATCTTCTTACTGTCATAATATGGGAATCACATCAGGCAAATTACAAACCACAAGCTCACACAAACAGCAATGTCATTGTTGTGGTTACTCTGACAAACGGACCAGAGACATCTCAGTTACAGGTCACGATCGTTTATTCGAGCAATTGCGAGAGGAGAACCTTCTCAATGCAGCTTGAAATCACACTCTGCTAAAATACAAGTTTTCAACATATTTATAGATTATTGGTCAAGTACAAGAATAGTTTCCAGATTCTGATCTCATCAACATATAATTTTACAGTAAACAGACATCTCTGGAAACAAGTACATGCATCAGATGTCCCTATTGTTCACCCAGGCAGAGACCTTACATCCTACCCAAGCTGGGAACATCTGTTCCTCCCCTCTCTATTAGTCTTCGCTGTTTTCCAACATAAGTCTCCAGTCTAACTCCCAGAAACTTGCTCGTGATTGAAAACCCTAAGGATGTACAAAGTTTGAGAGTGTATAAGGTTCATTTGGTTTTTCTGTTTAATTGTTGATATACTGGTTTGTGCTGGCCAGCCTATAGATTCTAATTTAAGTGATTCATTCCCTTATAATGAATCCTCCCTTACCATAAATTCTCATTAACTTTCTTCCCGCTAACAGTGATCAAGATCTGGTAATCTACCGTTGTTTTGTTGATTAATCGATACACCCAGGACACCAGACATTCCTCCCCTGCCCCTCGTTGACATGGTGCCTTGGGATCTTTTGCAAGATTTTCATCAAAAAAGGCAACACCCAGTTAATGTCTGTAAGATGACTCATTGGGTGGAAAATCAGCTTGTCGATGAAAATATGCTTTTTTTTTGAAGAAAATGGTTTCACAAGATGTTTGCATCAGCTAGCTGGTTCCGCAATTATTGCCCATCACCTCATGGCCCTTTTGAATTTGATGGTGAGTTGTCTTCTTGACCCACTGCAGCACCTGTTGGTGCAACCACAGTGCTATTAGGAAGGAGGTCGCAGGATTTTGACTCAACACCATGGAAGGAAGTGTGATATATGAGCAAGTTGGTGTGTGTGTTTCGGAGAGGAAATTGCAGGTTTTGGTGCAGTTACTTCTTGCCACCGACAGTGAAAAATTTGTCAATAAAAATAACAATCTATATACACTTCAAAGCAAAGGCATTAGTTACCGTTTCACAAAATCAATTTGCCTACAAATTCTGAAATGACATTCAGAAATTATCATAAAATAAATTATATTTGAAATCTAACTGTCATAGAATAAATTGCATCAGGTTAATCAATTTTATTTGGTAGGCAAGGACGATCGCTTGAATTTGTCTTGTCAGCTGAGTCTGGGTGGTAATGAAAGTTGATAATTTCGAAAATACAATTTGATGTAACTGAAAACACTTGAAACAGAATCAGCATACCACAAACCTTTGAAATATCTTGGAGGAGCGCATGAAATGGTCATGATTTATGAATTTAGCAGAGGATCGATAATTCGAAGTTTAAGCCAGCGCCCGAATAAGAATTTGAACCCTGGGCCCGCAGCTGAAAAGTGTGACGCTTTACCAACTGAGGAATCCGGGACTGGAGGGCCAATTAGGCACAGCGTCCTGACAGTGAACATTGCATCCTTCATATTCTGTACTTTTTCTGCAGTCAGACAGTCTGTTCAGCGGATTCCTCACACACACCCATACCAAGTACAGTTGATAAATTCAAACAAAATTGCTCTTCACAAATTTTACAAACCTCTTCACAAACCCATCCAATTCACACCAAAGTCCGGCCCGCGCCCACAAAATGCTCTTCAACTATTTTTTTGTAAATGTGGGGGTGCTGCCTGATTGAAAGAAAAAAAATGACAATATTCACCGAATAGCTACATTTCGGTTAATGTAAACATGTTCAAAATATGCACGGAGCCAACCAGATAGATGTTTCTAAATGTGAATTATCTATTCTCATGCCAATCATTCCATTCCCCCGAATTCACACTCATCTCTTCAAGACATTTTAAAGATCTGCGAAATGCTGTCTCTATGTGAAAGGGAGACTATTATCTGATGCGATATTTTAATCTATTTTGACTTCCGTTTTTTTCTGAAGTGTCAATTGTTAGATTCATCCAGGCCCAAGTGACACGGCTATGTGAAGCTGTTCTTCCCTGTTCTCCAAATAAAACTCATTAATAAGTATTTTAATTAGATCCATGACACTTATTTTTCAAATATGATTTGTTTTATAATATTTTCTCAAATAATTTTGAATTTTGCAGGTAACTTAATGTTTTGAAGCAGTTGTACATTCCTAACTGCCCTTCGGAAGGTGATGGTGAGCTGTCCTCTTGTACCACTGCAGAAGGTACGCAAGAGAAGACTGATGGGGCAACCATTGGCTGGGCTGCATTTGTCCTGCATTTTGTGGACGGGACGCACTTCATCCAATAGCAATATTTTCAGGTGGATGCCATTATTTTAGTTGCACTGGAACAGCGTGGCGATGGGCGGTGCTAGATCTGGAACCGAAGTTGGCTGTCAGAATGCTTCAGCACCCCCAGACTTTACAATATCCAGCTCCTTCAGCCGTTTCACTGTTTCATGTGGAATACATCGAATTGGCAGAATACTGGCCTCTGCTGCACTGGGGACCTCTGGAGGAGGGCGAGATGGATCATCCACTCGGCACTTCTGGCTCAAGGTCGTTGCTGGCCTCATCCATCATTGAGGATGGGGTAGTTATGGAGCCTAAACCTCCAGTGTTTTGATTAATTCTCCATCACAATTCACGACTGGATGTGACAGAACTGCAGTACGTAGAACTATTCCGTTGGTTGTGGAACCACATAGTTCTGCCTATCGTTTGCTGCTTATGCTGATTTGCATGCAAGCAATCCTGAGTTTCTAGTCAAAGGTAAACACCACGATGTTGATACCGGAATATGCAGAGATGCTAATGCCCCGAATCTCAAGAAATTTGCTAAGATTCTTTCCTGTTGAGGATGGACTTGCCTGGCACTTTTGTGTTGCGAAGGTTACTTGCCACATCTCAGCCCAACACTGGATATTGCCCAGGTCTGGATGCATTTGTGACGGACTACTTCAGTATCTGTGGAATCGGGGATAGTGTGGACATTGTGCAAATGTCAGTGAACATCCTCACTTCTGACCCGTTGAAGGAAAGAAAGTAACTGATGAAGCAGCTGAAGATTATTCGGCCTGGATACAACCCTCAGTAAGACCTGCAATGATACCCTGGAAATGAAGACCTCCTGCCAACCATCACAACCATCTTCCTTTGTGTTGGGAATGACTCCAACCGGTGTAGAGTTTCCAATGATTCCCAATGACTCGAGTTTTGCTAGGGCTGCTTGATGCCACACTCGGTCAAAATGATGCCTTGATGTCAAGGGCAGTTATTTTCACCTCACATGTGGAGTTTAGTTCTTTGCCCATGTTTGAATTATTCAATGGAATGAGGCCGGTAAAGATCTGAGGGTCCCTGGGGGAAGCCATACAGGTCGTCAGTGTGCATGTTTTTGCGAAGCAAATGTCGCTTGATAAAATTTTGGTGACCCCTTGCATCATTCACAACAACAAACCCAAACATTCATTTAACCCTGATCTCTTGAGCACCCCTGATTTTAGTCTTCCCAACACTGAGGGCATTGATATCACCTGCCCAGGCCCAACAGTCTGGAATTCCCTCTTACACACCATTCCCATCCCTTCAGTTATCCTGAAACGTTCATTAAACCCATCATTTTGTGCAAGATTCTTCCAATCCTCCCTAATGCTGTGTGAAAGAAGCAGGAATGCTTCGAATCTGTATAGCGCCTTTAACGACATTGGGATGTTGCAAAGCTCTATTCAGGAAATTAAATTATTATGACATGTGCTTACCATAGTAATATAGGAATCACGGCAGCCAATCTGCAAATGGCAAGCTCAAACAAGCAGTAATGTGATCATCATCTGGGTATCCACCTTTGTTATGATGATTAATCGATAATCCCAGGAACCCAGGCATTCCTCCCCTGCTCCTCTTCAATATGGTGCCTTGGGATCTTCTGCGGAGTTTTCATCCAAAAAGGCAACACCCAGTTGTATAACATTTAAGTGGTGTCATTAGGTGGCAAATCAGCTTGTCGATGAAAATACGCCTTTTTTGAAAAAAAAATAGTTTTGCAGGATGTTGGCATCAGCTAGCCTGGCCCTCCATTTATTGCCCATCACTAACCACCCTTGAGAAGATGGAGGTGAGTTGGCAACCTGAGCCTCTAAAGCACCTGCGGTGTTGGTGCAGCCACAGTGCTATTAGGGAGGACTTTCCAGGATGTTGACTCAACACCTCAGCCGGAAGTGTGATATATCAGCACTTCGTGAGTATGGCTTTGGCTGGATGTGGGCAGAGAAATTGCAGGTGTTGGTCGGTTTATCTCTTGCCACTGGCAATGCAAAATTTGTCAAATAAAAAATAACACTCTATTTACACTTCAAAGCAAAATTATTACCTGCCGTTTCACAACTTCAGATTTCCTTCAAAGCCTCGAAGGAATTTGAGAAAATGTCATAAAATAAATTATATTTGAAATCTAACTGTCATGGAATAAATTTGAACAGTTCATGAGCTTTATTTGGACAGCAAGGAAGAACAGCGTTAACACATCGTGTCAGTTGGGCCTGGGTGAAAAAGGAAATTGATCATTTCGAAAATTCCATTCAATACTACTGAAAACACCGAAATCAGAAAATACCTTCCTGTTCAAATAGAATCAGCACATCGCAAATCCTTGCACTATCTTAAAGAAATGGACAACAATTGCTCATACATCCTCGGATTCATATAAGAACCAATGATTCACAGTTAAAACCAGCGACAGAACAGGGACCTGAACCTTGGGACCCTCAGATGAAAAGACTGCCAACTGAGTCATCAGCGCTCTGCCAGTTCTGCTACACAGTGACTTGTACAAGCTAAAAGCGAGCATTGCAACCTTCAGATTCTGTATTTTTTTCTGCAGTCATCCAGTGTGTTCAGCGGATTCATCTCAAATGCCCACTCCCAATACTTTTGCTCAATTCAATCAAAATTCCTCTTCACAAATTGTATAAACCTCTTCATAAACAAGTCCACATCACCCCAAATTCCAGCCCGCACCAACTAAAAGCTCTTCCATTATATTTTTTTTGTAAATTTTGGGGGTCTGCCTGATTGAAAGAAATAAAATGATAATATTGATCTAAGAGCTACATTTAACTGAATGCAAACATATGCAGAATATGCACGGAACCAGTCGAATAGAAAACCCTGCTAAACGCATGCACAGGAAAATGACCAAACTGGATGAAACACAATCACAATGTCCATTCAGCGTGGCTTGTTGATGTGTCACTCAGTTGTCTGATTCACATGAGAACTGAGAATTCAATGAAAAAAAAGGGGCCGTAAAGGGAATTAGAAAATGGACCCTCAGCTTAAAAGACGGATGTTCTGGCCAGTGCACTCTCCGTGGCAGCAGCCATTATTTTATATAACACTGTTCGCTGGTTGCCATCCAGCCAGAACACTGGAGGAACTGCAATCACAGTTTCATTGCACATTTCTCGCCCGATCACCGACAGTGAGAAACCCGCACTGCAGTAGGTTCCGCAGGCCTTCGGCAGTGGGAGACTGAAGCCACGCCCCCACCGACGGAAACCCTGCTCCCACCTATTTCTTCAGGCACGAGCTGCCCTAAACACTTAAAGCAAAGTGGAATTTGAGATCAAATTATACTGAAACTCTGAAGAAGGCATATACGGACTCGAAACTTTAACTCTGTTTCTCTCTCCACAGATGCTATTAGACCTGCTGAGTTTTTTCCAGAATTTCCTCTTTTTATTTCAGGTTTCCAGCATCAGCAGTATTTTGTTTTTACCTGGAGCTGAAATAATCTAGGAACACAAAAAACTATGTTAAAATATTTTACAGGCGTGTACTTACAATGGAAGCAGCATTGGGAAAGGAGTGTGATGGGGTAGAAAGGATGATACCCACAAATAACGAGAGGCAGATGGCATGGATATAAAGTAATCAGTTTTTTCTGGCAATTACCAGCGAGATAGAGCAGGGCTATGATCTGAGGGAATCAGCGGAGTGGGTCAGACCAAGAACAGATTAATTTATGGGTTATCTAGACAAGAACAAGAAGCAGAGAGGGTTTGGGTTCGGGTGAGTGTACTGCACCCTTATTAACTGTTGTATTTTGGGAAAGAGATTTAGATTTAGCATGTTGGCTCTGAGGAACATGTCAGAAGGATTTAGTGAGGTCCAGCTGCTCTTCACAATCATCCTTGCTTAATTTCAGTTGCCATTTATTTGAAAAACGGCAGCATTGGATCCACTGGGGTTCGATGCCGAGACTTTGTGCGCGTTAAACACACATGCAACCACTAAGCTATAGAACCCGGGGCCATTGCGCTTTTTGCTCTATGAATCGAGTTTATTCTTGTATTCAGTCTGCGAAATACTTTTTTCAATGTTTGCATTTGGACGGAATTCTGAAGACTCCACCTCCATGCTGGTTGCACAAGTGCTTACATTTACCTTAAAATGGTGGTTCCCTCAATATTAATTATTGCTTTTAACCAGAGAGAGCCACCAACTCGCTCAAAAATAACAGGAAAAAAGAGGCAGGGTTTAATGAGTGCGGGCCGTGGACTGATGAGAAGTGCAAAGGTGAGGGCGTCTGCCATGTAATTGTGAAGCAACGCTGTGGGGTTGTGCGGCGGGATGGGCGGAGGGTAGTGAGATAGGATGTGAGGCATAAGATCCGCTGAACAGACTTCGGAAGGAAATACATGGTTTGGACGATACAATGTTCACTGTCAGCGACTAGAGGTCGCTGTGCCAAACCACACTGGGGTCCTGGGTAACTCAGTGCGTAGAGCATCAGACTCTCAATATGAGATTCAAAAACAAAAATAGCTGGAAAATGTCAGCAGGTCTGACAGCATCTGCGGAAAGGGTTACAGTTAACGTTTCGATTCCATATTACTATTCGTCAGAACTGAGCGTAGTCTTCAAGCCCTTGCTCCTGTGATGTTGTTAAACCTGAAAAAGCAAATCTCTTGCAATCATTCGCTCACCGCGAATTTGCTCTCATCTCTTTAAGTTATTTCAAAGATTTGTGAAATGTTGCTTGTTTGTAAAATGAAGAACATGATGTGATGCAATATTTTAAGGTATTGTTAATTGCCTTATTTTGGAAATTATTATATTCATCCAGCCTCAAGTGACATGGCTATCTGAAGATGATCTTCCCTGCTCTCCAAATTAAACTCATTAATCTCATTGAATTCCATCCACGAAACTTAATTTTGCAATATGATTTACTTAATAACATATTCTGAATTTATTTTGAAACTTCGCAGCCAACTTGATCTTTCAAAGCGGTCGTTCATAATGACTTTGCTTTATAGTTTAGATTAAGGTGCTATTTTCGATGGTCATTTTTTCATTCATTTGTCAGTTGCGCTGTCCTATCTACAAGATCAAATGCAGCAACCCTCCAAAGCTTCTTCGCACCGTCCAAACTCGCAGACTCCACCAAAGACATGGGCAGGTAGAGGCATGGGAGCAAGAAGACTTCAATTTCCCCTCCAATGCACAGAACATCCTGGTTTGGAACTCTGGCGCTGTTTGTTTACTGTTGTTGGATTCAAGTCCCTGTTCTGACGAAATCCTTGGATCTCCCTTCCTAATAGAACTGCGGATGTACCTAAACCACATGGTCAGCGCCTGTTCAAGGGCTTTGCTCAATACCGCCTTCTCCAGGGCATTGGGGATGAGCTACAGATGTTGGCCCAGTCAGCGATGCACGCATCATTATTTTGATTGACAAGCTCATTTCCACTCACTGAACTGCTTAAAGATGTAAACTAAGTATTGTCTTCTTTTCTAGAAAGTGATGCAAAAGATCCCACAGCCCCATTGTGAAGAGGAGCAGGCGAGTAACGCCTGAGGGCTTTTGTATATCATTTGATTAACACAGCAAAAACAGACGCTCAGGGCAGGATCAGATAGTCATTTTATGGGAGATTGTCCACGCTAAATCAGTTCAATGTTGAACTAACTCACTAATAGAGCATCAAACTTTTAAACTCAGGCCCGGGGAACGGCCGTTGATTTGGTTTTGTCAATGAATGAACACTCTGTAAAATACACAGTTTGCAACAGTACCGGTGGGTAGAAAACAAATTTATTGATGAAAACATGAGACTTGTCCCAGTAATCGCTTCAATAAACCAATGCAATTTTTTTGCCTAAAATGTTTCAAAATATAACGTCTCCGAGCAAACTTTTAAACTGCATACACAAAATTTACGAACTGGGATAATATTTCAAGGTTTTGTGCCCTGGATGGAAGTGAAACACGTTTGTTTTATTCAGGCATCAAAAAAATCCGATTGAAATTCCCGTGAAGCACGGGACTGAATGAAAGTAGGAATTGAGGATCCCGGAACCTCTGCTCAAAATATTTCTAAGCGCTGACTTCAGAAAAAAAACAGTTACAAAGTACAGTAATGGTGACAACACTTTCGGTTAATTATAAGAACAGCACAGGTTATGTGATTTCAAAATTTGAAGCGGTGGCCGAGCAGGTTTTTGAACCCTGCGCCCTCTCATGTTAAAATTCTGATTTTTTTACCGACTCAGATATCTGGACTCGACGAGAGGTGAGTGCGCAGCGACCTCCGCCGGCTAAGATGCGACATTACAGACCCCAAATTATCTTTGCGTTGGAATCATCCAGTCTCTCTATTGAGAGATTCTATCTCTCACGCATTCTTTCTCAGTGCCCCTACGGGTTTGGTGCACAAATCCTGACTGAAAACACGACCAGCTACATCCTCTTTCCTTGATTCTGTCTTATTGGGGCTCCATGAGTGGAGCTAAACGAAGAAATGTTAATTACGAGCTCACCGCCGCTTAAAGGTCAATGCGAACAAGGCAGGTCGAGCAGAAGGTGTACAGTTTCGTTTAAGATAGCAGATTGAGATCAAAAAGAGATGGCAGGAGGCTCGAGCGAAGCAACAGAAAAAAAGATTGCTCGGACTGGCTGTACAGTATGGCCTCTTCCTGTGCCATATGGCCAATATAATTATTTCTGTTCTGGATAATTAAAGTTATGTGATTCTGGACAACTATATGAAAATGGGAGAGAAAATTAAAAGAAATTCGGAAGCAAGGACTTTAACTTTGAACGCTCAGATTTTTAAAAAAGCTGATGCATTCCCAACTCAACTATCCATGATCTCAATTCTGGTTTACACCGGCACGTTCACTGCCTGAAATCCTGCACCTCATTTCCCAATAGTGCAGCCTGCACTGTGTTTTCCTCTCACACAGCCACAAGTGCTGCGTCCCCGAGACTTTCCTTCTGATAAGGTCACCGTAAACTATTCCCCGTCCCACCGACATGCCCTCACACCAACCCAATCTCAACCCCGCCCCTCAACAGCACCGGCCACAGACTACCGCCCCCACCCTGTCACTTGAAAGCTCTTTGATCATTTCTGTTGCACAAGGTTCCGCTGAAAGGAAGTTAAAAAATGTCACTTCGCCCTAATTGCCAATTACAGGTAACAGACGAACATACATACGAACCACGAGCAGGAGTAGGCCACTCGGCGCTTCAATACTGCTCTGCCATTCAATAAGGTGATGGCGTACTGATCGCAGCCTCCCGTCTCCCCCGAAACAATTCACCCACCCCTTGTTAATCAAGAATCTATCAGCATTAAAAATATTCAAAGACTTTGATTCCACTAACTTCTGAGGAAGAGGACTCCAAAGGAAATTTCGAAAATACCATTCAATGGAAGTGAAAATACTACCATCAGAAAACACTTTCCAATTCAAATAGAATCAGCAGGTGGCGAATATTGGAAATATCTTACAATTATTTGCAGGAATTGCTCATTATTTCTGCAATTGAAATGCGAATCGACAAGTGGCAACAAAAGACCACCGTACTGAACAGGGACTTGAACCCGGGCCCTTCAGACTAAAGCAATGATGCGTTACCGACTGAGCTAATCAGGGGCTAACCCGCACAGCCACTTGTACTGGCTAACAGCGAACATTGCTTCCTTCAGCTTTCGTAATTTTTCGGCGGACATCCACTGTGTTCAGTGGATTTCCCTCACGCAACCATTCTCAATACAATGGCTAAATTCATTCACAATTGCTCTTCACAAATCCTAACCCGTCCAGTTCACCCTAAAGTCCGGCCCGCGCTCATTAATCGACTGCCTCTTTTCTTTATAAATTTGGCGTGCTGCCTGATTGAAAGGAAAAAATATATATTACGCATCAAGCAGCTACATTTCGGTTAATTCTCACATGTGCACAATACGCAAGGAGCCGGACGGATAAAAAACCCTCTTGAATGAATGTAAAATAAAATTACTGAACCGGATGAAACACATTCACAAAATCCAATCATCGTGGGTTGCTGATGTGTCATTGATGTGGATGATTGACATGAGAATCTAGAATTTTAAAAATGCGGGCGAATAGGGAATTAGACTGTGGGCCGTCAACTTGAACGGCTGATGCTCTACCGAGTGCGCTTTCCAGGGTAGCAACAGGATTTTTATATAACGCATGTTCGCTTCTTGCCATCTAAACAACACTTCCGAGGAACTGCAATCACAGGCGCATTGCAACAATTCTCGCTCGATCTTCCGACGGGGGGAGAGTGAGAAATCTGCAGTGCTTCCGTATCCTCCGACCTTTGGCAGCGGGCACTTGACACCAGCTTCTTTAGGGCATGACTGCGGTAAAGCGGAAAAGCAAAGAGGAATTTGAAATTAACTAACACTGAAACTCTGAAGAAACGTCATAAGGACTCGAAACGTTAACTCTGTTTCTCTCCCCACAGATGCTGTGGGACCTGCTGAGTTTTTCCAGTAGTTTCTGTTTTTGTTTCCGATTTGTGGCATCCGAAGTATTTTGCTTTTATCTACCCATGAAATAACCTAGGAACACAAAAGATTACATAAAAGTTTTTTAGGGGAGCACTAAAAATAGAGAGTAGCATTGGGAATGGGAGAAAGATCGGATAGCAAGGGTAATAGCGAAACTAACCATAGACTGGTGGCAGGGATATTAAATAAATGGATTATTAATTCCTTCACAGTATGTGGGCTTCGCTGCGTGGGACAGCATTTATTGCCCATTCCTGATTGCCCTTGGGCAGGTGATGGTGAGCTGCCTTCTTGAACCACTGCAGCCGATGAGGTGTAGGTACACCCACACTGCTGTTATGAAGGGAGATCTAGGATTTTGACCCAGTGACATGAGGGAACAGCCGATATATTTCAAAGTCAGGATGCTGAGATACTTGGAGGGTAACCTCCAGGTGATAGTTCTCCCACCTATCTGCTACCCGTGTCCTTGCAGGTGGTATTAGTCGAGAGTTTGGAATCTGCTTTCCACGGAGCCTTGGTTAATTCCTGCAGTGCCGCTTCTTGATGGTAAACACTGCTGCTACTGAGAATCTGTAGTGGGGGAGTGAATGTTTTTGGATCTGGTGCAGTTCAAGCGGGCTGTGTTATACTCGAAATTATCAACCTTCTTGAGTTCTCTGGGAGCTGCACTCATCCATGCAACTGGAGAGTATTCCACTACACTCACGACTTGGGCCTTGTAGATGGTGGACAAGCTTTCGGGAGTCAGGAGGTGATTTGCTCACCGTAGGATTGCTGGCATTGTGGTCAAAGTATTTACGTGGCTAGGCCAGTTCAGTAAATGATCAATGGAAAACCCCATGATGTTGAACGTGGGAGGGTTCAGCGATGGTAATGACAAGCAAAGTTGATGATATTCTCCCCTGTTGGAGATGGTCATTGCCTGGCACGTGTGTTACTTGCCACTTGTAAGCCCAAATCTGGATATTGCCCAGGTCTTGCTGCATGTGTAACTGGACCACTTCAGCATCTGAGGATACGCAAAAGATGCCAAAACTTGTGTATTCTTCAGCGAACATCCACAAGCCTGACCCTATGATGGAGGGAAGGCAACTGATGAAGCAGCTGAAGATTGTCCCGCCTGGGGTACGACCCTGAGCAAGCCCTGCGATGATGTCCTAGAACGGAAATGATTTCCCGCCAAATACCGCAACCATTTTCCTTTGTGCTGGGAATGGCTCCAACTAATTGAGAGTTCCCCCTCATTTCCATTGACTCAACTTTTGTTAGGACTCTTTGATGCTACACTCGGCCCAAATTTGCCTTAATGTCAACGGCAGTTAATGTCACCTCACTTGTGAAGTTCAGATCATTACCCATATTTGAATTAAGGCCGTAACGAGGTCAGAATCTGACTCAGATTGGCAGAACACAAACTGGGCATCAGTGAGCAAGTTATTGCTTCTCAAATATCGCTGTTGATGACCCCTTCCATCACTTTACTAAAATCGAGAGAAGACTTATGGGGCTGTCATTGGCTGGCTTAGATCTATCCATCTTTTTCGTGGACGTGACAAACTAGGTCCAATGTCCAGATTTGCGGGTGGATGCCAGAATTGTAGCTGCACTGGAACAGAGTGGCTAGATCGTTGCACGTCCTGGACCCAAGGTCTATTGCCAGAAAGCTGTCAACGCCCCAGTCATTGCAATATAAACTTCAGCCTTTTCAATGTATCACGTGCAGTAAATCAAAATGGGTAACAACTTGCGTCTGTGATGCTGGGGACCTCTGGAGAAGTCCGACATGGATCATCCACTCCGCAGTTCTGGCACAAGGTTGTTGCAAATTCTGCACCCTCTCCACTTAGATTTGCTGGTCCTATTCACCATTCAGGATAGGGTATGTGTGAAGCCTCTTCCTCCAATGTGTTATTTACTTTTCCACCATATTTCCTGACAGGATGTGACAGAACTGCAGTCTTAGGTCTGTTCCGTTGTTTGTGGAATCACTGCTCTCCGCCTATCATCACTCGTAGTCAATGCATATTGATATACAAGTAGCCCTGACTTCCAGCTTTACAAGGTTGGCACCTCATTTTTAGGTATGCCTGCTAAGGCTCCTGGCATTCCCACCTGCTGATTTAATTAAAAGAGAATTGATCCCTTCGCTTGTTGGCATTAGTAAAATCGAAGATTCAGTACATGTCTGCTCCTACTGGTGACCGAAAGCCCCTCGTGTTTCCCAATATGTGTGTTGCTCGATCTGGGTGTATTCCACCACGTATTTCAAAATAATCTGGAAATATTACAGCGCAGGGATTGCTATTCACTTTGCATAATCCATTAGAAAACAATATGTTGTGAAAGAGGGCATGGCTGAAAAGTAATATCATTCCCACTTGATATTTCGAATTAGACGTTCATGCTGACTTTGCTTTAGAGTGTAAATTATAGTGCTATTTTCGGTGGCAATTTCTTCATTCATTTGTCATTGCGGTGTGCCACCTACAAGATGAACTGCAGCAACTCTCCAAAGCTTCTTGGCATTGTTCTCAATCGCAGAAACCACGAAAGAGCATCATGGGAGCATCAACAACTGCAATCACCCCTCCAAACCACAGATCGTCCTCGTTTGGAACACTATCGCCATTTCTTCACTGTTCTTGGATTCAGGTCCCTGTTCTGATGAAATTCTTGGTTCTCCCTTCCTAATAGAACTGTGGATGTACCTAAACCACATTGCCAGCGCCTGCTCAAGAGCTTGGCTCAATACCACCTTCTCCAGGGCATTGGGGATGAGCTACAGATGCTGGCCCAGTCAGCGATGCTCGCGTCATTATGTTGATTGACAAGCTCATTTCCACCCACTGACACTGCTTAAAGATGTAAACTGAACATTGCCTTCTTTTGGTCAAAGTTGTGCAAAAGTTCCCACAGCCCCATTGTGAAGAGGAGCAGGCGAGTAACGCCTAAGGGCTTTTGTATATCATTTGATTAACACAGTAAAAAGGGGTGAATCCGATAGTTATTTTTGGGAGCTTCCCAACGGCAAATCAGTTAAATGTTGAACTTACTCAGTAATATAGAATCAATCTTTAAAACTGAGGCCCGGGGAATGGTCGTTGATTTGGCTTTGTCAATGAATGTATACTCTGTAAAGTGCACACTTTACAATAGTACCGGTGGATACAAAACAAATTTATTGATGAAAACATCAGACTTATCCCAGTAATCGCTTCAATAAACCAATGATTTTTTTTTACCTAAAATGTTTCAATACATCACGCCTCTGAGCAAAATTTTAAATGGAATACAGAAAATTTAAGAACAGGAATCATATTTGAAAGTTTGTTGCCCTGGATGGAATTGAAACATGTTTTTTTTTATATCAGACATATAAACAATCAGATTGAAATTATCGTGAAGCACGGGACGGAATGAAAATAGAAATTGATGATCCCGGAACCTCTGCTCAATTTATTTCAAAGCGCCGACTTCAGAATAAAAATACCACTTACAAAAAACAGGGATGGTGACAACACTTTTGATTATTTACAAGAACAGCACAGGCTATGTGATTTCCAAATTTGAAGCGGTGGCCGAGCAGGGCGTTGAACCCTGCGCCCTCTCGTGTTAAATTTCTGATGTTTTACCGACTCAGATGTCTGGACTGGACCGGAGGTGAGTGCGCAGCGACATCCGCCGGCTACGATGGGTCATTACAGCGCCCACATTCTCTTTGCGTTGATCTCTCTGTTGAGAGATTCTACCTCTCACGCATTCTTTCTCAGTGCCCCTACGGGTTTGGTGCACAAATCCTGAATGAAAACACGAAAAGCTACATCTTCCTTCCTTGCTACTGTCTTATTTGGGCTTCGTGAGTGGACTTAAACGAAGAAATGTTAATTATGAGCTCACCGCCGCTTCAAACTCATGCGAACAAGGCAGGTCGAGCAGAAGCAGTAGTTTCGTTTAACATAGCAGAGTGAGTTCAGAAGAGATGGCAGGAGGCTCGAGCGACGCAACAGAAAAGAAGATGGCTCGGACCGGCTGTAGAGTATGGCCTCTTCCTGTGCCATATATCCCATGTAATTATTTCTCTTCTGGATAATTAAAATTATGTGATTCCGGACAACTATATGAAAATGAGAGAGTGAATTAAAAGCAAATCGGAAGCAAGGACTTTCAGCGCTCAGATTTTTTAGAAAGCTGATGCATTCCTCGCTCAAATATCCATGTTCTCAATTCCATTTTACACCGGCACATTCACTGCCTGAAATCCTGCACCTCATTTCCCATAGTGCAGACTGCACTGTCTGTTCCTCTCAGGCAGTCACAAGTGTTGACTCTCCGAGGCTTTACTTGCGAGAAGGTCACCATATGCTATTCCGCGACCCACCGATACACCCCCGCACCAACCCAAACACACCCTTGCCCCTCACCAGCACATGCCACTGCCGACCGCCCCCACCCTGCGACTTGCAAGCTCTTTGATCATTTCTCTTGCTCTGGCTTCCGCTGAAAGGAAACTTTAAAAAGTCACTTCGTCCTAATTGCCAATTTCTGTTAACATATCAACATGCATAAGAACCTGGAGCAGGAGTAGGCCACTCGGCCCTTCCATACTGCTCTGCCATTCAATAAGGTGATGGCCTATCTGACGGCAGCCTCCCGTCTACCCCGATACATTTTCACCCATCCCTTGTTAATCAAGAATCTATCAGCATTAAAAATATTCCAAGAATCTTCTTCCACTAACTTCTGAGGAAGAGGTCTCCAGAGATAATTTCGAAAGTACCATTCAATGCAAGCGAAAACACTACCATCAGAAATCACTTCCCAATTCAATTAGAATCAGCAGTTGGCAAATCTTTGAAATATCCTAAAGAAATTTGCAGGAATTGCTCATGATTTCTGCGATTTGAATGAGAATGGGTAAGAGGCATTTAAAATCCATCGCCTGAATAGGGACTTGAACCCTGGCCCCTCAGATTAAAAGTCTGATTCTTTACCAACTGAGCTATCCGGGCTTCGGTGACAGGGCCCACAGCGACTTTTACTGGCTGACAGTGATCATTCTATCCTTCAGATTTCGGACTTTTCCTGCGGTCATCCACTATCTTCAGCACATTTCACTCATGCAACCATTCTCAATGCAATCGCTAAATTCAATCACAATTGCTCTTCACAAATCCTAACCCGTCCATTTCAACCCAAATTCCGGCCCGCGCTCATTAAACGACTTCCACTTTTCTTTATAAATTTGGCGTGCTGCCTGATTGAAAAGAAGGAATATATAATACTCGTCCAACAGCTCCAAATAGGTTAATTCTAATGTGTGCACAATATGCAAGGAGCCGGCCGCATTTAAAAAAAAACCTCCTGAACGAATGTGCAATAAAACTATTGTACCGAACGAAACACAATCACAAAGTCCATTCATCGTGGGTTGCTGATGTGTCAGTGAAGTGTATGATTCACATGAGAATCCGGAATTTTTAAAAAGCGAACGAACAGGGATTTCGACCCTGGACCCTAGACTTAAACGGTTGAGGGTCTGCCGAGTGCGCGCTCCAGGGTAGCAACAGGAATTTTATATAATGCATGTTCGCTTGTCGCCATCTAACCAACAATTCCGAGGAACTGCAATGACAGTCTGATTGCAACACTTCTCGCTCGACATTCCGACGGGGTGAGGGTGAGAAATCTGCTGTACAGCCGGATCATCAGGCCTTTAGCAGCGGGCAAGTGAAGGGAGGCCCGTTTCTTTACGACATAAGCTGTATTAAACCGGCAAAGCAAAGAGGAATTTGAGATTAAATAACACTGAAGCTCTGAAGAAGCGTCATAATGTCTCGAAACGTTAACTCTGTTTCTCTCTCCACCGCTGCTGTGAGACCTGCTGAATTTTTCCAATAGTTTCTGTTTTTGCTTCCGATTTGCGGCGTCCGAAGTACTTTGCTTTTATCCACCAAAGAAATCACCTAGGAACACAAAAGAATGCATTAAAATATTTTACAGGCGAGCACTAAAGATAGAGGGTAGCATTGGGAATGTGAGAACAATCGGGTAGAATAGCCAAAGTAACCATAGACCGGTGGCAGGGATGTTAAATAAATGGATTATTAATTCGTTCACAGTATGTGGGCTTCGCTGCCTGTGACAGCAATTATTGCCCATTCCTAATTGCCCTTGAGTAGGTGGTGGTGATCTGCCTTCTTGAACCACTGCAGCCGATGAGGTCTAGGTACACCCACACTGCTGTTAAGAAGAGAGATCCAGGATTTTGACTCAGTACATAAGGGAACCGCCGTTATATTTCCAAATCAGGATGCTGAGATACTTGGGGGGTAACTTCCAGCTGATGGTTCTCCCAACTATCTGCTACCCTTGTCCTTGTAGGAAGCATTGGTCGAGGGTTTGGAATCCATTTTCCAAGGTGCCTTGATTAATTCCTGCAGTGCCGGTTCTTGATGGTAAACACTGCTGCTACTGAGAATCTGCAGTGGGGGAGTAAATGTTTTTGGATCTGATGCAGTTCAAGCGGGCTGTGTTAACCTGGACGTTATCAAGCTTCTTTAGTGTTGTGGGAGCTGCACTCATCCAAGCAACAGGAGAGTATTCCACTACACTCACGACTTGGGCCTTGTAGATGGTGGACAAGCTTACGGGAGTCAGGAGGTGATTTGCTCACCGTAGAATCACTGGCCTTGTGGTCACAGTGTTTATGAGGCTAGGCCAGTTCAGTATATGATCAATAGATAATTCCAGGATGTTGATTGTGGGAGAGTTAAGCGATGGTAATGCGACTGAATGACAAGCAAAGTTGATTAGCTTCTCCCCTGTTGGAGATGGTCATTGCCTGGCACTTGCATGGAGTGCATGTTACTTGCCACTTGTCAGCCCAAGTCTGGATATTGCCCAGGTCTTGCTGCGTGCGTACATGGACTGCTTCAGCATCTGAGGATGCGCAAAAGATTCTGAAAATTGTGTATTCTTCAGCAAACACCCACAAGCCCGACCCTATGATGGAAGGAAGGCAACTGATGAAGCAGCTGAAGATTGTCCTGCCTGGGGTACTAGCCTGAGGAACCCCTGCAGTGGTGTCCTAGAACGAGCTGAGAATCTGAGTCACCTTGGCGGAACACAAACTGGGCGTCAGTGAGCATGTTATTGCTATGCAAATTTGACTTGATAGAACTGCTGATGACCCCTTTGATCACTTTGCTAATGATCGAGAGAAAATTGATGCGGCTGTCATGGGCTGGCTTGGACCTGTCCTGCTTTTTTGGTGGATGGAACAAACTTCAGCCAATGTCCACATTTTCGGGTGGATGCCAGAATTGTATCTGGACTGGAACCGAGTGGCTAGGGGTTTTGCAAGTTCTGGAGCTGAGGTCTGTTGACGCAATGCTGTCAGCGCCCCAGTCTTCTCACTATAAACTTCAGCCATTTCAATGTATCATGTGTAGTAAATCGAAATGGCCAACAGCTTGCCTCTATGATGCTGGGGACCTCTGGAGCAGGCCGACATGGATCACCCACTCTGCAGTTCTGGCATAAGGTTGTTGCAAATTCTGCACCCTCTCCCCGTAGATATGCTAGTCTCATTCACCATTAAGGATAGGGGATGTGTGGAGCCTCTTCATCTGGTGTGCTATTTAATTGTCCATCATAATTCACGAAAGGATGTGACAGAACTGCAGTCTTAGGTCTGTTCCGCTGTTTGTGGAATCACTGATCTCTGCCTATCGCTCGTTGCCAATGCTTACTGATATGCAATTTGTCCTGAGTTCCAGCTTTGCAAGGTTGGCACATCATTTTTGGTATGCCTGCTAATGCTCTTGGCATTCCCCCGTGCTCTCTTCATTGAACGAGGGTTGATCATTTCGCTTGTTGGCATTGGTAGAATGGGGAACAGGCGGGCCATGACATCAGGGGTTCAGCACATGTCTGCTCCTACTGATGGTCCACAAAACCTCGTGCATCCCAATCTTTGAGTTGCTCGATCTGGGTGTGTTCCTCCACGTTTTTAAAAATAATCCGTGAATATTACAGCGCAGGGTTTGCTATTCATATTTAATAATTCATTGGAAAAATATATGTTGTGAAAGAGGGCATGGCTGATAGGTAATGCAATTCCCACGTGATATTTCAAAGCGGTCGTTCATAATGACTTTGCTTTAAAGTGTAAATTAAGGTGCAATTTTCGGCGGCAATTTTTTCATTCATTTGTCAGTTGCGGATCACCATCTACATGACATACTGCAGCAACTCTCCAAAGCTTCTTGTCACCGTCCAAACTCGCAGACTCCACCAAGGACATGGGCAAGCAGAGACATGGGTGCATCAATACCTGCAATTTCGTCTCCAATCCGCAGACCGTCCTGGTTTGGAACTCTATCGCCATTTCTTCACTGTTGTTGGATTCAAGTCCCTGTTCTGACGAAATCCTTGGATCTCCCGTCCTAATAGAACTGTGGAAGTACCTAAACCACATGGCCAGCTCCTGTTCAAAGACATGGATCAGCACCTCCTTCTCCAGGGTATTGGGGATGAGCTACAGATGCTGGCACAGTCAGTGATGCCCACGTCATAATTTTCATTGACAAGATTATTTCCACCCACTAAAACTGCTTAAAGATTTTGCCTTCTTTTGGTGAAAGTTGTGCAAAAGATCCCACAGCCCCATTGTGAAGAGGAGCAGGGGAGTAAAGCCTGAAGGCTTTTGTATATCATTTGATTAACAAGCAACAACAGACGTTCAGGACTGGATCACGTACTTATTTTTGGGAGCTTTCCCATGGCAAATCAGTTCAATTTTGAACTAACTCAGTAATAGAGAATCAGCTTTTAAACTGAGGCCCGGGGAACGGATGTTAATGTTGCTTTGTCAATGAATGAAAAATCTGTAAAATACACACTTTACAACAGTACCGGTGGGTAGAAAACAAATGTAATGATGAAAACATCAGATTTGTCCTAGTAATAGCTTCAATAAATCAATGCAAAATTTTTTACCTGAAATGTTTCAAAACACCACGCCTCCAAGCAAAATTTTAAGCGGCATTTATAAAATATACGAACATCAGTCATATTTGAAGCTTCGGTGCCCTGGATGGAATTGAAACATTTTTGTTTTATTCGGGCTTCCAAAAAATCAGATTGAAATTCCCGTGAAGCACGGGACTCAGTGTAAATTGGATTGAGGATCACGAACCTCTGCTCAATATATTTCAAAGCGCCGACTTCAGACAAAAAAATACCACTTACGAAATACAGGGATGGTGACAACACTTTTGATTACTTACAAGAACAGCACAGGCTGTGTGATTTGCAAATTTGAAGCGATGACCGAGCCCGGCTTGGAACCCGCCCCCCATCATATTAAAATTCTGATGTTTTACCGACTCTGATGTCTGGACTAGACGAGAGGTGAGTGCGCAGCGACCTCCGCCGGCTAAGATGGGACATTACAGCGCGCACATTCTCTTTGCTTTGCAATCATCCAGTCTCTTGAACTTCTATCTCTCACACATCCTATCTCAGTGCCCCTACTGGTTCGGACACAAATCATCACTGAAAACACGACCAGCTATAACCTTTTTCCCTGCTTCTGCCTTAAAAGGGCTCCGTGAGTGGAGCTAAGAGTAGAAATGTTAATTATGAGCTCAACGCTGCTTAAAAGTCATGTATGAGATACATCCGAACCAGAAGCAGGGGTTGGCCAATCGGACCTTCAATACTATTCTGCCATTCAATAAGGTGATGGCCTATCTGATCGCAACCTCCCGTCTACCCCGATAAACTTATCACCCACCCCTTGTTAATCAAAAATCCATCAGCATTAGAAACATTCAAAAGCTCTTCTTCTACTACCTTATGAGGAAGAGGACTCCAAAGATGATTTCGAAAATACCATTCAATGCAAGTGAAAACACTGCCATCAGAAAACACTTTTCAATTCAAATAGAATCAGCAGTTGGCAAATCTTGGAAATATCTTAAAAGCATTTGCAGAAATTGCTCGTGATTTCCGCAATTTACATGAGAATCGATAAGTTGCGGTAAAAGGTCATCGCTTGAACAGGGACTTGAGCACTGGACCCTCATATTAAAAGCCTGATACTCTACTGACTGAGCTATCGGGGCTTTGATGCTGTGGCCGCACAGCGAGCTTTACTGGCTGACAGCGCACATTGCATCCTTCAGATTCTGCAATTTTCCTGCGGTCATCCACTGTATTCAGCGGCTTCCTCTCACGCAACCATTCTCAATACCATCGCTAAATTCAATCACAATTGCTCTTCACAAATCCTAACCCGCCCATTTCACCCGAAAGTCCGGCCCGTGCCCATCAAACGTCTCCCATTTTCTTTGTAAATTTGGTGTGCTGCCTGATTGAATGATGAAAATATATAATATTCATCCAACAGACACATTTAGTTTATTTCAAACACATGCACGATATGCAAGGAGCAGAACGGATAAAAAAAACCCTCCTGAACGAATGTACGATAAAATGACTGCAGCGGACGAAACACAATCACAAAGTCGATTCATCGTGGATTGTTAACGTGTCACTGACGTGGATGATTCGCATGAGAATCGAGAATTTCAATTAAAAAAGGCGGGCGAACAGGGATTTAGACACTGGGCCCTCAGCTTAAACACCTGGTGCTCTGTCCAGTGCGCTCTCCGGGGCAGCAACCGGAATTTTATATATCCACGTTCTCTGATGGCCTTCCAACCAGAACTCTGGGGGAACTGCAATCATATTCAGATTGCACATTTCTCGCCCGATCTTCCGACAGGGGCGGGGTGAGAAACCCGCACTGCAGCGGATTCACCGGGCCTTCAGCAGAGGGGGACTGAAGTCACGACCCCGCCGCCTCCACCACCCTCCCCCCCCCACCACCCCCCCCCCCCCCCCCCCCCAACCTATTTCTTCCGGCACAAGCTACCCTAAACCAGTAAAGCAAAGTGGAGTTTGAGATTAAATAACACTGAAAATCTGAAGAAGGGAGATGCACACTCGAAACGTTAACTCTGTTTCTCTCTCCGTAGATGCTGTTAGACCTGCTGCGTTTTTCCATATTTTCCCCTTTTTGTTTCAGGTTTCCAGCATCAGCAGTACTTTGCTTTTACCTAGAGCTTAAATAATCTAGGAACGCAAAAGACTAACGTTAAAATAATTTACAGGCGAGTACTTACAATGGAGGCAGCATTGTGGAAGGAGCGTGATGGGGTAGAAAGGTTGATACCCCCAAACAATGAGAGACAGACGGCAGGGATATTAAGTAAATACTTTGCTCTGCCATTTACAGCGAGATAACGCAGGGCTACGATCCTAGGCAATCAGCGGAGTGGGCCAGACTGGTTCAGAGAGAGCACAGATTAATTTATGGGTTATCTAGAGAAGCACACGAAGCAGAGAGGGTCAGGGTTCGTGTGATTCTACTGCTCGCTTGTTAAAGGTAGTATTTTGGGAAGGAGATTTGCATTCGGAAAGTTGGCTGTGAGGAAGTCATCAAGGGCGTTTAGTAGGACCAGCTGCTCTCCGCAATCATCCTTGTTTAATTTCAGTTGCCATTTATTGGCCAAAAGGGAGCACTGGTTCTATTGGGGATCAATCCCAAGCACAAGCTGCGCGCAAAGCAGACGCGGTAATCACTATACCATAGAACCCTGGCTTGGGCTCAATGTATGGAGATTCAGCCTGTGAAATTATGTTTTCAGTGTTTACATTTGGAAGGACTTCCTCAGACACCACCTCCTTGCTGACTGCACAAGTTCTTGCATTTGCCTTAAAGCGATGGTTCCCTCAATATTAATTATTGCTTTCAACCAGAGAGCCACCTTCGCACTCAAAAAAAACAGGAAACATGAAGCAGCATTTAATTATTGCGGGCCGGGGGTCGGCGGGAATTGCAAAGGTGATGGCGTCTGGAAAGTAATTGTGAAGAAAGTCTGTGGAGTTGGGCGGTGGGGATGGGCGGAAGGTAGTGAGATAGGATGTGAGGCAAAAATCCGCTGAACAGACTTGGGAAGGGAATGCACAATTTGGACGATGCAGTGTTCACTGTCACCGAGTAGAGGTCGCTGTGTCAAACCGAACTGCGGTCCCGGGCAACTCAGTCGGTAGATTCTTAATATGAGAAACAAAAACAAAAATATCTGGAAAAGCTCCGCAGGCCTGACAGCATCTGCGGAAACGGATACCGTTTCCTTTTCGAGCCCGTATGACTATTCGTCAGGACAGAGCATAGTTTTCAAGCCCTTGCTCGTGTATGTTGTTAAACCTGAATTATCGATTCTCTTGCAAATCAGTCTATTCCCGCGAATTCGCTCTCATCTCTTTAAGTTAGTTTAAAGATTTGCGACATGCTGGCTGATTGTAAAAGGAAATATTTTAAGGTGCAATATTTTAAGGTATTATGAATTGTTCTTTTTTTCGAAATTATCAATTATTATTTTCATCCAGCCCCAAGTAACACGGCTATGCGAAGCTCATCTTCCCTGCTCTCCAAATTAAACTCATTAATCTCAATGAATTCCATCCATGAAACTTATTTTTGGAATATAATTTACATTATAACATTTTCTGAATTTATTTTGAAACTTTGCAGGCAACTTGATCTTTCGAACCGGTCGTTCCTAATGACTTTGCTTTAAAGACTAAATTAAGGAGTGATTTCCGGTAACAATTTTTTCATTCATTCGCCAGTTGTGGGGTCCCATCTACAAGATGAATTGCAGCAACTCTCCAAAGCTTCTTAGCACAATCCAAACTCGTAAACTCCACCAAAGACAAGTGCAGGTGGAGGCGTGGGAATATCAACACCTGCAATTTCCCCTCCAACCCTCAGACCGTCCTAGTTTGGAACTCTATCGCAGTTTTTTTCACTGTTGTTCGATTCAAGTCTCTGTTCTGAATAAATCCTTGGAACACACTTCGTAATAGAACTGTGGATGTACCTAAACCACCTGGGCTGCGCCGGTTCAAGGACGTGGCTCAGCAATGCCTTCTCAAGGTTATTGGGGATGAGCTACAGATGCTAGCCCAGTCAGCGATGTTCGCGTCATTATTTTGATTGACAAGCTGATTTTCACCCAATGATACCGCTTCAAGATGTAAAATGAGCATTGCCTTCTTTTGGTGAAAGATATGCAAACGATCCCACAGCCCCATTTGTGAAGAGGAGCAGGGGAGTAAAGCCTGAGGGCTTTTGTATATCACCTGATTAACACAGCAAAAACAGACGGTCAGGGATGGATCACATCATTATTTTTCGGAAGCTTACCCATGCCAAATCAGTTTAATGTTGAACCTACAAAGTGGTAGAGAATGAATCTTTGAAACCGAGGTCAGGGGATCGTTCGTTGATTTGGCATTGTCAATGAATGAACACTCTGTAAAATACACACAGCAGTATCGGTGGGTAAAAAATAAATTTATTGATGAAAACATCAGACTTGTCCAAATCATAGCTTCAATAAACCAATGCAAATTTTTTTATCTAAAATGTTTCAGAACATCATGCCTCCAAGCAAACAAATAAACTACATTCAGAAAATGTACGAACATGAAGCATATTTGAAGGTTTAGTGCCCTGGATGGAATTGAAACATGTTTGTTTTATTCAGACATCAAAAAAATCAGATTGAAATTCCAGTGAAAAACGGGACTGAATGAAAATAGCAATTGATGATTCCAGTACCTCTGCTCAATAGATCTCAAGGCGCAGAGTTCAGAAAAAAAATACCACTTACAAAAAACAGGGATGGTGACAACACTTTCGGTTACTTACAAGAACAGCACGGGCTAAGTGATTTACCAATTTGAAGCGGTGGCCGAGCAGGACGTTGAACCCTATGTCCTCTCATATTAAAATTCTGATGTTTTGCCGACTCTAATGTCTGGACTAGACGAGAGGTGAGTGCGCAGCGACCTCCGCCGACTAAGATGGGACATTACAGCGCGAACGTTCTCTTTGCTTTGGAATCATCCATTCTCTTGAGGTTCTATCTCTCATGCATCCTTTCTCAGTGCCCCTATGCGTTCGGTGCACAAATCCTCACTGAAAACACGACCAGTTACATCCTCTTTCCTTGCTTATGTCTTATTGGGGCCCCGCGAGTGGAGCTAAGAGTAGAAACTTTAATTATGAACTCACCGCTACTTAAAAGTCAATGCGCACAAAGCAGGTCGAGCAGAAGAAGCACAGTTTGGTTTAATATAGCAGAATGAGATTAAAAGACATGGCAGGAGGCTCAAGCGAAGCAACAAAAAAAAGATGGCTCGAACTGGCTGTACAGTATGGTCTCTTCCTGTGCCATATTGCAAAGTATTTATTTCTGTTCTGGAGAATAAAAATTCTGTGATTCTGCAGAACGGTATAAAAATGCGAGTGAAAATTAAAAGCAATTCGGAAGCAAGGACATTAACTTTAAACATTCAGATTTTTGAAAAACCTGATGCATTTCCAGCTCAATTATCCATGGTCCCACTTCAGTTTTACACCGGCACATTCACTGCCTGACATCCTGCACCTCATTTCCTATAGTGCAGCCTGCACTGTGTATTCCTCTCACACAGCCACAAGTGCTGCCTCCCCGAGGCTTTACTTCCGAGAAGGTCAACGTAAAATATTCCGCGACCCCCCGAACACACCCCGTATGTATGAGATACATATGAACCAGAGGCAGGGGCTGGCTACTCGGCCCTTCAATACTGCTCTGCCATTGAATAACGTGATGGCCTATCTGCCGGCAACGTCCCGTCTACCCCGATACACTTTCATCCACCCCTTGTTAATCAAGAATCTATCAGCATCAAAAGCATTTGAAGGCTCTTCTTCCACTACCTTATGAGGAAGAGGACGCCAGATAATTTCGAAAATACCATTCAATGCAAGTGAAAACACGGCCATCACAAAACACTTCTCAATTCAAATAGAATCAAATCTTGGAAATATCTTAAAGGGATTTGCAGATCTTGGAAATATCTTAAAGACATTTGCAGTAATTGCTCATGATTTCTGCGATTTACATGCGAATCGATAAATAGCGCTAAAGACCCATCGCCCGAACAGGGACTTAAACCCTGGACCCTCAGATTAAAAGTCGGATGCTCTCCCGACTGAGCTACCCGGGCACTTGCACAGCTGCTGGATAGTAACCCTTACTTGCTGACAGCGAACAATGCATCCTTCAGATTCTGTTCTTTTCCTGCTGTCATCCACTGTCTTCAGCGGATTCCTCTCACGCACCCACTCTCAATACCATCGCTAAATTCAATCACAATTGCTCTTCGCAAATCCTAACCCGTCCATTTCACCCCAAAGTCCAGCCCGTGCCCATCAAACGTCTCCCATATTTCTTTGTAAATTTGGTGCACTGCCTGCTTGAAAGAAAAAAATATATAATCTTTATCCAACAGCCCCACATTTAGGTTATTTCAAACACATGCACAATATGCAAGGAGCCGAAAAGATATAAAACCCTCTTGAACGAATGTACGATAAAATGACTGTGCCGGACGAAACACAATCACAAAGTTGATTCATCTGGGTAGTTGTTATGTCACTAAAGTGGATGATTCTCACGAGAATCGAGAATTTAAGCAAAAAAGGCGGGCGAACAGGGAATTAGACGCTGGGCCCTCAGCTTAAACGGCTGGTGCTCAGTCCAATGCGCTCTTCGGGGCAGCGACCGGAATTTGATATATCCATGTTCTCTGGTCGCCATCCAACCAGAACTCCAGAGGAACTGCAATCACATTCAGGTTGCGCATTTCTCACCCAATATTATGACAGGGGCAGGGGGAGTAATCCGCACCGCAGCGGGTTCCACGGGCCTTCAGCAGCGGGAGACTAAAGCCACGACCCTTCCCCCCCACCCGCACTGCGCCCCCCCCCCCCCACCCCACGCCGCCTCCACCTCCACAACCACCCAACCTATTTCTTCCGGCACGAGCTGGCCTAAACCTGTAAAGCAAAGTGGAGTTTGAGATTAAATAACACTGAAACACTGAAGCAGGGATATACACACTCAAAACGTTAACTCTGTTTCTCTCTCCACAGATGCTGTTAGACCTGCTGCGTTTTTCCATATTTTCCCCATTTTGTTGCAGATTTCCAGCAGAAGCAGTACTTTGCTTTTACCTAGAGCTTAAATAATCTAGGAACACAATAGACTAACGTTAAAATATTTTACAGGCGAGTACTTACAATGGAGGCTGCATTGGAAAAGCATCGTAATGGGGTAGAAAGGATGGTACTCCCAAATAATAAGAGACAGACGGCAGGGATATTAAGTAAATACTTTGCTCTTGCATTTACGGCAAGATAAAGCAGGGCTATGATCCTAGGGGATCGGCGGAGTGGGTCAGACCGAGTCAGAGAGACAACAGATTAATTTATGCGTTATCTGGAGAATCACACGAAACAGAGATGGTCAGGGTTCGGGTAGATGTAATGCTCGCTTATTAAAAGTAGTATTTTGAGAAAGACATTTGTATTCAGCATGTTGGCTGTGAAGAACATATCAGGGGCATTTAGTGAGGACCAGCCGCTCTTCACAATCATCCTTGTTTAATTTCAGTTGCCATTTATTTGGCCAAAATTTACCATTGGTTCTACTGGGGATCGATCCCAAGGACCTGCTACGTGCAAAGTAGACGCGATAATCACTATGCCATAGAACCCTGGCTTTGGTTCTGTGAATGGAGATTCAGCCTGTGAAATTCTGTTTTCAGTGTTTGCATGTGGAAGGAATTCCTAAGACTCCACCTATTTCCTGGTTGCACAAGTTCTTCCATTTGCCTTAAAGTGGTGGTACCGTCAATATTAATTAATGCTTTCAACTAGAGAGCCAACAACACCCTCAAAAACAGAGGAAAAATGAGGCAGCATTTAATGATTGTGGGCCGGTGACTGGCGGGAAGTACAAAGGTGAGGGCATCTGGAAAGTAATTATGAAGAAAGTCTGTGGGGTTGGGCGGTGCTGGTGGGGGGAGGGTAGTGCGATAGGATGTGAGGCAAAAATCCGCTGAACAGACTTGTGAAGGAAAAGCACAATTTGGACAATGTCAGCGACTAGAGGTCGCTGTGTCAAAACGCACTGGGGTCCTGGCTAACTCAGTCGGTAGAGCATCAGATTCAAGTCTCTGTTCTGATTAAAACCTTGGAACTCCCTTCCTAATAGCACTGTGGATGTACCTAAACCGCATGGAGTGCGTCGGTTCAAGGACGTGGCTCAGCTCCGCCTTCTCAAGGGTATTGGGGATGAGCTACAGATGCTGGCCCAGTCAGCGATGCCCGCGTGATCACTTTGATTGACAAGCTTATTTCCACCCACTGACACTGCTTAAAGATTTAAACTGAGCATTGCCTTCTTTTGGTGAAAGATGTGCAAAAGATCCCACAGCCCCATCGCGAAGAGGAGCAGGGGAGTAACGCCTGAGGCTTTCGCATTTCATTTCATTAGCGCAGCAAAAACGGATGATCAGTCATGGATCACTTGGTTATTTTTTTGGAAGCTTATCCATGGCAAATCTGTTCAATGTTAAACCAACTAAGTGATAGAGAATCAAACTTTTAAACCGAGGCCCGGTGATTGTTCGTTGAGTTGGCATTGCCAATGAATGAACACTATGTAAAATATACACTAACAACAGTACCGGTGGATAGAAAGTAAATTTATTGATGAAAACATCAGACTTGTCCCAATAATCGCTTCAATAAACCAATGCAATTTTTTTCCTAAAATGTTTCGAAAAAACACGTCTCCGAGCAAAATTTTAAACTGAATTCAGAAAATGTACGATCATGAATCAAATTTGGATGAAATTGAAACATGCTGTTTCATTCAGGCATCAAAAAAATCAGATTGAAATTCCCTTCAAGCACGGGACTGAATGAAAATAGGAATTGATGCTCCTGGAACCTCTGCTCAATATATTTCAAAGCGCCAAATTCAGAAGAAAAATACAACTTACGAAAAACAGGGATAACACTTTCAGTTACTTACAAGAACAGCATGAACGAAGTGATATCAAAATTTGAAGTGGTGGCTGAGCAGTGCATAGAACCCTGCGCCCTCTCATATTAAAATTCTGATGTTTTACCGACTCAGCTGTCTGGACGATGTGAGAGGTGAGTGCGCAGTGACATCCACCGGCTAAGCTGGGACATTACACCAGACCACATTCTCTTTGCTTTGGAATCATCCAGTCTCTTGAGTTTCTATCTATCACGCATCCTTTCTCAGTGCCCCTATGGGTTCAGTGCACAAATCCTCACTGAAGACACTACCAGCCACATCCTCTTTCCTTGCTGCTGTCTTATTGGGGCTCCCTGAGTGGAGCTATAAGAAGAAATGTTAATTAAGAACTCATCGCTGCTTAAAGGTCAATGTGCACAAGGCACGTCGAGCAGAAGGTGCACAGTTTCGTTTATTATAGCAGGTTCAAATTAAATGAGATGGCAGGAGGTTCGCGCAAAGCAACAAAAAAAGATTGCTCGGCTAGCTGTACAGTATTGCCTCATCCTGTGCCATATAGCGCATGCAATTATTTCTGAACTGGAGACTAAAAATTCCCTGATTCTGCAGAACGGTATGAAAATGCGAGTGAAAATTAAAAGCAATTCGGAAACAAGGACATTAACGTTGAGCACTCAGATTTTTTTAAAAATCTGATGCATTCCCAGCTCAATTATCCATGGTCTCACTTCAGTTCTACACCGGCACATTCACTGCCTGACATCCTGCATCTCATTTCCCATAGTGCAGTCTGCACTGTGTATTCCTCTCACACAGCCACAAGTGCTGTCTCCCCGAGGCTTTACTTCTGAGAAGGTCACATAAAATATTCCGCGACCTCCCGAACACGCCCCGTATGTATGAAATACATATGAACCAGGAGCAGGGGCTGGCCACTCGGCCCTTCAATGCAGCTCTGCCATTAAATAATGTGATGGCCTATCTACCGGCAACCTCCCATCTACCCCGATAGACTTTCACCCACCCCTTCTTAATCAAGAATCTATCAGCATCAAAAACATTCAAAGTGTCTTCTTCCACTACCTTATGAGGAAGAGGACTCCAAAGATAATTTCGAAAACACCATTCAATGCAAGTGAAAACACGACCATCAGAAAGCACTTTTCAATTCAAATAGAATCAGTAGTTGACAAATCTTGGAAATATCTTAAAGGCATTTTCTGAAATTGCTCATGATTTCTGTGATCTACATGAGAATCGATAAGTGGCGGTAAAAACCGCATGGTCCAAACAGGGACTTGAACCCTAGACCTTCAGATTAAAAGTCGGTTGCCATACCAACAGAGGTATTCGGACACCAGCACCTGCGCAGCACAGCGAACTTTACTGGCTGACGGCAAACATTGCGTCCTTCAGATTCTGCACTTTTCCTGTGGTCATCCACTGTATTCAGCAGATTCCTCTCACACAACCATTCTCAATACTGTCGCTAAATTCAATCACAATTGCTCTTCACAAATCCTTACCCGCCCATTTCACCCGAACGTCCGGCCCGTGCCCATCAAAAGTCTCCCAATTTCTTTGTAAATTTGGGGTGCTGCCTGATTGAGTGATGAAAATATATAATATTCATCCACATTTAGTTTATTTCAAACACATGCACTATATGCAAGGAGCAGAACGGATAAAAAAAAACCCTCCTGAACGAATGTACGATAAAATGACTGCAGCGGACGAAACACAATCATAAAGTCGATTCATCATGGGTTGTTAATGTGTCACTGACGTGGATGATTCACATGAGAATCGAGAATTTCAATTAAAAAAGGCGGGCGAACAGGGATTTAGACACTGGGCCCTCAGCTTAAACACCTGGTGCTCTGTCCAGTGCGCTCTCCGGGGCAGCAACCGGAATTTTATATATCCACATTCTCTGATGGCCTTCCAACCAGAACTCTGGGGGAACTGCAATCACATTCAGATTGCACATTTCTCGCCCGATCTTCCGACAGGGGCGGGGTGAGAAACCCGCACTGCAGCGGATTACCCGGGCCTTCAGCAGAGGGAGACTGAAGCCACGACCCCGCCACCTCCACCTCCCCCCCACTTATTTCTTCCAGCACGAGCTACCCTAAACCAGTAAAGCAAAGTGGAGTTTGAGATTAAATACCACAGAAAATCTGAAGAAGGGATATGCACACTCGAAACGTTAACTCTGTTTCTCTCTCTGTAGATGCTGTTGGACCTGCTGCGTTTTTCCATATTTTCCGCCTTTTGTTTCAGGTTTCCAGCATCAGCAGTACTTTGTTTTTACCTAGAGCTCAAATAATCTAGGAACGCAAAAGACTAACATTAAAATAATTTACAGGCGAGTACTTGCAATGGAGGCAGCATTGTGAAAGGAGCATGATGGGGTAGAAAGGATGATACCCCCAAACAATGAGAGACTGACGGCAGGGATATGAAGAAAATACTTTGCTCTGGCATTTACAGCGAGATAATGCAGGGCTACGATCCTAGGCAATCAGCGGAGTGGGTCAGACTGGGTCAGAGAGAGCACAGATTAATTTATGGGTTAAGTAGAGAAGCCCACGAAGCAGAGAGGGTCAGGGTTCATGTGATTCTACTGCTCGCTTGTTAAAGGTAGTATTTTGGGAAAGAGATTTGCATTCGGAAAGTTGGCTGTGAGGAAGTCATCAAGGGCGTTTAGTGAGGACCAGCTGCTCTCCGCAATCATCCTTGTTTAATTTCAGTTGCCATTTATTTGGCCAAAAGGGAGCACTGGTTCTATTAGAGATCGATCCCAAGTACAAGCTGCGCGCAAAGCAGACGCGGTAATCACTATGCCATAGAACCCTGGCTTGGGCTCAATGTATGGAGATTCAGCCTGTGAAATTATGTTTTCAGTGTTTACATTTGGAAGGACTTCCTCAGACACCACCTCCTTGCTGACTGCACAAGTTCTTGCATTTGCCTCAAAGCGATGGTTCCCTCAATATTAATTATTGCTTTCAACCAGAGAGCCACCAACTCCCTCAAAAAAACAGGAAAGATGAGGCAGCATTTAATTATTGGGGGCCGGGTGTCAGCGGGAATTGTAAAGGTGATGGCATCTGGAAAGCAATTGTGAAGAAAGTCTGGGGAGTTGGGCAGTGGGGGTGGGCGGAGGGTAGTGAGATAGGATGTGAGGCAAAAATCCGTTGAACAGACTTGGGAAGGAAATGCACAATTTGGACGATGCAGTGTTCACTGTCACCGAGTAGAGGTCGCTGTGTCAAACCGAGCTGCGGTCCCGGGCAACTCAGTCGGTAGAGCAGCAGATTCTTAATATGAGAAACAAAAACAAAAATATCTGGAAAAGCTCCGTAGGCCTGACAGCATCTGCGGAAACGGATACCATTTCCGTTTCGAGCCCGTATGACTATTCGTCAGGACAGAGCATAGTTTTCAAGACCTTGCTCGTGTATGTTGTTAAACCTGAATTATCGATTCTCTTGCAAATCAGTCTATTCCCGCGAATTCGCTCTCATCTCTTTAAGTTATTTTAAAGATTTGCGACATGCTGGTTGATTGTAAAAGCAAATATTTTAAGGTGCAATATTTTAAGGTATTATGAATTGCTTTTTTTCGAATTTATCAATTATTATTTTCATCCAGCCCCAAGTAACACGGCTATGCGAAGCTCATCTTCCCTGTTCTCCAAATTAAACTCATTAAGCTCAGTGAATGCCATCCATGAAACTTATTTTGGAATATAATTTACATTATAACATTTACAGAATTTATTTTGAAACTTTGCAGGCAACTTGATCTTTCGAACCGGTCGTTTATAATGACTTTGCTTTAGGGACTAAATTAAGGCGTTATTTCCGGTAACAATTTTTTCATTCATTCGCCAGTTGTGGTGTCCCATCTACAAGATGAATTGCAGCAACTCTCCAAAGCTTCTTAGCACAATCCAAACTCGCAAACTCCACCAAAGAAAAGGGCAGGTAGAGGCGTGGGAATATCAACACCTGCAATTTCCCCTCCAACCCTCAGACAATCCTAGTTTTGAACTCTATCGCAGTTTTTTTCACTGTTGTTTGATTCAAGTCTCTGTTCTGACTAAATCCTTGGAAATCACTTCCTAATAGAACTGTGGATGTACCTAAACCACCTGCGCTGCGCCGGTTCAAGGTCTTGGCTCAGCACCGCCTTCTCAAGGTTATTGGGGATGAGCTGCAGATGCTGGCCCAGTCAGCGATGCTCGTGTCATTATTTTGATTGACAAGCTGATTCTCACCCAATGATACCGCATCAAGATGTAAAATATGCATTGCCTTCTTTTGGTGAAAGATATGCAAACGATCCCACAGCCCCATTTGTGAAGAGTTGCAGGGGAGTACCGCCTGAGGGCTTTTGTATATCACCTGATTAACACAGCAAAAACAGACGGTCAGGGATGGATCACATCATTATTTTTTTGAAAGCTTGCCCATGCCAAATCAGTTCAATGTTGAACCAACAAAGTGATAGAGAATGAATCTTTGAAACTGAGGCCCGGGGATCGTTCGTTGATTTGGCATTGTCAATGAATGAACACTCTGTAAAATACACACAGCAGTATCGGTGGGAAAAAAATAAATTTATTGATGAAAACATCAGACTTGTCCAAATCATAGCTTCAATAAACCAATGCAATTTTTTTTACCTAAAATGTTTCAGAACATCATGCCTCCGAGCAAACAAGTAAACTACATTCAGAAAATGTACAAACATGAAGCATATTTGAAGGTTTAGTGCCCTGGATGGAATTGAAACATGTTTGTTTTATTCAGACATCAAAAAAATCAGATTGAAATTCCAGTGAAAAACGGGACTGAATGAAAATAGCAATTGATGATTCCAGAACCTCTGCTCAATAGATTTCAATGCGCTCAATAGATTTCAATGCGCCGAGTTCAGAAAAAAAATACCACTTACAAAAAACAGGGATGGTGACAACACTTTCGGTTACTTACAAGAACAGCACGGGCTAAGTGATTTACCAATTTGAAGCGGTGGCCGAGCAGGGCGTTGAACCCTACGCCCTCTCATATTAAAATTCTAATGTTTTACCGACTCTAATGTCTGGACTAGACGAGAGGTGAGTGCGCAGCGACATCCGCCGACTACGATGGGACATTACAGCGCGAACGTTCTCTTTGCTTTGGAATCATCCAGTCTCTTGAGGTTCTATCTCTCATGCATCCTTTCTCAGTGCCCCTATGCGTTCGGTGCACAAATCCTCACTGAAAACACGACCAGTTACATCCTCTTTCCTTGCTTATGTCTTATTGGGGCCCCGCGAGTGGAGCTAAGAGTAGAAATTTTAATTAGGAACTCACCGCTGCTTAAAAGTCAACGTGCACAAGGCAGGTCCAGCAGATGGAGCACAGTTTGGTTTAACATAGCAGAATGAGATTAAAAGACATGGCAGGAGGCTCAAGCGAAGCAACAACAAAACGATGGCTCGAACTGGCTGTACAGTATGGTCTTTTCCTGTGCCATATTGCAAAGTATTTATTTCTGTTCTGGAGAATAAAAATTCTGTGATTCTGCAGAACGGTATGAAAATGCAATTGAAAATTCAAAGCATTTCGGAAGCAACGACATTAACATTAAACACTCAGATTTTTGAAAAACCTGATGCATTCCCAGCTCAATGATCCATGGTCCCACTTCAGTTTTACACCGGCACATTCACTGCCTGACATCCTGCATCTCATTTCCCATAGTGCAGACTGCACTGTGTATTCCTCTCACACAGCCGCAAGTGCTGCCTCCCCAAGGCTTTACTTCCGAGAAGGTCAGCGTAAAATGTTCCGCGACCGCCCGAACACACCCCATATGTATGAGATACATATGCCCTGCCAAAGGCAGGGGCTGGCTACTCGGCCCTTCAATACTGCTCTGCCATTGAATAATGTGATGGCCTATCTGCCGGCAACGTCCGTCTACCCCGATACACTTTCACCCACCCCTTCTTAATCAAGAATCTATCAGCATCAAAAACATTCAAAGGCTCTTCTTCCACTACCTTATGAGGAAGAGGACACCAAAGATAATTTCGAAAATACCATTCAATGCAAGTGAAAACACGGCCATCACAAAACACTTTTCAATTCAAATAGAATCAACAGTTGGCAAATCTTGGAAATATATTAACGGAATTTGCAGATCTTGGAAATATCTTACAGGAATTTACAGTAATTGCTCATGATTTCTGCGATTTACATGAGAATCGATAGGTAGCGCTAAAAACGCATCGCCCGAACAGGGACTTGAACCCTGGACCCTCAGATTAAAAGTCTGATGCTCTCCCGACTGAACTATCAGGGCACTTGCGCTGCCATTGGATAGTAGCCCTTACTGGCTGACAGCCAACAATGCATCCTTCGAATTCTGTTCTTTTCCTGCTATCATCCACTGTATTCAGCGGATTCCTCTCACGCACCCACTCTCAATATCATCGCTAACTTCAATCACAATTGCTCTTCACAAATCCTAACCCGTCCATATCACCCCAAAGTCCAGCCCGTTCCCATCAAACGTCTCCCACATTTCTTTGTAAATTTGGGGCACTGCCTGCTTGAAAGAAAAAAATATATAATCTTTATCCAACAGCCCCACATTTAGTTTATTTCAAAGACATGCACAATATGCAAGGAGCCGAACGGATATAAAACCCTCTTGAACGAATGTACTATAAAATGACTGTGCCGGACGAAACGTAATCACATAATCAATTCATCGTGGGTTGTTGATGTGTCACTAAAGTGGATGATTCTCACGAGAATCGAGAATTTAAGCAAAAAAGGCGGGCGAACAGCGAATTAGACGCTGGGCCCTCAGCTTAAACGGCTGATGCTCAGTCCAATGCGCTCTTCGGGGCAGCAACCGGAATTTTATATATCCATGTTCTCTGGTCGCAATCCAACCAGAACTCCAGAGGAACTGCAATCACATTCAGGTTGCGCATTTCTCGCCCGATATTACGACAGGAGCAGGGCGAGAAATCCGCACCGCAGCGGAATCCACGGGCCTTCAGCAGCGGGAGACTGAAGCCACGCCCCCGCCGCCTCCACCTCCACCTCCACCCAACCTATTTCTTCCGGCACGAGCTGGCCTAAACCTGTAAAGCAAAGTGGAGTTTGAGATTAAATAACACTAACACTGAAGCAGGGATATACACACTCAAAACATTAACTCTGTTTCTCTCTCCACAGATGCTGTTAGATCTGCTGCGTTTTTCCATATTTTCCCCATTTTGTTGCAGATTTCCAGTAGCAGCAGTATTTTGCTTTTACCTAGAAGTTAAATAATCTAGGAACACAATAGACTAACGTTAAAATATTTTACAGGCGAGTACTTACAATGGAGGCTGCATTGGCAAAGCATCGTAATGGGGTAGAAAGGATGGTAACCCCAAATAATAAGAGACAGACGGCAGGGATATTAAGTAAATACTTTGCTCTTGCATTTACGGCGAGATAAAGTGGGGCGATGGTCCTAGGGGATCGGCGGAGTGGGTCAGACCGAGTCAGAGAGACAACAGATTAATTTATGCGTTATCTGGAGAAGCACACGAAGCAGAGAGGGTCAGGGTTCGGGTGAATGTAATGCTCGTTTATTAAAGGTAGTATTTTGAGAAAGAGATTTGCATTCAGCATGTTGGCTGTGAGGAACACATCAGGGGCGTTTAGTGAGGACCAGCCGCTCTTCACCATCATCCTTGTTTAATTTCAGTTGCCATTTATTTGGCCAAAATTTAGCATTGGTTCTAGTGGGGATCCATCCCAAGGACCTGCTGCGCACAAAGTAGACGCGATAATCACTATGTCATAGAACCCTGGCTTTGGCTGTGTGAATGGTGATTCAGCCTGTGAAATTCTGTTTTCAGTGTTTGCATGTGGAAGGAATTCCTAAGACTCCACCTCTTTTCTGGTTGCACAAGTTCTTCCATTTGCCTTACAGTGATGGTACCCTCAATATTAATTATTGTTTTCAACCAGAGAGCCAACAACACCCTCAAAAACAGAGGAACAATGAGGCAGCATTTAATGATTGCGGGCCGGTGACTGGCGGGAAGTACAAAGGTGAGGGCGTCTGGAAAATAATTGTGAAGAAAGTGTGTGGGGTTGGGCGGTGCTGGTGGGTGGAGCGTAGTGCGATAGAATGTGAGGCAAAAGATGCCACAGCCCCATCGCGAAGAGGATCAAGGCAGTAACGCCTGAGGGCTTTTGCATTTCATTTCATTAGCGCAGCAAAAACGGACGATCAGTCACGGATCACATGGTTATTTTTTCGGAAGCTTACCCATGGCAAATCTTTTCAATGTTAAACCAACTAAGTGATAGAGAATCAAACTTTTAAACCGAGGCCCGGGGATCGTTCGTTGATTTGGCATTGCCAATGAATGAACACCCTGTAAAATACACACTAACAACAGTACCGGTGGATAGAAAGTAAATTTATTGATGAAAACCTCAGACTTGTCCTAATAAATGCTTCAATAAACCAATGCAATTTTTTTCCTAAAATGTTTCGAAAAAACACGTCTCCGAGCAAAATATTAAACTGCATTCAGAAAATGTACAAGCAGGAATCATACTTGGATGGAATTGAAACATGTTTGTTTGATTCAGGCATCAAAAAATGAGATTGAATTTCCCTTGAAGCATGGGACTGAATGCAAATAGGAACTGATGATCCCGGAACCTCTGCTCAATATATTTCAAAGCGCCGACTTCAGAAAAAAAATACCACTTACGAAAAACGGGGTGGTGACAACACTTTCGGTTACTTACAAGAACAGCACGGGCTATGTGATATCCAAATTTGAAGCGGTGGCCGAGCAGGGCTTAGAACCCTGCGCCCTCTCATATTAAAATTCTGATGCTTTCCGACTCCGATATCTGGACGAGACGACAGGTGATCCCGCAGCGACCTCAGCCGGCTAAGATGGAACATTACAGTGCACACTGTGTTCGAGAGAATAAAAATGCGACTGAAAATTAAAAGCAATTCGGAAGCAAGGACATGAAGTCAGATTTTAAAAAAACATGATGCATTCCCAGATCCACTATCCATGTTCGCACTTCTGTTTTCAAGCGGCACATTCACTGCCTGACATCCTGCACCTCATTTCCCAATAGTACAGCCTGCACTGTGTATTCCTCTCACACAGCCACAAGTGCTGCCTCTCCGAGGCATTACATCCGAGAAGGTCACCGTAAAATATTCCGCAACCCCCCGACTCGCCCCGTATGTATGAAATACATACGAACCAGGAGCAGGGGCTGGCCACTCGGCCCTTCAAAACTGCTCAATAAGATGATGGCCTATCTGATTGCAACCTCCGTCTACCCCGATACACCTTCACTCAACCCTTGCTAATCAAGAATCTTTCAGCATCAAAAGCATTCCAGGGCTCTTCTTCCACTATCTTATGAGGAAGAGGACTCCAAAGATAATTTCGGAAATACCATTCAATGCAAGTGAAAACACGGCCATCACAAAACACTTTGCAAATCAAATCAGCAGTCGACAATCTTGGAAATATTTCAAAGGAATTTGCAGACCTTGGAAATATCATAAAGGCATTTGCCGTAATTCCGCATGATTTCTGCGATTGACATGAGAATCGATAAGTACCGCTGAAAACTCAACGCCCGAACAGGGACTTGAACCCTGGACCCTCAGATTAAAAGTCTGATGCTCTACCGGCTGAGCTATCCGGGCTCTGGCATCGCAGCCGGTAGGTCCCTTTACTGGCTGACAGCGAACAATGCATCCTTCAGATTCTGTTCTTTTCCTGCTGTCATCCACTTTCTTCAGCGGATTCCTCTCACGCACCCACTCTCAATACCATCGCTAAATTCAATCACAATTGGCTTCACAAATCCTAACCCGTGCATTTCACCCCAAAGTCCAGCCCATGCCCATCAAACGTCTCCCATTTTTCTTTGTAAATTTGGAGTGCTGCCTGCTTGAAGGAAAAAACATGTATAATCTTCATTCAACAGCCACATTTAGGTTATTTCAACCACATGCACAATATGCAAGGAGCCGAAAGGATATCAAACTCTCTTGAACGAATGTACGATAAAATGACGGTGCCGGACGAAAGACAATTACAAAGTCGATTCATCGTGGTTTGTTGATGTGTCACTGAAGTGGATGATTCGCATGAGAATCGAGAATAGGCGAGCGAACAGGGAATTAGACACTGGGCACACAGCTTAAACGGCTGATGCTCATTCCAATGCGCTCTCAGGGGCAGCAACAGGAATTTTATATATCCATGTTCTCTGGCTGCCATCCAACCAGAACTACAGAGGAACTGCAATCACATTCAGATTGCACATTTCTCGCCCGATCTTCCGACAGGAGCAGGGCGAGAAATCCGCATCGCAGCGGGTTCCACGGGCCTTCAGCAGCGGGAGACTGAAGCCACGCCCCCGCCGCCTCCACCTCCACCTCCAACCCTGCCCCACCCAGCCCCCCCCCCCCCCCCCCCCCCCACCTATTTCTTCCGGCACGAGCTACCCTAAACCAATAAAGCAAAGTTGAGTTTGAGATTCAATAACACTGAAACTCTCAACAAAGTATATACACACTCGATACGTGAACTCTGTTTCTCTCGCCACAGATGCTGTTAGACCAGCTGAGTTTTTCCAGAATTTCTCTTTTTGTTTCAGGTTTTCAGCATCAGCAGTATTTTGCTTTTACCTAGAGCTTAAATAATCTAGGAACACAAAATACCACGTAAATATAATTTAAAGGCGAATACTTACAACGGAGGCAGCTTTGCGAAAGGAGCGTGATGGGGTAGAAAGGATGATACCCCCAAATAAGGAGAGACAAACGGCAGGGATATTAAGTATATAAATTGCTCTGGCATTTACGGTGAGATAAAGCAGGGCTATGATCCTAGGGGATCAGCGGAGTGGGTCAGACAGAGTCAGAGAGACAACAGATTCATTTGTGGGCTATCTAGAGAAGCACACGAAGCAGAGACGGTCAGGGTTCGGGTGATTGTGCTGCTCACGTATTAAAGGTAGTATTTTGGGAAAGAGATTTACATTCAGCATGTTGGCTGTGTGGAGCACATCAAGGGCGTTTAGTGAGGACCAGCTGCTCTTCAAAATCATCCTTGTTTAATTTCAGTTGTCATTTATTTGGCCAAAAGGCAGCATTGGTTCTAATGTGGATCGATCCCAAATACGTGCTGCGTGCAAAGCAGACGCGATAATCACTATGAAGTAGAACCTTGGCTTGGGCTCTGTGAATGGAGTTTCAGCCTGCGAAATTCTGTGTTCAGTGTTTGCATTTGGAAGGAATTCCTTTAGACTCCACCTCCTCGCTGGCTGCACAAGTTCTTGCATTTGCCTTAAAGTGGTGGTTCCTTCAATATTTATAATTGCTTTCAACCAGAGAGCCACCAACTCCCTCAAAAAAAAACAGCAAAATGAGGCAGCGGGCCGGGGACTGGCAGAAAGTGCAAAGCTGAGGGCGTCTGGAAAGTAATTGTGAAGAAAGTCTGTGGAGTTGGGCGGTGGGGGTGGGCGGAGGGCAGTGAGATAGGATGTGAGACAGAAATCCGCTGAACAGACTTGGGAAGGAAATTCACAATTTGGACGATGCAATGTTCACTGGCAGCGACTAGGGGTCGCTGTGTCAAACCGCACTGGGGTCCTCGGCAATTCAGTCGGTAGTGCATCACGTTGTTAATATGAGAAACAAGAATAAAAATACCTGGGAAAGGTCTGCAGGTCTGACAGCATCTGCGGAAAGGGATACAGTTAATGCTTCGAGCCCGTATGACTATTCGTCAGGACTGAGCATACTTTTCAAGCTCTTGCCCCTGTATGTTTTTAAACCTGAATTATCGATTCTCTTGTAAATCATTCTCTGCCCCCGAACTCGCTCTCATCTCTTTAAGTTATTTTAAATAATTTGCGACATGCTGGTTGTTTGTAAAAGGAAATATTTTAACGTGCAATATTTTACGGTATTATGAATTGGGTTTTTTTCGAAATTATCAATTATTATTTTCATCCATCCCGAAGTAACACGGCTATGCGAAGCTGACCTTCCCTGCTCTCGAAATTAAACTCATTAACCTCATTGAATTCCATCCATGAAACTTAACTTTGAAATATAATTTACATTATCACATTTTCTGAATTATTTCGAAACTTTACAGGCAACTTGCTGTTTCGAACCTGCCGTTCATAAAGACTTTGCTTTAAAGACTAAAATAAGGTGTTATTTCTGGCCGCAATTTTTTCATTCATTTGCCAGTTGTGGTGTCCCATCTACAAGATGAAATGCATCAACTCTCCAAAGCTTCTTGGCACAATCCAAACTCGCAGACTCCACCAAAGACAAGGATTCCAAAGATAATTTCGAAAATACCATTCAATGCAAGTGAAATACTACCATCAGAAAACACTTCTCAATTCACATAGAATCGGCAGTAGTCAAATCTTGCAAATATCTTAAAGGCATTTGCAGAAATTGCTCCTGATTTCTGCGATTTACATGAGAATCGATAAGTAGCGATAAAAGCTCATCGCTCAAACAGGGACTTGAATGCGGGGCCTTCAGATTAAAAGTCGGATCATCTACCGACTGAGCTATCCAAGCTCTGACACTGTCCCCGGACAAACTCATTTACTGGCTGACAGCGAACAATTCATCCTTCAGATTCTGTTCTTTTCCTGCTGTCATACACTGTATTCAGGGGATTCCTCTCACGCACCCACTCTCACTACCATCGCTAAATTCAGTCACAATTGCTCTTCACAAATCCTAACCCGTTCATTTCACGCCAAAGTCTTGCGCGTGCACATCAAACGTCTCCGATTTTTCTTTCTAAATTAGGGGTGCTGCCTGATTGAAAGAAAAAATATATAATGTTCATCCAACAGCTACATTTATGTTATTACAAACACATGCACAATATGCAAGGAGTCGACTGGATAAAAAACCCTCCTGAATGAATGTACGATAAAATGACAGTGCCGGACGAAACACAATCACAAAGTCCATTCCTCATGTGTTGTTGATGTATCATTATAGTGGATGATCCGCATGGCAATCGAGAATTTACAATAAAAAAGGCGGCCGAACTGGGAATTAGACCCTGGGCCCTCAACTTAAGCGGCTGGTGCTCTGCCCAGTGCGCTCTCTGGAATTTTAGATATCCATGTTCGCTGGCTGCCATCCAACCAGAACTCCGGAGGAACTGCAATCACATTCAGATTGCACATTTCTCGCCGGATCCTCCAACAGAGGCAGGGTTAGAAATCCGCACCGCAGCAAGTTCCCGGGCAATCGGCAGCGGGAGACTGAGGCCACGCTCCCAGCGCCTCCACCTCCCCCTCCAACCCACCTATTTCTTCTGGCACGAGCTACCCTAAACCAGTAAAGCAAAGCGGAGTTTTAGATTCAATAACACTGAAACTCTGAAGCTGGGATATACACACTCGAAACGTTAATTCTGTTTCTCTCTCCACAGATGCTCTTAGACCGGCCGACTTTTACTAACATTCCCCCTTTTTGTTTCAGGTTTCCAGCATCATTTAGATTTCAAATTTTCAACAATATTTAGCTTTTACCTAGAGCTAAAATAAGCTAGGAACACAAAAGACTACGGTAAAATATTTTACAGGCGAGTACTTATAGTGGAGGCAGCATTGGGAAAGTAGAGTGATGGGGTAGAAAGGATGATACCCCCAAATAACGAGAGACAGACGGCAGGGATATTAAGTATATACTTTGCTCTGGCATGTACGGCGAGATAAAGCAGGGCTATGATCCTAGGGGATCAGCGGAGTGGGTCAGACCGAGTCAGAAAGACAACAGATTAATTTATAGACTATCTAGAGAAGCACACGAAGCAGAGAAGGTCAGGATTCGGGTGATTGTACTGCTCGATTACTAAAGGTAGTATTTTGGGAAAGAGATTTACATTCAGCATGTTGATTGTGAGGAACTCATCAAAGGCGTTTAGTGAGGACCAGCTGCTCTTCACAATCATCGCTGTTTAATTTCAGTTGCCATGTTTTTCGCCAAAAGACAGCATTGTTTCTACTGGGGATCGATCCCAAGGACCTGCTGGGCGTCAAGCAGACACAATAATCACTATAAAGTAGAACCCTGGCTTTAGCTCTGTGTATGTAGATTTAGCCTGCGAAATTCGGTTTTCAGCGTTTACATTTGGAAGGAATTCCTAAGACTCCACCTCCTTGCTGGTTGCACAAGTTCTTGCATTTGCCTTAAAGTGGTGGGTCCCTCAATATTACTTATTGCTCTCCACCAGAGAGCCACCAACTCCCTCAAAAAATCAGGAAAAATGAGGCAGCGTTTAATGGCCGGGGATTGGCGGGAAGTGCAAAGGTGAGGGCGTCTGGAAAGTAATTGTGAAGAAAGTCTGTGGGGTTGGACGGTGGTGGTGGGCAGAGGGTAGTGAGATAGGATGTGAGGCAAAAATCCGCTGAACAGACTTGGGAAGGAAATGCACAATTTGGACGATGCAATGTTCACTGTCAGCGACTAGAGGTCGCTGTGTCAAACGGCACTGAGGTCCTGCGCAACTCAGTCGGTAGAGCATCAGATTCTTAACATGAGAAACAAAAACAAGATAGCTGGAAAAGCTCAGTAGGTCTGACAGCATCTGGGAAAGGGATACAGTTAACGTTTCGAGCCCGCATGACTATTCGTCAGGACTGAGCATAGTGTTCAAGTCTTTGCTCCTGTGATGTTTTTAAAGCTGAATTTTCGATTCTCGTGCAAACCATTCATCCCCGCGAATTCGCTCTCATTTCCTTAAGTTATTTGAAAGATTTGCGACATGCTGGTTGCTTGTAAAAGGAAGAATATTATCTGATGCAATATTTTAAAGTATTATGAATGTTTTCTTTCGAAATTATCAATTATTCTTTTCATCCAGCCCCAAGTAACACGGCTATGCGAAGCTGATCTTCCCTGCTCAAGGAATTTAACTCATTGAATTCCATCCAGGAAACTTAATTTCGGAATATAATTTACATTATAACATTTTCTGAATTTATTTTCAAGCTATGCAGACAACTTCATGTCTCGAAGCGGTCATTCATAATGACTTTGCTTTAAAAACTAAATTAAGTAGTTATTTCAGGTAGCAATTTTTTTTCATTCATTCGCCAGTTGTGGTGTCCCATTTACAAGATGAACTGCAGCAACTCTCCAAAGCTTCTTGGCACCATCCAAACTCGCAGATTCCACCAAATTCAAGGGCAGGGAGAGTCAAGGGAACATCAACACCTGAAATTTCACTTCCAACCCACAGACAGTCCTAGTTTCGAACTCTATAGCAGTTGTTTCACTGTTGTTGGATTCAACTCCCTGTTCTGACTAATTCCTTGGAACTCACTTGATAACAAAACTGTGGGGTACCTGAACCACATGGGCTGCGCCGGTAGATGGACGTGGCTCAACATCACTTTCTCAAGGGTTTTGGGGATGTGCTACAGATTGTGGCCCATTCAGTGATGCCTGCTTCATTATTTGATTGACAAGCTTATTTCCACCCACTGACACTGCTCAAAGATCTACCCAAGCATCGCATCCTCTTGGTGAAAGATGTGCAAAAGATCCCACAGCCCCATTGTGAAGAGGAGCAGGGGAGTAACCCCTGAGGGCTTTTGTATAATATTTGATTAACGCAGCAAACACAGACGATTGGCTTTGTCAATGAATGAACACTCTGTAAAATATACATTTTTCAGCAGTACCAGTGGGTAGAAATTAATTTATTGATGAAAACATCAGACTTGTCCCAATAATCGCTTCAATAAACCAATGCAAATTATTTACCTAAAATGTTTCAAAACATCGCGCCTCCGAGCAAAATTTTAAACTGCATTCAGAAAATGTATGAACATGAATCATATTTGAAGGTTTGGTGCACTGGATAGAATTGAAACATGGTTGTTTTATTCAGACATCAAAAAAATCACATTGAAATTCCCGTGAAGCACGGGATTGAATGAAAAAAGAAATTTAGGATCCCGGAACCTCTGCTCAATATATTTCAAGGCGCCGACTTCAGAAAAAAAAATACCACTTACAAAAAACAGGGATGGTGACAACAGTTTCGGTTACTTACAAGAACAGTACGGGCTATGTGATTTCCAAATTTGAAGTGGTTGCCGGGCAGGGCTTTGAACGCTGAGCCCTCTCATATTAAAATTCTGATGTTTTACTGACTCTGTTGTCTGCACCAGACGAGAGGTGAGTGCGCAGCGACCACCGCCAGCTAAGATGGGACATTACAGCAGCCCATATTTGCTTTGGAATCATCCAGTCTCTTGAGTTTCAATCTCTCAAGGATTCTTTCTCAGGGCCCCTATGGGTCTGGTGCACGAACCCTCAATGAAAACACGAGCAGCTCCATCTTCTTTCCTTGCTTAAGTCTTATTGGAGGTCCGTTAGAGGAGCTAAGAGTACAAATGTTAATTATGAGTTCACCGCTGCTTAAAAGTCAATGCGCACAAGGCAGGTCGAGCAGAAGGTGCACAGTTTCGTTTAATAAAGCATAATCAGATTGACAGACATGGCAGGAGGCACGAGCGGAGCAACAAAAAAAAAGATGTCTCGATCTGGCTGTACAGTATGGCCTCTTCCGGTGCCATATTGCATAGTAATTATTTCAATTCTGGACAATAAAAATTCTGTGATTCTGCAAAACGGTATGAAAATGCGAGTGAAAATTAAAAACAATTCGGAAGCAAGGACATTAACTTTGAGCACTCAGATTTCTAAAAAGTCTGATGCAATCCCAGTTCAACTATCCAATTTCGCGCTTCTGTTTTACACCGGTACATTCACTGCCTGACATCCTGCACCTCATTTCCCAATAGTGCAGCCTGCACTATGTATTCCTCTCACACAGCCACAACTGCTGCCTCCCCGAAGCTTTACTTCCGAGAAGGTCACCGTAAAATATTCCGCGACCTGCCGACACGCCCCGTATGTATGAGATACATACGAACCAGGTGCAGGGGTTGGCCACTCGGCCCTTCAATACTCCACTGGCATTCAATAAGGCTATCTGATTGCAACCTCCCGTCTCCCCTGATACACTTTCACTCACCCATTGTTAATCAAGAATCTTTCAGCATCAAAAACATTCAAAGGCTCTTCTTCCACTACTTTATGAGGAAGAGGACTCAAAAGATAATTTCGAAAATACCATTCAATGCAAGTGAAAACACTGCCATCACAAAACACTTTGCAATTCAAATAGAATCAGCAGTTGGCAAATCTTGGAAACATCTTAAAGGGATATGCAGATCTTGGAAATATCTTAAAGGCTTTTGCAGTAATTGCTCATGATTTCTGCGATTTATATGAAAATCGATAATTAGCGCTAAAAACTCAACGCCCGAACAGGGACTTGAACCCTGGACCCTCAGATTAAAAGTCTGATGCTCTACCGACTGAGCTATCCGGGCTCTGACACCACAGCCGGACCGTGACCTTTACGGGCTGACAATGAACACTGCATCCTCCAGATTCTGTTCTTTTCCTGCGGCCATCCACTGTATTCAGCGGATTCCTCTCACGCACCCACTCTCAATACCATCGCTATATTCAATCACAATTGCTGTTCACAAATCCTAACCCGTGCATTTCACCCCAAAGTCCAGCCCATGCCCATCAAACGTCTCCCATTTTTCTTTGTAAATTTGGGGTACTGCCTGCTTGAAGGAAAAAAATATATAAAATCTTAATCCAACAGCCACATTTAGGTTAATTCAAACACATGCACAATATGCAAGGAGCCGACCGGATATAAAACCCTCCTGAATGAATGTACGATAAAATGAATGTGCCGGACAAAACACAATCACAAATTCCATTCATCGTGGGTTGTTGATGTGTCACTGAAGTGGATGATTTGCATGAGAATCGAGAATATAAATTTAAAAAAAGCGGTCGAACAGCGAATAAGACACTGGACCCTCAACTTAAACGCCTGATGCACTGTCCCGTGTGCTCTCCGGGGCAGCAACTGGAATTTTATATATCCATGCTCTCTGGCTGCCATCCAACCAAAACTCCGGAGGAACTGCAATCACATTCAGTTTGCATATTTCTCGCCCAATCTTCCGACAGAGGCAGGGTGAGAAACCCGCACGGCAGCGGGTTCCCCGGGACTTCAGCAACGGGAGACTGAAGCCACGCCCCCACTGCCTCCACCTCCACCTCCACCCCACCTATTCCTTCCGGCACGAGCTACCCGAAACCAGTAAAGCAAAATGGAGTTTGAGATTAAAATAACACTGCAACTCTGAAGAAGGGATACACACACTCGAAACGTTAACTCTGTTTCTCTCTCCACAGATGCTGTTAGACCTGCTCCGTTTTTCCATATTTTCCCCATTTTGTTGCTGGTTTCCAGCATCAGCAGTACTTTGTTTTTACCTAGAGTTTAAATAATCTAGGAACTCAATAGACTAATGTTAAAATATTTTACAGGCGAGTACTTACAATGGAGGCAAATTTGGGAATGCATCGTAATGGGGTAGAAAGGATGATACCCCCAAATAATAAGAGACAGACGGCAGGGATATTAATACTTTGCTCTTGCATTTACAGCGAGATAAAGCAGGGCTATGATCCTAGGGGATCAGCGGAGTGGGTCACACCGAGTCAGAGAGACAACAGATTAATTTATGCGTTATCTGGAGAAGCACACGAAGCAGAGAGGGTCAGGGTTCGAGTGAATGTACTGCTCGCTTATTAAAGGTAGTATTTTGAGAAAGAGATTTGCATTCAGTATGTTGGCTGTGAGGAACACATCAAGGGCGTTTAGTGAGGACAAGCTGCTTTTCACAATCATCCTTGTTTAATTTCAGTTGCCATTTATTTGGCCAAAATTTAGCATTGGTTCTAATGTGGATCGATCCCAAGGACCTGCTTCACGCAAATTAGACGCGATAATCACGATGCCATAGAACCCTGGCTTTGGCTCTGTGAATGGAGGTTCAGCCTGTGAAATTCTGTTTTCAGTGTTTGCATGTGGAAGGAATTCCTAAGACTCCACCTCCTTGCTGGTTGCACAAGTTCTTCCATTTGCCTTAAAGTGGTGGTACCCTCGTTATTAATTATTGCTTTCAACTAGAGAGCCACCAACACCCTCAGAAAAGCAGGAAAAATGAGGCAGCATTTAATGATTGCCAGCCGTTGACTGGCGGGAAGTACAAAGGTGAGGGCGTCTGGAAAGTAATTGTGAAGAAAGTCTGTGCGGTTTGGCGGTGGTGGTGGGTGATAAGATCTGAGGCAAAAATCCGCTTAACAAACTTGGGAAGGAAAAGCGCAATTTGGACGATGCAGTGTTCATTGGCAGCGACTAGAGGTCGTTGTGTCAAACTGCGCTGGGTCCTGGGCATCTCAGTCGGTAGAGCATCAGATTCAAGTCTCTGTTCTGACTAAATACTTGGAACTCCCTTCCTAATAGAACTGTGGCTGTACCTAAACCGCATGCGCTGCGTCGGTTCAAGGATGTGGCTCACCACTGCCTTCTCAAGGGTATTGGGGATGAGCTACAAATGCTGGCCCAGTCAGCGATGCCTGCGTGATTATTTTGATTGACAAGCTTATTTCCACCCACTGACGCTGCTTAAAGATGTAAACTAGGCATTGCCTTCTTTTGGTGAAAGATGTGCAAAAGATCACACAGCCCCACTGTAAAGAGGAGCAGGGGAGTAACGCCTGAGGGCTTTTGCATTTCATTTGATTAGCGCAGCAAAAGCAGACGATTAGGCAAGGATCACATGGTTATTTTTTTGCAAGCTTACCCGTGGCAAATCTGTTCAATGTTGAACCAACTAAGTGATAGAGAATCAAACTTTCAAACCGAGGCCCGGGGATCGTTCGTTGATTTGGCGTTGCGAATGAAAGAAGACTCTGTAAAATACACACTTACAACACTACCGGTGGGTAGAAAATAAATTTATTGATGATAACATCAGACATGTCCCAATAATCAATTCAATAAACCAATGCATTTTTTTTCCTAAAATTTTTCGAAACATCACGACTCCGAGCAAAATTTTAAACTGCATTCAGAAAATGTACGTACATCAATCAAATTTGTAAGGAGTTGAAATATGTTTGTTTCATTCAGGCATCAAAAAAATCAGATTGAAATTCCCATGAAGCATGGGAATAAAAATAGGAATTGATGATCCCGGAACCACGACTCAATAGATTTCAAAGCGCCGACTTCAGACAAAAAATACCACTTACGAAAAACAGGGATGCTGACAACACTTTCGTTTACTTACAAGAAGAGCACGGACTATGTGATTTACCAATTTGAAGCGGTGGCCGAGCAGGGCGTTGAACCCTACGCCCTCTCATATTAAATTTCTGATGTTTTACGACTCTGATGTCTGAGCTAGACGGGAGGTGAGTGCGCAGCGACCTCCGTCGGCTAAGATGGGACATTACAGCGCCCACGTTCTCTTTGCTATGGAATCATCCAGTCTCTTGAGGTTCTATCTCTCATGCATCCTTTCTCAGTGCCCCTATGCGTTCGGTGCACAAATCCTCACTGAAAACACGACCAGCTACATCTTCTTTCCTTGCTTATGCCTTATTGGGGCCCCTCGAGTGGAGCTAAAAGCAGAAATGTTAATTATGAACTCACAGCTGCTTAAAAGTCAATGTGCACAAAGCAGGTCGAGCAGATGGAGCAGTTTCGTTTAATATAGCAGATTGAGATTAAAAGACATGGCAGGAGGCTCAAGCGAAGCAACGAAAAAAAGATGGCTCGAACTGGCTGTACAGTATGGCCTCTTCCTGTGCCATATTGCAAAGTACTTATTTCTGTTCCGGATATTAAAAATTCTGTGATTCTGCAGAATGGTATGGAAACGCAAGTGAATATTAAAAGCAATTTGGAAGCAAGGACATTAACTTTGAACACTCAGTTTTTAGAAAAAACTGATGCGTTCCCAGCTCCACTACCCATGATCACACGTCTGTTTTACAGCGGCACGTTCACTGCCTGAGATCCTGCACCACATTTCATAATAGTGCAGCCTGCACTGTGTATTCCTCTCACACAGCCACAAGTGCTGCGTCCCGGAGGCTTTACTTCCGAGAAGGTCACCATAAAATATTCCACGTCCCTGCCACCACCACACCCCCACCACAACACGCCCCGTATGTATGAGATATATACGAACTAGGAGCAGGGGCTGGCCACTCGGCCCTTCATTACTCCTCTGCCATTCAATAAGGTGACGGCCTATCTGATTGCAATCTCCCGTCTACCCCGATACACTTTCACTCACCCCTTGTTAATCAAGAATCTTTCAGCATCAAAAGCATTCAAAGGCTCTTCTGCCACTACCTTATGAGGAAGAGGACTCCAAATTTAATTTTGAAAATACCATTCAATGCAAGTCAAAACACTACCATCACAAAACACTTTTCAATTCAAATAGAATGAGCAGTTGGCAAATCTTGGCCATATCTTAAAGGAATTTGCAGATCTTGTAAATACTTAAAGACATTTGCAGTAATTGCTCATGATTTCTGCGATTTACATGAGAATCGATAAGTAGCGATAAAAACTCTTCACCCGAACAGGGACTTCAACTCTGGATCCTCAGATTAAAAGTTTGATGCTCTACCGACTGAGCTATCCAGGCTCCAGCACTGTTACCGGACAATGACCTTTACTGGCTGACAGCGAACAATGCATCCTTCAGGTTCTGTTCTTTTCCTGCTGTCGTCCAATGTATTCAGCGGATTCCTCTCACGCACCCACTCTCAATACCATCGCTAAATTCGATCACAAATTCTCGTCACAAATCCTAACCCGTCCATTTCACCCCAAAGTCCAGCACATGCCCATCAAACGTCTCCCATTTTTCTGTGTAAATTTGGGGCGCAGCCTGCTTAAAAGAAAAAAATATATAATCTTCATCCAACAGCCACATTTAGGTTATTTCAATCACATGCACAATATGCAAGGAGCCAAACGGATATAAAGCCCTCCAGAACGAATGTACGATAAAATGACCGTGCCGGATGAAACACAATCACAGAGTCGATTCATCGTGGGTTGTTGAAGTGTCACTGAAGTGGATGATTCGCATGAGGATCGAGAATTTAAAATTAAAAAAGCAGGTGAACAGGGAATTAGACCCTGGCCCCTCAGCTTAAACGGCTGATGCTCAGTCCAATGTGCTCTCCGGGCCAGCAACCGGAATTTTATATACCAATGTTTTCTGGCTGCCATCCAACGAAAACTCCGGAGGGACTGCAATCACATTCAGGTACCACATTTCTCGCCCGATCTTCCGACAGGGGCAGGGTGTGAAACCCGCACCACAGCTGGTTCCCCGGGCCTTCAGCAGCGGGAGACTGAAGCTAAGCCCCCGCTGCCTCCACCTCCATCTCCAGCCCACCTCTTTCTGGCAGCAGGAGCTAGCCTAAACCAGTGAAGCAAAGTGGAGTTTGAGATTAAATAACACTGAAACACTGAAGAAGGGATATACACACTCAAAACGTTAACTCTGTATCTCTCTCCACAGATGCTCTTAGACCTGCTGCGTTTTTCCATATTTTCCCCTCTTTGTTGCAGATTTCCAGCAGCAGCAATACTTTGCATTTACCTAGAGCTTAAATAATCTAGGAACACAAAAGACTAATGTTAAAATATTTTACAGGCGAGTACTTACAATGCAGGCAGCATTGGGAAAGCATCATAATGGGGTAGAAAGGATGCTACCCCCAATTAATAAGAGACAGACGGCAGGGATATTAAGTAAATACTTTGCTCTTGCATTTACGGCGAGATAAAGCGGGGCGTTGATCCTAGGGGATCGGCGGAGTGGGTCAGACCCAGTCAGAGAGACAACAGATTAATTTTTGCGTTATCTGGAGAATCACACGAAGCAAAGATGGTCAGGGTGCAGCTAATGCTCGCTTATTAAAGGTAGTATTTTGAGAAAGAGATTTGCATTCAGCATGTTGGCTGTGAAGAACACATCAGGGGCGTTTACTGAGGACCAGCCGCTCTTCACAATCATCCTTGTTTAATTTCAGTTGCCATTTATTTGCCCACAATTTAGCATTGGTTCTACTGGGGATCGATCCCAAGGACCTGTTGCGCGCAAAGTAGACGCGATAATCACGATGCCATAGAACCCTGGCTTTGGCTCTGTGAATGGAGATTCAGCCTGCAAAATTCTGTTTTCAGTGTTTGCATGTGGAAGGAATTCCTAAGACTCCACCTCCTTGCTGGTTGCACAAGTTCTTCCAATTGCCTTAAAGTGATGGTACCGTCAATATTAATTATTGCTTTCAACTAGAGTGCCATCAACACCCTCAAGAACAGAGGAAAAATGAGGCAGCATTTAATCATTGCGGGCCGGTGACTGGCAGGAAATACAAAGGTGAGGGCGTCTGGAAAGTAATTATGAAGAAAGTCTGTGGGGTTGGACGGTGCTGGTGGGGGGAGGGTAGTGCGATAGGATGTGAGGCAAAAATCCGCTGAACAGACTTGTGAAGGAAAAGCGCAATTTGCACGATGCAGTGTTCACTGTCAGCCACTAGAGGTCGCTGTGTCAAAACACAATGGGGTCCTGGTTAACTCAGTCAATAGCGCATCAGATTCAAGTCTCTGTTCTGATCAAATCCTTGGAAATCCCTTCCTAATAGAACTGTGGATGTACCTAAACCGCATGGACTGCGTTGGTTCAAGGACGTGGCTCAGCACCGCCTTCTCAAGGGTATTGGGGATGAGCTACAGATGCTGGCCCAGTCAGCGATGCCCGCGTGATAACTTTGATTGACAAGCTTATTTCCACCCACTGACGCTGCTTAAAGAAGTAAACTGGGCATTGCCTTCTTTTGGTGAAAGATGTGCAAAAGATCCCACAGTCCCATTGTGAAGAGGAGCAGGGGAGTAACGCCTGATGGCTTTTGCATTTCATTTCATTAGCACAGCAAAAACGGACGATCAGTCAAGGATCACTTGGTTAATTTTTTGGAAGCTTACCCATGGCAAATCTGTTCAATGTTAAACCAACTAAGTGATAGAGAATCAAACTTTTAAACCGAGGCCCGGGGATCGTTCATTGATTTGGCATTGCCAATGAATGAACACTATGTAAAATACACAGCAACAACAGTACCGATGGGTAGAAAGTAAATTTATTGATGAAAACATCAGACTTGTCCCAATAATCGCTTCAATAAACCAATGCAATTTTTTGCCTAAAATGTTTCGAAAAAGCGCGTCTCCGTGTAAAATATTAAACTGCATTCAGAAAATCTATGAACAGGAATCATATTTGGATGGAATTGAAACATGTTTGTTTCATTCAGGCATCAAAAAATGAGATTGAAAGTCCCTTGAAGCATGGGACTGCTTCAAATAGGAATTGATGATCCCGGAACCTCTGCTCAATAGATTTCAAAGCACCGACTTCAGAAAAAAAATACTACTTACGAAAAACGGGGTGGTGACAACACTTTCGGTTACTTACAAGAACAGCACGGGGTATGTGATATCCAAATTTGAAGTGGTGGCCAAGCAAGGCTTAGAACCCTACGCCCTCTCATATTAAAATTCTGATGCTTTACGACTCCGATATCTGGACGAGACAACAGGTGATTGCGCAGCGACCTGAGCCGGCTAAGATGGGACATTACAGCGCCCACTGTGTTCTGGAGAATAAAAATTTTGTGATTCTGCAGAATGGTATGAAAACGCGACTGAAAATTAAAAGCAATTCGAAAACCAGGACGTTAACTTTGAACACTCAGATTTTTAAAAAACATAATGCATTCCCAGCTCCACTATCCATGTTCGCACTTCTGTTTTAAAGCGGCACATTCACTGCCTGACATCCTGCACCTCATTTCCCAATAGTGCAGCCTGCACTGTGTATTCCTCTCACACTGCCACAAGTGCTGCCTCTCCGAGGCATTACATCCGAGAAGGTAACCGTAAAATATTCCGCAACCCCCCGACACGCCCCGTATGTATGAGATACATACGAACCAGGAGCAAGGGCTGGCCACTCGGCCCTTCAATACTGCTCAATTAGATGATGGCCTATCTGATTGCAACCTCCGTCTACCCCAATACACTTTTACTCAACCCTTGTTAATCAAGAATCCTTCTGCATCAAAAGCATTCAAAGCCTCTTCTTCCACTACCTAATGAGGAAGAGGACATCAAAGATAATATCGAAAACACCATTCAATGCAAGTGAAAACACTGCCATCAGAGAACACTTTTCAATTCAAATAGAATCAGCAGTTGGCAAATCTTGGAAATATCTTAACAGCATTTGCAGATCTTGGAAATATCTTAAAGGCATTTGAGGTAATTGCTCATGATTTCTGCGATTTTCATGAGAATTGATAAGTAGCGCTAAAAACTCAATGCCCAAAGAGGGACTTGAACCCTGGACCCTCAGATTAAAACTCGGATGCCCTACCGACTGAGCTATCCGGGCTCTGTCATCGCTGCCGGTCAGTGCCCTTTGCTGGCTGACAGCGAACAATGCATCCTTCAGATTCTGTTCTTTTCCTGCTGTCATCCACTTTCTTCAGCGGATTCCTCTCACGCGCCCATTCTCAATACCATCGCTAAATTCAATCACAATTGCTCTTCACAAATCCTAACCCGTCCATTTCACCCCAAATTCCAGCCCATGCCCATCAAACGTCTCCCATTTTTCTTTGTAAATTTTTAGTGCTGCCTGCTTGAAAGAACAAACATGTATAATCTTCATTCAATAGCCACATTTAGGTTATTTCAAACACATGCACAATATGCAAGGAGCCGAACGGATATAAAACTCTCTTGAACGAATGTACGATAAAATGACGGTGCCGGATGAAACACAATCACAAAGTCAATTCATCGTGGTTTGTTGATGTGTCACTGAAGCGGATGATTCACATGAGAATCGAGAAAAGGTGGGCGAACAGGGAATTAGACACTGGGCACACAGCTTAAACGGCTGATGTTCATTCCAATGCGCTCTCCGGGGCAGCAACAGGAATTTTATATATCCATGTTCTCTGGCTGCCAGCCAACCAGAACTACAGAGGAACTGCAATCACATTCAGATTGCACATTTCTCGCCCGATCTTCCGACAGGAGCAGGGCGAGAAATCCGCACTGCAGCGGGTTCCACGGGCCTTCAGCAGTGGGACGCCACGCCCCCGCCGCCTCCACCTCCACCTCCAACCCTCCCCCACCCCCCCTCACCTATTTCTTCCCGCAGGAGCTACCCTAAACCAATAAAGCAAAGTTGAGTTTGAGATTCACTAACACTGAAACTCTCAACAAGATATATACACACTCGACACGTTAACTCTGTTTCTCTCGCCACAGATGATGTTAGACCAGCTGAGTTTTTCCAGAATTTCTCTTTTTGTTTCAGGTTTTCAGCATCAGCGGTATTTTGCTTTTACCTAGAGCTTAAATAATCTAGGAACACAAAATACCACGTAAATATAATTTACAGGTGAATACTTACAATGGAGGCAGCTTTGCGAAAGGAGCGTGATGGGGTAGAAAGGATGATACCCCCAAATAAGGAGAGACAGACAGCAGGGATATTAAGTATATAATTTGCTCTGGCATTTACGGAGAGATAAAGCAGGGCTATGATCCTAGGGGATCAGCGGAGTGGGTCAGACCGAGTCAGAGAGACAACAGATTAATTTGTGGGCTATCTAGAGAAGCACACGAAGAAGAGACGGTCAGCATTCCGGTGATTGTGCTGCTCACTTATTAAAGGTAGTATTTTGGGAAAGAGATTTACATTAAGCATGTTGCCTGTGTGGAACACATCAAGGGCGTTTAGTGAGGACCAGCTGCTCTTCACAATCATCCTTGTTTAATTTCAGTTGTCATTTATTTGGCCAAAAGGCAGCATTGGTTCTAATGTGGATCGATCCCAAACGTGCTGCGTGCAAAGCAGACGCGATAATCACTATGAAGTGGAACCTTGGCTTGGGCTCTGTGAATGGCGTTTCAGCCTGTGAAATTCTGTGTTCAGTGTTTGCATTTGGAAGGAATTCCTTTAGACTCCACCTCCTCGCTGGCTGCACAAGTTCTTGCATTTGCCTTAAAGTGGTGGTTCCTTCAATATTTATAATTGCTTTCAACCAGAGAGCCACCAACTCCCTCAAAAAAAACAGCAAAATGAGGCAGCGGGCCGGGGACTGGCAGAAAGTGCAAAGCTGAGGGCGTCTGGAAAGTAATTGTGAAGAAAGTCTGTGGAGTTGGGCAGTGGGGGTGGGCGGAGGGCAGTGAGATAGGATGTGAGACAGAAATCCGCTGAACAGACTTGGGAAGGAAATTCACAATTTGGACGATGCAATGTTCACTGGCAGCGACTAGGGGTCGCTGTGTCAAACCGCACTGGGGTCCTCGGCAATTCAGTCGGTAGAGCATCACGTTGTTAATATGAGAAACAAGAAGAAAAATATATGGAAAAGGTCTGCAGGTCTGACAGCATCTGCGGAAAGGGATACAGTTAACGCTTCGAGCCCGTATGACTATTCGTCAGGACTGAGCATACTTTTCAAGCTCTTGCCCCTGTATGTTTTTAAACCTGAATTATCGATTCTCTTGTAAATCGCTCTCATCTCTTTAAGTTATTTTAAATGATTTGCGACATGCTGATTGTTTGTAAATGGAAATATTTTAACATGCAATATTTGACGGTATTATGAATTGGTTTTTTTTTCGAAATTATCAATTATTATTTTCATCCATCCCGAATTAACACGGCTATGCGAAGCTGACCTTCCCTGCTCTCGAAATTAAACTCATTAATCTCATGGAATTCCATCCATGAAACTTAACTTTGAAATATAATTTACATTATCACATTTTCTGAATTATTTCGAAACTTTACAGGCAACTTGCTGTTTCGAACCCGCCGTTCATAAAGACTTTGCTTTAAAGACTAAATTAAGGCGTTATTTCTGGCCGCAATTTTTTCATTCATTTTCCAGTTGTGGTGTCCCATCTACAAGATGAAATGCATCAACTCTCCAGAGCTTCTTGGCACAATCCAAACTCGCAGACTCCACCAAACACAAGGATTCCAAAGATAATTTCGAAAATACCATTCAATGCAAGTGAAATACTACCATCAATTCACAATTCACATAGAATCGGCAGTAGTCAAATCTTGCAAATATCTTAAAGGCATTTGCAGAAATTGCTCCTGATTTCTGCGATTTACATGAGAATCGATAAGTAGCGATAAAAGCTCATCGCTCGAACAGGGACTTGAATGCGGGGCCTTCAGATTAAAAGTCGGATCATCTACCGACTGAGCTATCCAAGCTCCGACACTGTCCCCGGACAAACACATTTACTGGCTGACAGCGAACAATTCATCCTTCAGATTCTGTTCTTTTCCTGCTGTCATACACTGTATTCAGGGGATTCCTCTCACGCACCCACTCTCACTACCATCGCTAAATTCAGTCACAATTGTTCTTCACAAATCCTAACCCGTTCATTTCACGCCAAAGTCCTGCGCGTGCACATCAAACGTCTCCGATTTTTCTTTCTAAGTTTGGGGTGCTGCCTGGTTGAAAGAAAAAATATATAATATTCATCCAACAGCTACATTTATGTTATTACAAACACATGCACAATATGCAAGGAGTCGACTGGATAAAAAATCCTCCTCAATGAATGTACGATGAAATGACTGTGCCGGACGGAACACAATCACAAAGTCCATTCCTGATGTGTTGTTGATGTATCATTATAGTGGATGATCCGCATTGCAATCGAGAATTTACAATAAAAAAGGCGGCCGAACTGGGAATTAGACCCTGGGCCCTCAATTTAAGCGGCTCATGCTCTGCCCAGTGCGCTCTCTGGAATTTTAGATATCCATGTTCGCTGGTTGCCATCAAACCAGAACTCCGGAGGAACTGCAATCACATTCAGATTGCACATTTCTCGCCGGATCGTCCGACAGAGGCAGGGTTAGAAATCCGCACCGCAGCGAGTTCCCGGGCAATCGGCAGCGGGAGACTGAGGCCACGCTCCCAGCACCTCCACCTCCCCCTCCAACCCACCTATTTCTTCTGGCACGAGCTACCCTAAACCAGTAAAGCAAAGTGGAGTTTGAGATTCAATAACACTGAAAAAATGAAGCTGGGATATACACACTCGAAACGTTAATTCTGTTTCTCTCTCCACAGATGCTCTTAGACCGGCCGACTTTTACTAACATTCCCCCTTTTTGTTTCAGGTTTCCAGCATCATTTAGGTTTCAAATTTTCAACAATATTTAGCTTTTACCTAGAGCTAAAATAAGCTAGGAACACAAAAGACTACGGTAAAATATTTTACAGGCGAGTACTTATAGTGGAGGCAGCATTGGGAAAGGAGCGTGATGGGGTAGAAAGGATGATACCCCCAAATAACGAGAGACAGACGGCAGGGATATTAAGTAAATACTTTGCTCTGGCATTTACGGCGATATAAAGCAGGGCTATGATCCTCGGGTATGAGCGGAGTGGGTCAGACCGAATCAGAGAGACAACAGATTAATTTATGGGTTATCTAGAGAAGCACACGAAGCAGAGTAGGTCAGGGTTCGGGTGATTGTACTCCTCGATTACTAAAGGTAGTATTTTGGGAAAGAGATTTACATTCAGCATGTTGGTTGTGAGGAACTCATCAAAGGCGTTTAGTGAGGACCAGCTGCTCTTCACAATCATCGCTGTTTAATTTCAGTTGCCATGTTTTTCGCCAAAAGACAGCATTGGTTCTACTGGGGATCGATCCCAAGGACCTGCTGGGCGTAAAGCAGACACGATAATCACTATAAAGTAGAACCCGGCTTTAGCTCTGTGTATGTAGATTCAGCCTGCGAAATTCGGTTTTCAGCGTTTACATTTGGAAGGAATTCCTAAGACTCCACCTCCTTGCTGGTTGCACAAGTTCTTGCATTTGCCTTAAAGTGGTGGTTCCCTCAATATTACTTATTGCTTTCCACCAGAGAGCCACCAACTCCCTAAAAAAAACAGGAAAAATGAGGCAGCGTTTAATGGCCGAGGATTGGCGGGAAGTGCAAAGGTGAGGGCGTCTGGAAATTAATTGTGAAGAAAGTCTGTGGGGTTGGACGGTGGTGGTGGGCAGAGGGTAGTGAGATAGGATGTGAGGCAAAAATCCGCTGAACAGACTTGGGAAGGAAATGCACAATTTGGACGATGCAATGTTCACTGTCAGCGACTAGAGGTCGCTGTGTCAAACGGCACTGAGGTCCTGCGCAACTCAGTCGGTAGAGCATCAGATTCTTAACATGAGAAACAAAAACAAGATAGCTGGAAAACTCAGTAGGTCTGACAGCATCTGGGAAAGGGATACAGTTAACGTTTCGAGCCCGCATGACTATTCGTCAGGACTGAGCATAGTGTTCAAGTCGTTGCTCCTGTGATGTTTTTAAAGCTGAATTTTCGATTGTCGTGCAAACCATTCATCCCCGCGAATTCGCTCTCATTTCCTTAAGTTATTTGAAAGATTTGCGACATGCTGGTTGCTTGTAAAAGGAAGAATATTATCTGATGCAATATTTTAAAGTATTATGAATGTTTTCTTTCGAAATTATCAATTATTCTTTTCATCCAGCCCCAAGTAACACGGCTATGCGAAGCTGATCTTCCCTGCTCAAGGAATTTAACTCATTGAATTCCATCCAGGAAACTTAATTTCGGAATATAATTTACATTATAACATTTTCTGAATTTATTTTCAAGCTATGCAGACAACTTCATGTCTCGAAGCGGTCATTCATAATGACTTTGCTTTAAAGACTAAATTAAGTAGTTATTTCAGGTAGCAATTTTTTTTCATTCATTCGCCAGTTGTGGTGTCCCATTTACAAGATGAACTGCAGCAACTCTCCAAAGCTTCTTGGCACCATCCAAACTCGCAGATTCCACCAAATTCAAGGGCAGGGAGAGTCAAGGGAACATCAACACCTGAAATTTCACTTCCAACCCACAGACAGTCCTAGTTTCGAACTCTATAGCAGTTGTTTCACTGTTGTTGGATTCAAGTCCCTGTTCTGACTAATTCCTTGGAACTCACTTGATAACACAACTGTGGGGTACCTGAACCACATGGGCTGCGCCGGTACAAGGACGTGGCTCAACATCACTTTCTCAAGGGTTTTGGGGATGTGCTACAGATTGTGGCCCAGTCAGTGATGCCTGCTTCATTATTTGATTGACAAGCTTATTTCCACCCACTGACACTGCTCAAAGATGTATCCAAGCATCGCATCCTTTTGGTGAAAGATGTGCAAAAGATCCCACAGCCTCATTGTGAAGAGGAGCAGGGGAGTAACCCCTGAGGGCTTTTGTATAATATTTGATTAACGCAGCAAACACAGACGATTGGGTTTGTCAATGAATGAACACTCTGTAAAATATACATTTTTCAGCAGTACCAGTGGGTAGAAATTAATTTATTGATGAAAACATCAGACTTGTCCCAATAATCGCTTCAATAAACCAATGCAAATTATTTACCTAAAATGTTTCAAAACATCGCGCCTCCGAGCAAAATTTTAAACTGCATTCAGAAAATGTATGAACATGAATCATATTTGAAGGTTTGGTGCACTGGATAGAATTGAAACATGGTTGTTTTATTCAGACATCAAAAAAATCACATTGAAATTCCCGTGAAGCACGGGATTGAATGAAAAAAGAAATTTAGGATCCCGGAACCTCTGCTCAATATATTTCAAGGCGCCGACTTCAGAAAAAAAAATACCACTTACAAAAAACAGGGATGGTGACAACAGTTTCGGTTACTTACAAGAACAGTACGGGCTATGTGATTTCCAAATTTGAAGTGGTTGCCGGGCAGGGCTTTGAACGCTGAGCCCTCTCATATTAAAATTCTGATGTTTTACTGACTCTGTTGTCTGCACCAGACGAGAGGTGAGTGCGCAGCGACCACCGCCAGCTAAGATGGGACATTACAGCAGCCCATATTTGCTTTGGAATCATCCAGTCTCTTGAGTTTCAATCTCTCAAGGATTCTTTCTCAGGGCCCCTATGGGTCTGGTGCACGAACCCTCAATGAAAACACGAGCAGCTCCATCTTCTTTCCTTGCTTAAGTCTTATTGGAGGTCCGTTAGAGGAGCTAAGAGTACAAATGTTAATTATGAGTTCACCGCTGCTTAAAAGTCAATGCGCACAAGGCAGGTCGAGCAGAAGGTGCACAGTTTCGTTTAATAAAGCATAATCAGATTGACAGACATGGCAGGAGGCACGAGCGGAGCAACAAAAAAAAAGATGTCTCGATCTGGCTGTACAGTATGGCCTCTTCCGGTGCCATATTGCATAGTAATTATTTCAATTCTGGACAATAAAAATTCTGTGATTCTGCAAAACGGTATGAAAATGCGAGTGAAAATTAAAAACAATTCGGAAGCAAGGACATTAACTTTGAGCACTCAGATTTCTAAAAAGTCTGATGCAATCCCAGTTCAACTATCCAATTTCGCGCTTCTGTTTTACACCGGTACATTCACTGCCTGACATCCTGCACCTCATTTCCCAATAGTGCAGCCTGCACTATGTATTCCTCTCACACAGCCACAACTGCTGCCTCCCCGAAGTTTTACTTCCGAGAAGGTCACCGTAAAATATTCCGCGACCTGCCGACACGCCCCGTATGTATGAGATACATACGAACCAGGTGCAGGGGTTGGCCACTCGGCCCTTCAATACTCCACTGGCATTCAATAAGGCTATCTGATTGCAACCTCCCGTCTCCCCTGATACACTTTCACTCACCCATTGTTAATCAAGAATCTTTCAGCATCAAAAACATTCAAAGGCTCTTCTTCCACTACTTTATGAGGAAGAGGACTCAAAAGATAATTTCGAAAATACCATTCAATGCAAGTGAAAACACTGCCATCACAAAACACTTTGCAATTCAAATAGAATCAGCAGTTGGCAAATCTTGGAAACATCTTAAAGGGATATGCAGATCTTGGAAATATCTTAAAGGCTTTTGCAGTAATTGCTCATGATTTCTGCGATTTATATGAAAATCGATAATTAGCGCTAAAAACGCAACGCCCGAACAGGGACTTGAACCCTGGACCCTCAGATTAAAAGTCTGATGCTCTACCGACTGAGCTATCCGGGCTCTGACACCACAGCCGGACCGTGACCTTTACGGGCTGACAATGAACACTGCATCCTCCAGATTCTGTTCTTTTCCTGCGGCCATCCACTGTATTCAGCGGATTCCTCTCACGCACCCACTCTCAATACCATCGCTATATTCAATCACAATTGCTGTTCACAAATCCTAACCCGTGCATTTCACCCCAAAGTCCAGCCCATGCCCATCAAACGTCTCCCATTTTTCTTTGTAAATTTGGGGTACTGCCTGCTTGAAGGAAAAAAATATATAAAATCTTAATCCAACAGCCACATTTAGGTTAATTCAAACACATGCACAATATGCAAGGAGCCGACCGGATATAAAACCCTCCTGAATGAATGTACGATAAAATGAATGTGCCGGACAAAACACAATCACAAATTCCATTCATCGTGGGTTGTTGATGTGTCACTGAAGTGGATGATTTGCATGAGAATCGAGAATATAAATTTAAAAAAAGCGGTCGAACAGCGAATAAGACACTGGACCCTCAACTTAAACGCCTGATGCACTGTCCCGTGTGCTCTCCGGGGCAGCAACTGGAATTTTATATATCCATGCTCTCTGGCTGCCATCCAACCAAAACTCCGGAGGAACTGCAATCACATTCAGTTTGCATATTTCTCGCCCAATCTTCCGACAGAGGCAGGGTGAGAAACCCGCACGGCAGCGGGTTCCCCGGGACTTCAGCAACGGGAGACTGAAGCCACGCCCCCACTGCCTCCACCTCCACCTCCACCCCACCTATTCCTTCCGGCACGAGCTACCCGAAACCAGTAAAGCAAAATGGAGTTTGAGATTAAAATAACACTGCAACTCTGAAGAAGGGATACACACACTCGAAACGTTAACTCTGTTTCTCTCTCCACAGATGCTGTTAGACCTGTTCCGTTTTTCCATATTTTCCCCATTTTGTTGCTGGTTTCCAGCATCAGCAGTACTTTGTTTTTACCTAGAGTTTAAATAATCTAGGAACTCAATAGACTAATGTTAAAATATTTTACAGGCGAGTACTTACAATGGAGGCAAATTTGGGAATGCATCGTAATGGGGTAGAAAGGATGATACCCCCAAATAATAAGAGACAGACGGCAGGGATATTAATACTTTGCTCTTGCATTTACAGCGAGATAAAGCAGGGCTATGATCCTAGGGGATCAGCGGAGTGGGTCACACCGAGTCAGAGAGACAACAGATTAATTTATGCGTTATCTGGAGAAGCACACGAAGCAGAGAGGGTCAGGGTTCGAGTGAATGTACTGCTCGCTTATTAAAGGTAGTATTTTGAGAAAGAGATTTGCATTCAGTATGTTGGCTGTGAGGAACACATCAAGGGCGTTTAGTGAGGACAAGCTGCTTTTCACAATCATCCTTGTTTAATTTCAGTTGCCATTTATTTGGCCAAAATTTAGCATTGGTTCTAATGTGGATCGATCCCAAGGACCTGCTTCACGCAAATTAGACGCGATAATCACGATGCCATAGAACCCTGGCTTTGGCTCTGTGAATGGAGGTTCAGCCTGTGAAATTCTGTTTTCAGTGTTTGCATGTGGAAGGAATTCCTAAGACTCCACCTCCTTGCTGGTTGCACAAGTTCTTCCATTTGCCTTAAAGTGGTGGTACCCTCGTTATTAATTATTGCTTTCAACTAGAGAGCCACCAACACCCTCAGAAAAGCAGGAAAAATGAGGCAGCATTTAATGATTGCCAGCCGTTGACTGGCGGGAAGTACAAAGGTGAGGGCGTCTGGAAAGTAATTGTGAAGAAAGTCTGTGCGGTTTGGCGGTGGTGGTGGGTGATAAGATCTGAGGCAAAAATCCGCTTAACAAACTTGGGAAGGAAAAGCGCAATTTGGACGATGCAGTGTTCATTGGCAGCGACTAGAGGTCGTTGTGTCAAACTGCGCTGGGTCCTGGGCATCTCAGTCGGTAGAGCATCAGATTCAAGTCTCTGTTCTGACTAAATACTTGGAACTCCCTTCCTAATAGAACTGTGGCTGTACCTAAACCGCATGCGCTGCGTCGGTTCAAGGATGTGGCTCACCACTGCCTTCTCAAGGGTATTGGGGATGAGCTACAAATGCTGGCCCAGTCAGCGATGCCTGCGTGATTATTTTGATTGACAAGCTTATTTCCACCCACTGACGCTGCTTAAAGATGTAAACTAGGCATTGCCTTCTTTTGGTGAAAGATGTGCAAAAGATCACACAGCCCCACTGTAAAGAGGAGCAGGGGAGTAACGCCTGAGGGCTTTTGCATTTCATTTGATTAGCGCAGCAAAAGCAGATGATTAGGCAAGGATCACATGGTTATTTTTTTGCAAGCTTACCCGTGGCAAATCTGTTCAATGTTGAACCAACTAAGTGATAGAGAATCAAACTTTCAAACCGAGGCCCGGGGATCGTTCGTTGATTTGGCGTTGCGAATGAAAGAAGACTCTGTAAAATACACACTTACAACACTACCGGTGGGTAGAAAATAAATTTATTGATGATAACATCAGACATGTCCCAATAATCAATTCAATAAACCAATGCATTTTTTTTCCTAAAATTTTTCGAAACATCACGACTCCGAGCAAAATTTTAAACTGCATTCAGAAAATGTACGTACATCAATCAAATTTGTAAGGAGTTGAAATATGTTTGTTTCATTCAGGCATCAAAAAAATCAGATTGAAATTCCCATGAAGCATGGGAATAAAAATAGGAATTGATGATCCCGGAACCACGACTCAATAGATTTCAAAGCGCCGACTTCAGACAAAAAATACCACTTACGAAAAACAGGGATGCTGACAACACTTTCGTTTACTTACAAGAAGAGCACGGACTATGTGATTTACCAATTTGAAGCGGTGGCCGAGCAGGGCGTTGAACCCTACGCCCTCTCATATTAAAATTCTGATGTTTTACGACTCTGATGTCTGAGCTAGACGGGAGGTGAGTGCGCAGCGACCTCCGTCGGCTAAGATGGGACATTACAGCGCCCACGTTCTCTTTGCTATGGAATCATCCAGTCTCTTGAGGTTCTATCTCTCATGCATCCTTTCTCAGTGCCCCTATGCGTTCGGTGCACAAATCCTCACTGAAAACACGACCAGCTACATCTTCTTTCCTTGCTTATGCCTTATTGGGGCCCCTCGAGTGGAGCTAAAAGCAGAAATGTTAATTATGAACTCACAGCTGCTTAAAAGTCAATGTGCACAAAGCAGGTCGAGCAGATGGAGCAGTTTCGTTTAATATAGCAGATTGAGATTAAAAGACATGGCAGGAGGCTCAAGCGAAGCAACGAAAAAAAGATGGCTCGAACTGGCTGTACAGTATGGCCTCTTCCTGTGCCATATTGCAAAGTACTTATTTCTGTTCCGGATATTAAAAATTCTGTGATTCTGCAGAATGGTATGGAAACGCAAGTGAATATTAAAAGCAATTTGGAAGCAAGGACATTAACTTTGAACACTCAGTTTTTAGAAAAAACTGATGCGTTCCCAGCTCCACTACCCATGATCACACGTATGTTTTACAGCGGCACGTTCACTGCCTGAGATCCTGCACCACATTTCATAATAGTGCAGCCTGCACTGTGTATTCCTCTCACACAGCCACAAGTGCTGCGTCCCGGAGGCTTTACTTCCGAGAAGGTCACCATAAAATATTCCACGTCCCTGCCACCACCACACCCCCACCACAACACGCCCCGTATGTATGAGATATATACGAACTAGGAGCAGGGGCTGGCCACTCGGCCCTTCATTACTCCTCTGCCATTCAATAAGGTGACGGCCTATCTGATTGCAATCTCCCGTCTACCCCGATACACTTTCACTCACCCCTTGTTAATCAAGAATCTTTCAGCATCAAAAGCATTCAAAGGCTCTTCTGCCACTACCTTATGAGGAAGAGGACTCCAAATTTAATTTTGAAAATACCATTCAATGCAAGTCAAAACACTACCATCACAAAACACTTTTCAATTCAAATAGAATGAGCAGTTGGCAAATCTTGGCCATATCTTAAAGGAATTTGCAGATCTTGGAAATACTTAAAGACATTTGCAGTAATTGCTCATGATTTCTGCGATTTACATGAGAATCGATAAGTAGCGATAAAAACTCATCACCCGAACAGGGACTTCAACTCTGGATCCTCAGATTAAAAGTTTGATGCTCTACCGACTGAGCTATCCAGGCTCCAGCACTGTTACCGGACAATGACCTTTACTGGCTGACAGCGAACAATGCATCCTTCAGGTTCTGTTCTTTTCCTGCTGTCGTCCAATGTATTCAGCGGATTCCTCTCACGCACCCACTCTCAATACCATCGCTAAATTCGATCACAAATTCTCGTCACAAATCCTAACCCGTCCATTTCACCCCAAAGTCCAGCACATGCCCATCAAACGTCTCCCATTTTTCTGTGTAAATTTGGGGCGCAGCCTGCTTAAAAGAAAAAAATATATAATCTTCATCCAACAGCCACATTTAGGTTATTTCAATCACATGCACAATATGCAAGGAGCCAAACGGATATAAAGCCCTCCAGAACGAATGTACGATAAAATGACCGTGCCGGATGAAACACAATCACAGAGTCGATTCATCGTGGGTTGTTGAAGTGTCACTGAAGTGGATGATTCGCATGAGGATCGAGAATTTAAAATTAAAAAAGCAGGTGAACAGGGAATTAGACCCTGGCCCCTCAGCTTAAACGGCTGATGCTCAGTCCAATGTGCTCTCCGGGCCAGCAACCGGAATTTTATATACCAATGTTTTCTGGCTGCCATCCAACGAAAACTCCGGAGGGACTGCAATCACATTCAGGTACCACATTTCTCGCCCGATCTTCCGACAGGGGCAGGGTGTGAAACCCGCACCACAGCTGGTTCCCCGGGCCTTCAGCAGCGGGAGACTGAAGCTAAGCCCCCGCTGCCTCCACCTCCATCTCCAGCCCACCTCTTTCTGGCAGCAGGAGCTAGCCTAAACCAGTGAAGCAAAGTGGAGTTTGAGATTAAATAACACTGAAACACTGAAGAAGGGATATACACACTCAAAACGTTAACTCTGTATCTCTCTCCACAGATGCTCTTAGACCTGCTGCGTTTTTCCATATTTTCCCCTCTTTGTTGCAGATTTCCAGCAGCAGCAATACTTTGCATTTACCTAGAGCTTAAATAATCTAGGAACACAAAAGACTAATGTTAAAATATTTTACAGGCGAGTACTTACAATGCAGGCAGCATTGGGAAAGCATCATAATGGGGTAGAAAGGATGCTACCCCCAATTAATAAGAGACAGACGGCAGGGATATTAAGTAAATACTTTGCTCTTGCATTTACGGCGAGATAAAGCGGGGCGTTGATCCTAGGGGATCGGCGGAGTGGGTCAGACCCAGTCAGAGAGACAACAGATTAATTTTTGCGTTATCTGGAGAATCACACGAAGCAAAGATGGTCAGGGTGTGGCTAATGCTCACTTATTAAAGGTAGTATTTTGAGAAAGAGATTTGCATTCAGCATGTTGGCTGTGAAGAACACATCACAGGCGTTTACTGAGGACCAGCCGCTCTTCACAATCATCCTTGTTTAATTTCAGTTGCCATTTATTTGCCCACAATTTAGCATTGGTTCTACTGGGGATCGATCCCAAGGACCTGTTGCGCGCAAAGTAGACGCGATAATCACGATGCCATAGAACCCTGGCTTTGGCTCTGTGAATGGAGATTCAGCCTGCAAAATTCTGTTTTCAGTGTTTGCATGTGGAAGGAATTCCTAAGACTCCACCTCCTTGCTGGTTGCACAAGTTCTTCCAATTGCCTTAAAGTGATGGTACCGTCAATATTAATTATTGCTTTCAACTAGAGTGCCATCAACACCCTCAAGAACAGAGGAAAAATGAGGCAGCATTTAATCATTGCGGGCCGGTGACTGGCAGGAAATACAAAGGTGAGGGCGTCTGGAAAGTAATTATGAAGAAAGTCTGTGGGATTGGATGGTGCTGGTGGGGGGAGGGTAGTGCGATAGGATGTGAGGCAAAAATCCGCTGAACAGACTTGTGAAGGAAAAGCGCAATTTGCACGATGCAGTGTTCACTGTCAGCAACTAGAGGTCGCTGTGTCAAAACGCACTGGGGTCCTGGCTAACTCAGTCAATAGCGCATCAGATTCAAGTCTCTGTTCTGATCAAATCCTTGGAAATCCCTTCCTAATAGAACTGTGGATGTACCTAAACCGCATGGACTGCGTCGGTTCAAGGACGTGGCTCAGCTCCGCCTTCTGAAGGGTATTGGGGATGAGCTACAGATGCTGGCCCAGTCAGCAATGCCCGCGTCATAACTTTGATTGACAAGCTTATTTCCAACCACTGACGCTGCTTAAAGATGTAAACTGGGCATTGCCTTCTTTTGGTGAAAGATGTGCAAAAGATCCCACAGGCCCATCGCGAAGAGGAGCAGGGCAGTAACGCCTGAGGGCTTTTGCATTTCATTTCATTAGCACAGCAAAAGCGGACGATCAGTCAAGGATCACTTGGTTATTTTTTTGGAAGCTTACCCATGGCAAATCTGTTCAATGTTGAACCAACTAAGTGATAGAGAATCAAACTTTTAAACCGAGGCCCGGGGATCATTCGTTGATTTGGCATTGCCAATTAATGAACACTATGTAAAATACACAGCAACAACAGTACCGATGGGTAGAAAGTAAATTTATTGATGAAAACATCAGACTTGTCCCAATAATCGCTTCAATAAACCAATGCAATTTTTTTCCTAAAATGTTTCGAAAAAGCGCGTCTCCGTGCAAAATATTAAACTGCATTCAGAAAATGTACGAACAGGAATCATATTTGGATGGAATTGAAACATGTTTGTTTCATTCAGGCATCAAAAAATGAGATTGAAAGTCCCTTGAAGCATTGGACTGAATGCAAATAGGAATTGATGATCCCGGAACCTCTGCTCAATAGATTTCAAAGCACCGACTTCAGAAAAAAAAATACTACTTACGAAAAACGGGGTGGTGACAACACTTTCGGTTACTTACAAGAACAGCACGGGCTATGTGATATCCAAATTTGAAGTGGTGGCCGAGCAAGGCTTAGAACCCTGCGCCCTCTCATATTAAAATTCTGATGCTTTACGACTCCGATATCTGGATGAGACAACGGGTGATTGCGCAGCGACCTGAGCCGGCTAAGATGGGACATTACAGCGCCCACTGTGTTCTGGAGAATAAAAATTTTGTGATTCTGCAGAACGGTATGAAAACGCGAGTGAAAATTAAAAGCAATTCGAAAACCAGGACATTAACTTTGAACACGCAGATTTTTAAAAAACATAATGCATTCCCAGCTCCACTATCCATGTTCGCACTTCTGTTTTAAAGTGGCACATTCACTGCCTGACATCCTGCACCTCATTTCCCAATAGTACAGCCTGCACTGTGTATTCCTCTCACACTGCCACAAGTGCTGCCTCTCCGAGGCATTACATCTGAGAAGGTAACCGTAAAATATTCCGCAACCCCCCGACATGCCCCGTATGTATGAGATACATACGAACCAGGAGCAAGGGCTGGCCACTCGGCCCTTCAATACTGCTCAATTAGATGATGGCCTATCTGATTGCAACCTCCGTCTACCCCAATACACTTTTACTCAACCCTTGTTAATCAAGAATCGTTCTGCATCAAAAGCATTCAAAGGCTCTTCTTCCACTACCTAATGAGGAAGAGGACATCAAAGATAATATCGAAAATACCATTCAATGCAAGTGAAAACACTGCCATCAGAGAACACTTTTCAATTCAAATAGAATCAGCAGTTGGCAAATCTTGGAAATATCTTAAAGGCATTAGCAGATCTTGGAAATATCTTAAAGGCATTTGCAGTAATTCCGCATGATTTCTGCGATTTACATGAGAATCGATAAGTAGCGCTAAAAACTCAACGCCCGAACAGGGACTGGAACCCTGGACCCTCAGATTAAAAGTCTGATGCTCTACCGACTGAGCTATCCGGGCTCTGGCGTTACTGCCGGAGAGTGCCCTTTGCTGGCTGACAGCGAACAATGCATCCTTCAGATTCTGTTCTTTTCCTGCTGTCATCCACTTTCTTCAGCGGATTCCTCTCACGCACCCATTCTCAATACCATCGCTAAATTCAATCACAATTGGCTTCACAAATTCTAACCCGTGCATTTCACCCCAAAGTCCAGCCCATGCCCATCAAACGTTTCCCATTTTTCTTTGTAAATTTTTAGTGCTGCGTGCTTGAAAGAAAAAACATGTATAATCTTCATTCAATAGCCACATTTAGGTTATTTCAAACACATGCACAATATGCAAGGAGCCGAACAGATATAAAACTCTCTTGAACGTATGTACGATAAAATGACAGTGCCGGACGAAAGACAATCACAAAGTCGATTCATCGTGGTTTGTTGAAGTGTCACTGAAGCGGATGATTCACATGAGAATCGAGAAAAGGTGGGCGAACAGGGAATTAGACACTGGGCACACAGCTTAAATGGCTGATGTTCTTTCCAATGCGCTCTCCGAGGCAGCAACAGGAATTTTATATATCCATGTTCTCTGGCTGCCATCCAACCAGAACTACAGAGGAACTGCAATCACATTCAGTTTGCACATTTCTCGCCCGATCTTCCGACAGGAGCAGGGCGAGAAATCCGCACTGCAGCAGGTTCCAGGGGCCTTCAGCAGCGGGAGACTGAAGCCACGCCCCAGCCGCCTCCACCTCCAATCCTCCCCCACCCGCCCCCCCCCCCCCCCCCTCACCTATTTCTTCCCGCAGGAGCTACCCTAAACCAATAAAGCAAAGTTGAGTTTGAGATTCAATAACACTGAAACTCTCAACAAGGTATATGCACTCTCGATACGGTAACTCTGTTTCTCTCGCCACAGATGCTGTTAGACCAGATGAGTTTTTCCAGAATTTCTCTTTTTGTTTCAGGTTTTCAGCATCAGCAGTATTTTGCTTTTACCTAGAGCTTAAATAATCTAGGAACACAAAATACCACGTAAATATAATTTACAGGTGAGTACTTACAACGGAGGCAGCTTTGCGAAAGGAGCGTGATGGGGTAGAAAGAATGATACACCCAAATAAGGAGAGACAGACAGCAGGGATATTAAGTATATAATTTGCTCTGGCATTTACGGTGAGATAAAGCAGGGCTATGATCCTAGGGGATCAGCGGAGTGGGTCAGACCGAGTCAGAGAGACAACAGATTAATTTGTGGGCTCTCTAGAGAAGCACACGAAGAAGAGACGGTCAGCGTTCGGGTGATTGTGCTGCTCACGTATTAAAGGTAGTATTTTGGGAAAGAGATTTACATTCAGCATGTTGCCTGTGTGGAACACATCAAGGGCGTTTAGTGGGGACCAGCTGCTCTTCACAATCTTCCTTGTTTAATTTCAGTTGTCATTTATTTGGCCAAAAGGCAGCATTGGTTCTAATGTGGATCGACCCCAAACGTGCTGCGTGCAAAGCAGACGCGATAATCACTATGAAGTGGAACCTTGGCTTGGGCTCTGTGAATGGCGTTTCAGCCTGTGAAATTCTGTGTTCAGTGTTTGCATTTGGAAGGAATTCCTTTAGACTCCACCTCCTCTCTGGCTGCACAAGTTCTTGCATTTGCCTTAAAGTGGTGGTTCCTTCAATATTTATATTTGCTTTCAACCAGAGAGCCACCAACTCCCTCAAAAAAAACAGCAAAATGAGGCAGCGGGCCGGGGACTGGCAGAAAGTGCAAAGCTGAGGGCGTCTGGAAAGTAATTGTGAAGAAAGTCTGTGGAGTTGGGCGGTGGGGGTGGGCGGAGGGCAGTGAGATAGGATGTGAGACAAAAATCCGCTCAACAGACTTGGGAAGGAAATTCACAATTTGGACGATGCGATGTTCACTGGCAGCGACTAGGGGTCGCTGTGTCAAACCGCACTGGGGTCCTCGGCAATTCAGTCGGTAGAGCATCACGTTGTTAATATGAGAAACAAGAAGAAAAATATATGGAAAAGGTCTGCAGGTCTGACAGCTTCTGCAGAAAGGGATACAGTTAACGCTTCGAGCCCGTATGACTATTCGTCAGGACTGAGCATACTTTTCAAGCTCTTGCCCCTGTATGTTTTTAAACCTGAATTATCGATTCTCTTGTAAATCATTCTCTGCCCCCGAACTCGATCTCATCTCTTTAAGTTATTTTAAATGATTTGCGACATGCTGATTGTTTGTAAAAGGAAATATTTTAACGTGCAATATTTTACGGTATTATGAATTGTTTTTTTTTGAAATTATCAATTATTATTTTCATCCATCCCGAATTAACACGGCTACGCGAAGCTGACCTTCCCTGCTCTCGAAATTAAACTCATTAATCTCATGGAATTCCATCCATGAAACTTAACTTTGAAATATAATTTACATTATCACATTTTCTGAATTATTTCGAAACTTTACAGGCAACTTGCTGTTTCGAACCCGCCGTTCATAAAGACTTTGCTTTAAAGACTAAATTAAGGTGTTATTTCTGGCCGCAATTTTTTCATTCATTTGCCAGTTGTGGTGTCCCATCTACAAGATGAAATGCATCAACTCTCCAGAGCTTCTTGGCACAATCAAAACTCGCAGACTCCACCAAACACAAGGATTCCAAAGATAATTTCGAAAATACCATTCAATGCAAGTGAAATACTACCATCAGAAAACACTTCTCAATTCACATAGAATCGGCAGTAGTCAAATCTTGCAAATATCTTAAAGGCATTTGCAGAAATTGCTCCTGATTTCTGCGATTTACATGAGAATCGATAAGTAGCGATAAAAGCTCATCGCTCGAACACTTGAATGCGGGGCCTTCAGATTAAAAGTCGGATCACCTACCGACTGAGCTATCCAAGCTCTGACACTGTCCCCGGACAATCACATTTACTGGCTGACAGCGAACAATTCATCCTTCAGATTCTGTTCTTTCCCTGCTGTCATACACTGTATTCAGGGGATTCCTCTCACGCACCCACTCTCACTACCATCGCTAAATTCAGTCACAATTGCTCTTCACAAATCCTAACCCGTTCATTTCACGCCAAAGTCCTGCGCGTGCACATCAAACGTCTCCGATTTTTCTTTCTAAGTTTGGGGTGCTGCCTGATTGAAAGAAAAAATATATAATATTCATCCAACAGCTACATTTATGTTACTACAAACACATGCACAATATGCAAGGAGTCGACTGGATAAAAAATCCTCCTCAATGAATGTACGATGAAATGACTGTGACGGACGGAACACAATCACAAAGTCCATTCCTGATGTGTTGTTGATGTATCATTATAGTGGATGATCCGCATGGCAATCGAGAATTTACAATAAAAAAGGCGGCCGAACTGGGAATTAGACCCTGGGCCCTCAACTTAAGCGGCTGATGCTCTGCCCAGTGCGCTCTCTGGAATTTTAGATATCCATGTTCGCTGGTTGCCATCAAACCAGAACTCCGGAGGAACTGCAATCACATTCAGATTGCACATTTCTCGCCGGATCCTCCGACAGAGGCAGGGTTAGAAATCCGCACCGCAGCGAGTTCCCGGGCAATCGGCAGCGGGAGACTGAGGCCACGCTCCCAGCACCTCCACCTCCCCCTCCAACCCACCTATTTCTTCTGGCACGAGCTACCCTAAACCAGTAAAGCAAAGTGGAGTTTGAGATTCAATAACACTGAAAAAATGAAGCTGGGATATACACACTCGAAACGTTAATTCTGTTTCTCTCTCCACAGATGCTCTTGACCGGCCGACTTTTACTAACATTCCCCCTTTTTGTTTCAGGTTTCCAGCATCATTTAGGTTTCAAATTTTCAACAATATTTAGCTTTTACCTAGAGCTAAAATAAGCTAGGAACACAAAAGACTACGGTAAAATATTTTACAGGCGAGTACTTATAGTGGAGGCAGCATTGGGAAAGTAGCGTGATGGGGTAGAAAGGATGATACCCCCAAATAACGAGAGACAGACGGCAGGGATATTAAGTAAATACTTTGCTCTGGCATTTACGGCGATATAAAGCAAGGCTATGATCCTCGGGTATGAGCGGAGTGGGTCAGACCGAATCAGAGAGACAACAGATTAATTTATGGGTTATCTAGAGAAGCACACGAAGCAGAGAGGGTCAGGGTTCGGGTGATTGTACTGCTCGATTACTAAAGGTAGTATTTTGGGAAAGAGATTTACATTCAGCATGTTGGTTGTGAGGAACTCATCAAAGGCGTTTAGTGAGGACCAGCTGCTCTTCACAATCATCGCTGTTTAATTTCAGTTGCCATGTTTTTCGCCAAAAGACAGCATTGGTTCTACTGGGGATCGATCCCAAGGACCTGCTGGGCGTAAAGCAGACACGATAATCACTATAAAGTAGAACCCGGCTTTAGCTCTGTGTATGTAGATTCAGCCTGCGAAATTCGGTTTTCAGCGTTTACATTTGGAAGGAATTCCTAAGACTCCACCTCCTTGCTGGTTGCACAAGTTCTTGCATTTGCCTTAAAGTGGTGGTTCCCTCAATATTACTTATTGCTTTCCACCAGAGAGCCACCAACTCCCTAAAAAAAACAGGAAAAATGAGGCAGCGTTTAATGGCCGAGGATTGGCGGGAAGTGCAAAGGTGAGGGCGTCTGGAAATTAATTGTGAAGAAAGTCTGTGGGGTTGGACGGTGGTGGTGGGCAGAGGGTATTGAGATAGGATGTGAGGCAAAAATCCGCTGAACAGACTTGGGAAGGAAATGCACAATTTGGACGATGCAATGTTCACTGTCAGCGACTAGAGGTCGCTGTGTCAAACGGCACTGGTCCTGCGCAACTCAGTCGGTAGAGCATCAGATTCTTAACATGAGAAACAAAAACAAAGATAGCTGGAAAAGCTCAGCTGGTCTGACAGCATCTGCGGAAAGGGATACAGTTAACGTTTCGAGCCCGCATGACTATTCGTCAGGACTGAGCATAGTGTTCAAGCCCTTGCTCCTGTCATGTTTTTAAAGCTGAATATTCGATTCTCGTGCAAACCATTCATCCCCGCGAATTCGCTCTCATTTCTTTAAGTTATTGGAAAGATTTTCGACATGCTGGTTGCTTGTAAAAGGAAGAATATTATCTGATGCAATATTTTAAAGTATTATGAATGTTTTTTTTCGAAATTATCAATTATTCTTTTCATCCAGCCCCAAGTAACACGGCTATGCGAAGCTGATCTTCCCTGCTCAAGAAATTTAACTCATTGAATTCCATCCAGGAAACTTAATTTTGGAATATAATTTACATTATAACATTTTCTGAATTTATTTTCAAACTATGCAGACAACTTCATGTCTCGAAGCGGTCATTCATAATGACTTTGCTTTAAAGACTAAATTAAGTAGTTATTTCAGGTAACAATTTTTTTCATTCATTCGCCAGTTGTGGTGTCCTATCTACAAGATGAACTGCAGCAACTCTCCAAAGCTTCTTGGCACCATCCAAACTCGCAGATTCCACCAAATTCAAGGGCAGGGAGAGTCAAGGGAACATCAACACCTGAAATTTCACCTCCAACCCACAGACAGTCCTAGTTTCGAACTCTATAGCAGTTGTTTCACTGTTGTTGGATTCAAGTCCCTGTTCTGACTAATTCCTTGGAACTCACTTGATAACAAAACTGTGGGGTACCTGAACCACATGGGCTGCGCCGGTACAAGGACGTGGCTCAACATCACTTTCTCAAGGGTTTTGGAGATGTGCTACAGATTCTGGCCTAGACAGTGATGCCTGCTTCATTATTTGATTGACAAGCTTATTTCCACCCACTGACACTGCTCAAAGATGTATCCAAGCATCGCATCCTTTTGGTGAAAGATGTGCAAAAGATCCCACAGCCCCATTGTGAAGAGGAGCAGGGGAGTAACCCCTGAGGGCTTTTGTATAATATTTGATTAATGCAGCAAACACAGACGATTGGCTTTGTCAGTGAATGAACACTCTGTAAAATACACATTTTTCAGCAGTACCAGAGGGTAAAAAATAAATTTAGTGATGAAAACATCAGACTTGTCCCAATAATCGCTTCAATAAACCAATGCAAATTATTTACCTAAAATGTTTCAAAACATCGCGCCTCCAAGCAAAATTTTAAACTTCATTCAGAAAATGTACGAACATGAATCATATTTGAAGGTTTGGTGCCCTGGATAGAATTGAAACATGGTTGTTTTATTCAGACATCAAAAAAATCACATTGAAATTCCCGTGAAGCACGGGACTGAATGAAAAAAGAAATTTAGGATCCCGGAACCTCTGTTCAATATATTTCAAGGCGCCGACTTCAGAAAAAAAAATACCACTTACAAAAAACAGGGATGGTGACAAGACTTTCGGTTACTTACAAGAACAGCACGGGCTATGCGATTTCGAAATTTGAAGCCGTGGCCGGGCAGGGCTTTGAACGCTGAGCCCTCTCATATTAAAATTCCGATGTTTTACCGACTCTGTTGTCTGCACCAGACGAGAGGTGAGTGCGCAGCGACCACCGCCAGCTAAGATGGGACATTACAGCAGCCCATATTCTCTTTGATTTGGAATCATCCAGTCTCTTGAGTTTCAATCTCTCAAGCATCCATCCTCAGTGCCCCTATGGGTTTGGTGCAAAATCCGCAATGGAAACACGACCAGCTACATCCTCTTTCCTTGCTTCTGTGTTATTGGGACTCCGTGAGTGGAGCTAAGAGTAGAAATGTTAATTATGAGCTCACCGCTGCTTAAAAGCCAATGTGCACAAGGCAGGTCGAGCAGAAGGTGCACAGTATCGTTTAATAAAGCATAATCAGATTAACAGACATGGCAGGAGGCACGAGCGGAGCAACAAAAAAAAAGATGTCTCGATCTGGCTGTACAGTTTGGCCTCTTCCGGTGCCATATCGCATAGTAATTATTTCAATTCTGGACAATAAAAATTCTGTGATTCGGCAAAACGGTATGAAAATGCGAGTGAAAATTAAAAACAATTTGGAAGCAAGGACATTAACTTTGAACACTCAGATTTCTAAAAAGTCTGATGCAATCCCAGTTCAACTATCCAATTTCGCGCGTCTGTTTTACACCGGTACATTCACTGCCTGACATCCTGCACCTCATTACCCAATAGTGCAGCCTGCACTGTGTATTCCTCTCACACAGCCACAAGTGCTGCCTCCCCGAAGCTTTACTTCCGAGAAGGTCACCGTAAAATATTCCGCGTCCCGCCGACACGCCCCGTATGTATGAGATACATACGAACCAGGTGCAGGGGCTGGCCACTCGGCCCTTCAATACTGCTCAATAAGATGATGGCCTATCTGATTACAACCTCCGTCTACCCCAATACACTTTCACTCAACCCTTGCTAATCAAGAATCTTTCAGCATCAAAAGCATTCAAATGCTCTTCTTCCACTACCTAATGAGGAAGAGGACACCAAAGATAATATCGAAAATACCATTCAATGCAAGTGAAAACATTGCCATCACAAAACACTTTGCAATTCAAATAGAATCAGCAGTTGGCAAATCTTGGAAATATCTTAAAGGCATTTGAGGTAATTGCTCATGATTTCTGCGATTTTCACGAGAATCGATAAGTAGCGCTAAAAACTCAACGCCCGAACAGGGACTTGAACCCTGGACCCTCAGATTAAAAGTCTGATGCTCTACCGACTGAGCTATCCGGGCTCTGCCGCCGAATTCCGGACCGTGACCTTTACAGGCTGACAGCGAACAATGCATCCTTCAGATTCTGTACTTTTTCTGAGGCCATCCACTGTATTCAGCGGATTCCTCTCACGCACCCACTCTCAATACCATCGCTAAATTCAATCGCGATTGCTCCTCACAAATCCTAACCCGTCCATTTCACCCGAAAGTCCAGCCCACGCCCATCAAACGTCTCCCATTTTTCTTTGCAAATTTGGCGCGCTGCCTGCTTGAAAGAAAAAAAATATATAATCTTCATCCAACAGCCACATTTAGGTTATTTCAAGCACATGCACAATATCCAAGGAGCCGAACGGATATAAAACCCTCTTGAACGAATTTACGATAACATGACTGTGCCGGACGAAACGCAATCACAAAGTCGATTCATCGTGGGTTGTTGATGTGTCACTGAAGTGGTGATTTGCACGGGAATCGAAAATTTCAACAAAAAAGGCGGGCGAACAGGAATTTAGACATTGGAAAATCAGCTTAAACGGCTGATGCTCAGTCCAATGCGCTCTCCGGGGCAACAACCGGAATTTTATATATCCATCTTCTCTGGTCGCCATCCAACCAGAACTCCAGAGGAACTGCAATCACATTCAGTTTGCACATTTTTCGCCCGATCTTCCGACAGGGGCAGGGCGAGAAATCCGCAACGCAGCGAGATCCACGGGCCTTCAGCAGCGGGAGACTAAAGCCACGCCCCGCCGCCACTACCTCTACCTCCATCTCCACCTCCACCCCACCTATTTGTTCTGGCAGGAGCTACCCTAAACCAATAAAGCAAAGTGGAGTTTGTGATTAAATAACACTGAAACACTGAAGAAGGGATATACACACTCGAAACGTTAATTCTGTTTCTCTCTCCACAGATGATGTTAGACCTGCTGCGTTATTCCAGAATTTCCCCTTTTGTTTCAGATTTCCAGCTTCAGCAGGATTTTGCTTTTACCAAGATCTTAAATAATCTAGGAGCATAAAAGACTACGTTATAATATTTCACAGGTGAATACTTACAACGGAGGCAGCATTGGGAAAGAAACGTGATGGGTTGCAAAGGATGATACCCCCAAATAAAGAGAGACAGACGGCAGGGATATTAAGTAAATACTTTGCTCTGGTATTTACGGCGAGATCAAGCAGGGCTATAATCCTAGGCGATCAGCGGAGTGGGTCAGACCGAGTCAGAGAGACAACCGATTAATTTATGGGTTATCTAGAGAAGCACACGAAGCAGAGAGGGTCAGGGTTCGCGTGATTGTACTGCTCCCTTATTAAAGGTAGTATTTTGGGAAAGAGATTTATATTCAGCATGATGGCTGTGAGGAACACATCAAGGGCGTTTAGTGAGGACCAGCTGCTCTTCACAATCATCATTGTTTAATTTCAGTTGCCATTTATTTGGCCAAAAGGTAACATTGTTTCTACTGGGGATCGATCCCAAGGACCTGCTAAGCGCAAAGTAGACACGATAATCACTATGTCATAGAACCCTGGCTTTGGCTATATAAATGGAGATTCAGCCTGCGAAATTCTGTTTTCAGTGTTTGCATTTGGAAGGAATTCCTAAGCTCCACCTCCTTGCTGGCTGTACAAGTTCTTGCATTTGCAGTAAAGTGGTGGTTCCCTTGGTATTAATTATTGTTTTCAACCAGAGAGCCATAAACACCCTCAAAAAAAGAGGAAAACTGAGGCAGCATTTAATTATTGCGGGCCGGGGGACGGCAGGAATTGCAAAGCTGAGGGCGTCTGGAAAGTAATTGTGAAGAAAGTCTGTGGAGTTGGGCGGTGGTGGTGGGCGGAGGGTAGTGAGATAGGATGTGAGGCAACAATCCGCTGGACAGACTTGGGATGGAAATGCACAATTTGGACGATGCAAAGTTCACTGTCAGCAACTGGAGTTCGTTGTGTCAAACCGCACTGGGGTCCTGGTCAACTCAGTCGGTAGAGCATCAGATTCTTAACGTGAGAAACAAAAACAAAAATATCTGGAAAAGCTCAGCAGGTCTGATAGCATCTGCGGAAAGTGTTACAGTTAATGTTTCGAGCCCATATGATTATTCATCAGGACTAAGCATAGTTTTCAAGCCCTTGCTCCTGGGATGTTTTTAAACCTGAATTATCGATTCTCTTGCAAATTTTTCTATCCAGGCGAATTCGCTGTCATCTCTTTAAGTTCTTTTAAAGATTTGCAACATGCTGGTTGTTTCTAAAAGGCAGAATATTATTTAATGCAATATTTTAAGGTATTATAAATTGTGTTTTTTGTGAAATTATCAATTATTATTTTCATCCAGCCACAAGTAACACGGCTATGTGAAGCTAATCTTCTCTGCTCTCCAAATTAAACTCATTAATCTCATTGAATTCCATCCATGAAACTTAATTTTGGAATATAATTTACATTATAACATTTTCTGAATTTAGTTTGAAACTTTGCAGGTAACTTGATGTTTCGAAGCGGTCGTTCATAATGACTTTGTTTTAAAGACTAAATTATGGCGTTATTTCCGGTAGCACATTTTCCATTCATTCGCCAGTTGTGGTGTCCATCTACAAGATGAACTGCAGCAACTCTCTAAAGCTTCTTGGCACAATCCAAACTCGAAGACTCCACCAAAGCCAAGGGCAGGTAGAAGCGTGGGAATATGAACACCTGCAATTTCCCCTCCAACCCACAGACCGTCCTGGTTTGGAACACTATCACAGTTTTTTCACTGTTGTTCTATTCAAGTCCATCTTCTGACTAAATACTTGGAACTCACTTCATAATAGAACTGTCCACATGTCCTGCACCGGTTCAAGGACGTGGCTCAACACCACCTTCTCAAGGATATAGGGGATGAGGTACAGATGCTGGCCCAGTCAGCGATGCTCGCGTCATTATTTTGATTGACAAGCTTATTTCCACCCACTGACACTGCTTAATGACGTAAACTGGGCATTGCCTTCTTTAAATTTTGTGATGAAATCATCAGACTTGTTGCAGTAATCGCTCCAATAAACCAATGCAAATTTTTTACCTTAAATGTTTCAAAACATCCAGCCTCCGAGCAACATTTTAAACTGCTTTCAGAAGATGTACGAACATGAAATATATTTGAAGGTTTGGTGCCCTGGATGGAATTGAAGCATGTTTGTTTTATTCAGGCATCGAAAAAATCAGATTGAAATTCCAGTGAAGCACGGGACTGAATGAAAATAGGTATTGATGATCCTGGAACCTCTGCTCAATAGATTTCAAGGTGCCGAATTCAGAAAAAAAATACCACTTACGAAAAACAAGCATGGTGGCAAATCTTTCGGTTACTTCCAGGAACAGCACGGGCTATGTGATTTCCAAATTTAAAGCGGTGGCCGAGCAAGGCTTTGAAACCTATGCCCTCTCACATTAAAATTCTGATGTATTACGACTCTGATGTCTGGACTAGACGAGAGGTGAGTGCGCAGCGACCTCGGCCGGCTACGATGGGACATTACAGCAGCCCACATTCTCATGGCTTTGGAATCATCCAGTCCCTTGAGATTCCATCTCTCACGCATTCTTTCTCAGTGCCCCAATGCGTTCGGTGCATAAATCCTCACTGAAAACACGACCAGCTACCTCCTCTTTCCTTGCATCTGTCTTATTGGGGCTCCGCGAGTGGAGCTAAGAGTAGAAATGTTAATTATGAGCTCACCGCTGCTTAAAAGTCAATGCACACAAGGCAGGTCGAGCAGAAGGAGCACCGTTACGTATAATATAGCAGATTGAGATTAAAAAACATGGCAGGAGGCTCAAGCGAAGCAACAAAAAAAAAGATGGTTTGACCTGGCTGTACGGTATGGCTTCTTCCTGTACCATATTGCAAAATAATTATTTCTGCTCTGGAGAATAAAAATTCAGTGATTCTGCAGAACGGTATGAAAATGCGAATGAAAATTAAAAGCAATTCGGAAGAAAGGACATTAACTTTGAACACTCAGACGTTTAAAAAACCTGATGTATTCCCAACTCAAGTTTCCATGTTCTCACTTCCGTTTTACACCGGCACATTCAATGCCTGACATCCTGCACCACATTTCCCAACAGTACAGCCTGCACTGTGTATTCCTCTCACACAGCCACAACTGCTGCTTCCCCGAGGCTTTACTTCCGAGAAGGTCACCATAAAATATTCCGCGACCTCTCCCCAAAACGCCCCGTATGTAAGAGATGCATACGAACCAGGAGCAGGGGCTGGCCACTCGGCCCTTCAATACTCCTCTGCCATTCAATAAGATGATGGCCTATCTGACTGCAACCTCCTGTCTACCTCGGTACACTTTCACTCACCCCTTGTTAATCAAGAATCTTTCAGCATCAAAGACATTCAAAGGCTCTTCTTCCACTACCTTATGAGGAAGAGGACTCCAAAGATATTTTCGAAAATACCATTCAATGCAAATGAAAACACTGCCATCACAAAACACTTTTCAATTCAAATAGAATCAGCAGTTGGCAAATCTTGGAAATATCTTAAAGGCATTTGCAGTAATTGCTCATGATTTCTGCGATTTACATGAGAATCGATAACTAGCGCTAAAAACTAATCACTCGAATCGGGACTTGAACGCTGGACACTCAGGTTAAAAGTCTAACGTTCTACCTACTGAGCTACCCGGGCTCAGGCACGCATGCCGGACAGTGAGCTCTACTGGCTGACAGCGAAAAATGCATCCTTCAGATTATGTTCTTTTCCTGCTGTCATCCATTGTATTCAGCAGATTCCTCTCACGCACCCACTCTCAATACCATTGCTAAATTCAATCACAATTGCTCTTCACAAATCCTAACCTGCGCATTTCACCCCAAAGTCTAGCCCGTGCCCATCAAACGTCTCACATTTATCTTTGTAAATTTGGGGTGCTGCCTGCTTGAAGGAAAAAACATTTCTAATCTTCATCCAACAGCCACATTTAGGTTATTTCAAACACATGCACAATATCCAAGGAGCCGAACGGATATAAAACTCTCTTGAACGAATGTACGATAAAATGACTGTGCCGGACAAAACACAATCACAAAGTCGATTCATCGTGGGTTGTTGAGGGGTCACTGAAGTGGATGATTCGCATGAGAATCAAGAAAAGGCGGGCGAACAGGGAATTAGACACTGGGCACACAGTTTAAACGGCTGCTGCTCAGTCCAATGCGCTCTCCGGGGCAGCAACTGGAATTTTATATATCCATGTTCTCTGGTTGCCATCCAACCAGAACTACAGAGGAACTGCAATCATATTCAGATTGTACATTTCTCGCCCGATCTTCTGACAGGAGCAGGGCGAGAAATCCGCATCGCAGCGGATTCCACGGGTCTTTAGCAGCGGGAGACTGAAGCCACGCCCCCGCCGCTTCCACCTCCACCTCCCCCCCCCCCTCACCCTCCCCACCTATTTCTTCCGGCAGGAGCTACCCTAAACCAATAAAGCAAAGTGGAGTTTGAGATTCAATAACACTGAAACTCTGAACAAGGTATATACACACTCGATACGTTACCCCGGTTTCTCTCTCCACAGATGCTGTTAGACCAGCTGAGTTTTTCCAGAATTTCTCTTTTTGTTTCAGGTTTTCAGCATCAGCAGTATTTTGCTTTTACCTAGAGCTTAAATAATCTAGGAACACAAAAGATCACGTAAATATAATTTACAGGTGAGTACTTACAACGGCGGCAGCTTTGGGAAAGGAGTGTGATGGGGTAGAAAGGATGATACCCCCAAATAACGAGAGACAGACGGCAGGGATATTAAGTATATAATTTGCTCTGGCATTTACGGTGAGATGAAGCAGGTCTATGATCCTAGGGGATCAGCAGAGTGGGTCAGACCGAGTCAGAAAGAGAACAGATTAATTTATGGGCTATCTAGAGAAGCACACGAAGCAGAGACGGTCAGTGTTCGAGTGATTGTACTGCTCGCTTATTAATATTAGTAATTTGGGAAAGAAATTTACATTCAGCATGTTGGCTGTGAGGAACACATCAAGGGCGTTTAGTGAGGACCAGCTGCTCTTCACAATCTTCCTTGTTTAATTTCAATTGTCATTTATTTGGCCAAAAGGCAGCATTGGTTCTTATGGGGATCGATCCCAAAGACGTGCTGCGTGCAAAGCAGACGCGATAATCACTATGAAGTAGAACCCTGCCTTTGGATCTGTGAATGGAGATTCAGCCTGTGAAATTCTGTGTTCAGTGTTTGCATTTGGAAGGAATTCCTTTAGACTCCACCTCCTTGTTGGCTGCACAAGTTCTTGCATTTGCCTTAAAGTGGTGGTTCCTTCAATATTAATAATTGCTTTCAACCAGAGAGCCACCAACTCCCTCAAAAAAAAGCTGTAACAATGAGGCAGCTTTTAATGAGTGCGGGCCGGGGACTGGCAGAAAGTGCAAAGCTGAGGGCGTCTGGAAAGTAATTGTGAAGCAAGTCTGTGGAGTTGGGCGGTGGGGGTGGGCGGAGGGCAGTGAGATAGGATGTGAAACAAAAATCCGCTGAACAGACTTGGGAAGGAAATTCACAATTTGCACGATGCAATGTTCACTGGCAGCGACTACAGGTCGCTGTGTCAAACGGTACTGGGGTCCTGGGCAACTCAGTCGGTAGAGCATCACGTTGTTAATATGAGAAACAAGAAGAAAAATATCTGGAAAAGGTCTGCAGGTCTGACAGCATCTGCGGAAAGGGATTCAGTTAACGCTTCGAGCTCGTATGACTATTCGTCAGGACTGAGCATACTTTTCAAGCTCTTGCTACTGTATGTTTTTAAACCTGAATTATCCATTCTCTTGTAAATCATTCTCTGCCCCCGAATTCGCTCTCATCTCTGTAAGTTATTTTAAATGATTAGTGACATGCTGGTTGTTTGTAAAAGGAAATATTTTAAGCTGCAATAGTATTATGAATTAGGTTTTTTTTTGAAATTATCAATTATTATTTTCATCCAGCCTGAAGTAACACGGCTATGCGAAGCTGACCTTCACTGCTCTCCAAATTAAACTCATCAATCTCATTGAATTCCATCCGTGAAACTTAACTTTGGAATATATTTTACATTAACACATTTTCTGAATTATTTCGAAACTTTACAGGCAACTTGCTGTTTCGAACCCGCCGTTCATAAAGACTTTGCTTTAAAGACTAAATTAAGGCGTTATTTCTGGCCACAATTTTTTCATTCATTCGCCAGTTGTGGTGCCCATCTACAAGATGAACTGCATCAACTCTCCAAAGCTTCTTGGCACAATCCAAACTCGCAGACTCCACCAAACACAAGGATTCCAAAGATAATTTCGAAAATACCATTCAATGCAAGTGAAATACGACCATCAGAAAACACTTTTCAATTCACATAGAATCGGCAATTGCCAAATCTTGGAAATATCTTAAAGGCATTTGCAGAAATTGCTCCTGATTTCTGCGATTTTCATGAGAATCGCTAAGTAGCGATAAAATCTCATGGCCCGAACAGGGACTTGAATGCGGGGCCCTCAGATTAAAAGTCGGATCATCTGCCGACTGAGCTAACCGGGCTCTGGCACTGTCCCCGGACAGGGACATTTACTGGCTGACAGCAAACAATGCATCCTTCAGATTCTGTTCTTTTCCTGCTGTCATACACTGTATTCAACGGATTCCTCTCACGCACCAACTCTCACTACCATCGCTAAATTCAATCACAATTGCTCTTCACAAATCCTAACCCGTCCATTTCACGCCAAAGTCCTGCGTGTGCACATCAAACGTCTCCCATTTTTCTTTCTAAATTTGGGGTGCTGCCTGATTGAAAGAAGAAATATATAATATTCATCCAATAGCTACATTTATGTTATTACAAACACATGCACAGTATGCAAGGAGTCGACCGGATAAAAAACCCTCCTGAATGAATGTACAATAAAATGACTGTGCCAGACGAAACACAATCACAAAGTCCATTCCTTGTGGGTTGTTGATGTGTCATTATAGTGGATGATCCTCATGGGAATCGAGAAATTAAACTAAAAAAATGCGGCCAAACTGGGAATTAGACCCTGGGCCCTCAACTTAAACGGCTGATGCTCTGCCCAGTGCGCTCTCTGGAATTTTAGATATCCACGTTCGCTGGCTGCCATCCAACCAGAACTCGGGGGAACTGAAATCACATTCAGATTGTATATTTCTCGCCGGATCCTCTAACAGAGGCAGGGTTAGAATTTCCGCACCGCAGCGGGTTCCCCGGGCATTCAGCAGCGGGAGACTGAAGCCACGCCCCCAGCGCCTCCACCTCCCCCTCCAACCCATCTATTTCTTCTGGCACGAGCTACCCTAAACCAGTAAAGTAAAGTGGAGTTTCAGATTCAATAACACTGAAACTCTGAAGCTGGAATATACACATTCAAAACGTTAATTCTGTTTCTCTCTCCACAGATGTTGTTAGACCTGCTGACTTTTTCCAGCATACCACCTTTTTGTTTCAGGTTTCCAGCATCATCTAGATTTCAGGTTTTCAGCAATGCTTAGCTTTAACCTAGAGCTACAATAAGCTAGGAACACAAAAGGCTACGGTAAAATATTTTACAGGCCAGTACTTACAATGGAGGCAGCACTGGGACAGGAGCGTAATGGGGAAGAAAGGATGATACCCCCAAATAACGAGAGACAGACGGCAGTGATATTAAGTAAATACTTTGCTCTGGCATTTACGGCGATATAAAGCAGGGCTATGATTCTATGTGATCAGCGGAGTAGGTCAGACCGAGTCAGAGAGACAACAGGTTAATTTATGGCCTATCTAGAGAAGCACACGAAGCAGAGAGGGTCAGGGTTCGGGTGATTCTACTGCTCGTTTACTAAAGGTGGTATTTTGGGAAAGAGATTTACATTCAGCATGCTGGCTGTGAGGAACACATCAAGGGCGTTTAGTGAGGACCAGCTGCTCTTCACAATCTTCGCTGTTTAATTTCAGTTGCCATTTTTTTGGCCAAAAGTCAGCATTGGTTCTACTGGGGATCGATCCCAAGGACCTGCTGGGCGTAAAGGAGACACGATAATCACAATGAAGTAGAACCCCGGCTTAGGCTATATGTAGATTCAGCCTGTGAAATTCGGTTTTCAGCGTTTACATTTGGAAGGAATTCCTAAGACTCCACCTCCTTGCTGGTTGCACAAGTTCTTGCATTTGCCTTAAAGTGGTGGTTCCCTCAATATTACTTATTGCTCTCCACCAGAGAGCCACCAACTCCCTCAAAGAAACAGGAAAAGTGAGGCAGCGTTTAATGAGTGTGGGCCGGGGACTGGCGGGAAGTGCAAAGGTGAGGGCGTCTGAAAAGTAATTGTGAAGAAAGTCTGAGGGGTTGGGTGGTGGTGGTGGGCAGAGGGTAGTGAGATAGACTGTGAGGCAAAAATCCGTTGAACAGACTTGGGAAGGAAATGCACAGTTTGGACGATGCAATGTTCACTGGCAGCGACCAGAGGTCGCTGTGTCAAACCGCACTGGGGTCCTGCGCAACTCAGTCAGTAGAGCATCAGATTCTTAACATGAGAAACAAAAACAATAATATCTGGAAAAGCTCAGCAGGTCTGACAGCATCTGCGAAAGGGATATAGTTAACGTTTTGAGCCCGTATGACTGTTCGTCAGGACTGAGCATAGTGTTCAAGACCTTGTCGTCTGATGTTTTTAAACCTGAATTATCGATTCTGGTGCAAATCATTCATCCCCGCGAATTCGCTCTCATCTCTTTAAGTCACTTTAATGATTTGCGACATGCTGTTTGTTTGTCAATGGAAGAATATTAGCTGATGCAATATTTTTAGGTATTATAAATGGTATTTTTTTCGAAATTATCAATTATTATTTACATCCAGCCCAAGTAACACGGCTATGCGAATCTCATCTTCCCTGCTCAACAAATTAAATCTTTAATCTCATTGAATTCTATCCATGAAACTTAATTTTGGAATATAATTTATATTATAACATTTTCTGAATTTATTTTCAAACTTTGCAGACAACTTTATCTTTCGAAGCGGTCGTTCATAATGACTTTGCTTTAAAGACTAAATTAAGTAGTTATTTCAGGTAGCATTTTTTTCATTCATTCGCCAGTTGTGGTGTCCCATCTACAGGATGAACTGCAGCAACTCTCCCAAATTTCTTGGCACAATCCAAACTCGCAGACTCCATCAGAGACAAGGGCATGGGAATATCAACACTTGAAATTTCCTCTCCAACCCCCAGACAGTCCAAGTTTGGAACTCTATCGCAGTTTTTTCACTGTTGTTGGATTCAACTCCCTGTTCTGACTAAATCTTTGGAAATCACTTCCTAATACAACTGTGGAAGTATCTAAACCACATGGGCTGCGCCGGTTCAGGGAAGTGGCTCAGCACTGCCTTCTCAAGGGTATTGGGGATGAGCAACAGATCCTGGCCCAGTCAGCAATGCCCGCGTCATTATTAAGATTGACAAGCTTATTTCCACCCACTGACACTGCTTAAAGATGCAAACTGGGTATTGCCTTCTTTTGGTGAAAGATGTGCAAAAGATCCCACAGCGCCATTGTGAAGAGGAGCAGGGGAGTAACGCCTGAGGGCTTTTGTATATCATCTGATTAAGGCAGCAAAAACAGACGATCAGGGATGGATCACATGGTTATTTTTTGGCAGCTTACCCATGGCAAATCAGTTCAATGTTGAACCGAAAAAGTATTAGAGAATCAAACTTTTACACTGACGCCCGGGGCTCGTTCGTTGATTTGGCTTTGCCAATTAATGAACACTCTGTAAAATATACACTTTACAGCAGGACCGGTGGGTAGAAAACAAATTTAATGATTAAAACATCAGAATTGTCCAAATCATAGCTTCAATAAAGCAATGCAATTTTTTTTTACCAAAAATGTTTCAAAACATCACGTCTCCGAGCAACATTTTAAACTGCATTCAGAAAATGTACCAACATGAATCATATTTAAAGGTTTGGTGCCCTGGAATTGAATTGAAACATGTTTGTTTTATTCAGACATCAGAAAAATCACATTGAAATTCCCGTGAAGCACGGGACTGAAGCAAAATAGGAATTGAGGATCCCGGAACCTCTGCTCAATATATTTCAAAGCGCCGATTTCAGAAAAAAAAATACCAATTACGAAAAACACGGATGGTGACAACACTTTCGATTACTTACAAGAGCAGCGCGGGCTATGTGATTTCCAAATTTGAAGCGGTGGCTGAGCAGGGCTTTGAACCCTGCGGACTCTCATATTAAAATTCTGATGTTTTACGACTCCGATGTCTGGACTAGGCGAGAGGTGAGTGCGCAGCGACCCCAGCCGGCTAAGTTGGGACATTGCAACGCTCACATTCTCTTTGCTTTGGAATCATCCAGTCTCTTGAGTTTCTATCTCTCACGCATCCTTTCTCAGTTCCCCTATGTGCTCGGTGCACAAATCCTCACTGTAAACACGAGCAGCTACATCCTCTTTCCTTGCTTCTATCTTATTGGGGCTCCGCGAGTGGAGCTAAAATAAGAAATGTTCATTAAGAACTCACCGCTGCTGGAAAGTCAATGCGAACAAGGCAGGTCGAGCAGAAGGAGCACATTTTCGTTTGATAAAGCAGATTCAGATTGAAAGAGATGGCAGGAGGCTCGAGCGAAGCAACAAAAAAAAGATGGCTCGGACTGGCAGTACAGTATGGCCTCTTCATGTGCCATATAGCGCATGCAATTTTTTCTGCTTTGGAGAATAAAAATCCCGTGATTCCGCAGAACGGTATGAAAATGCGAGTGAAAATTAAAAGCATTACGGAAGCAGGGACATTAACTTTGAACACTCAGATTTATAAACGATCTGATGCATTCCCAGCTCAACTATCCATGTTGTCACTTCTGTTTATCACTGGCATATTTACTGCCTGACATCCTGCACCACATTTCCCAATAGTGCAGCTTGCACTGTGTATTCTTCTCATACAGCCACAAGTGCTGCCTCCCCGAAGCTTTACTTCCCAGAAAGTCACCGTAAAATATTCCGCGACCACCCGAACACGCTCCGTATGTATGAGGTACATACGAACCAGGAGCAGGAGCACGCCACTCGGCCCTTCAATACTGCTCTGCCATTCAATAAGGTGATGACCTATCTGATTGCAACCATCCGTCTACCACGATACACTTTTCACCCACCCCTTGTTAATCAAGAATCTATCAGCATTAAAAACATTCAAAGTCCCTTCTTCCACTACCTTATGAGGAAGATGGCTCCAAAGATAATTTCGAAAATACCATTCAATGCAAGTGAAATACTACCATCAGAAAATACTTTCCAATTCACAGAGAATCGGCAGTTGTCAAAGCTTGGAAATATCTTAAAGGCATTTACAGAAATTGCTCCTGATTTCTGCGAATTACATTAGAATCGAAAAATCGCGGTTAAATCGCATCGCCCGAACCGGGACTAGAACCCTATATTCTCAAATTAAACGTCTGACGCTTTACCGACTGAGCTACCGGGCTTCGGCATCGCGGGCGGACAGTGACATTTACTGGCTGACAGCAAACATTGCATCCTTCAGAATCTGTTCTTTTCCTGCGGTCATCCACTCTGTTCAGCGGATTTCCCTCACGCAACCATTCTCAGTACCATCGCTAAATTCAGTCACAATTGCTCTTCACAAATCCTAACCCGTCCATTTCACCCCAAAGTCCTGCCCGTGCGCATCAAACGTCTCCCATTTTTCTTTCTAAATTTGGGGTGCTGCCTGACTGAAAGAAATAATATATAATATTCATCAACAGCTACATTTATGTTATTACAAACACATGCACAATATACAAGGAGACGAGCGAATAAAAACAACCCTCCTGAATGAATATACGATAAAATGACTGTGCCGGATGAAACGCAATCACAAAGTCCATTCCTCGTGGGTTGTTGATGTGTCATTATAGTGGATGATTCGCATGGGAATCTAGAATTTAAATTAAAAAAGGCGGGCGAACAGCGAGTTAGACCCTGGGCCCTCAGCTTAAATGGATGATGCTCTGCCCAGAGCGCTCTTTGTGGCAGCAAGCGGAATTTTAGATATTCATAACAAAAACAGAATTACCTGGAAAAACTCAGCAGGTCTGGCAGCATCGGCAGAGAAGAAAAGAGTTGACGTTTCGAGTCCTCATGACCCTTCGACAGAACTTGATTTCGAGTCCGAGAAAGAGTTGAAACATAAGCTGGTTTAAGGTGTGTGTGTGGGGGGCGGAGAGAGAGAGAGAGAGAGGTGGTTGTGTAGACAAACAAGCAGTGATAGAAGCAGATCATAATATTGGAGATGGGTAAAAGGATCCGTTGAACTGGGAGAGGACTCCTGCCCGAAGAAGTGAGCCCGGAGACGAAGACGGTGAAAGAAGAGTTCAGTATCATGCGCAGAGAGGAACAGAACTTCTTCAAGGAGGTAGGCATTTCTTGAAGAGCAGTGGCAGTCAATTAAACACAGAGATAAAAACAAAAAAAACTGCGGATGCTGGAAATCCAAAACAAAACTTTTTAGGTATCCATGTTTGCTGATTGCCATCCAACCAGAATTCCAGAATAATTGCAATCACATTCAGATTCCACATTTCTCACCAGATCCTCTGACAGACGCAGGGTGAGAAATCTGCCCCGCAACGAATTCCCCGGCCTTCGGCAGCGGGAGACTGAAGCCACGCGCCCGCCGTCTACACCTCCCCCACCACCCCACATATTTCTTCTGGCACGAGCTACCCTAAACCAGTAAAGCAAAGTGGAGTTTCAGATTGAATAACACTGAAACTCTGAAGAAGGGATATACACACTCGAAACGTTAATTCTGTTTCTCTCTCCACAGATGCTCTTAGACCTGCTGACTTTTTGTTTCAGGTTTCCAGCATCATTTAGGTTTCAAGTTTTCAGCAATATTTAGCTTTTACCTAGAGCTAAACTAAGCTAGGAACACAAAAGACTACGGTAAAATATTTTACAGGAGAGTACTTATAGTGGAGGCAGCATTGGGAAAGGAGCGTGATGGGGTAGAAAGGATGATACCCCCAAATAACGAGAGACAGACGGCAGGGATATTAAGTATATACTTTGCTCTGGCATTTACGGCGATATAAAGCAGGGCTATGATCCTACGGAATCAGCGGAGTGGGTCAGACCGAGTCAGAGAGACAACAGATTAATTTATGGCCTATCTAGAGAAGCACAGGAAGCAGAGAAGGTCAGGGTTCGGGTGATTGTACTGCTCGATTACTAAAGGTAGTATTTTGGGAAAGAGATTTACATTCAGCATCTTGGTTGTGAGGAACACATCAAAGACGTTTAGTGAGGACCAGCTGCTCTTCACCATCATCGATGTTTAATTTCAGTTGCCATGTTTTTCACCAAAAGACAGCATTGGTTCTACTGGGGATCGATCCCAAGGACCTGCTGGGCGTAAAGCAGACGCGATAATCACTATGAAGTAGAACCCCGGCTTTAGCTCTGTGTATGTAGATTCAGCCTGCGAAATTCGGTTTTCAGTGTTTACGTTTGGAAGGAATTCCTAAGACTCCACCTCCTTGCTGGTTGCACAAGTTCTTGCATTTGCCTTAAAGTGGTGGTTCCCTCAATATTACTTATTGCTTTCCACCAGAGAGCCACCAACTCCCTCAAAAAAACAGGAAAACTGAGGCAGCGTTTAATGGCCGGGGACTGGCGGGAAGTGCAAAGGTGAGGGCGTCTGGAAATTAATTGTGAAGAAAGTCTGTGGGGTTGGGCGGTGGTGGTGGGCGATGGGTAGTTTGATGGGATGTGAGGCAAAAATCCGCTGAACAGACTTGGGAAGGAAATGCACAGTTTGGACGATGCAATGTTCACTGTCACCGTCTAGAGGTCGTTGTGTCAAACCGCACTGGGGTCCTGCGCAACTCAGTCGGTAGAGCATCAGATTCTTAACATGCGAAATAAAAACAAAGATAGCTGGAAAAGCTGAGCAGGTCTGACAGCATCTGGGAAAGGGATATAGTTAACGTTTCGAGCCCACATGACTGTTCGTCAGGACTGAGCATAGTGTTCAAGCCCTAGCTCCTGTGATGTTTTTAAAGCTGAATATTCGATTCTCGTGCAAACCATTCATCCCAGCGAATTCGCTCTCATTTCTTTAAGTTATTTGAAAGATTTGCGACATGCTGGTTGCTTGCAAAAGGAAGAATATTATCTGATGCAATATTTTACAGTATTATGAATGGGTTTTTTTCGAAGTTATCAATTATCATTTTCATCCAGCCCCAAGTAACACGGCTATGCGAAGCTAATCTTCCCTGCTCACCAAACTTAACTCATTGAATTCCATCCAGGAAACTTAATTTTGGAATATAATTTGCATTATAACATTTTCTGAATTTATTTTCAAACTATGCAGACAACTTCATGTCTCGAAGTGGTCACTCATAATGACTTTGCTTTAAAGACTAAATTAAGTAGTTATTTGAGGTAGCAATTTTTCTGATTCATTCGCCAGTTGTGGTGTCCCATCTACAAGATGAACTACAGCAACTCTCCAAAGCTTCTTGGCACCATCCAAACTCGCAGACTCCACCAAATTCAAGGGCAGGGAGAGGCAAGGGAATATCAACACCTGAAATTTCCCCTCCAACCCACAGACAGTCCTAGTTTGGAACTCTATAGCAGTTGTTTCACTGTTGTTGGATTCAAGTCCCTGTTCTGACTAATTCCTTGGAACTCACTTGATAACAAAACTGTGGGGTACCTGAACCACATGGGCTGGGCCGGTAGATGGACGTGGCTCAACATCACTTTCTCAATGGTTTTGGAGACGTGCTACAGATTCTGGCCTAGACAGTGATGCCTGCTTCATTATTTGATTGACAAGCTTATTTCCACCCACTGACACTGCTCAAAGATGTATCCAAGCATCGCATCCTTTTGGTGAAAGATGTGCAAAAGATCCCACAGCCCCATTGTGAAGAGGAGCAGGGGAGTAACCCCTGAGGGCTTTTGTATAATATTTGATTAACACAGCAAACACAGACGATTGGCTTTGTCAATGAATGAACACTCTGTAAAACACACATTTTTCAGCAGTACCAGAGGGTAAAAAATAAATTTAGTGATGAAAACATCAGACTTGTCCCAATAATCGCTTCAATAAACCAATGCAAATTATTTACCTAAAATGTTTCAAAACATCGCGCCTCCGAGCAAAATTTTAAACTGCATTCAGAAAATGTATGAACATGAATTATATTTGAAGGTTTGGTGCCCTGGATGGAATTGAAACATGTTTGTTTTATTCAGACATCAAAAAAATCACATTGAAATTCCCGTGAAGCACGGGACTGAATGAAAGTAGGAATTTAGGATCCCGGAAACTCTGCTCAATATATTTCAAAGCGCCGACTTCAGAAAAAAAAATAGCACTTACTAAAAACAGGGATGGTGACAACACTTTCGGTTACTTACAAGAACAGCACGGGCTATGTGATTTTCAAATTTGAAACGGTGGCCGGGCAGGTCTTTGAACCCTGAGCCCTGTCATATTGAAATTCTGATGTTTTACCGACTCTGATGTCTGCACGAGACGAGAGGTGAGTGCGCAGCGACCACCGCCGGCTAAGATGCGACATTACAGCAGCCCACATTCTCTTTGCTTTGGAATCATCCAGTCTCTTGAGTTTCAATCTCTCAAGCATCCTTCCTCAGTGCCCCTATGGGTTCGGTGCAAAATCCGCAATGGAAACACGACCAGCTATATCCTCTTTCCTTGCTTATGTCTTATTGGGGCTCCGCGAGTGGAGCTAAGATTAGAAATGTTAATTATGAGCTCACCGCTGCTTAAGAGTCAATGCGCACAAGGCAGGTCGAGCAGAAGGTGCACAGTTTCGTTTAAGATAGCATATTGAGATTTGAAGCCACGGCAGGAGGCTCGAGTGAAGCAACAAAAAAAAGTTGGCTCGATCTGGCTGTACAGTATGACCTCTTCCGGTGCCATATCGCATAGTAATTATTTCAATTCTGGACAATAAAAATTCTGTGATTCCGCAGAACGGTATGAAAATGCGAGTGAAAATTAAAAGCAATTCGGAAGCAAGGACATTAACTTTGAACACTCAGATTTTTTAAAAGTCTGATGCAATCCTAGTTCAACTATCCATGTTCGCGCTTCTGTTTTAAAGCGGCACATTCACTGCCTGACATCCTGCACCTCATTTCCCAATAGTGCAGCCTGCACTGTGTATTCCTCTCACACAGCCACAAGTGCTGCCTCCCCGAAGCTTTACTTCCGAGAAGGTCACCGCAAAATAATCCGCGACCCCCCCGACACGACCCGTGTGTATGAGCTACATACGAACCAGGAGCAGGGGCTGGCCACTCGGCCCTTCAATACTCTTCTGCCATTCAATAAGGTGATGGTCTATCTGATTGCAACCTCCTGTCTACCCCGATACACTTTCACTCACCCCTTGTTAATCAAGAATCTTTCAGCATCAAAAACATTCAAAGGCTCTTCTTCCACTACCTTATGATTTGCTCATGATTTCGGCGATTTACATGAGAATCGAAAAGTAGCGCTAAAAACTCATCGCCCGAACAGGTAATTAAACCCTGGACCTTCAGTGTTAAAGTCTGATGCTCTACCGACTGAGCTATCCGGGGTCTGGCACAGCGACTGGACAGTTACATTTACTGGCTGACAGCGAACAATGCATCCTTCAGATTCTGTACTTTTCCGGCGGCCATCCACTGTGTTCAGCGGATTCCTCTCACGCACCCACTCTCAACACCATCGCTAAATTCAATCACAATTGCTCTTCACAAATCCTAACCTGTCCATTTCACCCCAATGTCCAGCCCGTGCCCATCAAACTTCTCCCATTTTTCTTTGTAAATTTGGGGTGCTGCCTGCTTGAAGGAAAAAAATATATAATCTTCATCCAACAGCCACATTTAGGTTATTTCAAACACATGCACAATATGCAAGGAGCCCAACGGATATAAAACCCTCTTGAACGAATGTACGATAAAATGACTCTGCCGGACGAAACACAATCACAAAGTCGATTCATCGTGGGTTGTTGATGTGTCACTGAAGTGGATGATTCGCATGAGGATCGAGAATTTAAACAAAAAAGGCGGGCGAACAGGGAATTAGACACTGGGCCCTCAGCTTAAACGGCTGATGCTCAGTCCAATGCGCTCTCCGGGGCAGCAACCGGAATTTTATATATCCATGTTATCTGGTTGCCATCCAACCAGAACTCCAGAGGAACTGCAATCACATTCAGATTGCACATTTCTTGCCCGATCTTCCGACAGGGGCAGGGCGAGAAATCCGCACTGCAGCGGGTTCCACGGGCTTTCAGCAGCGGGAGACTGAAGCCACGCCCCGCCGCATCCACCTCCACCTCCACTCCACTTAATTCTTCCGCCAGGAGCTACCCTAAACTAGTAAAGCAAAGTGGAGTTTGAAATTAAATAACACTGAAACACTGAAGAAGGGATATACACACTCGAAACGTTAACTCTGTTTCTCTCTCTACAGATGCTGTTAGACCTGCTGAGTTTTTCCAGAATTCCCCCTTTTTGTTTCAGATTTCCAGAATCAGCAGTATTTTGCATGTGCCTACGTCTTAAATGATCTAGGAAGACAAAAGACTACGTTAAAATATTTCACAGGCGAGTACTTACAACGGAGGCAGCATTGGGAAAGAAGCGTGATGGGTTGGAAAGGATGATGCCCCCAAATAACGAGAGACAAACGGCAGGGATATTAAGTATATACTTTGCTCTGGCATTTACGGCGAGATAAAGCAGGGCTATGATCCTGGTTGATCAGCGGAGTGGGTCACACCGAGTCAGCGAGACAACAGATTAACTTATGGGCTATCTGGAGAAGCACACGAAGCAGAGAGGGTCAGGGTTCAGGTGATTGTACTGCTCGCTTATTAAAGGTAATATTTTGGGAAAGAAATTTACATTCAGCATGTTGGCTGTGAGGAACACATCAAGGGCGTTTAGTGAGGACCTGCTGCTCTTCACAATCATCCTTGTTTAATTTCAGTTACCATTTATTGGACCAAAATTTAGCTCTGTTTCTCCTGGGGATCGATCCCAAGGACCTGCTACGTGCACAGTAGACGCAATAATCACTACGCCAAAGAACCTTGGCATTGGCTATGTGAATGGAGATTCGGCCTGCGAAATTCCGTTTTCAGTGTTTGCATTTGGAAGGAATTCCTAAGACTCCACCTCCTTGCTGGTTGCACAAGTTCTTGCCTTTGCATTAAAGTGGTGGTTCCCTCGGTATTAATTCTTGCTTTCAACCAGAGAGCCACCAACTCCCTCAAAAAAAGAGGAAAAATGAGGCAGCGTTTAATTATTGCGGGCCGGGGGGAGGCGGGAATTGCAATGGTGAGGGCGTCTGGAAAGTAATTGTGAAGAAAATCTGTGGGGTTGGGCGGTGGTGGTGGGCGGAGGGTAGTGAGATAGGATGTGAGGCAACAATCCGCTGGACAGACTTGGGATGGAAATGCACAATTTGGACGATGCAAAGTTCACTGTCAGCGACTGGAGTTCGTTGTGTCAAACCGCACTGGGGTCCTGGTCAACTCAGTCGGTAGAGCATCAGATTCTTAACGAGAGAAACAAAAACAAAGACATCTGGAAAAGCTCAGCAGGCCTGATAGCATCTGAGGAAAGGGTTACAGTTAATTCTTCGAGCCCGTATTATTATTCATCAGGACTAAGCATAATTTTCAAGCCCCTGTGATGTTTTTAAATCTGAATTATCGATTCTCTTCCAAATCATTCAATCAAGGCGAATTCGCTCTCTTCCCTTTAAGTTATTTTAAAGATTTGTAACATGCTGGTTGTTTGTAAAAGGAAGAATATTATCTAATGCAATATTTTAAGGTATTATGAATTGAGTTTTTTGCGAAATTATCAATTATTATTTTCATCCAGCCCCAAGTAACACGACTATGCGAAGCTGATCTTCTCTGCTCTCCAAATTAAACTCATTAATCTCATTGAATTCCATCCAGGAAACTTAATTTTGGAATATAATTTACATTATAACATTTTCTGAATTTAGTTTGAAACTTTGCAGGCATTTTGATTTTTTGAAGTGGTCGTTCATAATGACTTTGCTTTGACCACTAAATTATGAAATTATTTCCGGTAGCAAATTTTCCATTCGTTCGCCAGTTGTGGTGTCCCATCTACACGATGAACTGCAGCAACTCTCCAAAGCTTCTTGGAACAATCCAAAATCGCAGACTCCACCAAAGCTAAGGACAAGTACGGCCGTGCACATATCAACACCTGCAATTTCCCCTCCAACCCACAGTCAATCCAATTTGGAACTCTATCGCAGATTTTTCACTGTCATTGGAATCAAGTCCCTGTCTTGACTAAATTCTTGGAAATCACTTCCTAATGCAACCGTGGATGTACCTAAACCACATGCGCTGCGCCTGATCAAGGCCGTGGCTCAGCATCGCCTTCTCAAGGGTATTGGGGATGAGCTACAGATGGTGGCCCAGTCAGCGATGCCCGCGTCATTATTTTGATTCACAAGCTTATTTCCACACACTGACACTGTTTAAAGATGTAAACTGGGCATTGCCTTCTTTTGGTGAAAGATGTGCAAAAGATCCCACAGCCCCATTGTGAAGAGGAGCAGGGGAGAAACGCCTGAGGCCTTTTGTATATCATTTGATTAACGCAGCAAAAACAGACGATCATGGATGGATCACATGTTTATTTTTTAGGAGCTTACCCATAGCAAATCAGTTCAATGTTGAACCAACTAAGTTATAGAGAACCAAACTTTTAAACCGGGGCCCGGGAATCGTTCGTTGATTTGGCATTGTCAATGAATGAACACCCTGTAAAATATACATTTTACAGCAGTACCAATGGGTAAAAAATAAATTTATTGATAAAAACATCAGACTTGTCCCAATAATCGCTTTAATAAACCAGCGCAAATTATTTATCTCAAATGTTTCAAAACATCGCGCCTCCGAGCAAAATTTTAAACTGCATTCAGAAAATGTAAGAACATGAATCATATTTGATAGTTTGGTGACCTGGATCGGACTGAAACATGTTTGTTTTATTCAAACATCAAAAAAATCATATTAATATTCCCGTGAAGCACGGGACTGAATGAAAAAAGGAATTAAGGATCCCGGAACCTCTACTCAATATATTTCAAAGCGCCGACTTCAGAAAAAAAATACCACTTACAAAAAACAGGGATGGTGACAACACTTTCGGTTACTTACGAGAACAGAACGGGCTATCTGATTTCCAAGTTTGAAACGGTGGCCGGGCAGGCATTTGAACGCTGAGCACTCTCATATTAAAATTCTGATGTTTTACCGACTCTGATGTCTGGACTAGATGAGAGATGAGTGCGCAGCGACCACCACCGTCTAACATGCGAGTTTACAGCAGCCCACATTCGCTTTGCTTTGGAATCATCCAGTCTCTTGAGTTTCAATCTCTCAAGCATCCTCTCTCAGAGCCCCTATGTGTTTGGTGCACAACTCCGCAATGAAAACTCGTCCAGCTACATCCTCTTTCCTTGCTTATGTCTTATTGTGGCTCCGTGAGTGGAGCGAAGAGTAGAAATGTTAATTATGAGCTCACTGCTGCTTAAAAGTCAATGCGCACAAGGCAGGTCGAGCAGAGGGTGCACAGTTTCGTTTAAAATAGCAGATTGAGATTAAAATACATGGCAGGAGGCTCGAGCGAACAACAAAAAGAAGATGGCTCGATCTGGCTGTACAGTGTAGCCTCTTCCGGTGCCATATTGCATAGTAATTATTTCTATTCTGGAGAATAAAAATTCTGTGATTCTGCAGAACGGTATGAAAATGCGAGTGAAAATTAGAAGCAATTCAGAAGCAAGGACATTAGCATTGAACACACAGATTTTTAAAACACCTGATGCAATCCCAGTTCAACTATCCATGTTCGCACCTCTGTTTTACACCGGCACATTCACTGCCTGACATCCTGCACCTCATTTCCCAATAGTGCAGCCTGCACTATGTATTCTTCTCACACAGCCACAAGTGCTGCCTCCCCGAAGCTTTACTTCCCAGAAGGTCACCGTAAAATATTCCGCGACAGCCCCCCCCCCCCCCCCCCCCCCGAGAGGCCCCGTATGTATGAGATACATACGAACCAGGAGCAGGGGCTGGCCACTCGGCCCTTCAATACTGCTTTGCGATTCAATAAGGTGATGGCCCATCTGACTGCAACCTCCCGTCTACACCGCTACACTTTCACTCACCCCTTGTTAATCAAGAATCTTTCAGCATCAAATACATTCAAAGGCTCTTCTTGCACTACCTTATGAGGAAGAGGACTCCAAAGATAATTTCGAAAATACCATTCAATGCAAGTGAAAACACTGCCATCACAAAACCCTTTCACTTCAAACAGAATCAGCAGTTGGCAAATCTTGGAAATATCTTAAAGGAATTTGCAATAATTGCTCGTGATTTCTGCGATTTACATGAGAATCGATAAAGTAGCGATAAAAACTCATCGCCCGAACAGGGACTTGAACCCTGGACCCTCAGATTAAAAGTCTGATGCTCTACCGACTGAGCTATCCGGGCCCTGCCGGTGCGGCCGGACAGTGACATTTACTGGCTGACAGCGAACAATGCATCCTTCAGATACTGTACTTTTCCTGCGGCCATCCACTGTGTTCAGCGGATTTCCCTCGCGCACACACTCTCAATACCATCGCTAAATTCAATCACAATTGCTCTTCACAAATCCTAACCTGTCCATTTCACCCAAAGTCCTGCCCGTGCCCATTTTTCTTTGTAAATTTGGGATGCTGCCTGCTTGAAGGAAAAAAATATATAACCTTCATCCAACAGCCACATTTAGATTATTTCAAACACATGCACAATATGCAAGGAGTCGAACGGATGTAAAAACCTCTTGAACGAATGTACGATAAAATGACTCTGCCGGACGAAACACAATCACAAAGTCGATTCATCGTGGGTTGTTGATGTGTCACTGAAGTGGATGATTCGCATGAGGATCGAGAATTTAAACAAAAAAGGCGGGCGAGCAGGGAATTAGACACTGAGCACTCAGCTTAAACGGCTGACGCTCAGTCCAATGCGCTCTCCGGGGCAACAACCGGAATTTTAAATATCCATGTTCTCTGGTTGCCAACCAACCAGAACTCCAGAGGAACGGCAATCACATTCAGATGGCGCATTTCTCGCCCGATCTTCCGACAGGGGCAGGGCGAGAAATCCGCACAGCACCGGGTTCCACGGGCCTTCAGCAGCGGGAGCCTGAAGCCACGCCCCCGCCGCCTCTACCTCCACCTCCACCTCCACCTCCGCACCACCTGTTTGTTCCGGCAGGAGCTACCCTAAACCAGTAAAGCAAAGTGGAGTTTGAGATTAAATAACACTGAAACTCTGAAGAAGGGATATGCACACTCGAAACGTTAATTCTGTTTCTCTCTCCACAGATGATGTTAGACCTGCTGCGTTATCCAGAATTTCCCCTTTTCGTTTCAGATTTCAAGCATCAGCAGTATTTTGCTTTTACCAAGATCTTAAATAATCTAGGAAAACAAAAGACTACGTTAAAATTATTTTACAGGCGAGTACTTACAACGGAGGCAGCATTGGGAAAGAAGCGTGATGGGTTGGAAAGGATGATACCCCCAAATAACGAGAGACAGACCGCATGGATATTAAGTATATACTTTGCTCTGGCATTTACGGCGAGATAAAGCAGGGCTATGATCCTAGGGGATCAGCGGAGTGGGTCAGACCGAGTCAGAGAGACAACAGATTAATTAATCGGTTATCTAGAGAAGCACACGAAGCAGAGCGGGTCAGGGTTCGGGTGATTGTACTGCTCGCTTATTAAAGGTAGTATTTTGGGAAAGAATTTACATTCAGCATGTTGGCTGTGGGGAACACATCAAGGGCGTTTAGTGAGGACAAACTGCTCTTCACAATCATCCTTGTTTAATTTCAGTTACCATTTATTTGGCCAAGCTGTAGCATTGGTTCTACTGGAAATCGATCCCAAGGAACTGCTACGTGCAAACTAGACGTAATAATCACTATGCCATAGAACCCGGGCGTTGTCTATGTGAATGGAGATTCAGGCTGTGAAATTCTGTTTTCAGTGTTTATATTTGGAAGGAATTCCAAAGACTCCACCTCCTTGCTGGTTGCACAAGTTCTTGTATTTGCATTAAAGTGCTGGTTCCCTCAATATTAATTATTGCTTTCAACCAAAGAGTCAACAACTCCCTCAAAAAAACAGGAAAAATGAGGCAGCATTTAATTATTGCGGGCCGGGGGCCTGCAGGAATTGCAAAGGTGAGGGCATCTGGAAGGTAATAGTGAAGAAAGTCTGTGAGGTTGGGCGGTGGTGGTGGGCGGACGGTAGTGAGATAGGATGTGAGGCAACAATCCGCTGAACAGACTTGGGAAGGAAATGCACAATTTGGACGATGCAAAGTTCACTCACTGTCAGCGACTCGAGTTCGTTGTGTCAAACCGCTCTGGGGACCTGGGCAACTCAGTCAGTAGAGCATCAGATTCTTGACGTGAGAAACGAAACCATAAATATCTGGAAAATCTCAGCAGGTCTGCTAGCTTCTGCGGAAAGGGTTACAGTTAATGTTTCGAGCCCGTATGACTATTCGTCAGGACTGAGCATAGTTTTCAAGCCCTTGCTCCTGCCAAGTTTTTAAACCTGAATTATCGATTCTGGTGCAAATCACTCTACCCCCGCGAATTCGCTCTCATCTCTTTAAGTTATTTAAAGATTTGCGAAATGCTGGTTGTTTCTAAAAGGAAGAATATTATCTGGTGCAATATTTTAAGGTATTATGAATTGAGTTTTTTTCGAAATTATCAATTATTATTTTCATCCAGCCCCAAGTAACACGGATATGCGAAGCTGATCTTCCCTGCTCTCCAAATTAAACTCATTAAGCTCATTAAATTCCATCCATGAAACTTATTTTTGGAATATAATTTACATTATAACATTTTCCGAATTTATTTTCAAACTCTGCAGGCAACTTGATGTTTCGAAGCGGTCGTTCATAATGACTTTGCTTTAAAGACTAAATTAAGTAGTTATTTCCGCTAGCAATTTTTTCATTCATTCGCCAGTTGTGGTGTCCCATCAACAAGATGAACTGCAGCAACTCTCCTAAGCTTTTTGCCACAATCGAAACTCGCAGACTACACCAAAGACAAGGGGTAGAGACGTGAGAATATCAACACCTGCAATTTCCCCTCCAACCCACAGACCGTCCTGGTTTGGAACTCTATCGCAGTTTTTTCACTGTTGTTCGATTCAAATCCGTCTTCTGACTAAATTCATGGAACTCACTTCCTAATAGAACTGTGGATGTACCTTAACCACATGGGCTGCGCCGGTTCAAGGACGTGGCTCAGCATCGCTTTCTGAAGGTTATTGGGGATGAGCTACAGATGCTGGCCCAGTCAGCGATGTTCGCGTCATTATTTTGATTGACAAGCGTATTTCCACCCACTGACACTGTTTAAAGATGTAAACTGGGCATTGCCTTCTTTAAATTTATTGATGAAAACATCAGACTTGTCGCAGTAATCGCTCCAATAAACCAATGCAAATTTTTTACCGAAAATGTTTCAAAACATCCAGCCTCCGAGCAACATTTTAAACTGCATTCAGAAAATGTACAAACATGAAGCATATTTGAAGGTTTGGTGCCCTGGATGGAATTGAAACATACTTGTTTTATTCAGACATCAAAAAAATCACATTGAAATTCCAGTGAAGCACGGGACTGAATGAAAATAGGAATTGATGATCCCGGAACCTCTGCTCAATAGAATTCAAGGCGCCGATTTCAGAAAAAAAATACCACTTACAAAAAACAGGGATGGTGACAACACTTTCGGTTACTTCAAGAACAGCACGGGCTCTGTGAGTTCTAAATTTGAAGCGGTGGCCGAGCAGGGCGTTGAACCCTACGCCCTCTCATGTTAAAATTGTGACATTTTACCGACTCTGACGTCTGGACTCGACGAGAGGTGAGTGCGCAGCGACCTCCGCCGACTAAGATGGGACATTACAGCAGCCCACATTGCCTTTGCTTTGGAATCATCCAGTCCCTTGAGTTTCTATCTCTCAAGCTTCCTTTCTCAGTGCCCCTATGGGTTCGGTGCACAAATCCGGAATGAAAACTCGTCCAACTACATCCTCTTTCCTTGCTTATGTCTTACTGGGGCTCCGTGAGTGGAGCGAAGAGTAGAAATGTTAATTATGAGCTCACTGCCGCTTAAAAGTTCATGCGCACAAGGCAGGTCGAGCAGAGGGTGCACAGTTTCGTTTAAATTAGCATATTGAGATTAAGAGAGCGAAGCAACGATCAAAAGATGGCTCGATCTGGCTGTACAGTGTGGCCTCTTCCGGTGCCATATTGCATAGTAATTATTTCTATTCTGGAGAATAAAAATTCTGTGATTCTGCAGAACGGCATGAAAATGCGAGTAAAATTAGAAGCAATTCGGAAGCAAGAACAATAACTTTGAGCACTCATATTTTTAAACAGCCTGATGCAAACCCAGTTCAACTATCCATGTTCGCACTTCTGTTTTACAACGGCACATTCACTGCCTGACATCCTGCACCTCATGTCCCAATAGTGCAGTCTGCACTGTGTATTCCTCTCACACAGCCACAAATGCTGCCTCCCCGAGGCTTTACTTCCGAGAAGGTCACCGTAAAATATTCCGCGACCCGCCGACACGCCCCGTATATATGAGATACATACGAACCAGGAGCAGGGGCTGGCCACTCGGCCCTTCAATACTCCTCTGCGATTCAATAAGGTGATGGCCTATCTGATTGCAAACTCCCGTCTACACCAATACACTTTCACTCACCTCTTGTTAATCAAGAATCTTTCAGCATCAAAAACATTCAAAGGCTTTTCTTCCAATAGCTAATGAGGAAGAGGAGTCCAAAGATAATTTCGAAAATACCATTCAATGCAAGTGAAAACACTGCCATCACAAAACCCTTTCAATTCGAACAGAATCAGCAGTTGGCAAATCTTGGAAATATCTTAAAGGTATTTGCAGTAATTGCTCATGATTTCTGCGATTTACATGAGAATCGATAAGCAGCGATAAAAACTCATCGCCCGAACAGGGACTTGAACCCTGGACCCTCAGATTAAAAGTCTGATGCTCTACCGACTGAGCTATCCGGGCCCTTACGCCCTCTCCGGACAGTGACCTTTTACTGGCTGACAGCGAACAATGCATCCTTCAGATTCTGTTCTTTCCCTGCGGCCATCCACTGTGTTCAGCGGATTTCCCTCACGCACCCACTCTCCATACCATCGCTGAATTCAATCACAATTGCTCTTCACAAATCCTAACCCATCCATTTCACCCCAAAGTCCTGCCCGTGCCCATCAAACGTCTCCCATTTTTCTTTGTAAATTTGGGGTGCTGCCTGCTTGAAGGAAAAAAATATATAATCTTCATCCAACAGCCACATTTAGGTTATTTCAAGCACATGCACAATATGCATGGAGCCGAACGGATGTAAAAACCTCTTGAACGAATGTACGATAAAATGACGGTGCCGATAAAATGACGAGGCAACAATCCGCTGAACAGACTTGGGATGGAAATGCACAATTTGGACGATGAAATGTTCACTGTCAGCGACTAGAGGTCGCTGTGTCAAACCACACTGGGGTCCTGCGCAACTCAGTCGGTAGAGCATCAGATTCTTAATGTGAGAAACAAAAACAAAAATATGTGGAAAAGCTCAGCAGGTCTGATAGCATCTGCGGAAAGGGTTACAGTTAATGTTTCGAGCCCGTATGATTCTTCATCAGGACTAAGCATAGTTTTCAAGCCCATGCTCCTGTGATGTTTTTAAGTCTGAATGATCGATTCCCTTGCCAATCATTGTATCCCGGCGAATTCGCTCTCATCTCTTTAAGTTATTTTATAGATTTGCAACATGCTGGTTGTTTGTAAAAGGAAGAATATTATCTAATGCAATATTTTAAGGTATTATGAATTGAGTTTTTTTCGAAATTATCAATTATTTTCATCCAGCCCCAATAACACGGCAATGCGAAGCGGATCTTCTCTGCTCTCCAAATTAAACTAATTAATCTCATTGAATTCCATCCATGAAACTTAATTTTGGAATATAATTTACATTTTAACATTTTCTGAATTTAGTTTGAAACTTTGCAGGCAACTTGATCTTTCGAACCGGTCGTTCATAATGACTTTGCTTTGAAGACTTATCTATGGCGTTATTTCCGGTAACAAATTTTCCATTCCTTCGCCAGTTGTGGTGTCCCATCTACAAGATGAACTGAGCAGCTCTGCAAAGCTTCTTGGAACAATCCAAAATGGCAGACTCCACCAAAGCCAAGGGCAGCTAGAGCCGTGGGAATATCAACACCTGCAATATCCCCTCCAACCCACAGACAGTCCTAGTTTGGAACTCTATCGCAGTTTTTTCACTGTTGTTGGATTCAAGTCCCTGTCCTGACTATAACTTTACACCTCACTTCCTAATAGAACTGTGGATGTACCTAAACCTCATGGGCTGCGCCGGTTCAAGGACGTGGCTTAGCACTGCCTTCTCTAGGTTATTGGCGATGAGCTACAGATGCTGGCCCAGTCAGCGATGCACGCGTCATTATTTTGATTGACAAACTTATTTCCACCCACTGACACTGCTTAAAGATGTATACTGGGCATTGCCTTCTTTTACTGAAAAGGTGCAAAAGATCCCACAGCCCCATTGTGAAGAGAAGCAGGGGAGTAACGCCTGAAGGCTTTTGTATATCATTTGATTAACGCATCAAAAATGGACAATCAGGCATGGATGACAAGTTAATTTTTCGAAGCTTAACCATGGCAAATCAGTACAATGTTGAACGAAGTAAGTGATAGAGAATCAAACTTTTAAACCGAGGCCCGGGATCGTTCGTTGATTTGGCATTGTAAATGAATGAACACTCTGTAAAATACACACTTTACAGTAGTACCGGTAGGTAGGAAATAAATTTATTGATGAAAACATCAGACTTGTCCCAATAATCGCTTCAATAAACCAATGCAAATTTTTCTCCCAAAATGTTTCAAAACATCGCGCCTCCGAGCAAAATTTTAAACTGCGTTCAGAAAATGTACGATCATGAATTATATTTGAAGGTTTCGTGCCCTGAATGGAATTGAAACATGTTTGTTTTATTCAGACATCAAAAAAATCTGTTTGAAATTCCCGTGAAACACGGGAGTAAATGAAAATATGAATTGAGGATCACGGAACGTCTGCTCAATATATTTCAAAGCTCCGACTTCAGGAAAAAAAATACCACTTACGAAAAGCAAGGATGGTGACAACAGTTTCGGTTACTTACAAGGACAGCAGGGGCTATGTGAATTCCAAATTTGAACCGGTGGCCGAGCAGAGCTTTGAGCCTTGCGCCCTCTCATTTAAAATTCTGATGTTTTACCGACTCTGTTGTCTGGACTAGATGAGAGCTGAGTGCGCAGCGACCTCCGCTGGCGAAGAATGAGACATTACAGCGCCCACATTCTCTTTGATTTGGAATCATCCAGTCTCTTGAGTTGCCATCTATCACTCATTCTTTCTCAGTTCCCCTACGGGTTCGGTGCACAAACCCTCACTGAAAACACGTCCAGCTACATCCTCTTTCCTTGCTTCTGTATTATTGGGGCTCCGTGAGTTTAGCTAAAAGAAGAAATATTAATTATGAGCTCACCACACAATTTGGACGTTGCAATGTTCACTGTCAGCGACTCGAGGTCGTGGTGCAAAACCGCACTGGGGACCTGGGCAACTCAGTCGGTAGAGCATCAGATTCTCAAGATGAGAAACAAAAACAAAAATATCTGGAAAAGCTCAGCAGCGCTGACAGCATCTGTGGAAAGGAATACAATTAAAGTTTCGAGCCCGTATGACTATTCGTCAGGACTGAGCATAGTTTTCAAGCCCTTGCTCCTGTGATGTTTTTAAATCTGAATTATCGATTCTCTTGCAAATCATCCTATCCCGGCGAATTCGCTCTCATCTCTTTAAGTTACTTCAACGGTTTACAACATACTGGTTGCTTGTAAAAGAAAGAATATTTCTGATGCAATATTTTAAGGTATTATGAATTGAGTTTCTTTCGAAATTATCAATTATTATTTTCATCCAGCCCAAACTAACACGGCTATGCGAAGCGGATCTTCTCTGCTCTCGAAATTAAATTCATTAGTCTCACTGAATTCCATCCAGGAAACTCAATTTTGGAATATAATTTACATTATAACATTTTCTGAATTTATTTTCAAACTTTGCAGGCAACTAGATGTTTCGCAGCGGTCGTTCATGATGATTTTGCTTTATAGACTAAATTATGGCGTTATTTCCGGTAGCAATTTTTTCATTCATTCGCCAGTTGTGGTGGTCCATCTACAATATGAACTGCACCAACTCTCCAAAGCTTCTTGGCACAATCCAAACCCGCAGACCCCACCAAAGACATGGGCAGGTAGAGGCGTGGGAATGTCAACACCTGCAAATTACCCTCCAACCCACAGTCAGTACTAGTTTGGAACTCCATCGCAGTTTTATCACTGTTGCTGGACTCAGACCGTGTCCTGACTAAATCCTTAGAACTCACTTCCTAATAGAACTGTGGATGTACCTAAACCACATGGGCTGCGCCGGTTCAAGGACGTGGCTCAGCATCGCCTTCTCAAGGGTATTGGGGATGAGCTACACATGCTGGCCCAGTCAGCGATGGACGGGTCATTATTTGGATTGACAAGCTTATTTCCAAAACAAAAACAAAAACAGAATTACCTGGAAAAACTCAGCAGGTCTGGCAGCATTGGCGGAGGAGAAAATAGTTGACATTTCGAGTCCTCATGACCCTTCGACAGAACTTGAGTTCGAGTCCAAGAAAGAGTTGAAATATAAGCTGGTTTAAGGTGTGTGAGGGGGGGGGGGGGGGGGCGGAAAGAGAGAGAGAGAAAGAAGAGGAGTGGGGGTGTGGTTGTAGGGACAAACAAGTAGTGATAGAAGCAGATCATCAAAAGATGTCAACAACAATAGAACAAAAGAACACATAGGTAACGGAAAAAGAGTTGTGGAAGGGGGCCGGAGTAGGACTGGAACAAGGAATGTTCCACATACCCCATAAAGAGACAGGCATAGCTGGGGCCCATGCGGGGACCCATAGCCACACCTTTTATTTGGAGGAAGTGAGAGGAGTTGAAGGAGAAATTGTTCAGCGTGAGAGCAAGTTCAGCCAGACGGAGGAGAGTAGTGGTGGATGGGGATTGTTCAGGCCTCTGTTCGAGGAAGAAGCTAAGGGCCCTCAGACCATCCTGGTGGGGGATGGAGGTGTAGAGGGATTGGACGTCCATGGTGAAGAGGAAGTGGTTGGGGCCAGGGAACTGGAAATTGTTGATGTGACGTAAGGTGTCAGAAGAATCACGGATGTAGGTGGGAAGGGACACGACAAGGGGAGAGAGAAGGGAGTCAAGATAACGAGAAATGAGTTCTGTGGGTCAGGAGCAAGCTGAGACAATCGGTCTACCGGCGCAGTTCTGTTTGTGGATTTTGGGTAGGAGATAGAAGCGGGCCGTCCGAGGTTGGGTGACTATAAGGTTGGAAGCTGTGGGAGGGAGCTCCCCAGAGCAGATGAGGTCAGTGACAGTCCTGGAAACAATGGCTTGATGTTCAGTGGTGGGGTCATGGTCCAGGGAGAGGTAGGAGGAAGAGTCTGTAGTTGACGCTCAGCCTCCGCGAGGTAGAGCTCAGTGTGCCAGATAACAACAGCACCACCCTTGTCAACAGGTTTGATGACAATGTCAGGGTTGGACCTGAGAGAATGGAGTGCAGTAAGTTCAGGGAGAGAGAGATTAGAATGGGTGAGAGGAGCAGAGAAATTGAGATGACTAATGTCGCGCCGACAGTTCTCAATAAAAAGATCAAGAGAAGGTAAAAATCCAGAGGCAGGGGTCCAGGTGGAGGGAGAATATTGGAGATAGGTAAAAAGATCCGTTGAACTGGGAGAGGACTCCTGCCCAAAGAAGTGAGCCCGGAGATGAAGACGGCGGAAGAAGAATGCAGCATCATGCCGAGCCCGAAATTCATTGAGGTGAGGGCGTAAGTATGAAACTAAGTCCTTTGCTGAGCACTGAACGTTCAGCATCAGAGAGGGGAAGGTTAGGGTGTATAGTGAATACACGGCTGGCTTTGGTATTGGAAGATGGGGTGGGGACGGAGGGACAGGCAGGGGTGGAGGGTCCTAGATGGGTGTTGGTGTCAATGAGTTGTTGGAGCTTGCATTCCTTAGCACTTGAGAGAAAGAGAAAAAGTTTCTTGTTGAGGTGTCAGATGAGCCGAAGGATAAAATGAAACTGGGGGCACGCGCAGCTTTGAAAAAGGGTACGGCGGTGCTGCTGGAGGGAGAGGTCGAGTGTGTTCATATGGCGACGCATGGCACTGAGTGTGGATTTCAGAATGTGACGGGAACAGCAGTCTGAGAAAGGTTTTATGTCCCGCAGATACCTGTAATCCTGGGTGGGTTCGAAACATGAGGGATGGAATTTCAGTTGAAATCCACGTGGGGTAAGTCGGAGATGGAGACAGTCACTGAGAAAGGAGACATGGCTGTGAAAGCGGGTTTTAGTAAACACCTTGTCAAACACCAGGAGGGAAATGGAAAGGAAGGAAGGTGAGCAGGGCAAAAGAGAGGAGCGGAAATTTTGTCACAGAAAAGAACAGAACTTCTTCAAGGAGGTAGGCATTTCTTGAAGAGCAGTGGCAGTCAATTAAACACAGAGATAAAAACTAAAAAAGTGCGGATGCTGGAAATCCAAAACAAAAACAAAAACAGAATTACCTGGAAAAACTCAGCAGGTCTGGCAGCATCTGCGGAGAAGAAAAGAGTTGACGTTTTGAGTCCTCATGACTCTTCGACAGAACTTGAGTTCGAGTCCAAGAAAGAGTTGAAATATAAGCTGGTTTAAGGTGTGTGTGGGGGGGGCAGAGAGAGAGAGAGAGAGAAGTGGAGTGGGGATGTGGTTGTAGGGACAAACAAGCAGTGATAGAAGCAGATCATCAAAAGATGTCAACAACAATAGAACAAAAGAACACATAGGTGTTAAAGTTAAAGTTGGTGATATTATCTAAACGAATGTGCTAATTAAGAATGGATGGCAGGGCACTCAAGGTATAGTTCTAGTGGGGGCGCAGAGCGCATAAACGATTTTTTAATAAATTTTTAAAAAATAATGGAAATAGGTGGGAAAAGGAAAATCTATATAATTTATTGGAAAAAAAAGGAAGGGGGAAACAGAAAGTGGGTGGGGATAGGGGAAGGAGCTCACGACCTAAAGTTGTTGAATTCACAATTCAGTCTGGAAGGCTGTAAAGTGCCTAGTCAGAAGATGAGGTGTTGTTCCTCCAGTTTGCATTGGGCTTCACTGGAACAATGCAGCAAGCCAAGGACAGACAAGTGGGCAAGAGAGCAGGGTGGAGTGTTAAAATCGCAAGCAACAGGGAGGTTTGGGTCATTCTTGCAGACAGACCGCAGGTGTTCTGCAAAGCGGTCGCCCAGTTTACGTGTGGTCTCTCCAATGTAGAGGAGACCACATTGGGAGCAACGAATGCAGTAGACTAAGTTGGGGGAAATGCAAGTGAAATGCTGCTTCACTTGAAAGGAGTGTTTGGGTCCTTGGACGGTGAGGAGAGAGGAAGTGAAGGGGCAGGTGCTGCTTCTTTTGCGTGGGCATGGGGTGGTGCCATTGGAGGGGGTTGAGGAGTAGGGGGTGATGGAGGAGTGGACCAGGGTGTCCCAGAGGGAGCGATCCCTACGGAATGCCGATAGGGGGGGTGAAGGGAAGATGTGTTTGGTGGTGGCATCATGCTGGAGTTGGCGGAAATGGTGGAGGATGATCCTTTGAATGCAGAGGCTTGTGGGGTGATAAGTGAGGACAAGGGGGACCCTATCATGTTTCTGGGAGGGAGGAGAAGGCGTGAGGGCGGATGCGCGGGAGATGTGCCGGACACGTTTGAGGGCCCTGTCAACGACCGTGGGTGGAAAACCTCGGTTACGGAAGAAGGAGGACATGTCAGAGGAACTGTTTTTGAAGGTAGCATCATCAGAACAGATGCGACAGAGGTGAAGGAACTGAGAGAATGGGATGGATTCCTTACAGGAAGCAGGGTGTGAGGAGCTGTAGTCGAGTTAGCTGTGGGAGTCGGTGGGGTTGTAATGGATATTGGTGGACAGTCTATCACCAGAGATTGAGACAGAGAGGTCAAGGAAGGGAAGGGAAGTGTTAGAGATGGACCACGTGAAAATGATGGAGGGGTAGAGATTGGAGGCAAAATGAATAACTTTTTCCAAGTCCCGACCAGAGCATGAAGCGGCACCGAAGTAATCATCAATGTACCGGAGAAAGAGTTGTGGAAGAGGGCCGGTGTAGGACTGGAACAAGGAATGTAACAAGGAATGTTCCACATACCCCATAAAGAGACAGGCATAGCTGGGGCCCATGCGGGTACGCATAGCCACACCTTTTATTTGGAGGAAGTGAGAGGAGTTGAAGGAGAAATTGTTCAGCGTGAGAACAAGCTTATTTCCACCCACTTACGCTGCTTAAAGATGTAAACTGTGCATTGCCTTCTTTTGATGAAAGATGTGCAAAATATACCATAGCCCCATTGTTAAGAGGAGCAGGGGACTAACGTCTGAAGGCTTTTGTATATCATTTGATTAACGCAGCAAAAACTGACGATCAGGGATGGATCACATAGTTATTTTTCGGAAGCTTACCCATAGCAAATCAGTTCAATGTTGAACCAACTAAGTGATAGAGAATCAAACTTTTAAACTGAGGCCTGGGGATCATTCGTTGATTTGGCTTTGTCAATGAATGAACACTCTGTAAAATATACACTTTACAACAGTACCGGTGGTTTGAAAGTAAATTTATTGATGAAAACAATAGACTTGTCCCAATAATCGCTTCAATAAACCAATGCAATTTTTATACCTAAAATGTTTCAAAGCATCACACCTCCGAGAAAAATTTTAAACTGCATTTGGAAAATGTAAGAACATGAATCATATTTGATGGTTTGGTTCCCTGGATGAAATTGAAACATGTTTGTTTTATTCAGCTATCAAAAAAGTCAGATTGAAATTCCCGTGAAGCACGGGACTGAATGAAAGTAGGAATTGAGGATCTCGGAACCTCTGCTCAATCTATTTCAAAGGGCGACTTCAGAAAAAAAAATACCACTTACGAGAAACAGGGATGGTGACAACACTTTCAGTTAATTACAAAAACAACACGGGCTATGTGATGTCCAAATTTGAAGCAGTGGCCAGCAGGGCTTTGAACCCACGCCCTCTCATATTAAAATTCTGATGTTTTACCAACTCAGATGTATGGACTTGGCAAGAGGTGACTGCGTAGCGACCACTGCCGGCTAAGAGGGGACATTGCAGTGCCCACATTCTCTTTGCTTTGGAATCATCCAGTCTCTTGAGTTTCTATCTCTCACGCATTCTTGCTCAGTGCTCCTATGGCCTTGGTGCACAAATTCGCACTGAAAACACAACCAGCTGCATCCTCTTTCCTTGCTTCTGTTTTATTGCGGCTCCACGAGTGGAGAAAACAGTAGAAATGTTAATTATCATCACTCCACCGCTTAAAGGTCAATTTGAACAAGGCAAGTCGAGCAGAAGGAGCGCAATTTCGTTTGATATAGCAGATGCAGATTAAAAAAGATGGCAGGAGGCTCGGCCGAAGCAACAAAGAAAAAGATGGCTCGGACTGGCTTTACAGTATGGCCTCTTCCTGTGCCATATAGCGCATGCGGTTATTTCTGTTCTGGAGAATAAAAATTCCGTGATTCTGCAGACCGGTATGAAAATGCATGTTAAAATTAAAAGCAATTCGGAAGCAAGGAGATTAACTTTGAACAGTCAGATTTTTTAAAAATCTGATGCATTCGCTGCTCAACTATCCATGTTCTCACTTCTGTTTTACACCGGCATATTCACTGCCTGGCATCCTGCACCTCATTTCCCAATAGTGCAGCTTGCACTGTGTATTCTTCTCACACAGCCACAAGTGCTGCCTCCCCAAGGCTTTATTTCCCAGAAGGTCACCATACAATGTTCCGTGACCCCCTGAACACGCTCCGTATGTATGAGATACATATGAACCAGGAGCAGACCACTCGGCCCTTCAATACTGCTCTGCCATTCAATAAGGTGATGGCCTATCTGATTGCAACCTCCCGTCTACCCCGATACATTTTCACCCACCCCTTGTTAATCAAGAATCTATCAGCATTAAAAACATTCAAAGGCTCTTCTTCCACTACCTTATGAGGAAGAGAGGTCCAAAGATAATTTCGAAAATACCATTCAATGCAAGTGAACACACTACCATCAGCAAACAGTTTTCAATTCAAACAGAATCAGCATTTGGCAAATCTTGCAAATATCTTAAAGAAATTTGCTGAAATTGCTGATGATTTCTGTGACTTACATGAGAATCGATAAGTAGCGGTAAAAACTCATCGCCTGAATAGGGACCTGAACCCTTGCCCCTCATATTAAAAGTCTAATGCTCTACTGACTGAGCTATCTGGGACCGGGCACGGGAGCCGCACAGCGACCTTTACTGGCTGACAGCCAACATTGCATCCTTCAGATTCTGTTCTTTTCCTGCTGTCATCCATTGTATTCAGTGGATTCCTCTTACGCAACCACTCTCAATACCATCGCTAAAATTATATATCCATGTTCTGCGGTTGCCATCCAACCAGAAATCTGGAGGAACTGCAATCACATTCAGATTGTACATTTCGCGCCCGACCTGCCGACAGGGACAGGGCGAGAAATCTGCACACTAGCGGGTTCCAGGGGCATTCAGTAGCGGGTGACTGAAGCCACATCCCTGCCGCATCCACCTACACCTCCAGCCCACCTATTTCTTCCAGCACGAGCTACCCTAAACCAGTAAAGCAAAGTGGAGTTTGAGATTAAATAACACTGAAGCTCTGAAGAGGAAACACTCGAAACATTAATTCTGTTTCTCTCTCCACAGATGCTGTTGGACCTGCTGAGTTTTTCCAGAATTCCCCCTTTTTGTTTCAGGTTTCCAGCATCAGCAGTATTTTGCTTTTACCTAGAGCTTAAATAATCTAAGAACACAAAAGACTACTGTAAAATATTTTACAGGCGAATACTTACAATTGAGGCAGCATTGGGAAAGGATCACGATGGCGTAGGAAGGATGATACCCCCAAATAACGAAAGACAGACGGCAGTGATATTAAGTAAATTATTTGCTCTGACATTTACAGCAAGATAAAGCAGGGCTATGATCCTAGGGTATCAGCGGAGTGGGTCAGACTGAGTCAGAGATTAATTTATGGGTTATCTAGAGAAGCACACGAAGCAGAGAGGGTCAGGGTTTGGGTGATTGTACTGCTCGCTTATTAAAGGTAGTATTTTGGGAAAGAGATTTACATTCAGCATGTTGGCTGTGAGGGACACATCAAGGGTGGTTAATGAGGAATCATCCGTGTTTAATTTCAGTTGCCATTTATTTGGCCAAAATGTAGCATTGGTTCTACTGGGCATCGATCCCAAGGACCTGCTGCGCGCAAAGTGGACGCGATAATCACTATGCCATAGAACCCTGGCTTTGGCTCTGTGAATGGAGATTCCACCTGCAAGATTCTGTTCTCAGTGCTTGCATGTGGAAGGAATTCCTAAGACTCCACCACCTTGCTGCTTGCACAAGTTCTTGCATTTGCCTTAAAGTGCTGGTTCCCTCAATAGTAATTAATGCTTTCAACCAGAGAGCCACCAACTCCCTCAAAAAAACAGGAAAAATAAGGCAGAATTTAATGATTGTGGGCGAGGGACTGGCGGGAAGTGCAAAGGTGAGGGCGTCTGGAAAGTAATTGTGAAGAAAATCTGTGGCATTGGGCGGTGGGGGTGGGCGGTGGCTAATGAGATAGAATGTGAGGCAAAAATCCGCTGAACAGACTTGGGAAGGAAATGCACAATTTGGACGATGCAATGTTCATTGTCAACGACTAGAGGTCGCTGTGTCAAACTGCACTGGGGTCCTGGTCAACTCAGTCTGTAGAGCATCAGATTCAAGTCCCTGTTCTGACTAAATCCTTGGAACTCACTTCCTAATAGTACTGTGGATGTATCTAAACCACATGGGTTGCACCGGTTCAAGGACGTGGTTCAGCACCACCTTCTCAAGGGTATTAGGGATGAGCTACAGATGCTGGCCCAGTCGGCGATGCCCGCGTCATTATTTTGATTGACAAGCTTATTTCCACCCACAGACACTGCTTAAAGATGTACACTGGGCATTGCCTTCTTTTGATGAAAGATGTGCAAAAGATCCCACAGACCAATTGTGAAGAAGAGTAGAGGAGTATCGCCTGCGGCATTTTGTATATCATTTGATTAACGCAGCAAAGCAGACGATCAGAGATGAATCACATAATTATTTTTTGGAAGCTTCCCCATCACAAATCTGTTCATTGTTGAACCAACTAAGTGATAACTAACTTTTAAACTGAGGCCCGAGGTACGGTCGTTGACTTGGATTTGCTCTGTAAAATGCACACTTTCCAGCAGTACCAGTGGAAAGAAAATAAATTTATTGATGAAAACATCAGACTGTCCCAATAATCGCTTCAATAAACCAATGCAATTATTTCACATGAAATGTTTCATAACATCACGCCTCCAAACAAAATTTTAAACTACATTCAGAAAATGTACGAAAATCAATTATATTTGAAGATTTGGTGCCGTGGATTGAATTGAAACTTGTTTGTTTTATTCAGGCATCAAAAAAATCAGATTGAAATTCCCGTGAAGCACGGGACTGAATGAAAATAGGCATTGAGGATCTCGGAACCTCTGCTCAATATATTTCAAAGCGTGAATTCAGAAAAAAAACCCACAAAATACAGGGTTGGTGACAACACTTTCGGTTGCTTACAAGAACAGCATGGGCTATGTGATTTCCAAATTTGAAGCGGTGGCCGAGCAGGCATTGAACCCTGAGCCCTCTCATGTTAAAATTCTGATATTTTGCCGGCTCAGATGTCTGGACTAGACGGGAGGTCAGTGCGCAGCGACCTCAGCCGGCTAAGATAGGACATTACAGTGCCAACATTCTCTTTGCTTTGGAATCATCCAGTCTCTTGAGGTTCTATCTCTCACACATTCTTTCTCAGTGCACCTATGGCTTTGGTGCACAAATCCTCACTGAAAACGCGACCAGCTACATCCTCTTTCCTTGCTTCTGTTTTATTGGGGCTCCGCGAGTGGAGCTAAAAGAAGAAATGTTAATTATGATCTCTCCACCGCTTACAGGTCAATGCGAACAAGGCAGGTCGAGCAGAAGGAGCACACTTTCGTTTAATATAGCAGATGGAGATTAAAAGAGATGGCAGGAGGTTCCAGCGAAGCAACAAAATAAAGATGGCTCGGACTGGTTGTACAGTATGGCCTCTTCCTGCGACACATAGCAATGCAATTTTTTCTGTTCTAAAGAATAAAAATTCTGTGATTCTGCAGAACGGTACGAAAATGCGAGTGAAAATTAAAAGCAATTCGGAAGCAAGGACATTAACCTTGGACACTCAGATTTTTAAAAAACCTGATGCATTCCCAGATCAACCGTCCATGTTCTCACTTCTGTTTTACACTGGCACATTCACTGCCTGACATCCTGCACCTCATTTCACAATACTGCAGCTTGCCCTGTGTATTCTTCTCACACAGCCACAAGTGCTGCCTCCCCGAGGCTTTACTTCCAGGAAGGTCACCGTAAAATATTCCGCGACCACCCAAACACACTCCGTATATATGAGATACGTACGAACCAGGAGCAGGAGCAGGCCACTCGGCCCTTCAATACTGCTCTGCCATTCAATTATGTGATGGCGTATTTGACTGCAACCACCCATCTACCCCGATACACTTTCACCCACCCCTTGTTAATCAACAATCTATCAGCATTAAAAAAATTCAAAGCCCCTTCTTCCACTAACTTATGAGGAAGAGGGCTCCAAAGATAATTGCGAAAATACCATTCAATGCAAGTGAAATACTACCAATGGAAAACACTTTTCAATTCACATAGAATCGACAGTTGTAAAATCTTGGAAATATCTTAAAGGCATTTGATGTTTCACTGAAGTGGATGATTCGCATGAGAATCGAAAATTTAAATAATAAAGGAGAGCAAACAGGGAATTAGGCACTGGGCCCTCAGCTTAAATGACTGATGCTCTGTCCAGTGCGCTCTCCGGGACAGCAACCGGAATTTTATATATCCATGTTCTCTGGTTGCCATCCAACCAGAACTTTGGAGGAACTGCAATCACATTCAGATTGCACATTTCTCGCCCGATCTATCAACAGGGGCAGGGCGAGAAATCTGCACCGCAGCAGTTTCCACGGACCTTCAGCAGCGGGAGACTGAAGCCACGCCCGCCCCCCCGCCTCCACCTCCACCTGCACCTCCACCTCCACCTCCATCCCACCTATTTCTTCCGGCATGAAGAAAACTAAACTAATAAAGCAAAGTGGAGTTTGAGAGTCAATAACACTGAAACTCTGAACAAGGGATATAAACACTCGAAACGTTAACTCTGTTTCTCTCTCCACAGATGCTGTTAGACCAGCTGAGTCTTTCCAGAATTTCCCCTTTTTGTTTCAGGTTTCCAGCATCAGCAGTACTTTGCTTTTACCTAGAGCTTAAATAATCTAGGAACACAAAAGACCACGTTAATATAATTTACAGTCGAGTACTTACAATGGAGGCAGCTTTGGGAAAGGAGCATGATGGGGTAGAAAGGATGATACCCCCAAATAACGAGAGACAGACGGCAGCGATATTAAGTAAATACTTTGCTCTGGCATTTACAGCGAGATAAAGCAGGGCTATGATCCTCGGGAATCAGCGGAGTGGGTCAGACCCAGTCAGAGAGAGAACAGATTAATTTATGGGCTATCTAGAGAAGCACACGAAGCAGAGAGGGTCAGGGTTCGGGTGATTGTACTGCTCGCTTATTGAAGGTAGTATTTTGGGAAAGAGATTTACATTCAGCATGTTGGTTGTGAGAAACACATCAAGGGCCTTTAGTGAGGACCAGCTGCTCTTCGCAATCATCGCTGTTTAATTTCAGTTGCCATTTTTTTTGCCAAAAGACAGCATTGGTTCTACTGGGGATCGATCCCAAGGACCTGATGCACGTAAAACAGACGCAATAATCACAATGAAGTAGAACCCCGGCTTAGGCTATATGTAGATTCAGCCTGTGAAATTCGGTTTTCAGCGTTTACATTTGGAAGGAATTCCTAAAACTCCACCTCCTTGCTGGTTGCACAAGTTCTTGCATTTGCCTTAAAGTAGGTTTCCTCAATATTACTTATTGCTTTCCACCAGAGAGCCACCAACTCCCTCAAAAAAAACAAGAAAAATGAGGCAGCGTTTAATGAGTGCGGGCCGGGGACTGGCGGGAATTGCAAAGGTGAGGGCGTCTGGAAATTAATTGTGAAGAAAGTCTGTGGGGTTGGGCGGTGGTAGTGGGCGGAGGGTAATGAGATAGGATGTGAGGCAAAAATCCGCTGAGCAGACTTGGGAAGGAAATGCACAATTTGGACGATGCAATGTTCACTGTCAGCGACCAGAGGTCGCTGTGTCAAACTGCACTGGGGTCCCGTGCAACTCAGTCGGTAGAGCATCAGCTTCTTAACATCAGAAACATAAACAATAATATCTGGAAAAGCTCAGCAGGTCTGACAGCATCTGGGAAAGGGCTGTAGTTAACGTTTCGAGCCCGCATGACTGTTCGTCAGGACTGAGCATAGTGTTCAAGCCCTTGTCCTCTGAAGTATTTAAACCTGAATTATCGATTCTGGTGCAAATCATTCATCCCCGCGAATTCGTTCTCATCTCTTTAAGTTACTTTCATGATTTGCGACATGCTGGTTGTTTGTCAAAGGAAGAATATTAGCTGATGCAATATTTTAAGGTATGATAAATAGGGTTTTCTTTCGAAATTATCAATTATTATTTATATCCAGCCCAAGTAACACGGCTATGCGAATCTCATATTCCCTGCTCACCAAATTAAACTCTTTAATCTCATTTAATTCTATCCATGAAACTTAATTTTGGAATATAATTTACATTATAACAGTTTCTGAATTTATTTTCAAACTTTGCAGACAACTTGATGTTTCGAAGCGGTCGTTCAAAATGACTTTGCTTTAAAGACTAAATTAAGTAGTTATTTCAGGTAGCATTTTTTTCATTCATTCGCCAGTTGTGGTGTCCCATCTACAAGATGAACTGCAGCAGCTCTCCAAAATTTCTTGGCCCAATCCAAACTCGCAGACTCCACCAAAGACAAGGGCAGGTAGAGGCATGGTAATATCAACACTTGAAATTTCCCCTCCAACGCACAGACAGTCCTAGTTTGGAACTCTATCGCAGTTTTTTCACTGTTGTTGGATTCAACTCCCTGTTCTGACTAAATCCTTGGAAATCACTTCCTAATAGAACTGTGGATCTATCTAAACCACATGGGCTGCGCCGGTTCAGGGAAGTGGCTCAGCACCGCTTTCTCAAGGGTATTGGGGATGAGCAACAGATCCTGGCCCAGTCAGTGATGCCTGCGTCATTATTTTGATTGACAAGCTTATTTCCACACACTGACACTGTTTAAAGATGTGAACTGGGCATTGCCTTCTTTTGGTGAAAGATGTGCAAAAGATCCCACAGTCCCATTGTGAAGAGGAGCAGGGGAGTAACGCCTGAGGGCTTTTGTATATCATTTGATTAACACAGCAAACGCAGACGATCAGGGATGGATCACATGGTTATTTTTTGGGAGCTTACCCATAGCAAATCAGTTCAATGTTGAACCAAATAAGTGATAGACAATCAAACTTTTACACTGAGGCCCGGGAATCGTTCGTTGATTTGGCTTTGCCAATGCATGAACACTTTGTAAAATACTCACTTTACAGCAGTTCGGGTGGGTAGAAAACAAATTTATTGATGACAACATCAGAATTGTCCAAATCATAGCTTCAATAAACCAATGCAATTTTTTAACTTAAAATGCTTCAAAACATCACGTCTCCGAGCAACATTTTAAACTGCGTTCAGAAAATGTACGAACATGAATCATATTTGAAGGTTTGCTGCCGTGGATTGAATTCAAACATGTTTGTTTTATTCAGACATCAAAAAAATCACATTGAAATTCCCGTGAAGCACGGGACTGAATGAAAATAGGAGTTGAGGATCCCGGAACCTTTGCTCAATATTTTACAAGGCGCCGATTTCAGAAAAAAAATACCACTTACGAAAAACAGGGATGCTGACAACACTTTCGGTTTCTTCCAAGAACATCACCAGCAATGTGATTTCAAAATTTGAAGCGGTGGCCGAGCAGGGCTTTGAAACCTGAGCCCTCTCATATTAAAATTCTGATGTTTTACTGACTCTGATGTCTGGACTAGACGAGAGGTGTGTGCGGAGCGACCTCCGCCGGCTACGATGGGACATTACAGCGCCCACGTTCTCTTTGCTTTGGAATCATCCAGTCTCTTGAGATTCTATCTCTCATGCATCCTTTCTCAGTGCCCCATGGGTTCTGTGCACAAATCCTCACTGAAAACACGTCCAGCTACATCCTCTTTCCTTGCTTCTATCTTATTGGGGCTCCGCGAGTGGAGCTAAAAGAAGAAATGTTCATTAAGAACTCACCGCTGCTGAAAAGTCAGTGCGAACAAGGCAGGTCGAGCAGAAGGAGTACATTCTCGTTTGATATAGCAGATTCCGATTAAAAGAGATGGCAGGAGGCTCGAGCGAAGCAACAAAAAAAAGATGGTTCGGACTGGCTGTTAGGTATGGCCTCTTCCTGTGCCATATAGCGCATGTAATTATTTCTGTTCTGGAGAATAAAAATTCCGTGATTCCGCAGAACGGTATGAAAATGCGGGTGAAAATTAAAACCAATTCAGAAGCAAGGACATTAACTTTGAACACTCAGGTTTATAAAAGATCTGATGCATTCCCAGCTCAACTCTCCATGTTCTCAATTCTGTTTTACACCGGCGCATTCACCGCCTCATTTCCTGGACCTCATTTCCCAATAGTGCAGCCTGCACTATTCTTCTCACACAGCCTCCCCGAGGCTTTACTTCCGAGAAGGTCACCGGAAAATATTCCGCGACCTCCCGACACGCCCCTTATGTATGAGATACATACGAACCAGGAGCAGGGGCTTCTCTGCCATTCAATAAGGTGATGGCCTATCTGATTGCAACCTCCCGTCTACCCCGATACACTTTCACCCACCCCTTGTCAATCAAGAATCTATCAGCATTATAAACATTCAAAGCCTCTTCTTCCACTCCCTTATGAGAAAGAGGGCTCCAAAGATAATTTATAAAATACCATCCGATACAAGTGAAAACACTGCCATCAGAAAACACTTTTCAATTCAAATAGAATTAGCCGTTGGCAAATCTTGCAAACATACTGAAGGCATTTGCAGAAATTACTCATGATTTCTGAGATTTACCCGAGAATTGATAAGTAGCAGTAAGGATTTATCGCCCGAACAGGGACTTGAACCCTCTGATTAAAAGTCAGATGCTCTCCTGACTGAGATTTCTGGCCTCTGACAGCACTGGCAGACAGCGACCTTTCCTGGCTGACAGCGAACATTGCATCCTTCAGAACAGAAACAGAATTACCTGGAAAATCTCAGCAGGTCTAGCAGCATCAGCAGAGAAGAAAAGAGTTGACGTTTCAAGTCCTCATGACCCTTCATCTGTGTAACACCTGCTGAGTTTTTCTATTTTCTACCCTTGTCCTTCTAGATGTTATTGGTTTTGGGTTTGGAAGGTGCTCTCAAAGCAGCCTTGGTGAATTGCTGCAGTGCATCTTGTTGCTAGGATGCAATGCTACTACTGGGGGTCTGTGGTGGGGGAGTGAATGTTTGTGTATCTGGTGCCGATCAAGCGGGCTGTTTCAAACTGGACAGCATCAAGTTACTTGAGTGCTGTAGGAGCTTCACTCATCCACGCAAGTGGAGACCATCCCATCGCACTCATGACTTGGATCTTGTAAATGGTGGACAGGTTGTCCAGAGTCAGATAGTGATTTGCTCGCCGCAGGGTTCCAAGCTTTGTAATCACATTATTTGTGTGGCTCGACCAGTTCAATCAGGTCAATGGGAAGCTCCAGGATGTTGATAGTGGGGGATTCAGCGATGGTAATGCCATTGAATGTCACGTACAGTTGCTTAGATTCTCTCCTGTTGGAGATGGTAGTTGCCTGACACTTGTGTGGTGAACATTTTACTTGTCAGCCCGTGTCTGGATATTGCCCAGGTCTTGCTGCATTTTATAATGGACTGCTTCAGTATCTGAGGATGCACGAAAGCTGCTGCAAATCGTGCAATAACCAGTGAACATCCCCACTTCTGACCCTATGATGGAAGGAAGGTAACTGATTGTTGGGCCTGTGATACTGCCCTGAGGAAGTCCTGCAATGATGTCCTAGAACTGAGATGATTTCCCGCCAACTACCACAACCATCTTCCTCTGTGCTGGCTATTGCTCCAACTGATGGATAGTTCCCCCTGATTCCCATTGACTCCAGTTTTGCTAGGACTCCATGATGCCACACTCAGCCAAAAGCTGCCTTGATGTCAATGGCAGTCACTCTCACCTCACATTTGGAGTTCTGCACTTTGTCCATATTTGAATTAAGGCTGCAATAGGTTAGAACCTGAGTCACCTTGGCGGAACCCAAACTGGGTGTCAGTGAGCATGGTATTGCTAACCAAGTGCTGCTTGATACTACTGTTGATGACCAACTCCATCTCATTACACATGATCGAGAGAAGGTTGATGGGGCAGTCATTGCTTGGGTCGGACTTGTCCTGACTTTTGTCGAATGGACACACTTTGGCCAATTTCCGTATTTTGGACAGATGCCAGAATTGTAGCTGCATTGGAATGGTGTGGCCAGGGCGGTGCAATTTCAAGAACCAAAGTCTGTTGCCGACTTTCAGCGACTCCAGCCTGTGCACTGTCCAATGCCTTCAGCCGTTTCAATGTATCACGTGGAATATATCAAATTGCTTTAAGACTGGCCTCTGAGATTCTGGGGGCCTCTGGAGGAGGCCGAGATGGATCATCCTCTCTCCACTTCTGGCTGATGATTGTTGCGAATTCTGTTGCCTTATCATTGGATTTGCAAGGCTCTTCCATCATTCAGAATGGGGTATTTGTGAAGCTACTTCCTCCGGGGAATTGTGTAATTGCCAATCACAATTCACAACTGGATGTGACATGGCTGCATTGCTGAAATCTGTTCCGTTAATTCTTAGGTAGAATGGGGAATATACCAGGACATGAGGTTACAGTTAAAGGTTCAGCACAAGTCTGCTCTTGCTAATGGCAAACAGCACCTGATGTTTGTCGAGTCTTTGAGTTGCTAGATCAGGATGCATTCATCCACCTATTTAAAAATAATCTGGACATGTTACAACATAGGGATTGCTATTTATATTTAATAATTCGTTAGAAAAAATATGTTGTGATAGAGGATTGGTGAATAAGTAATACAATTCCTACAGTTATGAAGTTGGACAGAATATGCCCAGAGAATTATAGACCAGTCAGGTTAACATCAGTGCTGCGAGAAATAATGGAATGTGTACTAAGGAAGAGGATAGAAAACCACCGAAATATGAGGAATGAAATATTGAGTGGTCAGCATGGTTCCCTACTTACCAACCTAAACAGGTCCAGGGTATCAGAAGCAATGATTTCTCATCCCATTTCTGCACTAGCACCTCTGGATTCCCTCGGGGTCCCCTCCCTGACTCATTCGTATTTCTCATTGTGATGCTGACCCACAGTGACATCATATTTTTTTCACATATACATTGATGACACACTGCTCCCCCTCAGATCTCTTTCCACCCCACAACCATTGCCACTTTATCAAACTGCTTATCCAATATCCAGTGCTGAATGAAAAGATATTTCCTTCCTTGCTTTGGTCTCTGCTACAAGCTCCACTATCCCAGCATCTGACTCCATCCTACTCAGTGTGAAAACTGTGTGAGCTTGAACCAGCCTGTTCACATACTTGATTTCTTACTTGACCCAAGGATGAGCTTTTGACTATGTATCTGTGTCACTACTAAAATCGCCAGTTTCCACCTTCATCAATTTCCAAAATGCCCAACACCACATCGGCTTCTACTCATCTGTTCCTGGATCCCTGAGCAGCAATCTTGTTCCCTCTGGACTTGACAATCCCAATGCACTCTTCACTATCTCTCCATATTGTCGCCTCCATAACTTTGAAATGGTCAAAGCTGTATGTCCCATGCCCCAAAAGATCACCGCCAGTGAATCTATAACATATGTTGGCTCCCCTTGGAGAAATGCCTGTATTTTAAATGTTTTTATTTTCAAAGATTAAAGGGACCTTTAAATCCGTTGTACCTTGCTACATCGTTAGTTTCCAAAAATGCCACCAATATCCACTGCCTTCTGAGGAAGAGAGCTCCAAAGATAATTCCGAAAGTACCATTCAATACAAGTGAAAACAATGCCATCAGAAAATACTTTGCATATCAAATAGAATCAGCATATCTGAAAACTTGGAAATATCTTAAAGCCATGCGCAGGAATTCGTCATGATTTCTGGAATTTTGCAAGAATCAATAATGCGCAGTTAAAATGCTATGCCTGAGCAGGGTCTTCAACCCTGGACACTCAGGTTAACATTCTCATGCTTTACCAACTTAAACTATTCCTGCTCGAGTAAACGTGCTACGCAGCAACCTTTACTGGCTAAAAGAAAAAACACTGCAGATGCTGGAAACCCAAAACAAAAATAAAAATGAAAGTACCTGCAAAAACTCAGCAGGTCTGGCAGCATTTGTGAAGAGGAACACAGTTAACATTTCGTGTCCATATGACTCTTCAACAGAACAAAGTAAAAATAGAAGAGAGGTGAAATATAAACTGGTTTAAGGGGAGATGGGACAAGTCGAGCTGGATAGAAAGCCAGTGATAGGTGGAGGTAACCAAAATATGTCATAGACAAAAGGACAAAGAGGCATTGAATGTGTTGATCTTATCTAAGGAATGTGCTAATTAAGGGTAGAAAGCAGGACAAGCAAGGTACAGATAGCCCTAGTTGGGGTGGGGTGAAGGAATCGAAATAGGCTAAAAGGTAGAGATAAAGCAATGGATGGAAATACATTTAAAATAAAGAAAATAGGTGGGAAAAGAAAAATCTATATTAATTATTGGAAAAAATGGAGGATCGGAAAGGGGTTGGGGATGGAGGAGAGAGTTCATGATCTAAACTGTTGAACTCAATATTCAGTCAGGAAGTTATAAAGTGCCTAGTCGGAAGATGAGGTGTTGTTCCTCCAGTTAACGTTGAGCTTCACTGGAGCAATGCAGCAGGCCAAGGACAGACATGTGAGCAGGAGAGCAGGGTGGAGTGTTGAAATGGCAAGCGACAGGGAGGTATGGGTCATGCTTATGGACAGACCAAAGGTGTTCTGCAAAGCAGTCACCCAGTTTGCATTTGGTCTCTCCAATGTAGAGGAAACCACATTGGTAGCAAAGAATGCAGTTGACTAAATTGAGAGAAGTGCAAGTGAAATGCTGCTTCACTTGAAAGGAGTGTTTGAGCCCTTGGGCGGTGAGGAGAGGGAAGTAAAGGGGCAGCTGTTGCACGTTCTGCGGTTGCATTGGAAGGTGCCTTGGGGGGGTGTTGAGGTGTAGCGGGTGATGGAGGAGTGGACCAGGGTGTCCCGGAGGGAATAATCCCTGTGGAATGCTGCCAAGGGAGGTGAAGGGAAGATGTGTTTGGTGGTGGCATCATGCTGGAGTTGGTGGAAATGGTGGAGGATGATCCTTTGAATGTGGAGGCTGGTGGGGTGATAAGTGAGGACAAGGGGGACCCTATCATGCTTCTGGGATGGAGACGAAGGTGTGAGGGTGGATGCACGGAAGATGGGCTGGACACGATTGAGGGCCCTGTCAACTACCGTGGGTGGAAAATCTCGATTAAGGAAGAAGGAAGACATGTCATAAGAACTGATTTTGAAAATGGCATCAGAACAGATGTGATGGAGGCGAAGGAAATGAGAGAATGGGATGGATTCCTTACAGGAAGCAGGATGTGATGAGCTGTAGTCGAGGTAGCTGTGGGAGTCGGCAGGCTTGTAATGCATATTGGTGGACAGGCTATCACTAGAAATTGAGTCAGAGAGGTCAAGGAAGGGAAGGGAAGCGTCAGAGATTGACCATGTGAAAATGATGGAGTGGTGGAAATTGGAAGCAAAATTAAAACATTTTTCCAGGTCCTGACGAGGGCATGAAGCAGCATCGAAGCAATCATCAATGTACCAGAGAACGAGTTGTGGGAGGGGGCTGGAGTAGGACTGGAACAAGGAATGTGCACATCCACCATAAAGAGACAGGCATAACTGGGACCCATATGGGTACCCATAGCCACACCTTTTATTTGGAGGAAGTGAGAGGAGTTTAAGGAGAAATTGTTCAGTGTGAGAACAAGTTCAGCCAGACCGAGGAGAGTAGTCGTGGATGGGGGTTGTTCAGGCCTCTGTTCGAGGAAGAAATTGAGAGCCATCAGACCATCCCAGTGATGGATGGAGGTGTAGCGTCCATGGTGAAGAGGAGGCAGTTGGGGCCAGGGAACTGGAAAATGTTGATATAATGTATGGTGTCAGAGGAATCACAGATGTAGGTGGGAAGGGATTTGCGTCAAGATAGCAAGAAATGAGTTCCATGAGGCAGGAACAGACTGACCTGATCGTTCTGCCGGGACAGTCCTCTTTATGGATTTTGGGTAGGAGGTAGAAGCGGGAGACTATCAGGTTGGAAGCTGTGGAAGGAAGATCTCCAGAGGAGATGAGGTCAGTAACAGTCCTGGAAACAGTGGCTTTATGTTCAGTAGTGGGGTCATGGTCCAGGTGGAGGTAGAAGGAAGTGTCTGTGAGTTGACGTTCAGCCTCTGCGCAGTAGAGGTCAGTGCGCCAGACAACAACAGCACCACCCTTGTCAGAAGGTTTGATGACAATGTGAGGGTTGGACCTGAGAGAACAGAGCCCAGCAAGTTCAGAGAGAGACACATTAGAGTGGGTGAGAGGAGCAGAGAAATTAAAACACTGGTGTCACGCCAACAGTTCTCAATGAAAAGATCAAGAGATTGTAAGAATCCAGAGGGAGGGGTCCAGGTGAAGGGAGAATATTGGTGGCAGGTAAAAGGATCCATTGAGCGCAGAGAGGACTCCTGTCCAAAGAAGTGAGCACGGTGATGTAGGTGGCGGAAGAAGAGTTCAGCATTGTGCTGAGCCCGAAATCCATTGAGATGAGAGTATAAGGGTATGAAACTAAGTCCTTTGCTGAGCACTGAACATTCAGCATCAGATACGGGAAGGTTTGCCTCTGTCGCATCTGTTCTGATGATGCCACTTTCAAAAGCAGTTCCTCTGGCAGGTCTTCCTTCTTCCTTAACCGAGATTTTCCACCCACCGTGGTTGACAGGGCCCTCCACCATATCCAGCCCATCTCCCGCGCATCCGCTCTCACACCTTCCTGTCCATCCCAGAAACATTTTAGGGTCCCCCTTGTCCTCACTTATCACTCCACCAGCCTCCATATTCTAAGGATCATACTCTGCCATTTCCGCCAACACCAGCATGATGCCACCACCAAACACATCTTTCCTTCACTGCCACCTACCACCCCCACCCCCCGACACCGGCAGCATTCTGCAGGGATCATTCCCTCTGGGACAACCTGGTCCACTCCTCCATCACCCCCGACAGCTCAACCCCCTCCCACAGCACCTTCCCATGCAACTGCAGAAGGTGCAACAGCTGCCCCTTTACTTCCCCTCTCCTCACCGCCCAAGGGCCATAACGCTCCTTTCAAGTGAAGCAGCATTTCACTTGCACATCCCTCAAATTATTCTACTACATTTGTTGCTCCCAATGCGGTTTCCTCTACATTGGGGAGACCAAATGCAGACTGGCTGACCACTTTGCAGAACATGTTCAGTCTGTCCACAAGGATTACCCAGACCTCCCTGTCGCTTGCCATTTCAAGACTCCACCCACCTCTCGTGCCCACATGTCTGTCCTTGGCCTGCTGCATTGCTCCAGTGAAGCTCAGCAAAAACTGGAGGAACAGCACCTCCTCTTCCAACTAGGCACTTTACAGCCTTCCGGACTGAATATTGAGTTCAACAATTTTAGATCATAAACTCTCTCCTCCATTCCTACCCCCTTTCTGATCTCCCCGCCCCCTTTTTTCCAAAAATTTATATAGATTTTTCTTTTCCCACCTATTTCCATTATTTTTAAATGTATTTCCATCCATTGCTTTATCTCTACCTTTTAGCCTATTTTGATTCCTTCACCCCGCCCCAACTAGGCCTATCTGTACCTTGCTCATCCTGCTTTCTACCCTTAATTAGCACATTGCTTAGATAATATCACCACCTTCAACACAATTATCCTTTTGTCTATGATGTCTTTTGGCTATCTCCACCAATCACTGGCCCTGTATCCAGCTCTACTTGTCCCATCTCCCCTTAAACCAGCTTATATATCACCTCTCTTCTATTTTTACTTAGTTCTGTTGAAGAGTCATACAGACTCAAAACGTTAACTGTGCTCTCCGCAGATGCTGTCAGACCTGCTGAATTTTTCGAGGTATTTTTATTTTTTATTTTTGACCTTTGCTGGCTGACAGCGAACATTGCATCCTTCAGATTCTGTACTTTTTCTGAAGACACCCAGTGTGTTCAATGCATTCCCCTCACACCCCTTCTCAATACCATCACTACATTCAACCACAATTGCTCTTGACAATCATAACCTGTCCACTTCACCAAAAGGTCTGCACCAATTAAATGCACTTCCACTATTCTTTGTAAATTTGGGGGGCCTCCTGATTGAAAGAAATAAATGCTAATATTCATCTAACAGCTGCATTTAGTTTGTTACAAACATGCAAACAACAGGCAAGGAGCCATGCAGATAGAAAATCCTCCTGGACGAATGTACAAGAAAATGACTGTGCCGGACGAAACACAATCACAAAGTCCATTCAGCGTGGGTTGCTGATGTGTCACTGAATTGGATGATTCACATGAGAATTGAGAATTTAACAGAAAAAGCGGCTGTGAAGGGAATTAAACACTGGGCCCTCGGCTTAATGCTCTGCCGAGTGCGCTCCTCGGGGTAGCAACTGGAATTTTATATATCCATAACAAAAACAAAAAAAGCAGTTTCCTCTACATTGGAGAGACCAAATGCAGACTGGGTGACCGCTTTGTGGAACACCTTCGTTCTGTCCGCAAGCATGACCCAGATGTCCCTGTCGCTTGCCATTTCAACACTTCACCCTGCTCTCATGTCCACATGTCTGTCCGTGGCTTGCTGCATTGTTCCAGTGAAGCTCAACGCAAACTGGAGGAACAGCACCTCATCCTCCGACTAGGCACTTTACAGCCTTCCAGACTGAATATTGAATTCAACAACTTTAGATCATGAACTCCATCCTCCATCCCCAACCCCTTTCCGATCCCCCTTTTTCCAAGAATTTATATAGATCTTTCTTTTCCCACCTATTTTCATTATTTTTAAATATATTTTCATCCATTGTTTTATCTCTTCCTTTTAGCCTATTTCGCTTCCTTCACCCCCACTAGGGCTATCTGTACGTTGCTCGTCCTGCTTTTTATCCTTAATGTCACCATTAGCACATTCCTTAGATAATATCACCACCGTCAGCATCTCTTTGTCCTTTTGTCTATGACATCTTTTGACAATCTCCACCTATCACTGGCCCTCTATCCAGCTCTACCTGTCCCACCCATCCAGCCATCACCCCCCCACCAACACCCACACCCACCCGCCACCACCACCCCCCCCCCCCCCCCCGCCCCCCCACCCCTGCCCTTTAAACCAGTTTATATTTCATCTCTTCTCTAACTTTCCTTAGTTCTGATGAAGAGTCATTCGGACTTGAAACATTAACTGTGTTCCTCTCCGCAGATGCTGCCAGACCTGCTGAGTTTTTCCAGCTATTTCAGTTTTTGTTTTGGATTTCCAGCATCCACAGTTTTTTGCTTTTATTTTATATATCCACATGTTCGCTGTTGGCCATCCAACCAGAACTTCTGACGAACTGCAATCATCTGATTGCACACTTCTCGGCCAACTTCCGACTAGGGCAGGGTGAGAAATCCGCTCCGCAGCGCCTTCCATGGGCCCTCAGCAGCGGCAACTGAAGCTATGCCTCCAACCTTGCCCTCTCCTGTTTTTTACGGCACCAAAGAGGAATTTGAGATTAAATGACAATGAAAGTCTGAACAATGGTCACAGAGACTCGAAACGTTAACTCTGTTTCTCTCTCCACAGCTGTTTTTAGACCTGCTGAGCTTTTCCAGAATTTGTTTCAGATTTTCAACATCAGCCATATTTTGCTTTTATTTTGAGATTAAATAATCTTGGAACACAAAAAAAAAACATTAAAATATTTTATAGGCGGCGACTTAAAATGGAGGCAGCATTGGGAAGGTGCACAATGGGATAGAAAGGATAAGACCCAAATTAACGATAGACAAGTGACAGGGGTGTTAAATAAACTGATTTTTTTATTCATCTACCATTTGTGGGCTTTGCTGGTTGAGCCAGCATTTATTGCCCAATCCTAATTGCCCTTGAGTAGGTGGTGGTGAGCTGCCTTCTTGACCCACTGCAGTCCATGGGGTGCAAGTACACCCACACTGCTGTTAGGAAAGGAGTTCCAGGGTTTTGACCCATTGACATGAAGGAACAGCGATATATTTCTCAGTCAGACTGCAGCGTGACTTGGAGGGGAATTTCCAGGTGGTGTTGTTCCCATCTATCAGCTACCCTTGTTCTTCTAAATGGTATTGACCGTGTGTTTGGAAGGTGCTTTCTAAGGAGCCTTAGTGAATTCTGGCACTGCATCTCATAGGTGGTACACATTGTTGCTACTGGGCGTCTGTGGTGGAGGTAGTGAATATTTGTGGTTCTGGTGCCAATCAAGCAGGCTGTTTTGAACTAGATGGGACCAAGCTTCTTCAGTGTTGTGGGAGCCGAATTCATCCAGGCAAGTGGAAAGTATTTATTCGCACTCATGACCTGGGCCCTGTAGATGGTGTAGATGTTGGACAGGTGGTGGCAAGTCGGAGATGATTTGCTTGCCACAGGATTCCTAGCTTTGTAGTCACAGTATTTATGTGACCGACCAGTTCAGTATCATATCAATGGTAAGCCCCAGGGTGGTGATAGTGGGGGATTCAGTGACTGTAATCCCACTGAATATCAAGTAAGGCTGCTTTGATTCCCTTCTGTTGGAGATGGTCATTGCCTGGCACTTGAGTGGTGTGCATGTTACATAAAACTTGTCAGCCCAAGTCTGTTTATTGCCCAGGTCAACTGGCATTTGTACATGGGCTGCTTCAGTATCTGAGGATGCGTGAAAGGTGCTGAACATTGTGGAATCATCAGCGAACATCCCCACTTCTGACCTTATGATGGAAGGAAGGTTACTGATGAAGCAGCTGAAGATTGTTCGGCCTAGGAGACTACCATGAGGAAGTCCTGCAGTGATGTCCCAGAACTAAGATGATTTCCCACCAGCTACCACAAGCATCTTCCTTTGTGCTGGGTATGACTCCAACTGATGGATAGTTCCCCCTGATTCCCATTGACTCCGGTTTTGCTTGGACTCCTTGATGCTACGCTCGGCCAAATGCTCCCTTGATGTCAACAGCAGTCACTCTCACCTCACATTTGGAGCTCCGGTCTTTCTCCATGTTTGAATTAAGGCTGTAATAAGGTCAGAACCTGAGTCACCTTGGCAGAACATAAACTGGGGATCAGTGAGCAGGTTATTGCAAAGCAAGTGTCACTTGATAGTCCTATTGATGATGCTTTCCATCTCTTTACCAATGATGGGGCCGGCATTAGCTGGGTTGGATTTGTCCTGCTTTTTGTGGATGGGACACACTTCGGCCAATATCCACATTTTCGGCTGGATGCCAGAATTGTAGCTGCACTGGAACAGCGTGGCTAGGGGCGTTGTAAGCTCTGGAGCTGAAGTCTGTTGCCAAAATGCTATCAGCGCCCCCTGCCTTTACACTTTCCAGTGCGATCAGCATGATATCCACATGGAGTAAATCGAATTGGGTGAAGACTGAATTATGCGACGCTGGGGACTTCCAGAAGAGGCCAAGATGGATCATCCACCCTTCAATCCTGGCTCATGATTGTTGCGAATTCTGCAGCCTCATCTTTTGCACTGATGTGCTGGGCTCCTCCACCATTGATGATGGGATATTTGTGGAGCCTCTTCCCCTGGTGTATTGTTTAATTGTATACCAAAGGTCACAACTGGATATGACAGAACTGAAGTGCTCAGGTCTGTTCCGTTGGCTGTTGAATCACTTAGCTCTGTCTATCGCTCACTGCTTATGCTGATTGACATGCAAGTAGTCCTGAGTTGCAGCTTTACAAGGTTGACACCTCGTTTTTAGATATGCCTGCTACTGCTCCTGGCATTCCCTCGTGCACTCTTCATTGAACGAGGGCTGATTCCCTGGCTTGGTGGTATTGGAAGAATGGGGAACATGCCAGGCCATGAGGTTACAGATGGTGGTTGAGTACATTTCTGCTCCTGTTGATGGTGCACAGTGGCTCATGTTTGCTCAGTTTTGAGTTGCTAGATCAGGATATATTTATCCACGTATTTGGAAATAATCTGGACATGTTACAACCCAGTGATTGCTATTCATATTTAATAATTTGTTTGAAAACATTATGTTGTGAAAGAGGAGTGGAAAATAAGAAATGTAATTCCCACAGTTAAGAAGGTGGACAGAATTAGCCCAGAGAGTTAGAGATCAGTCAGGGAAACAGCAGTGACGCGAGAAATAATGGAATACTTAGTAAAGAAGAAGATAGAAAACCATCTGAATATGAGGAATGAAATATTGAGTAGTCAGTATGGTTCCATACTTACCAATCTAAACAGATCCAGAGTATCACAAGCAATGATTTCTCTTCCCATTCCCACAGCTGGGCCTGGCCCATTCCTATTTCTCATTGAGATGCTGGCAATCAGCACCCTAACTAATTAGGAGTCACCCTTGACAGATGCCTCACCTTCAAGAACCACATCGAAAAGACAAAGGCAAAAGTGACAACACGAAACAACATCCTGAATAAGCTCACTAACACAAAATGGGGAGCAAGCTCGAAAACATTGCGAACCAGTGCACTTACTCTTTGCTATTCCATTGCCGAATATGCCTGCCCTGCATGGGAAAGATGTACTCATGCTAAGAAGATGGATGCCATCCTCAATGCAAGCTGCCGACTTATCACAGGTTGTTTAAAACCAACAAACACCAGCAGCCTATAAATCCTGGCAGGTAACACTCCCCTGATATAAGAATAATGGTAGCCAGCAAGAAAGAGCGATTCTGTCAAAAATCAGTTGAGAAGAACCCTCTACATAGTCGTACACCTACACCCAGCCGCCTAAAGTCAAGGAAGAGCTTCATGAACAGTGATATTCCATTGCAATCAAGCCCATCTGAAACCCGCATCGCCTTCTGGAAAGACCGGCTCGCCAGTTTCAAACAACCCTCAGTGATGGAAATTCTACCAGATGAAAGCCTTCCCCCAGGAGCTAATTGCAACTGGGCAACTTGGAAGTACCTTAACACACATAGGACTGGTGTAGGTCATTCAAAGGTGTCACTAAATAAATGGGGATATACAACCTGCCCGACAACTTGTGTATGGGGAACTGAGCCACAGACTATGCAACATCTCCTGCAAAGTCTATCACTAGAGGAACCCTGCACTGTTGCAGATCTTGCCGAATTCAACAACAAGACGCAAAAATGTGTCCAGTTCTGGCTGGGCCATGTATAGACTGTCCGTGCACATGATAACAAGAAGCGACATTATAATTTTTTCACATGTATGGTAATAACACTCAACTCACCCTCAACATCTCTCTCCACCCTTCAACTATTGCCACTTTATCAAACTGCTTATCCAGTATCCAGCACTGAATGAGAAGACATTTCCTCTTTGTCTTTGGCCTCTGCTTCTAGCTCCCATATCCCAGCTTCTGACACAATCCTACCCGCTGTGAAAACTGTGTGAGTTGAACCACGCTGTTCGCATACTTCATTTTGTATTTGACCCCAAGATGAGCATCAGACTATGTCCCAGGATCACCAGTTACATCGCTCATTTCCATCTCTACTGCATTCTCCAGCACCCCACCTGCCGTAACCCATCTGCTCTGATTTTGTTACCTCGAGACTTGACTATACCAATGCACTTCTCGTCGACCATTCCTATTCTCCCCTCCGGAAATTTAAAATGGTCCAAAACTCTACTGCCCGTGTACTAAATAAATCACCCGCCCGTGACATCTTTAACCTGCATTGGCTCCCTTTGGAGAAATGCTTGGATTTAAACGGTTTCAATTTTTTAAATATGAAAAGGATCTTTAACTCAACCATTCCTCCCTCAGTCAATAATTTCCCAAAACGCCACCAACACCCCCAACACTCAATTCACTTGAGCATCCCTGATTTTCATCTTTCCAACACCCGCCTAGCACCAAAGCTCTGGAATTCCTTCCCAAAAACCCTCCCCATCTCATGACGTATTCTGAACGCTCAGTAAACCTGTCCTTTTGTTCAAGCTTTTCACCATCCTCCCTAACGCTGTGTGAAAGAAGGACAGTTTTGAATGGTTATCGCACCTTTCACGACATTAGGATATCCCAAATCTCGATGCAGGTAATTAAATTATGTTAAAGTCTTCCTTCTGTACTAACGTAGGAATCACAACAGCCAGTATACATACCAGAAGCTCACACAAACAGCAATATTTTCTTGATCTGGTAACCTAGCGTTCTTTTGTTGATTAATCGATAAACCTAGGGCGCCAGACATTCCTCCCCTTCTCCTCTTTGACATGGTGCCTTGAAATCCTTTGCAGACTGTTCATTAAAAAAGGCAACACCCAATTTATGTCTGTAAATGGTGTCGTTGGGTGGAAAATCAGCCTGTTGATGAAAATAAGCATGTTTTTAATAATGGTTTCAAAAGATGTTGGCATCAGCTACCTGGCCCTGCTTTTATTTCCCATCCTTAATTGCCCTTGAGTAGGTGGTGGCGAGTTGTCTTCCTGAGCCGCTGCAGCACCTGTGGTGTTGGTGCACCCACAGTGCTGTTAGGGAGGAGGTTCCAGAATGTGGACTCAACACCATAGAAGTAAAGGTGATGTACTAGCAAGTTGATGTGTGTAGTTTGGAGTGGAAATTGCAGGTGTTGGTGCAGTTATCTCTTGCCTCTGACAGTGCAAAAATCGTCAATAAAAATAAATTTATTTACAATTCAAAGCAAAGGATGCCTTCAACTTGAAAGGTACGCATGAATTGGCCATAATTTCCGGATGTATATAAGAATCAATAATTCAGAGTTAAAAACAGCGCCCGGACAGGGACTTGAACCCTGGGCCCTCAGATTAAAAGTATGCAGTTCCATCGACTGAATTTTTTAGGATCTGACAGCTGCGATACACACAGACCCAAAGTAGCAGCTAGCAAGCACCGTATCTTCAGATTCTATATTTTTTCTGCAGTCATCCAGCGTGTTCAGCGGATTTTTCTCACACACCCATTTATCAATACCACCGGTAAATTCAATCGCAATTGCTCTTCACTAGTACTAACCCGTCCACTTCACCCGAAAGACGGCCCGGGTCCATTAAACGCCCTTCTATTTTTTTTTCACTAAATTTGGGGTCTGCCTGATTGAAAGAAAAAAAACGATAATATTAATCTAACAGCTATATTTAGGTTAATGCAAACATGTGCACAATATGCACAGAGCCGTCCGGATAGAAAGCCCCACTAAATTTATGTGCAAGCCTGTGCCGCCTCCCACCTTTTTTCACGGCACGAGCTGCCGTAAACCTGTAAAGCAAAATGGAATTTGACGTTAAATAACACTGAAATTCTGAAGAAGGCCCATACGGACTCTGTTTCTCTCTCCCTAGAAGCTGTTAGGCCTGCTGAGTTTTTCCAGAATGTACTGTTTTTGTTTCAGATTTCCAGCATCAGCAGTATTTTGCTTTTATCTTGAGATGAAATAATCTAGGAACACAAAAGATTACAATAAAATATTTTACAGGCGGCGATTTAAATGCAGGCACCAAATGGGAACGGGAGCAGGATGGGATAGAAAGGATAATACTCCCAAATAACCAGAGACAGAAGGTGGGGAAATTGAATAAACAGTTTGCTATGGTATTTACAAGTCAGATAAAGCAGGGCTATGATCCGAAGGAATCTAGCGGGAGGAGAGGTGGGTTTGGGATCAGAAGAAGCATGAGAGAGAGAGCAGATGAATTTAAGGGTAATGCGGACAGGAACCAGAAGCAGAATGGGACAGCGTTAGGGTGAAAATACTGCACCCTTATTAAGTGTTGTATTTTGGGAAAGAGGTTTTCATTTAGCAGGCTGGCTGTGAGGACCAGCTACTCTTACTCTTCACAATCATTATTGTTCAATTTCAGTTGCCATTTATGTGGCCAAAACGCAGCATTGGCTCCACTGAGGATCGAAACCAGGACCTGCTGCGTGTAAAGCAGACGTGATAGCCACTACACTATGGAAGCCGGCGCTGCTGCAAGCTTGGCCCTGAGAATGGAGTTTATCAATGTGTTCCGTCTGCTGTACGTACCCTTTCTTCAGTGTTACTATTTGGAAGGATTGCCTAAGCGGCCACCTCCTTGCTTGTTTGCGGAAGTGTTTGCATTTACCTTCAAACTGGCGGTTCGCGCAATACTATCCATTTTTGCTTTCAATCAGGGAGCCCCAAAAACCCTCCAAAAAAACAGGCAAAATGAGACAGTGCGGGTCGGGGCTGGCGGGAAGTGCAAAGCTGAGGATGTGTGGAGAGTAATTATGAAGCAAGTCTGTGTGGGGGGGAGAGGGGATGGGCGGAGGATAGCGACAAAGTATGTGTGGCAGAAATCCGCTGGATAGATTTGGGAAACTTCAGAAGGAAATTCACAATTTGGACGATGAAATGTTCCCTGTCAGCCAGCTGCACTGCATTGTTTGAGTCCGGATAGTTCAGTTGGTAGAGCCTCAGAATTTTAATCTGAGGGTCCAGGGTTCAAGTCCTGAATCAGGACTTTTAGACCTGAATTATCTATTCTGATGCTAAACATTCTGTACCGGCTAATTCATTTTCATCTCTTCAGATATTTTTAAGATTTGCGATATGCTGCTTCTATGCGAAAGGGAATGGGTTGTCTGCTGCGATATTTTAAGCTATTTTTAATTGCGTTTTTTTTTAATTATCTCTGCTTATCTTCATCCAGCCACAAGAGACAGGGCTCTGCGAAGCTGATCATTCCTGCTGCCCAAAATAAAGCTCATTAAATTATTTTAATTCCATCCATGAAACTTAATTTTCAAATATGATTTGTTTAATAACATTTTCTGAATTTATTTTGAAGCCTTGCAGGCAGCTTGATGTTTTGAAGCAGTTGTTCATAATGGCCTTGCTTTAAAGTGTAAATTAAGTGTAGTTTTCGTTGACAAATATTTCATTCAGTGGCAGTTGTGGTGCACCATCTACAAGATGCATTGCAGCAACTCCGAAGTTCCATGGCACCTTCCAAACTCGCAAACACCACCAAAGACAAGGACAGTGAATGCATTGGAGCATCATCTCCTCCAAGCCAGACTTCCCTGGTTTGGAACTCAATTGCCGTTCCTTCACTGTTATTGAATTCAAGTCCCTGTTCAGTGTAAATCCATGGAACTCCATTCGGAACAGCCCTGTAGATGTAAATAAACCACGTGGGCTGCAGCGGTTCAAGGATGTGGCTCAGCACTACCTATCAAGGGTGTTGGGGCTGAGCAACAGTTCCTGGCACAGCCAGTGATCCCCGCATCACTATTTTGAAAGGCAACTTTACTTTCCACCCACCAACATTGCTTAAACATGTGGACCTGTTTTTTTGTGTGTGTGAACGATGTGCAAAAGTTCCCACAGCGCCATTGTGAGGAGGAGCAGGGGAGTAATACCTGGGGTTCTATGTACACCCTTTGAGTAACACAGCAAAAACAGACGAACAGGTTATGATCACATTGTTGTTTTTTGGGATCTTGCTGTCTATTAATTGGTTGCAGAGAGTCCTATATTACCACAGTAAGCACTCTGTGCATTTCAAATTAATTTAATTGACTGCAAAGAGTTTAGGATGCTCTCATGTTGTGAAAGGTGTTATACAAATGCAAGTCTTTCCTTCATCTTTAACACAGCATTGGTGAAAAGCTTGCCCAAAGACATAGGTTGAAATTAACATTTGAAAAACTGGAAGAGATGTGGAGAGGTTTTGGGAGGTCATTTGCTCCCAGACCAGTGATGGCCATCAGTGTTGGAGTGATTTAAATCTGGGCTACTCAAGCGTTCAGAATTCGATGAGTGCAGGTCTCTTGTAGTATTCGGGTCTTGGTAACATTGTGGGAAATTACTACCTTCGGGAGGTGTGATTTATTTAAAGAACTGGTTTTTGAAAGGAATTTTAAAAGCTGTGCATTGTTTTCAGCGGGAACCAACATAGGTCGTCGAGTTTTTATGGGACATGGGCAGCGGAGTTTTGAGTGACCTCAAATTTATGCAGGGCAGAATATGGACGGTCAGTAAGCAGTGTATTGGGATAGGCAAATCTAGAGGTAGCAAAATCATTGCTGAGGCTTCCAGCAGCAGTTCAGTTGAAGCAGGTGGGGTGTCGGGCCATTATTAAATACCAAAGGACAATAAACATATAATATTCCTGTCATATCACTGTCCTTTTACCTGGGCTATTATCCTTTGTATCCTTACATGGTCTTATTCCAATCACCCCTCTCCATTTTATTTCTTTTTGTGTTCCTCGATAATATGACTGGGTTTGTTCTCATAGTTTGGAAGGTGCTGTCTAAGGAGCCTTGGTGACTTTCTGCAGTGCGTTTTGTAGATGGTACACACTGTGTGCCCATGGTGGAGGGAGTGAATATTTGCCACTGAGATGCCAATCATGCGGGTTGCTTTGCCCTGGATGGTGTACCATTCTGTCCAACCAGCCTTTGCCAGTGTTTATGTTCAATTCGATTCTCCTCCCAACTTTTCTCACCCACTGAAACTACTACCCAAACCGTCTCCCTTTCTGCTTCATATGCTTGTCCCCTTAAATTAATCTCTTCTCTGTCAGCCCCACTAGAAAGACATGGGCAGCAGATAAGGAATTTTACCTTGCAACCCCAGGTTAAAACGTTGATATTCGCACAGCACAGGTGTGTTTACACAAACATATTCTCATTATCTAGGAACACAAAAGGTAATATTAAAAGGTTTTAGATGCGCAGTCATAAAATGGAGGGTGGTGATTGGAATAAGACCACTTCAGAATGGGAATGATACCCGAAGTAGCCAGAGAGACATGGCAGGAATATTAAATAATTATTTTTCATTTGCATTTATCAGTGAGGTAAAACAGGCCGACACGATATTGAATATTGAGACAAGCAATGAGATCAGCCATTAAAAAGGAAAAGGACCAGTTTAAACAAAGTCAAAGGGGATTAAGCCCCCGACCCAGATGTATTACATTCAGACGTTTTAAAATAATCTCGGGAAGAGATAGCACAAGCCTCCCACTCATATTTTACAATTCATTAGACAAAGACATCAGACAACTGGCGGATGCAAGTGTAATTCCTATATTTAAGAAGCTCGATAGAACATGTCCAGAGAATTATAGACCAGCCAGTTGAACATCAGTGGTACGAGAAATAGTGGAATGCTTACTAAAGAAGAAGATGGAAGAATATCAAACATATTCGGCGCCCGAAGCAGAATGGGACCGCGTTAGAGTGAGTATACTGCACCCTTATTAAATGTTGTATTTTGGGAAAGAGATTTTCATTTAGCATGTTGGCTGTGAAGAACACATGAAGAGGGGTCAGTGAGGACCAGCTGTTCTTCACAATCTTTCTTGTTGAATTTCGAATTCACTCGCCATTTATGTGGCCAAAACGCAGCCTTGGTTCCACTGGGGATCGAACCCAGGATCTTCTGCGTGTAAAGCAGACGTGATAACCACTACACTATGGAACCAGGCAGGCTATTATGGTCTTGAGAATGGGGTTTATCAATGTGATCCGGCTGCTGCACCCTTTCTTCAGTGTTACCATTTGGAAGGATTTCCTAAGCGGCCAACCCCTTGCTTGTTTGCGGAAGTGTTTGCATTTACCTTCAAACTGGCGGTTCGCGCAATACTATCCATTTTTGCTTTCAATTAGGGAGCCCCAAAAACCCTCCAAAAAAAGCAGGCAAAAAGAGACAGTGCGGTTCGGGGGCTGGCGGGAAGTGCAAAGCAGAGAATGTCTGGAGAGTAATTATGAAGCAAGTCTGTGTGGGGGGAGAGGGGGGTGGGCGTAGGGTAACGACAAAGGATGTGTGGCAGAAATCCGCTGGATAGATTTGGGAAACTTCAGAAGGAAATTCACAGTTTGGACGATGCAATGTTCCCTGTCAGCCACTAAAGGTCGCTGTACCCTAGGTTTCGTCGAAGCCCGGATAGCTCAGTCGGTAGAGCATCAGACTTTTAATCTGAGGGTCCAGGGTTCAAGTCCCTGTTCGGGCGACGCTTTTAAATCTCAATTATCTATTCTCATGCTAAACATTCTATCCCGGCAAATTCACTTTCATCTCTTTAGGATATTTTAAAGATTTGCGATATAGTGCTTCTATGTGAAAGGGAAAGCGTTTCCTGTTGCGATATTTTAAGCTATTTTTAATTGCGTTTTTTTCGAAATTATCTCTCCTTATCTTCATCCAGCCGCAGGTGTCACGGCTCTGCGAAGCTGATTAATCCTGCTCCCCAAATAAAGCTCATTAACCTCTTCTAATTCCATCCATGAAACTTAATTTTCAAATATGATTCGTTTAATCACATCTTCCGAATTTATTTTGAAGCTTTGCAGGCAGCTTGATGTTTTGAAGCGGTTGTTCATAATGGCTTTGCTTTAAATTGTAGTTTTCGTTTAAGTGTAGTTTTCGTTGACAAATTTTTCATTCAGTGGCAGTTGTGGTGCACCATCTACAAAATGCATTGCAACAACTCCGAAGTTCCGTGGCAACTTCCAAACTCGGAAACTCGACCAAAGGCAAGGACAGTGAATGCATTGGAGCATCAGCACCTGTAATTTCCCCTCCAAACCAGAGACCTCCCTGGTTTGGAACTCAATCGCCGTTTCTTCGACGTTATTGGATTCAAGTCCCTGTTCAGTGCATGTCCTTGGAACTCCCTTCCGAACAGCCCTGCAGATGTACCGAAACCACGTTGGCTGCAGCGGTTTAAGGAGATGGCTCAGCACTACCTTCTCAAGGGTATTGGGGATGTGCAACTGATGCTGGCCCAGTTAGCGATGTCTGCGCCACTATTTTCAATGACAACTTTACTTTCCACCCACTGACATTGCTTAAAGATGTGGACTTGTTTTTTATGTGAAAAATGTGCAAAGTTTCCCACAGCGCCATTGTGAGGAGGAGCAGCGGAGTAATACCTGGGGTCCTATGTCCATTCTCTGAGTAACGCAGCAAAAACAGACGACCAGGCCATAATCACGTTGTTGTTTTTTGGGAGCTTGCTGTCTACTAATTGGTTGCAGAGAGTCCTATATTACCACAGTAAGCACTCTGTGCACTTCAAATTAATTTAATTGACTGCAAAGAGCTTTGGGATGCCCTAGTGTTGTGGAAGGTGCTATACAAATGCAAGTCTTTCCTTCGTATTTAACACATCATTGGTGAAAAGCTTGCCCAAAGACATAGGTTGAATTTAACATTTGAAAAACTGGAAGTGATGTGGAGAGGTTTTGGCAGGTCATTCCTGGATTTTGGCCCCAGGCCAGTGATAACCATTAGTGTTGGAGCGATTAAAATCTGGGCTGCTCAAGCGTTCAGAATTCGATGAGTGCAGATCTCTTGAAGTATTCGGGTCTTGGTGACATTATGGAAAATTACTGCCTGCGGGAGGTGTGATTTATTTAAAGAACTGGTTTCTTAAAGGAATTTTAAAATCTGCGTTGCTTTAAGGGGGAACCAACATAGGTCATCGAGTTTTTATGGGACATGGGCAGCGGAGTTTTGGGTGACCTCAAATTTATGGAGGGCAGAATATGGACGGTTTTAGACCAGTGCATTGGGATAGTCAAGTCTAGAGGTAGCAAAATCATTGCTGAGGCTTCCAGCAACAAATCAGTTGAAGCAAGTGGGGTGGCGAGCCACTGGTAAATACCAAAGGACAATAAACATTTAATATTCCTGTCATATCACTGTCCTTTTGCCGGGGCTATTATCCTCTCTGTTTTTTCATGGTCTTATTCCAATCACTCCTCTCTTTTTTATTTCCTTTTGTGTTCCTTGATAATGTGAATGGGTTTGTTCTCGTGGGTTTGGAAGGTGCTGCCTAAGGAGGCGTGGTGAGTTTCTGCAGTGCGTTTTGTTGATGGTACACACTGTTCACCCATGGTGGAGAGAGTGAATGTTTGCGACTGGGATGCGAATCAAGTGGGCTGCTTTGGCCTGGATGTTGTACCGTTCTGTCTAACCAGCCTTTGCCAGCATCTATGCTTCACTCGTGTCTCCTCCCATCTTTTCTCACCTGAAACTACTACCCTAACCATCTCTCTTTCTGCTTCATATGCTTGTCCCCTTAAATTAATCTATTCTCTCTCAGCACCGCGAGAAAGACAAGGGCAGCAGAGAAGGAATTTTACCTTGCCACCTCAGGTTAAAAAGCTGACATTCACACGGCTGAGGTGCATTTACACAAATACATTTGCATTATCTAGCAACACAAAAAGGAAATATTAAAAGTTTTGGATGTGCAGCCATAAAATGGAGAGCGGTGATTGGAATAAGACCGCTTCAGAATGGGGATGATAATACCCGAAGTAGCCAGAGCGACATGGGAGAAATGTTAAATAATTATTTTTGATTTGCATTTATCAGTGAGGTAAAACAGGCTGACATGATATTGAATGTTGAGACCATCAATGAGATAAGCGATTAAAAATGAAATGGACAGGCATTGACCAGTTTAAACAAACACAAAGAGGATTAAGCCCCCGATCCAGATGTATTCCATTCAGACATTTTAAAATAATCCCGGGAAGAGATAGCACAGGGCTGCCACTCATATTTTACAATTCATTAGACAGAGGTGTAGTGCCAGACAACTGGCAGATGCAAATGTAATTCTTATTTTTAAGAAGCTTGATAGAACATGTCCAGGGAATTCTGGACCAGCCAGTTGAACATCAGTGTTACGAGAAATAATGGAATGCTTTCTAAAGAAGAAGATGGAAGAACATCAAAAAATGAAGAATAAAATATTGTTTGGCCAGCATGGCTCCGTAATTACTAATCTAAGCATATCCAAAGTATCAAAATCGATGGTTTCTCTTCCCATTCCCGCCCCATTGCCTCTGGGTTCACTCAGGGACATGTTCCTGACCCATTCCTATTTGTCATTGAGATGCTGGCCCTGAACAACATCATAATTTTTTCACATGTACAGCGATGATGCCCAGCTCTTCCTCGCTAACTCTCCTGGCCCCTTTATCAAACTACTTATCCAATATCCAGTACTGAATGAGAGGAAATTCGCTCCTTGTCTTTGGTCTCTGCTACAAGTCCAGCTTCTGACACCACCCTTCTCGCTGTGAAAATTTTGTGAGCTTGAACCAGGCTGTTCACACACTTGATTTCACACTTCATCCCAAAATGAGCTTTTCACCGTGAATCTGCGCCACTACAAAGACCTCCCATTTCCACCTCTACTGCAATGCCCAACACCCCATCCAATGCAACTCATCTGATCCTGCGGCCTTGAGCAATGATTTTACTACCTCTAGACCTGACTATCACAGTGCACTCCTAGCCAACCGTCCATACTCTACCCTCCAAAATTAGAGATCATCCAAATCTCTGCTGCCCATATCCCATAAAATCACAGCCTGTGTTACCTATAACCTACATTAGCTCTCATTGGAGAAATTCCTGGGTTTTGCAATGATTTATTTTTAAACAAGGTCCTTATATCCATCATAACTCCCTAAGTCAGTAATTTCAAACATGAATAAAAAGAGCTGAATTCCAGTGGTGAGGTGAGAATGACTAACCTTGACATCAAGGCCACATTTGACAGAGTGTGGCATCAAAGAACTCTATCAAAACTGTAGTTAATAGGAATCAGAGAGAAAACTCTCCACTGGTTGGAGTCATACCTAGCACGAAAGAACATGGTTGTGATTGTTGGAAGTTAATCATCTCAGTTCCAGGACATCACTGCAGGAGTTCCTCAGGATGGTGTCCTAGGCTCAGCCATCTTCAGCTGCTTCATCAATGACCTTCTTTTCATCATAATGTCAGAAGTGAAGATGTTCACTGATGATTATTCCGCACCATTTGTGACTCTGCAGATATTGAAACAGTCCTTGCCCAAATATCCTGGACTGTCTCGGCTTAGGCTCACTAGTGGCAAGCAACATTCATGCCACACAAGTGCCTAGCAATGACGATCTCTAACAGGAGAAAATCTAACCATTGCCTTGTGAACTTCCATGGCATTACCATCGCTGAAACCCCTACTATCAACATCCTCGGGGTTACCATTGACCAGAAACTGAACTGGACTAGCCATATAAATGGTGTGCCTACAAAAGCAAGTCAGAGGCTACCAATCCTGCAGCGAGGAACTCATCCGCTGAATCACCAAAGCCTGCCAACCACCTAAAAATAAATCATTGTAAGCCAGGAGTGTGATGGAATACTCCCCACTTGCCTGGATGAGTACAGCTCCCACAACGCTGAAGAAGCTGGACACCATCTAGGACAAAGCAGCCCGCTTGATGGGCATCACATCCACAAACATTCATTACCTCCAACACTGACACATAGTAGCAGCAGTGTGCATCATCTACAAGATGCGCTTCAGAAATTCAGAGGCTCCTTACGCAGCACATTCCAAACACACGACCACAACCATCTAGAAGGACAAGGGCAGCAGACACATGGGAACACCACCACATGGAAGTTCCCCTCTATGCCCCTCACCATCCACACTTGGAAATGTATCCTTCACTGTAGCCTGGTCAACATCCTGGAACTCCCTCCCTAACAGCACTACATGGACTGCAATGGTTCAAGAAGGCAGGTCACCACCACTTTCTCAAGGGCAATTAGGGTTGGGCAATCAATGCTGGCCTAGTCAGTGGTGCCCATGTCCCGTGAATAAGAAAACAATTCCCATCTTGTTCTGAGGTCTTGGGTATCCTTGATGTTAATCACTCTAACTCTGATGGCCGTGCCGTCGCCAGCCTGGGATCAAAGCTCTTGAAAACCCTCCCACAACATCTCCACATCTCGTCCGTTCTTTGAAACACTCACCAACTCCTACCTCCTCTTACAAGCTTTTCACCATCTGCGGTGAAGAAGAAGTAAAGGTTTGAATTGGTTTAACACCTCTCATGACATGAGCATATCCCAAAGCTCTTTACAGGTAATTTAATGATTTTGAAGTGTGCCTACTGTAGTAACGCTGAAGGCACAGTGGCCGATTTGCACACAGCAAGCTCCCACAAAGAGCAATGTGATCCTGGCTTGACAATCCGCTTCTGTTATGTTAATTGAGGAACAAACTCAGGACTTCAGATATTACTCCCCTGCTCCTCGACAGGATGGCGCCATGGGACATTTTGCAAATCTTTCATCAAAAAAACTAACTGACCTTGTCGACCAAAATGAGCATTTTCTTTAGGTTGTTTCAAAGAATGCCACTGAGAACTGCTGGTGAACCATCTTCTTGAACCATTGCAGTCTTTGTGGCTTAGGTATGCCTATGGTGCTGTTCCGAAGTGAGCTCTGGGCTGCTGACCCAACAACTGTGCAGGAATAGCGACGCACTTCCAAGTGAAGATGGTGTGTGTGGCTTGGCCGGGCATTCCTCGGACTGCTGTTCCCGTCACATTCTGAGATCCACACTCAGTGCCATGTGCCGCCATATGAGCACACTCGACCTCTCCCTCCATCAGCACCGCTGTACCCATTTTCAAAGCTGCGCGTGCCCCTAGTTTCATTTTATTTTTCGTCTCATCCGACGCCTCAACAAGAAACTTTTTCTCCTTCTCTCAAGTGCTAAGGAATGCAAGCTCCAACAACTCATCGACACCAACACCTATCTAGGACCCTCCACCCCTGCCTCTCCCTCCGGCCCTACCCCATCTTCCAATCCCAGCCCCAGCCGTGTATTCACTATACCCCCTGACCTTTCCCTCTCCGATGCTGAACTTTCAGTGCTCAGAAAAGGACTTAGTTTCATACCCTTAGGCCCTCACCTCAATGAATTTCGCGCTCGACATGATGCTGAACTCTTCTTCCGCCGTCTTCATCTCTGGGCTCACTTCTTTGGGCAGGACTCCTCTCCCCGTTCAATGGATCCTTTCACCCACCTCCAATATTCGCCCTCCACCTGGTGCCCTCCCTCTGGATTCTTCTCTTGATCTTTTCATTGAGAACTGTCGGCGTGACATTAGTCATCTCAATTTCTCTGCTCCTCTCACCCATTCTAATCTCTCTCTCTCTGAACTTACTGTGCTCCGTTGTCGTCAAACCCGCTGACAAGGGTGGTGCTGTTATTGTCTGGCTCACTGACCCCTACCTCACGGAGGCTGAGCGACAACTCACAGACACTTCCTCCTACCTGTCCCTGGACCATGACCCCACCACTGAACATCAAGCCATTGTTTCCAGGATTGTCACTGACCTCATCTCCTCTGGGGATCTTCCACCCACAGCTTCCAACTTGATAGCAACCCAACCTCGGATGGCCTGCTTATACCTCCTACCCAAAATCCACAAACAGAACTGTCCTGGTAGACCGACTGTGTCAGCTTGCTCCTGCCCCATGGAACTCGTTTCTCATTATCTTGACTCCCTTCTCTCTCCCCTTGTCCAGTCCCTTCCCACCTACATCCGTGATTCCTCTGACACCTTACCTCACATCAACAATTTCCAGTTCCCTGGCCCCAACCGCTTCCTCTTCACCATGGACGTCCAATCCCTCTACACCTCCATCCCCCACCAGGATGGTCTGAGTGCCCTTAGCTTCTTCATCGAACAGAGGCCTGAACAATCTCCATCCACCACTACTCTCCTCTGTCTGGCTGAACTTGTTCTCACACTGAACAACTTCTTCTTTAACTCCTCTCACTTCCTCCAAATAAAAGATGTGGCTATGGGTACCTGCATGGGCCCCAGCTATGCCTGTCTCTTTATGGGGTATGTGGAACATTCCTTGTTCCAGTCCTACTCCGGCCCCTTCCACAACTCTTTCTCCAGTACATCGATGATTACTTCGGTGCTGCTTCATGCTCTCATCAGGACTTGGGAAAATTTATTAATTTTGCTTCCAATCTCCACCCCTCCATCATTTTCACGTGGTCCATCTCTGACACTTCCCTTCCCTTCCTTGACCTCTCTGTCTCAATCTCTGGTGATAGACTGCCCACCAATATCCATTACAAACCCACCGACTCCCACAGCTACCTTGACTACAGCTCCTCACACTCCGCTTCCTGTAAGGACTCCGTCCCATTCTCTCAGTTCCTTCGCCTCCGTCGCATCTGTTCTGATTATGCTACCTTTAAAAACAGTTCCTCTGACATGTCCTCCTTCTTCCTTAACTGAAGTTTTCCACCCACGGTCATTGACAGGGATCTCAACCGTGTCCGGCCCATCTCCCGCGCATCTGCCCTCACGCCTTCTCCTCCCTCCCAGAAACATGATAGGGTCCCCCTTGAACTCATTTATCACCTCACCAGCCTCCGCATTCAAAGGATCATCGTCCGCCATTTCTGCCAACTCCAGCATGATGCCACCACCAAACACATCTTCCCTTCATCCTCCCTGTCGGCATTCCATAGGGATCGTTCCCTCCGGGACACCCTGGTCCACTCCTCCATCACCCCCTACTCCTCAACCCCATCCAATGGCACCACCCCATGCCCACGCAAAAGATATAACACCTGTCCCTTCACTTCCTCTCTCCTCACCGTCCAGGGGCCCAAACACTCCTTTCAAGTGAAGCAGCATTTCACTTGCATTTCCCTCAACTTAGTCTACTGCATTTGTTGCTCTCAATGTAGTCTCCTCTACATTGGAGAGACCAAACGTAAACTGGGCGACCACTTTGCAGAACACCTGTGGCCTGTCCACAAGAATGACCCAAACCTCCCTGTCGCTTGCCATTTTAACACTCCACCCTGCTCCCTTGCCCGCATTGTTCCAGTGAAGCCCAACGCAAACTGGAGGAACAACACCTCATCTTCTGACTGGGCACTTTACAGCCTTCTGGACTGAATATTGAATTCAACAACTTTAGGTCTTGAGCTCCCTCCTCCATCCCTACCCCCTTTCTGTTTCTTCCCCCTCCCTTTTGTTTTTTCCAATAAATTATATAGGTTTTTCTTTTTCCATCTATTTCCATTATTTTTAAATCTTTTATGCTCCCCCCACCCCTACTAGAGCTTTACCTTGAGTGCCCTACCATCCATTCTTAATTAGCACATTCGTTTAGATAATATCACCAACTTTAACACCTATGTGTTCTTTTGTTCTGTTGTCTCTGACATCTTTTGATGATCTGCTTCTATCACTGTTTGTTTGTCCCTACAACCACACCACCCCCCTCCACTTCTCTCCCCCCACCCAAAATCCCCCCTCCACACACCTTAAACCAGCTTATATTTCACCCCTTCCTTGGATTCACCCAGTTCTATTGAAGAGTCATGAGGACTCGAAACGTCAACTCTTCTTCTCCGCCGATTCTGCCAGACCTGCTGAGCTTACGCAAGTAATTCTGTTTTTGTTTTGGATTTCCAGCATCCGCAGTTTTTTTTTTTTCCTTTTATCTCAGATGCTGTCAGGCCTGCTGAGTATTCCAGCATTTTCTGTTTTTAATCTCATTAAAAGATCAGCTTGAAATAGCCGCGTGTGTTGGGCTGGATGAAAATAAAAATTGATAATTTCAAAAATACCATTCAACGTACCTTAAAACATCAAAAAAAATTTCCACTTAAAATAGAATCGGCATACCGCAAATCTTTAAATTTATTCAAAGACATCAGCACGCAATGTTTCCGAGGTACAATGATTTCCATGAGAATCGATAACCTGGGTTTAAAAGCAACGCCCGAACAGGGACTTGAACCCTGGACCCTCAGATTAAAAGTCTGATGCTCTACCGACTGAGCTATCCGGGCTCTGAGCGCTGCTACGCACAGCGACCTTTACTGGCTGACAGTGAACATTGCATCGGTCAAATTCAGCATTTCTTTCTGCAGTGATACATCCGTTCAACGGGTTCCTCTCACGCACCCATTCCCAATATCATCGCTAAATCCAATCACAATTGCTCTTCACAAATCCTAACCTGTCCATTTCCCGCCAAAGTCCGCTTCCCATCCATTAAATTTTCTTTCATTTTTATTTCTAAATTTTGGTTGGGGGAGTGCTGACTGATTGAATGAAAAAAATGATCATATTGAGCTAACTTTTCGGTAAGTGCAAACATGTGCCCAATGAAAATCTGGATAGGTTAGGGTTGTTTTCCTTAGAGCAGAGAAGGTTGAGATGGGGCCTGATAGAGATACGCAAAATTATGAGGGGCATATATAGGGAAGATAGGAAGAAACTTTTCCCCTTGGCAGAAGTGTCAATAACCAGAGGGCATAGATTTAAGACAAAAACAGAAAATGCTGGAAAAGCTCAGCAGGTCTGGCAGCATCTGTGGAGATAGAAACAGAGTTAACCTTTCGAGTCTGCATGACTCTTCTTCAGAGCTGAAGAGAAGTAAAAATGTAACGAGATTTATACTGTTTAAGTTGGGTGGCGCAGGTGGAGCAGGATAGAAGGCCAACGATATCTGGGGGCAAAGGAGAGATTGATGAAGATGTCATGAACTGAAGGACAAAGGGACTGTTAACGGTAGTGGTTAGTGCTGGAAAAAAAGGTGCTGATCGTGGCATAAAGGTCAGAAAGCAGAATGTGATAATAGCAGAACAAGGGTGGCATTGTGTGAAAGAACAACATGGAACAAATAACAGGTGGGCCTGTAGGGGATGGGGTGATGGGAGGCGGTAGTGGTGGGGGGGAAAAGGATAGAAAATGAGATAGAAGGGGGGTAGATAAAAAGGGATAAAACCACACATACATGAATAAAAATGAAAATAAGTGGATAAAAAGTAAAAATGAATGCAGAAAAAGAGGGGATTAGAAAAAGGGGGTGAGGATAGAGGACAGAGTTCATGATCTGAAGCTGTTGAACTCAATGTTAAGTCCGGAAGGCTGTAAAGTGCCTCGTTGGAAGATGAGGTGCTATTCCTCCAGTTTGCATTGGACTTCATTGGAGAAATGCAGCAGTCCAAGAATGAGCATGTGGGCATGTGAGCTCTTATCTTGGCATTGATTTAAGGTAAGGGCCCCATGGGTTTTGAGCATCATTTTCTCACCCAGGAGGTGGCTGGAATCTGGAACACACTGCTGGAAGGTGTGGTAGAGGCAGGAATCCTCACAATGTTTAAGAAGTACTTAGATGAGCACTTGAAATGCCATAGCACATAGGGCTATGGACCAAGTGCTGGGAAATGTGATTAAACTAGAGAGGTGCTTGAGGGCAGGCATGGGCACGATGGGTCAAAGGGCCAGATTTTTCCTCAAATCCCCTCTAAACCTCTTGCCCCTTATCTTAAATCTATGACCCCCCCCCCCCCCCCCCTCCCCGGTTATTGACACCTCCACAAAGGGGAAAGGTTTCTTCCTATCTACCTTATATATGCCCCTCATAATTTTGTATACCTCTATCAGGTCCCCCCTCAGCCTGCCCTGCTCTAAGGAAAACAACCCTCGCCTCTGCAGTCTCTCTTGACAGCTGAAAAGCTCCAGCCCGGGCAATCCTGGTGGATCTCCTCTGCACCCCCTCCAGTGCAATCATACCCTTCTGCACCTCATATTCTCATAACTCATTCAGCAGGTAAATGCGATTCCAAGTGCATGAATAGTCTGTTTCAAGCTCAGAGAGCCAGGGAGAAGGAGGGAGTTAGCCGCTGGTCAGTTTGTAGCAGGGACCAAAGACAAGGTGGCAATTTTGTTTCATTCAGCGCCAGATGCTGGAAAAGCCATTAGATAGTTTGGCAATAGCGGAAAATACAAGGGAAGTTGTGAGTCAGTGTAATTTTCGTTGAATGTGTTGTTCTTTAGGAGGATATTAAGATCACTGAATGTAGCACATGAGAGCCTCACTTTGATCTCTGCTGTCAGTTTTACCCTCGGGATTCACAATCGTTCCCTGGGGCTTGATTACAGGACTCTCTGCTTTCAAAGCTGAAGTGATAACCACTACAGTATGCGTTCTGATGAAGAGTCATACAGACTCGAAACGTTAACTGTGTTCCTCTCCTCAGATGCTGTCAGACCTGCTGAGTTTTTCCAGCTTTTTTTGTTTCTGTTGCAGCATGGAACAAGTTGCTTGCAGCTCTGGTGGCTACATGAATGGAGTTTATGGCTGAGTATCATTTGGTGCATCCAATTCCCGGTGCATGCATTTGGAATGATTCTCAGTGCTCGTTTGTGCACACGTTTGTATTTAGCCTAAAATGACCTTGAGCTCAGAATCCAAGAGAAGGAGTTGCTCAGTTAGAAGCAGTGAGATTAGTGAGTTACATTTCCTCCATTAGAAAGAGGATTTTTTTTTTGGAGGGTTGGGGCAGTTGGGTGCAAAGCAACCAATTGGCTTTTCATTTAAAAATTGCATCTCATGAACATAACCTACTCACGTTCAATGTTTCCTTTTGGGCAAGATATTTTAACCTAGAACATCATTTTTCAGAACACGTTAAGAGCTCTAAGCATCCGTGCTGAATTTCACTTGTCAATTATTTGACCAGTGACAACATTGTCTATCAGTGGGGTCCAAACCCAGTATATTATTATGAGTGCAAGATGAAGGTATTGAGCACTACGCATTGTAAGCAGCTTCCCTCAGGCAGCAAGGATTGCCTCAGCTGCAAGCTTCTTGTGCATCTGTTTGCATTTACCTGAAAGCAGCCGTTTGATCAATTTTATCAAATCAGGATCCCCTGCCCCTCCGACCCACTCCCCACCCACTGCCCCCAAAGCAAAACAGAAAAGAAGAAAGGGTGTTTAATTGGTTCAAGCCGAGAGCTGGTCAGAAGTGGAATGGTTCAGGTTCGTGAAGAGTAATTGTGAATGAATCCTATGCAGATATTAAGAGTGGATTGACACGATCGCAGCTGAGGTTACCCTTGGACAAGACTGGTACCAGACTGGAGCCAAGCTTGATATATACTAACTTTTATTTTTATTTTAGATACGTGGAGAGTAGTTACTGAAGAGTCACAGGAGTCAGCTGATGAACTTTTAACAAAAGAATAAAGCATTTATTTGACAAGAAAAGATACACTATACTCTTTCACCTACAACTATACCTTTACAGATAGATGCAGGTTTGTAAGGATAACGCAAGTTACAAACACTATCTCAGCCTAATTTTCACAGTAAGTACCCAGTCCATGTACTAATAGGCACACTGTGATCAGACACACCACACTCTGAAACCAAGTGATTGATGCCACCTCAACCAGATTCTTTGGATGTCCCCTCACCTTCCCCCAGGTTCTTGCCCCACCATGAGCCAACTAGTCTCACTGAACTCTGTCCTTCACTTGAGGGTTTCCAATCTCCACTCTCCAAGGCCTCACATTAGAATGTTCTCCCAAACTGACACTTTCTCTCAGATGCCTTGTGCAAGGGTTTAACTCCAGGGTTTGAAACTCTCCCTCTGATGTTCCGCTTCCCTGGCTCACCACATGCATTCAAGCCACCTTCCACGCACTCTCTCTCACTGATTCAGCTGTCAACATTGCCACTACTTCACATGCCCACAGCAAAGAGTTACAGACCTTCAGTTGTCTCTTTGGACCTTCTTGCCTCTTGCCAGCTGTTATTGCTTTAAATCTGCTTCCTGCAGCTTTTTCCTCTTTAAATCTGAAGCTTGGGGCCTTTCTCTCTGCCTATCACTCTTAACTTCACTTAACAGGACCTTTTCCACGTTCCTGTCCTTCCTTTGACTAGAAGGTCGTCTTGGGACTTTGCCTTCTTCCACTGCCCTGGATATTGGGGTTTTCCTTAGCTTAGGACTGGTTATCTGATTCCTTCTTGGCTTCAGTCTCCCTCTAGAAGCTACTTGTAACCAATTTTAGCTTGGGGCTGGCTATCTGCCCCTTCTATGTTGCTTCTGCTTCACAGCGGTTTCCAAACCAACTGAATTCCAACAGTTTACAAAGCAAACTGCTGCTTCTCTTCTTCTATGTGTCTCTGTGGAAGGGACCTTCTTTTCGGGCTCCATGTTGCTAGGCAACAGCCGAATTCTTCCACCCTAGTTTGTTTACCTTTTCTTTGGGAGTCGTAAACCTCATTAGAAATGCAGGCACCTTTTTGAATTGAAGCTAAAACTCAATTTGACCTTTTTTAACACAGAGATACAGATATACAAATCAAGCCCATACACCAAAGCTAATACTCATTCCCCAACACCTAAAAATACCAATATAACTTATTAAACTGCCTCAATTTCCCAACAGGATGTGTGAGAGAGAAATATGCTGAGCAGACTATATTACTGCAGAAAGAAATGCAGAATTTGAATGACGCAATGATCACATCATACTGCAAAGGTCAACGCCTTATGTGCAGTTGTGATGCTGGGTAAGTTAGTCAGTAAAGCATTCTACATTTATTTTGCAGGTCTAGGTTTCAGTTCTTGATTAGCTGATGCTTTTAAATTGTAATTATGGTTGCTTATGAAAAATCTTGATATCCCAGGGATCACGAGCAATTCATGCTGACCTCTTTAAGATGCTTTGAACATTTGTGACAGGCTAATTCTATTTGAAGGGGAAGGCATTTTCTGATTTCCATGTTTCCAGGTATCTGTAATTGTATTTTCGAAATGATCAATTCTGATTTTCATACAGCCCCAAGCATCGCGGCTATTTCAAACTGATCCTTCCTGATGTTCAAACAAATCTTATGCAATGTAGTTTTAATTCCATCAATGGCACTTATATTGCAACCATTTTTCAGGATTGATTTTGAAAATTTGCAGGAACCTGATGTTTTGAAACGGCAGTTTTTAAAGAGTTTGCTTTAAAGAGTATACTGAATGTTATTTCCATTGACAAATTTGGCAGTGTCAGGCACGGGCAGATCTCACGTCCTATATGAGCTACATTGACTCCCCTGGAAGCTATGCCTGGATTTTAACTTAAAAAAAAACTATTTTTTTAAAATCCACTGCACTTCCTAAAACCAATAATTTCCCACAACACCACCAAACTCCAATACTCCAAGATATCTGCACTCATTGAATTCTGACTTCTTGAGTGTCGCTGGTTTTAACCACTCAAGCACCAATGACAGTGCCATCTCTGGCCTGGGACCAAAACTCTGGAATTCCCTCTTCACATCTCTTCCGTCCTTTCAAATGCTCATTAAATGCCATCTCCTTGGACAAGCTTTCACCACCTGCACTCATCCAACATTGGTGAAGAAGTAAAGGCTTGGATTGCTGTAGAAACTTTCACGGCATTAGGATATCACAAAACCCTTTTCAGGAAATTCAATTAGTTTGAAGTGTACGTACCATACCAATGTCAGAATCTCAACAGTCAGTTTGCACACAGCAAGCTCACACAAAGGGCAAGGTGATCATGGCCTGATAATCTGCTTTTGTTTTGTTAATTGAAGGATAAACCCAGGCATTACTCCCCTGCTCCTCTTCAAAATGGTGCTATGGGATCTTTTACCGATAGTTCATCGAAAAAGGCCACACCCACTATACATCCATATGCACTGTCGTTGGAAGGAAAATAAGCTTGTAAACGAAAATGAACTTTCTAAATTGTATCACAAGATGTGGGCCTCGCTGGCTGGGCCAGCATTTGTTGTCCAGAAGATGATGGTGAGCTGCCTCCTTGAACTGCTGCAGTCCATGAGGTGTAGGTACACCCACAGTGCTTTTAGGAAGGGAGTTCCAGGATTTTGACCCAGCAACAGTGAAGGAGCGGCGATATATTTCCAAGTCAAGATGGTGAGTGGCTTGGAAGGGAACTTCCAAGTGTTGGTCTTCTCATGCGTCTGTGGCGTTTGCCCTCCTAGATGGTAGTGGTTGTGAGTTTGGAAGGTGCTGTCCAAGAAGCCTTGGTGAGTTCCTGCAGTGCATCTTGTAGATGTACTGCTGCTACTGTGTGTTGGTGGTGGTGGAGGGAGTGACTGTTTGTGGAAGGGGTGCCAATTAAGAGGGCTGTTTTGTACTGGATGGTGTCGAGCTTCTTGAGTGTTATTGGAGCTGCACTCATCCAGGCAAATGAAGGGCATTCCATCACACTCCTGACTTGTGCCTAGTAGATGGTGGCAAGGCTTTGGGAAGTCAGGAGAAGAATTTTCAGGAGGTGGTGTTCCTATGGATGAAGCCCATCAGGACCAGAGGCTTTGACAGCCCGCATCTTCAACAATCTTTTTCACCCAGTGGGTGGTGGGAGCCTGGAACCCAGTACCTGAAAGGGTGTTTGAGTCAGAAACTCACGTAATATTTAAGAAGTATTTAGATATTCACTTGTGTTGCCATAGCCTCCAGGGCTATTTTCCAAGCGCTGGAAAATGGGATTAGTGTAGTCTGATCTCCATTGACCAGTGCAAAGATAATGAGCCAAATGGCCTCCCTCTGTGCTGTAAACGTCTATGAGTCTATGAATCACTTCACCAGAGAAGTGGCATTGAGCAAATTGTTGGAGCTGTGGGCTGACAAATCCCTGGGTTCTGATGGACTTCATCCTAAGGACTCGAAAGGAGTGGCTAGTTAAATAGTTGATACGTTGGTTTTAATTTTTCAAAATTCCCTAGATTCTGGGAATGTCCCATTAGATTGGAAAATAGCAAGTGTAACTCTTTTATTCAAAGAGGAGCAGACAGAAATAAGGGAACTACAGACCAGTTAGCCTAACATCGGTAATAGGGGAAATGTTAGATGCTATTATTAAAGATGTTATAAAAGGTCACTTAGAAAAGTTCAAGGCAAACAGGTAGAGTCAGCATGGTTTTGTGAAGGTGAATTCAAGTTATCCACGTTCTTTGAAGGTATTGCATGTGGTGTGAATAAATGGGAACCAGTGGATTTCCAGAAGGTATTTGATAAGGTGCCACATCAAAGGTTATTGCAGAAAATAAAAGTTCATGGTGTAGGGGGTAACGTTGGCATGGAAAGAAGATTGGCTCACTAACAGGAAGCAGAGAGTAGGCATAAATGGGTCTTTTTTCTGGTCGGCAGGATGCAACAAGTGGTGTGCCACAGGGTTCAGTACTAGAGCCTCAACTTTTTACAATTTATGTAAATGACATGGATGAAGGGACAGAAGGCATGGTTGCTAATTTTGCTGATCAAACAAAGATAAGTAGGAAAGTAAGTTGTAAGGAGGGAGCAAAGAGATCACAAAGTGACATGTATAGGTTAAGTGAGTGGGCCAAGATCTGGCAAATGGAGTAAAATGTGAGCAAATGTGAAATGGTCCATTTTGACAGGAAGAATAAAAAAGAAGCATATTATCTAAATGGTGAGAGATTGCAGAGCCCTGAGATTCAGAGGAATCTGAGTGTCCTAGTGTATGAATCACAAAAGGTTAGTATGCAGTCACAGCAACTAATTAGGAAAGCTGATAGAATGTTAACATTTACTGCGGGGTGAATTGAATGCAAAAGTCGGGAGGCTATGCTTCAGTTGTACAGGGGACACATGGAGTAATGTGTGTAATGTCGGTCAACTTATTTGAGGAAGGATGTAAATGTATTAGAAGCAGTACAGAGAAGGTTAACTAGTCTAATACCAGGGATGGGCCCGTTATCTTAGGAGGGAAGGGGGGACAGGTTGGGCTTGTATCCACTGGAGTTTAGAAGAGTAAGAGACGGCTTGATTGAAATCTTTAAGATCCTGAGGGGTCTTGACAGGGTGGATGTGGAGAGGATGTTTCCTCTTGTGGGAGAATCTAGAACCAGTTGTCATGGTTTAAAAATAAGGGGTTGCTAATTTCAGATAGAGGCAAGGGGAATATCTTTCTCTCAGAAGGTCATGCGTCTTTGGAACTCTCTTCCTCAATTGTGTTGCCATAGCCTCCAGGGCCATGGTCCAAACGCTGGAAAATGGGATTAGTGTAGCCTGATGTCCATTGACCGGTGCAGATTCTTGATTAATGGTGGGGGGGGTGGGGGGGGGGGGGCGTGAAAGGTTATCAGCGGGGGTGCGGTGGGGGGGGGGGGGGCGGGAGGAGGGCTAGGTGGGATCTTACAATCTGAACAGCCATAATCTTATTGAAGGCAGTGCAAGTTTGAAGTGTCGAGTGGCCCACTCCTGCGCCTGGTCCGTATGTTCGTATGTATCTGCTGCCAATGTCCTTCTAGGTGGTAGAGCTTGTGAGTTTGGAATGTGCCAAGAAACCTTGGTGAGTTGCTAAAGTGCACCTTGTCGATGGTACACACTGCTACAACTGGCAATAAAAAATTGCCAGTGAAAATAACTTTTTAAAATAGTCATTACAAACCACCGTTTCAAAACATCAGGTTGCCTGCAAATTTTCCAAATAATTTCAGAAAATATTATAAAATAAATTTTAGTTGAAAATTAGTGGTCACGGAAGGATTTAGAATTTAATCAGTTTTAAAGTACCTTAAAACACCGACGTCAGAACTTTTAAGGAAAAGCATTAAGGTCTGTTTGAAATAGCTTCAAGGGATGAGCGTGAAGCGATCGTAATTCCTGCGACTGCATGATTGAGATGAGAATCGATCATTCGAATCTAAAAGCACCGCCCGAACAGGGACTTGAACCCTGGACCCTCAGATTAAAAGTCTGATGCTCTACCGACTGAGCTATCCGGGCTTCGGGGGAAAAAGGGGGAACAGCGACCTTTACTGGCTGACAGTGAACATGACTATTTTTCTGATATTTGTATTATCACTGCCATACCCACCTCTACACGCCAAACCTCCAGCACACACACACACTACAAATCTTAATCCTTACACTTTCCGCCAGTCCCAACCTGCACCAAGTAAACGCTCTTTCGTATTTTCTTTTTTTTATTCGTAGTGGTTATGTGGCGGGGGAAGGGGGGCGGATGGTGGTGAGATGGGCGAATGGGGGCTGTTCATTGAAAGCCAAAATTGATCATATTCAGCTAACTTCTCATTGAAGGGAAATGCAAACATGTGCACAAGAACCAAAAGAGTGTCCGCTTAGGAAACCCTTCCAAATGCATGCGATGGGGATTGGGTGTGCCAGATGAAGCATTAACACAGAGGTCCAGTCACGCAGCCACTGGAAGGTGGCAGCCCGGGTTCCATTCTGCGCTGGTTATCAACGAAGAAAAATGAGGTCACCTCGGCCTAGCATTTAACACGCTTGCAAAGTTTAACGAGACATTTAAAGAGTTGGGCCTCTCAGGAGACCCTTCCAACTGTCAGCGCTGGAAAGCAGACGAGCAAAACCAAGCAAGGACACGGGGTAAGGCACCCCTTCACCAAAATGGATGATGGGCATCCGGCATCCATGGCTCGCTGGGCCTGGTGGAGTGGTGGATATAAGCAAAACCTGTCCCCGGTTGTGAAGGATAGGTCTGGCCACGCTGCCGCGGAACACTCCAAGTATTTGGACTGGTACACGCCACCTGTCCCTCCTGGAACAATTTATGCAGAGAACCATCTTTGACCACAAGTCCTTTGGTCAGTGCTCAGTACGTAACGTCTTAGAGGCCCTGAGGGAAAAGGAGAGGGTGGATCCTGTGGGATGGTTCCCCGAGCAGACTGTCAAAGCCATTTGGCAGAATGCCTCATCGCCAGGACTTTCCAACAAACACCAAGATGTAGCTTGGCTGGTGGTGAGAAAGGCCCTCCCGGTCAGATCCTTCCAACAGGTCAGAAGTCTCACCCCCTCTACACGTTGCCCTCAAGGTGACTGTAGTGGGGAAGACGCCGTTGTTAACCTCCTTGTGGATTGTGCCTTTGCAAAGAAGGTCTGGATAGAGATGCAGTGGTTTTGGTCAAGATTCATCCCGAGCAGCTCTGTGACACAGGACTCTGCGTTCCACAGACTGTTCCCAGGGACATACACCGAGACAAAGATCAACTGCAGCTGGAGGATCATCAACTTGGTGAAAGCCGCTCTTTGGTCTGCCCGAAACTTGTTAGTCTTCCAGTCCAAAGAGTTGTCCCGGACAGTGTCTTGTAGACTGGCACATTCTAATGCCCAGGACTACATATTGAGGGACTCACTAAAGCTTGGGGCAGCTGCTGCAAAGGCACAATGGGGAAAGGTCGCTGTCTAAGACCTTTCTGCCATTGTGCACCGAGGAGATGGGAATTGTATAGACCCCTCAGACTGTATGACTCCGCAGGAATGTATGCAGCGAATACTTAAGTGTATAATAATTGCATTGAAGCACCTGAGAGTGCAACATGATCTATGTAGTAAATGTGAATCCCATTACTCTGTCTGACTGTCTGTAATGGCCATGCTGAGATGCCTGTATTATTCATCAATTGTATTGAAGCGCCTTATGCTCTATGTGGAAAAGTTAGATATGATTGCACGTTTTGTGATGGCGATTGTGAAATGGTCTGTATGTTCTTTCAGATATTTTACGAATAAAGTATATTTTCCCCAAAAAGAAGGATGTAAGCAAAATATCCAGATGCTGGAAATCTCCAGGCAGATAGTCCTGGAAGAGAAATGGCAGCGAATTCAACACTAAGGTAAAAGCAAAATACTGCGGATGATGGAAATCTGAAACAAAAACAGAAAGTGTTGGAAAAACTCAGCAGGTCTAGAGCAGCAACTCTGGAGAGAGAAACAGAGTTAACGTTTCGACTCCGTATGTCCTGACTTCGGGGCTGAAGAGCAGTGGAAATGTAATGAAATTTTGACAGCCGCCGATGGAGGAGATATGGATGTGAAGGCGAGTTATGGTGAGTGGTGGAAAAAATTGGTTTGTGCGGCTACTGATGGCTCCCAGCTCCGCATGGGTGCCCAGATTTGAACGGCTACTCCGACCAATTTAGCACAGCGGCTGGGCCACGCACTATGAAAGGAGTCCTACTTGAAAGTTACAATTTGACGAAAGGAGTCCTCGGGCTTGGCCTAAATAGCCAAGTGGTTATGGTACTGGGTTTATAACCCTAAGATCAAGAGCTCAAATCTCACGATGGCAAACTATGAAACAATGTAACTTCATCTGAAACAGATGGAAACAGGTTTGTACTCGAAAGAGTTACAAACAGGATGGGAGGAGTGTGCAAATTATGAAAGGAGTCCTCAGTGTGAAGGTGGGAGGCCGCCTTCACCCCGGCACTATTTGGTTATCACTCCGACCAACACTGTCATGAACATATCCACCTCCAGGCTTGTATCCGTGTCCTTCGGGACTCGGGGCAGCTTTGGACGAACAAGTCACTCTCGGGACAGACATTGAACTTCACCACCCGCTGCCCCTCAGAGTATATTATGTGCCCTTTGCAAACTCTCTTTATTAGCGGATGTAATGATTCATCAGCTGAGGGGTGGTTATAGGTAGCCATGCTCCCAACAGAGTCATGTTTTGCACTTGTGGGAGTCAATGTCCGGTGTTGATTCATATCACTCCTCACGGTTTGGGATGCTCTTATCTTCAGGCGCCACATGAAAGCAGATTGTTGCTGCTGTTGTTTGCTTTCAGAATTTCCCTTTCACTGTCAACGCTCCACTTCCTACACTCATCTGGTCTTTCAGTGGTTTGGAGTTCTCTGTATCTGACTCAACATTCGCCGTATTGCCTTATCCTCTCTCTACGTTGTATCCTCTCTCAACGTTGACTTGGGACGGAGTTGGTGCGGAGCACTACATGAAATGTGTTTTTTTGCGGCAACGTCTTTGATTTGCCTGCTGTCTATCTCCTCCTTGAGTGATAGCTACCCCCCTCCCCCCCCACCCCCGACACCCCCCGCCACCCTGACTCCGCCCCCACCACATAAAAAAACTGTTTACTGTTGCATAGATCCAATAATGTCGCCTGAGACTTTGAATCTATGTGACTGGGGTTCAGATTATTGCTTTGCTTTCAAAGAAATCTCCGAAGAACACAAAGGCAAAGAGGAACTTGAAATTAAGTCATCTAGGAACACGATAGAAAATCTTAAAACATTTCTTAGTTGCTTCAATTACACAGTTATAATGGCGTAGGTTCGCTTTTACAGATGAGTGAACTTAATTAACACTAATGCTGCCGAGGACGAATTCCTGGAGTGTTTGGGGATGGGCTTCTGGAGCAGTATATTGAGGAACCAACTCTGGATCGGGCTATTTTATATTTCGGATTATCTAACGAGAAATGGCTAATTAATAATCTTGCTTTAAAGCAGCCATTAGGAAATAGTGATCTTAATCTGATGGAATTTTACATTAAGGTTGGAAGTGACAACGTTAAGTCTGAAACTAGGGTCCTAAATCTGAACAAAGGAAATTATGAAAGTATGAGGGGCAAGTTGGCTATAGTGTATTGTGAAAATACATGAAAACATTTGATGGTAAACAGGCAATGGCTAGTATTTAAAAATGTATTACATGGTCTACAACAAATGTACATTCTTCTAGGCACAAAAAGCCAACAGGAAAGGTGAATCAACTGCAGCTAACAAAAGGGGATACAGATTGCATTAGATCAAAGGAAGTGGCTCATCATGTTGTCAGAAAACTGATTACTGGGAGCAATTTAGAATCCAGCAAAAGATGGCGAAGAAACTGATGGAGAAAGGGAAAAAGCAATATGAACACAAGCTAGCGAGGAACATAAAGGGGGACTGTAAAAGCATCTTTAGGTTTTTCAGAAAGGAAAGGAATGGCTTCGACAAATCTGTATCCATTACAGGCGGAGGCAGAAGAACTTATAATAGAGAATAGGGAAATGGTGAAGAAACTAATGCCTATCTTCACGGAGGAAGAAATAGAAAATCTTCGCGAAATACTAAGGAACCTAGGCTTGTGAAAATGAGGAACTGAAAGAAATTAATTTTAACAAAGAAGTATTACTCGAAAAATTAATTGGATTGAAAGTTAATAAATCCCCAGGGCCAGAGGAGCTTCTTCCCAGCTTATTGAAGGAGAATGCTTGAGAGATACTGGATGCATTGGTGATTATCTTTCAAAATTCTACAGATTCTGGAAAGGTTCCTGCAGACTGGAAAGTAGCAAATGTAACCCCACTGTTCAAGGAGGGAGGAAAGAGAGAAAGCAGAAATGACAGACCAGTTAGTTTCACATCAGTAGCAGGGAAAATGTCGGAATCTATTATAAAGAATGTAATAGCTAGATATTAGGAAAATAATTATATGATTAAGAAGAATCAGCACGGATATATGAAAGTGAAATAATATTTGACAAACCTGATGGAGGCTTCTGAAGATGTTACCTGTAGCACAGAGAAAAGAGAGCAGTGGATGTGGTGTATTTAGGTTTTTGGAAGGATTTTTGATAAGGCCACATGGGACATTAGTAAACAAGATAATTAGTGCATGGCAGTGTCCTGCAAAATAGGAAACATCACTCACAGCATGGTTGTCCAATGGATGCTGCACTGCTGGACCTTCATTTGGTAGAGCACTGCTGTCCTCACCGTTAACACAGGAATGGTCCAGATCCTCGCTGGATAGCTAGGTAGCTCTATTTTCAATGTCCACGAGAACCGAGATTTCAGGCATTCCTCCACCAGTCCGCAACCTCTCCCTCTTGCTGTGTGCCTGCTTGCCCTGCATGAATAGAGATAGAGAGATTAAAAGCAGGATGCCTGCCATGCCAGATGATAAGTATGCCTTGCATGTGTAGGTGGTGAATGCTCTCATGGACAGGGTGAGGACAATATGGTAATGGTTAGTGGTAACCCAGAGGATTGGGAAAGTTTTAAAAACCAACAAAAGATGACCAAAAAATAATAGAGGGAGAAAATAAACTTTGAAGGTTAACTAACAAGTGTTATAAAAACGGTCAGTAGGAGCTTTTTTAAAGATGTAAAAAGGAAGGGAGAGGCAAAAGTGAACATAGGGCCCTTACAGAATTAGGCTGGGGAAATAATATTGGGGAAACAGGAAATGGCAGAGGAGTTGAATAAATAATTTGCATCAGTCTTCACAGTAGAAGACACTAATAGCATACCAAAAATACAAAATAATCAAAGGACAAAAGGAGGAGAGGAAATATATATCACAATGATCACTAGAAAATATGTACTCAGGAAACTAATGGGGCTAAAGTCTGATAAGTCCTTGGATCTGATGGGTTGCATCCTAAGATATAAAATGAAGTAGCTACACAAATAGTGCATACACTGGTAGTAATCTTTCAAGAATCCTTAGATTCTGAAAAAGTCCCAGAGGACTGGAAAACTGCCAATGTAACGCCCTTCTTCAAAAAGGGAGGCAGACAAAAACAAGTAAATATAGGCCAGTTAGCTTAACATCCGTCATTAGGAAACTGTTAGACTATTATAAAGCATGTAATAGCAAGGCATTTAGAAATGCGTAATATAATCAAGCAGAGTTACCATGGCTTCATGAAGGGGAAATCATGCTGGACGAATTTATTAGAATTCTTTGAGGAGGTAAAAAGTAGGATGGATAAATGGGAACCAGCCGATGACATATACTTGAATTTCCAAAAGTCATTCAATTTGGTACCACACATGAGGCTTCTTAATAAGATAAGATCCCATGGTAAGCAAAAACAAAAATACCTGGAAAAATTCAGCAGGTCTGACAGCATCTGCGGAGAGGAACACAGTTAACATTTCAAGTCTGTATGACCCTTCAACAGAACTAAGTAAAAATAGAAGAGAGGTGAAATATAAGCTGGTTTAAGGGAGGGGGGGGGGGCGGTGGGACAAGTAGAGCTGGATAGAGGACCAGTGATAAGTAGAGATAACCAAAAGATGCCACAGACAAAAGGACAAAGAGGTGTTAAAGGTAGTGATATTATCTAAGGAATGTCCTAATTAAGGGTAGAAAAAAGGACAAGCAAGGTACAGATAGCCTTAGTGGGGGTGGGGTGGGGTGAAGGAATTGAAAAAGGCTAAAAGGTAGAGATAAAACAATGGATGGAAATACATTTAAAAATAATGTAAATAGATGGGAAAAGAAAAATCTATCTGAATTGATGGAAAAAAAGGGGGGAGGAATCGGAAAGGGGGTGGGGATGGAGGAGAGAGTTCATGATCTAAAATTGTTGAACTCAATATTCAGTCCAGAAGGCTGTAAAGTGCCTAGTCAGAAGATGAGGTGCTGTTCCTCCAGAAGGTGTTCTACAAACCGATCACGCAGTCTGCGTTTGAACACCTTTGGTCTGTCCACAAGCATGACCCAGACCTCCCTGTCGTTTGCCATTTCAACACTCCACCCTGCTCTCATGCCCACATGTCCGTCCTTGGCTTGCTGCATTGTTCCAGTGAAGTTCAATGCAAACTGGAGGAACAACACCTCATCTTCTGACTAGGCACTTTACAGCCTTCTGGACTGAATATTGAGTTCAACAATTTTAGATCATGAACTCTCTCTTCCATCCCTACCCCCTTTCCAATTCCCCCACCCCTTTTTTTCCAATAATTTATATAGATTTTTCTTTTCCCACCTATCTACATTATTTTTAAATGTATTTCCATCCATTGTTTTATCCCTACTTTTCAGCCTCTTTTGATTCCTTCACCCCACCCCATCCCCACTAGAACTATCTGTACCTTGCTTGTCCTGCTTTCTACTCTTAATTAGCACATTCCTTGGATAATATCACCACCTTCAACACCTTTTTGTTCTTTTGTCTGTGACATCTTTTGGTTATCTCTATCTATCACTGGCCCTCTATCCGGCTCTACTTGTCCCACCCCCCTTAAACCAGCTTATATTTCATCTCTCTTCTATTTTTATTTAGTTCTGTTGAAGGGTCATTCGGACTTGAAACATTAACTGTGTTCCTCTCCACAGATGCTGCCAGACCTGCTGAAGTTTTCCAGGTATTTTTGTTTTTGTTTTGGATTTCCAGCTTCCGCAGTGTTTTGCTTTTAGCTAAGACCCCATGGTGTTTGGTGTAGTACATTAGCATGGATAGAGGATTGGCTAACTAATAGAAGACAGGGAGTTGGGTTAGTAGCGGGAGCGGGGGCATTTTCAGGATTGCAATCTGTAACTAGTGGAGTGCCTCAGAGGTCAATACTAGGATCTGAATTATTTACAATATATATAAATGACTTAGATGAGGGAAATGAATGTACTATTGCCAAGTTTGTGGATGACACAAAAATAGTTGAGATAGTAAGTGGTGAGGAGTACACAGAGTCTGTAGAGAGATATAGGCAGGTTAAGAAAGTGAGCAAAAACTTGGTGGATGGATTATAATGTGGAAAAATGTGAGCTTATGCTTTTTGGCAGGAAGAATAGAGGAGCTGAATGTTATTTACATGGAGAAAGACTGCAGAAATTTACAACCAGAGGGATTTGGGGATCACCATGCATGAATTCCAAAGAGCTAACATACAAGTTCAGCAGGTAACAGGGAAGGCAAATTGGCATTGGCCTTTATTTCAAAGGAAATGGAGTATAAAAATAGGGAAGGCTTGCTAAAACTATACAAGGCACTAGTTAGGATACACCTAGAATACTGAGAGCAGTTTTCATCCCATTATTGAAGGAAAGATATACTACCATTGGTGGGAGTCCAGAGAAGGTTCACGAGGTTGGTCCCGGGCATGGACGGATTTTCTTATGAGGAGAGTTTGAGTAGTTTGGGTCTGTGTTCATTGGAGTTTAAAAGAATGGGACATGACCTTATTGAAACATATAAGATTCTCAGGGAGCATAACAGTGTTGATGCTGAGAGGTTGTTTCCCCTTGTGGGAGAGTCTACGACCAGAGGGCATAATCTCAGAGTAAGGGGTCGCTCATTTTAGACAGAGATGAGGAGGAATTTATTCTCTCAGAGGGTAGTGAATCTGTTGAATTCTATACCGCAGAAGGCTGTAGAGGTTGGGTTGTTAAGTATATTCAAGGCTGAGATGGACAGATTTTTAATCAGTAAGGGAATCAAGGGTTGTGGGGAAAAGGCAGGAAAGTGGAGCTGAGGGTTGTCAGATCGGCCATGATCTCATTCAATGGCGGAGCAGACTCAATGGGCCAAATGGTCTACTTCTGCTCCTATGTCTTATGGCCTTGTGGCCTTGTAAAATGCGATTGGGGTGGTGTATTGGTATAGATTAAGGATTGGCTAACAGGCAGAAATTAGAGAGTAGGAATAAACTGACCATTCTCAGGGTGGCAGGGTGTTACTAGTGGGGTACCATAAGGATCTGAGCAGGGGCCACGGCTCTTCATGATCTATATAAATCAGTTGTATGCAGAGACCAAATGTAATATTTCCAAGTTTGCTAATGACACAAAACTAGGTGGGAATGTGAGTTGTGAGGAAGATGCAATGAAGCATATGGGGATTTGGACAGATTAAGTGAATGAGCAAGAACATGGCAGACATAATATAATATGAATAAGTGTGCAGTTATCCACTTTGGTAGAAAAAAAAAACAGAAATGCAGGGTAGCCTTTAAATGGAGAGAGTTGGCAAATGTTGATGTCCAAAGGGACCTGGGTGTCCTTGCTCATGAGTCACCAAAAGCTAGCATACAGGTGCAGCAAGCAATTAGGAATGCAAATGGCATGTTGGCCTTCATTGCAAGGGGATTTGAGTACAGGAGTAAAGATGTCTACTGCAGTTGTGTAGATACTTGATGAGACTGCAGCTGGAGTACTGTGCACAATTTTCTTCTCCTTATCTAAGGAAGAATGTATTTGCTATAGAGGGATTGCAGTGGAAGCTCATCAGACTAATCTCTGGGATGACAGGATTGCCCTCTGAAGAGTGATTGGGGAAACTAGGTTTCTATTCCCTAGAATTTCGAATAATGAGAAGTGATCTCATAGCAATTTACAAAATTCTTCCACGGCGTGACAAGGTAGATGTGGATAGAATGTTTCCCCTGGCTGGTGACTCCAGGACCAGGGGACACAGTCTCACAATGAGGGGCAGGCCATTTAACACCGAGGTGAGGAGGAATTTCTTCATTCCGAAGTTGGTGAATCTTTGGAATTCGCTATTCCAGAGAGGTGTGGAAGCTCAATCATTGAGTATCTTCAAGACAAAAATTGGTAGGTTTCTGGATACTAATGACATCAAGGATATCAGGGTAGTGGGGGGAAATGGCGTTGAGAAAGATGATCGGCCATGATTGGTTTGAATTCTGGAGAAGGCTCAATGAGCTGGATGGCCTACTTGTGCCCCTATTTGCTATGTCCCTATAATATGGAGGGTAGCGATGAGAATAAGACCATGAAGGGATAGAAGGATATTAGCCCAGGAAATGATAGAGAGATGACAGGAATATTAAATATTATTTTTCTCTGGTATTTAACAATGACCCGACACCCCATCTGCTTCGACTGATCTGCTGCTGGAAGTCTCAACAATGATTTTGCTACCTCTGGACTTGACTATCCCAATGCCCTGCTCGCCAACTGCCCATATTCTGCCCTCCATAAATTTGAGGTAATCCAAAACTCCGCTGCCCATGTCCCATAAAATCTTGTCCCATGTACTCGATGACCTACGTTGGTCCCTTAAAGCAGATTTTTAAATTCCTTTAAAAAAAGTTATTCAAATAAATCACAACTCCCTAAGGCAGTAATTTCCCACAATGCCAGCAAAACCTCAATACTCCAAGACATCTGCACACATCTAATTCTGAACGCTTGAGCAGCCCAGATTTTAATCTCTCCTACGCTGATGGCCATACCATCATCAGCCTGGGACCAAACTCTGAAATGACCTCCCAAAGCCTCTCCACATCTCTTCCTTCCTTTCAAATTCCCATTTCACCCTATCTCTTTGCACAAGCATTTCACCATCTGGCCTCATGCTCTGTTAAAGGTGTAGCACCTTTCACAGCATTAAGGTATCCCAAAGCTCTTTGCAGGCAATTAAACTATTTTGACGTGTACAGGGTAGATATACATAGAACCCCAGGCATTAATGCCCCGCCCCTCTTCACAATGGTGCTGTGGGATCTTTCACACATCTTTCACCAAAAAAAGGCAGTACCAAGTTTACAACTTTAAGCAATGTCAGTGGGTGGAGAGTAAGCTTGTCAATCAAAATAAAGATGTGGGCACTAGTGGCTGGGCCAGCATCTGTTGCTCATCCCCAGTACCCTTGAGAAGGTGGTGCTAAGCCACCCCCTTGAACCACTGCAGCCCATAGTGCTGTTCGGAAGGGAGTTCCAGGATTTAGACTGAACAGAGGCTTGGATCCAACAACAGTGACAAAACGGTGATGTAGTTCCAAGTTAGCATGGTCATAGAGTCATAGAGTTATACAGCACCGAAACAGGCCCTTCGGCCCACCATGTCCATGCCAGCCATCAAGCACCTATCTATTCTAATCCAATTTCCCAGCACTTGGCCAGTAGACCTGTGTGCTATGCCGTTTCAAATGCTCACCTAAATACTTCTGAAATGCTGTGAGGGTTCCTGCCTCTGCCACCCCCTCAGGCAGTGAATTCCAGATACCACCCCCCCCCCCCCCCCCCCCCCCCCCCCCTCCGCAACACTCTGGGTGAAAAATGTTTTCCTCAGATCCCCTCTAAACCTCCTGCCCCTTACCATAAATGTATATTCCCTGGTTATTGACACCCCCGCTAAGAGGAAACTTTTCTTCCTAGCTACCCTATCTATGCCCCTCTTAATTTTGTATACTTCTATCAGGCCCCCTCCCTCAGCCATCTCGGCTCTAAGGAAGATAACCCAAGTCTATCTAGCCTCTCTTCAAAGCTGAAACGCTCCAGCCCAGGCAACATCCTGGTAATCTCCTCTGCTCCCCCTCCAGTGCAATCACATTTTTCCTATAGTGTGGTGACCAGAACTGCACACAGTACCCTAGCTGTGGCCAAACTAGCATTTTATACAGCTCCAACATAACTTCCCCGCTCTTATATTCAATGCCTCATCCAATAAAGGCAAGGATCCCATATGCCTTCTTAACCACCTTATCTACCTGTGCTGCTGTCTTCAGGGAAATATGGACATGTACACCAAAGTCCCTCTGATCCTCTGTACTTCGTATGGTCCTACCATTCATTGTGTATTCCCTTGCTGTGTTAGTCTTCCCAAAATGCATCTTCTCAGAATTAAAGTCAATTTGCCACAGCTCTGCCCCTCTTGCCAGCCCATTTATTTCATCCTATAATCTAAGGCTTTCCTCTACACTGTTTAAAACACCACCAATTTTCGAGTTTTCTGGAAACTTACTGATCATACATCCTATATTCACTTTGAAATCATTAATGTATGCTACAAACTGCAAAGATCCCACCGATCCCTACGGTACACCACTCATCACAGGCTTCCAATCACAAAAACAACCTTAGACCATCACCCTCTTCCTCCTGCCACTAAGCCAATTTTGGATCCAATTTGCCAAATTGCCCTGGAACCCATTGTCTCTTACCTGCTTGACCATTCTCCCATGCGGGGCCTTGTCAAAAGCCTTATTGAAGTCCATGTGGACTACATCAACTGCACTACCCTCATCAACACATATAGTCACCGCCTGGAAACATTCAATCGAACTTATTGGGCATGATCTCCCCCTGTCAAAGTCATACTGACGATCCCTGATTGATCACTGCTTCTCCAAGTGGAGATTAATCCTGTCCCTCAGAATTTTTTCCAATAGTTTCCCTACAACTGATGTTCAACTCACTGGCCTATAATTACCTGGTTTATCCCTACTACCTTTGTATAATGGTTCCACATTCACTGTCCTCCAGTCCTCTTGCACCTCTACTGTGGCCAGTGAAGATTTGAAAATTAGCGTCAGAGCCCCTGCAACTCCTCCCTTGCCTGGGATACATCTCATCTGAGCCTGGGGATTGTCCACTTTTAAGCCCGCAAAAACTACAAATACCTCCGCCCCCCACTCTTAATGCTAATCTGTTCAAACCCACGGTCTGTGGGTTGGAGGGGAAATTACAGATGCTGACATCTCATGCATCTACCGCCCTTGTCTTTGGTGGAATTTGCGAGTTTGGAAAGTGCCAAGAAGCTTTGGAGAGTTGCGGCATTGCATCTTGTAGATGGTACAACACAACGGCCACTGAATGAAAAATTTGTCACTGAAAATAACACCTTAATTTACATTTTAAAGCAAAGTAATTATAAACGGCCGCTTCAAAACATCAAGTTGCCTGCAAAGTTCCAAAATAAATTTAGAAAATGTTATAAAGTAAATCATATTTGAAAATTAAGTGTCATGGATGGAATTAAAAGAGAGCAGGGAAAATCAGCTTCGCATAGCCGTGTCACTTGGGGCTGGATGAAAATAGTGATTGATAATTTCGAAAAAAAACGCAAAATCAAAAAAGTGCCTTAAAATATCGCATCAGAAAATACTCTCCCTTTCGCAAATCTTTGAAATATCTTAAAGAGATGAGCGTGAGTGAACGGAGACAGAATAATTTGCATGAGAAACGATAATTCGGAATTAAAAGCATCGCCCGAACAGGGACTTGAACCCTGGACCCTCAGATTAAAAGTCTGATGCTCTACCGACTGAGCTATCCGGGCTTCGGGAAAATATCCCGTACAGCGACCTTTACTGGCTGACAGTGAACATTGCATCGTCCAAATTGTGCATTTCCTTCTGCAATTTCCCAAGTCTGTTCAGCAGATTTCTGCCACACGTCTTTTCTCACTATCCCTCACCCCACCACTACCCTCACCACCCCCAAAGGCTTGCTCTCCACAGTTACTCTCCACACACCCTCACTTTTCCATTTCCCGCCAACTCCTGGCCCGCACTCATTTTTCCTCTTTTTTGTTTGAGGATGCTGGGGGCTCCATGATAGAAAACAAAAATTGATACTATTGAGCTAACCCCTCCCCCCAACTTTAAGGTAAATGCAAACATTTGCGGAACAAGCAAGGAGCTGGCCGCCTGGGAAATACTTCCAAATGCACAATACAATCACAAACTTCATTGACATAGCCAGTAAAAAAAAATCAAGAGACAAGGTTCCATAGTGTAGTGGTTATCACGTCTGCTTTACACGCAGAAGGTCCTGGGTTCGAGCCCCAGTGGAACCACCGCCACGTATTTTGGCCAAATAAATGGCAGCTGAAATTTTCAAATGTAAAATTGAAATTCAGCAAGGATTATTGTGAAGAACAGCTGATCCTCACTGAGCCCTCTTAATGCGTTCCTCACAGCCAACATGCTGACTGAATATCTCTTTCCCAAAACAAAACATTTAATAAGGGTGCATTATGCTCATGACCAGTGAACTTAAAGAAATACCTATCTGCTGCCTCGATCTTAACTGGGCCAAAAATCCTCTTACTACCTCTTAATAACAAACTAAATCTGAATAACTTACCTACCAACTCTTTCAACTAGCTTCCTGTTCAGTTTTCCAACTCCCTCTCACAGCTTCCCTTCCCCCATTGTCCCAATCACTGCTTCCTACTGGCCACTTCAACCAACCTTCTGGCTCACCTACTTCCCAACACCTGCCCCTCTCCCACTTACTCTCTTCCCTCTCACCACCTCTCCCTAGCTCTGAGGAGAATAGCAATGAGCATTCGGGAAAGGGAAGCAAGCGAGGCGGAGGGTCAAGAGAGGTGATGACAAGGAGCAAGTTTGTGGGTGGGGGGAGGTGATGAGGTCAACCATCTGAGCTCCATGACAGCACTGAAGGGGTTCCTCAGGGTACAGTCCTCAGGCCCAACCATCTTTAACTGCTTCATCAATGACCTTCCTTCCATCATAAGGTCAGGAATGGGGATGTTTGCTGATGATTGCACAATGTCCAGCACCATTCACAACCCCTCAGATACTGAAGCAGTCCATGTCCATATGCAGCAAGACCAGGACAACATTCAGGCTTGGGCTGACAACTGGCAAGTAACGTTCAGGTCAGGTAATGATCATCTCCAATGAGGGAAAATCCAACCACCTGCCCTTTACATTCAATGACTTAACCATCACTGAAACTCCCATAATCAACAACCTGGGAGTTACCATTGATCAGGAACTGAACTGGACCAGCCATATAAATATTGTGGCTACAAGAGCACGTAAGAAGTTGGGAATTCTGCACCTCCTGACTCCCCAAAGCCTGTTCACCATCTACAAGGCACAAGTCAGGGATGTGATGGAACATTCTCCACTTCCCTGGAGTGCATCTCCAACAACCCAACAACATTCAAGAAACTTGACACTGAGCAGGACAAAGCAGCCCTCTTGATTAGCGCCCCATCCACCACCTTCAACATCCAATCCCTCCATCACCGACGCACACTGGCAGCTGTGTGTACCATCTACAAGATGCACTGCAGCAACTCACCAAGTTTCCTTTGCCAGCACCTTCCAAACCCATGACCTCGAACACCTAGAAGGACAAGGGCAGCAAATGCATGGGAACACCACCACATGCAAGTTTCCCTACAAGCCTCACAGCTTCCTGACTTGGAACTGTTCCCTTGCTGTCACTGGATCAAAATCCTGGAACTCCCTCCCTAACAGCACTGTGGGTGTTCCTATACCACATGGTCTGCAGTGGTTCAAGAAGGTTGCTCACCACCACCTTTTCAAGAACAATAACAATGCTGGCCTAGCCAATGGCATCCATGTCCGTTGAAAGAATATTAAAAAGAACTTTAAAATTGTGCTAAACTGAAAATGTTATCATAACGTGCTTTAAGTGGGGCTCCTGTAATATATTCTGTTTGGAAGATTAGGGACGTTCACTTATTTCTTGGAAGTTGCAAGTCTAGGTTGCTACAAAAACAAAGTGATCTCAATGTACATATCCATCAATCACTAAAAGTTGTACTACAGGTCAACAAGGCCACAAAGAAAGATGTGGAATTTTCTCTCAGGGATGGAAAAGTATGCATATTATGTTGAAGCTATATTTAACTGTGTACTACACACTGTTCTGGTCACCATATCGTCAAGGTAATGTGGAGGCACTTGCAGGGGGTGCAGAGAAGATTTACAATGCTGAAGCCAGAAGTATGTGGGTATACATATCAGGAAAGTATTGACTGTCTGCGTCTCTTTCTTGACAAATGAAGGGTAACATGCAACTTAATAGAGATTGACAAAATTCTGAAAGTTTTGATGGAGTGAGTGAAAGGAGAGTTTCCTCTTGTCTCAGGAATTTTGTTGGTATAGTGTAAATGTATGTCTGGGACCAATGTCATCATGGACAGGCCATAATGTCTCATATTTGAACAGTAAGAAAAATTGATGTTCAGGGATTAAAGGGGCTGTGGCAAGATAACTTGAATACTCTGATACATGAAGTGATAAATTTTGGATGTTAGACTGAGGAAAGGCAACAGAAACTAAATGGTGAAACGTTAAAGCAGCTGCAGGAACAGAGAAACCTACAGTTTCATTTCTGTTACTTTCTACATCTTCAAGCTTCAATTTGGGGCTGAAGTTCTGTCAGTTGAATGTAGTTCTGAAAGTTTCATTCTGAAAAGTGTTAGCCATTGTATTGGAGAAATGTGTCAAAAGCTTTGACCCTTAATGCATTGTGGAAATGTGAATTATCTTTACGGAAACAGGATATACAGGGGATGTCTGAATGGACATGCCGGTTTTGGTTGATTATGGTTTGAATTTGATTGTGACCCTTGCAGAAGCTCTTTAGAGTAAATGCTGCAAGACAATGAATTGCTTCAGTAATGTCTGACATTTCATAAATTTCAGGCACATGAAGGAAGCAGAAAGACTGTAATATACGAAAGGAGGGATGGCAGGTATTCACCAAATTGTGAGGCCTTACTCTGGTTTGGAATGTGTCAAATTTGTTTCAGGAAATAAATGCTACAGTAAGTGCCATACTGGGCTGTTGTGAATTAAACTTCTGTTTTCTCTCAGAATAAAAATAAATGAGTCTTCAATTAAAAAACCCTCCAATACTGAATGATTCGCTCCTGTCTGCTACTGCAAAGCTCATGTGTACATGTGTTTGTGTGTGTGAGAGGGATTCACTGTGTTTATTAATGATTTAAGGTGGCATGATAGAATTGCCACCTTCACCGATGACACAAAGATAAGCAACACTGTAAGCAGTGTTCTGATGAAGAGTCATACAGACTCGAAAAGTTAACTGTATTTCACTCCGCAGATGCTGTCAGACCTGCTGAGTTTTTCCAGCTATTTCTGTTTTTGTTTCAGATTTCCAGCATCCACAGTATTTTGCTTTTATCTTATGTAGGCAGTGCCCCTGGAAGCTTTCTATTGTAAACCATATTAATAGCTTACTTTTTTAAAATTCATATCTGGGACGTGGGCATCGCTGGCTAAGCCAGCATTTATTGCCCATCCCTAATTGCTCGGTGGTGAGCCGCCTTCTGGAAGCGCTGCATTCCATGTGGTGTAGATGAACCCACAGTGCTGTTAGGGAGCGAGTTTCGGGACCCACAAGGGGAAAGATTTATTCAATTCACCGAATTAAAATTCTGCAGCTGCCCGAGTGGGATTCCAGCTTTGATGAGAATGGAGTGAGTGCCTGCAGGGAATGTGCATGCAGAACTCTGCGGAAATGACAGGGGCATGACTGGAGGACTCTTTCAAAAAGCCAGCACATCAGGTTGCGCCCTTCCTTTCCAATGATAGTGGCACAGTGTTGCGGAGCTGGAAACAGTCATTTCTATGAGCTTGCACTGCCTCCCTCCCTGAGCAGCTCAGGTTCCTTGTGCAGATCCACCCAACCACCCCACCCAGCTCCCTCGCTGAGCTGCTCAGGTTCCGTGTGCAGATCCACCCAATCCACATCCCGCACAAGTGCGCATGCTCAAGGTTGGCGGAGCAGCTGGCGCAGGCGCAGTGAGCGCCGGCGTTCTTGCAGTTTGGAGTGGGTGAGGAGAAACCTGCGCATGCTCGGATTGCGGAAGGAGAAAAGGGGGGGCGGTTGCTGGAGCAAAGTGCGCACGCTGAAGGCTGCCGGAGGGCAACGCGCAGGCGTCGTCTCCGTCGGCCGTTTGAGGCCAAGTGACGGAGGAGCCAGTGCGCATGCCTGGGCCCGGCAATGCGCGCAGGCGCGGCCGTGGCGGCCCCGAGATGAGTTAGCGGCGGCGATCCGGGAGGAAGGCGCCATGTCCCGGGAGATGTTCGCCCTCGGAGGAGGAGGAGGAGGAGCGGGCCGCCAGGTGAGGAGAACCCCCCGCCCCCAGGGAGCCGTCGCTGCTCAATAAACTTCCACCTCGTCCGGGGCTTCTCGGCCACCAAAGGCCGCGGCCTAAATCCGGGGCCTCGGTCTCGCCTAAAGCTCCCCCCTCCCCTACGGTGGTGGAGGGAGGGCCAGGGTCCACGACCCCCCCCTCCCCGATCTCGCCCCGACCCCCCCTCCCCGATCTCTCCCCGACCCCCCCTCCCCGATCTCTCCCCGAACTCCCCTCCCCGATCTCTCCCCGAACTCCCCTCCCCGATCTCTCCCCAAACCCCCCTCTCCGAGCTCTACCTGACCCCCCCCTCCCCGATCTCTCCCCGACCCCCCTCCCCGATCTCTCCCCAAACCCCCCTCTCCGAGCTCTACCTGACCCCCCCCTCCCCGATCTCTCCCCGACCCCCCCTCCCCGATCTCTCCCCGACCCCCCCTCCCCGATCTCTCCCCGAACTCCCCTCCCCGATCTCTCCCCAAACCCCCCTCTCCGAGCTCTACCTGACCCCCCCCCTCCCCGATCTCTCCCCGACCCCCCTCCCCGATCTCTCCCCAAACCCCCCTCTCCGAGCTCTACCTGACCCCCCCCTCCCCGATCTCTCCCCGACCCCCCCCTCCCCGATCTCTCCCCGACCCCCCCTCCCCGATCTCTCCCCGACCCCCCCTCCCCGATCTCTCCCCGACCCCCCCTCCCCGATCTCTCCCCGACCCCCTCTCCCCAAACCCCCCTCCCCGATCTCTTCACGACCCCCCCCTCACCGACCTCTCCCCGACCCCCCTTCCCCGATCTCTCCCCGACCCCTCCCTCCCCGATCTATCCCCGACCCCCCTCCCTGATCTCTCCCCGACCCCCCCTCCCCGATCTCTTCACGACCCCCCCCTCACCGACCTCTCCCCGACCCCCCTTCCCCGATCTCTCCCCGACCCCCCCTCCCCGATCTATCCCCGACCCCCCTCCCTGATCTCTCTCCGACCCCCCCCCCACGATCTCTCCCCTCCCCGACCCCCCTCCCCGATCTCTCCCCAACCACCCTTCCCCGATCTCTCCCCGACCCCCCCGATCTCTCCCCGACCCACCCTCCCCGATCTCTCCCCGACCCCCCTACCTGATCTCTCCTCGACCCCCCTACCCGATCTCTCCCCTACTCCCCCTCCCCGATCTCTCCCCTACCTCTCTCCCCGATCCCCCTCCCCGAGCCCTCTCCCAGATATCTCCCCGAATCCCCCTCCCCGATCTCTCCCCGAACCCCCCTCCCCGATCTCTCCCCGACCCCCCTCCCCAATCTCTCCCCGACCCCCCTCCCCGATCTCTCCCTGAACCCCCCCTCCCCGATCTCTCCCCGACCCCCCTCCCCGATCTCTCCCCAACCTCCCTCCCCAATCTCTCCCCGAACCCCCCTCCCCGATCTCTCCCCGAACCCCCCTCCCCGATCTCTCCCCGAACCCCCCTCCCCGATCTCTCCTCTACCCCCCTCCCAGATCTCTCCCCTACCCCCCTCCCAGATCTCTCCCCTACCCCCCTCCCAGATCTCTCCCCTACCCCTCCTCCCCGATCTCTCCCCAAACCCCCCGATCTCTCCCCGACCCCCCTCCCCGATCTCTCCCCGACCCCCCTCCCTGATCTCTCCCCGACCCCCCCTCCCCGATCTCTCCCCGACCCCCCTGGTCCCCAATCTCTCAACGACCCCCTCTCCCCGATCTTTCTCCGACCCCCCTCACTGATCTCTCCCTGACCCGACCCCACTACCCGATCTCTCCACGACCCCCCTCCCCGATCTCTCTTCGACCCCCCCCCGATCTCTACCCGACCCCTCCTCCCCGACCCCCCTCTCCGAACTCTCCCCGATCTCTACCTGCACCCCCCCTCCCTGATCTCTCCCCGAACCCCTCCCCGATCTCTCCCCCCGTCCCCCCCACCCCACGATTTCTTCCCACCCCCCCTCGGATCTCTCCCCAATCCCCCTTCCCTGATCTCTCCCCGAACCCCCTTCCCCGATCTCTCCTCCCCAACCCCACGCCCCCAATCTCTCCCCAACCCCCCTTCCCCGATCTCTACCCTCTCCCCGACCCACCCCCCGATTTCTCCTCGTCCCGTCCCCCCCGATTTCTCCCCGATCTCTCCCTGACCCCCCCTCCCCGATCTCTCCTCCCCGACACCCCCCCTCCCCATTCTCTACCCGATCGCCCCCCCCCCGATCTCTACCCAACCCGACTCTTCCCCCCCTCCCCATCCCCCTCTCCAACTGTCCCTGGTTATTCTCTTGCTTTTTATATATCTAAAAAACCCCTTTGCGTTTTCCTTTATTCTACCCACCAACGCTTGCTCATGCACTGCCTTAGATTTCCTAATCTTAAATTGCCCCCTGCACTTTTTATACTCCTGTCTGCCATACTGAGCCCTTCATATCTGCCATATGGTTCCCTTTTTTCTTGATCTTAACCTTTATGTCCCTTGACAGCCAGGGTTCCCCCACCCCCACTCTCCTGCCCCCCCCCCCCCACCCCCCAATCTCCCACCCCTCCCCCAGCCTCACGCCCGGCCCGTTCCCCCCAAAAAGGCTTTGGGTGCTTGGGGGTCAGTTGGTGCTTTCAAAACTAAATGCCCTCGATGCTTTGATGAGACAGCATGGCGGGACCTTCCCCACGCTTCTGACCCTGCTCTGGAATGGTCGATGAGGGACCTTTCCTTCATATCTGACCCTGCCCTGGGAATGTTTGGTTTGATAACAGACATTTCTCAAATACACAGACCCGAAAAATGAAATCCTTGAAGCTCAGAAGAAGTTAACGTTGAAGGTTTTATTCCTGGAGCGGTTTAAGGTGGTTTGCTCTGGAGTGCTGGCAGTCAGGGCTGTTTGAGGAGAGGGAAGAATAAAGAATGCAAGGTGGAAGCTCCATGTTTGACGCAGACTGGAGAGGGGGGGTAAGTTGGAGAGGATAGAGGAGGGAGAAGAGGAGAGAAACGACAGGTGAAGACACAACAGGATAGAGACTGGGCAGGACTGGAGAGAGAGATGGGCGAGTTAGGGACCTTTCAGTGAAGCAGGGTGAATGAGGCTGTTGAGGGAGAGCGGCAGAGAGAGTGATGGGGAGGCAGAGAGAGACTGAGGGAGTGGTTGCAGTAGAGAGAGAAATGGGGAGGAAGAAGACGACAAATAGGTGAGGGGTGAAGCAGCTGACAGAGAGGAGCAGGAGCAGCAGATAGGATAGAGGGGAGTTGGGGTTGGAGATTGGGGGTGGAGCGAGAACCACAGACAGGCTGGAGGGGTTAAAGACGGTGGAATGTAAGATGAGGGAAGAGATGGGGAGGAGAGACAGAGTGAGAGGGCTTAGAATGGAAGAGTCTTGTATTGCTGTGAGAAATCATGCACAGGAGTTAATTGTGCTTTTCTGTGAGCATGAAGGATGTATGTAGTTGTAAGGCTCTCTAACGACCCAGTAACGTGCAGTCGGGGCAAGGATCTCGTGATGAGATGGGTGGGGGTTTCTAATGTTGACGTGGGCACACGATCAAGGATTTGCTTTCTGTTATCACATGTTGAACCATGAGGCTGTTGATTGAATGTCATTTTGGAAAAGGCAGCCTGCCTTCTGTAGCAGAGCAACTTCAAAGGGCCACATGTCCTGTTGCCATGCTCAGGGTAATTGATCCCCTCATATTTCAGCCCTTTTCCCAAAACAACAGCAACAATTGTTTGCTGAAAATAGTGATGATCAGCAATTTGAGACTGGCCTAATTTGCGGAGGAAGGAGAGTGTGTTTGGAGAGAGAGTGAATGGCGTCTGTTATTATTTTATGGTGGGGAAACGTTGTGAGCTGGGCTGTTGGGCGTCCCTGATTTTAGCCTTCAGCTGCCTTGGCCCAAAGCTCTGGAATTCCCTTCCTTAAACTCCCCACTGTTAAGATGCCCCTTGAAACCTACCTCTTCGACCCCGGCTTTGGGCACCCCACACCAGCATCTCTCTCCGTGGCTCCAGGTCAACTTTTAGTCTGATAATCACTCCTGTGGAGCAGCTTGCGACTTCACAGCATTAAAGACGCTGTGTAAATGTGGATTGTTGCGCATGTTGTGCAGGTTAAGGTGTGTTCCAGGCCATAGGGGACCTGGCATCCCCCTTGGGAGCAGCCAATCCCAAGACTATCGGACGCATTTCGTGAAAAACTGCGACCACTGCACTGGGGCCTGCTGCTTGGTGCTGTAACCTATATCCCTGAAAGACTGAACACATGCGCTCTGGGATCTTTCTGTGCTGAAATTGGTTGCGACGATTGCTGTCAACCTATTTCCCTCTGGGCTGAATTTTGAATCGTGGGAAAGGACAGCACTTCGGGATGTCTGAAAGCACTTGACATGCAATGAAATACTTTTGAAGTGTGATGGCAGGCGGGGTGGGGCAGGGGGGGTGGGGGTGTTGGCCAAACCATCTGCACCTTAGAGCTGCCTGCGCTCATCTCCAGACCCTCAAGAGCCAGCAAGACACAGGCAACCTTTACAAACGCATCTTTATTACTGTTACGCACACTTATGTGCCCTCCTTCCCCACTCATTCATACTTTGGTACGATCCCAGCTGACCCTAGAGTAGAACCCAGCTTGATCGACCCTAACTTTGTATGTTTAGACATGTGGAGAGGAACTACTGAACAGAGGCACAGGGGTCAGTTGATGAACTTTTAACAAAAGAATAAAATATTTATTCAAAATGTGAACTATATTACAATACTCCTTTACCCGCATCTATACCTTTACATATGTATATGGATTTGTAAGGATAACACAGGTTAGAAAAGCTACCTCATAGTACACAGTCCATGTAAATCTATGGCATCCTGTGGTTGGGCGCACCACAGCCTGAAATCAAGTGACGGATGCCACCTCAACCAAATGCTATGGATCTTTCCACAACTCCCCCCAGACGCTTGTCATACCTTAACGGTCTCACTGAGTTCCGTCTTTCACACGAGGGTTTCCACTCTCCAAGACCTCGCCTTAGAATCTTCTCCCAAACCGATGCTTTCTCTCAGATGCCTTGCGCAAGGGTTTACCTCCAGGGTGTCAAACTCTCCTTCTGATGTTCCGCTCTCCTGGGTCACTACATGCATTCCAGCTGCCTTTCACACCCCCTGGCTCTCTGGCTCAGCCGTTAACAGTACACCACATGACCATAACAAAGAGTTACAGACTTTCAGTTGTCTCTTTATACCTTCTTGCCTCTTGCAAGCTGTTCTCGCTTTAAATCTACTTTCTGCAGCTTATGTCTCTTTACGCCTGAAGCATGGAGCCTTTCTCTCTGCCCTTCACTCTTACCTTCACATAACAGGACTTTTTCTCAGGTTCCTGCCCTCCTTTTAAGTAGAAGGTCAGCTTGGGACTTTCCCCTCTTCCACTCCTCTCGATTTTTGGGTTTTTTTTAAACTTGGGACCGGCTACCTGTCCCCTTTGCTCCAGTCTCTCCTGTCAGCAACTTTCAGAATCAAATGCATTCAAACAGCTTCCAAAAAAACTTAATGGTTCTCGTCTTGCGTGTGTGCCTGTGGGAGGGACCTGCCTGTCTGACCCCGCTGTCACTAGGCAACAGTCCAATCCTTCTACGCTTGTATGTTTGCCTTCTCTTTAGGGGTCGCAAAACTTCTCCTTAGAAATGCTAGCACCTTTTTAAAGCGAAACTAAAACTCCATTTGTGTTTTCTTAACATACAGATATAGAAATATAAATCAAACTTCAACTTTAAAGCTAAAACTCTTCCCTAACACCCTTAAATACCAATATAACTAACTTAAAGTATCTCTATTTCTTAATTTTCCCTCCCACCCCCACTCATTCAAGCCCTCCTTCCCCCGCTCACACCTACTCATTGACTTCTTCCTCCTGTTCCACCCTCTCCCCTACTTGGATGTAGTTTTTCCATGAGATGTGGACATCGCTGGCTAGACCAGCATTTCTTGCCGATCCCTAATTGCCTTTGAGAAGGTGGTGCTGAGCTGCCTTCTTGAACCGCTGCAGTCCACGTGAGTGTACGTATACCCGCACTGCTGTTAGGGATGGAGTTCCCGGATTTTGACCCAGCGACAGTGAGGGAACGGGATGGTGTGCAGCTTGGAGAGGATCTTCCAAGTGGCGCTGTTCCCATGCACTGCTGCCCTTGTCCTTCTACATGGGAGAGGCCATGGGTTTGGAAGGTGCTGCCTCCACCTTGCTCGGATGTGGGAGAGCTAGAGTGGAGCAAAGAGGCTGCCAGGTCCTGAATATTAGGCCCTGATTCTCTGTATGCCCCGCCCCTCCCCACCGGCCTAACTCTTGTCCTCCACCACCCCCGCTCGCCCAACCCTCTTTATCTTCGGCCACGTTCTCAGCCTCCCCACCCTGCCCTCACTTCCAGACCACCTCCGCCCCTACTCTTACCCCAATATGGCAGTATTGACTCCAGCAGCTGAGGCAGCAACCAACAGGCAGAGATGATCCAGTGGCAGGAAGGCTCTCTGCAGGCAGCACGTTGGCGCAGCAGCTCCTGGTGGTGTTGAGGGGGGTGTTGAGGTTGGTGCTGGGGTGCTTGTGTGTCAGTGTTGCCTGCGCGTCACCAAATTGCAAAAATGGGGCCAGTCAGGTTACTGTTTGGCTGGCGGATATGGCCATGCACCGTTCTTCAGAATGATCCTTATTAATCTCCCTGCCTCAACAGCCATCCCACTTAATCTGTAAAAGCAGGGAGCTGCATCATATCAGCAAGAGAGCCACGTGTGGCTCATGAGCCATGGCTTGGCTACCTGTGTTGGTCATATAGGATACAGGACAGCCAATGTGCACACGGGGCGCTCCCTACAAGTAGCAGTGTGAAAATGACCAGATAATCCGTGTTTCTGTTGAGTGAAGCACAGTGCAGAAGAGGCCCTTTGGCCCATCGAGTCTGCACTGACAAGTGAGAAACACCTCACCTACCTGCATAATCCCATTTATCAGCACTTGGCCCATAGCCTTGAATATTATGATGTGCCAGGTGCTCATCCAGGTACTTGTTAAAGGATGTGAGGCAACCCGCCCCCACCACCCTCCCAGGCAGCACATTCCAGACTGTCACCACCCTCTGGGTAAAAAAGTTTTCCTCACATTGGCATGTGTGTCGATAGATCTCTAAAGGTGGAGGGGCATGTTAGTGGGGTGGTGAAAAAGGCATATGGGACACTTGCCTTTATCAATCGAGGCATAGATTACAAAAGTAGGGAGATCATGTTGAAATTGTATAGAACCTTGGTGAGGCCACAGCTGGAGTACTGTGTGCAGTTCTGGTCGCCACATTATAGGAATGATATGATTGCACTGGAGGGGGTGCAGAGGAGGTTCACCAGGATGTTGCCTGGGATGAAACATTTAAGTTATGAAGATAGGTTGGATAGACTTGGGTTGTTTTCTTTGGAGCAGAGAAGACTGAGGGGTGACCTGATCAAGGTGTACAAGATTATGAGGGGCATGGACAGGGTGGATAGGGAGCAGCTGTTCCCCTTAGTTGAATAGTCAATCACGAGGGGACACAAGTTCAAGGTGAGGGGCAGGAGGTTTAGGGGGGATGTGAGGAAAAACTTTTTTACCCAGACGGTGGTAACGGTCTGGAATGCGCTGCCTGGGAGGGTGGTAGAGGCGGGTTGACTCACATATTTTGAAAAGTCCCTGGATGAGCACTTGGCACGTCATAACATTCAAGGCTATGGGTCAAGTGCTCATCCAGGGACTTTGGAAATGGTAAATGGGATTAGGTAGGTAGGTCAGATGTTTCTCACGTGTCAGTGTAGACTCGTTGGGCCAAAGGGCCTCTTCTGCACTGCGAGACTCTGATATTTTGTGTGACTCGAATCCAAGGCCTGCTAAGCCAAAGGTAAGAGTGCCACCTACTGAGCCACAGTTGGCACCTGTGAGGGAAAGGATCCATAATCTTGTCTGAGAGCTTAGAGTGACGAATACTGAAAAACGATTGCAGCAATTACATAAGGAGTACAGCAGCTTAAAGGGTGATTTGTTTGACTTGTGTGATTTTGAATGGGATTTTTAGGGAGAAGCTTTTTCCTCTGCTGGGGCTTGTCTAGGAGAAGGAATCATAAACACGCTTGAATAAGGAGCAGGAGGAGGCCAGTCAGCCCCTCGAACCTGCTCCGCTATTCAGTAAGATAATGGCTCATCTTCGACACGTGCTGCACTTTCCCACCCATTCACCATATCCCCTGATCCCCTGAGCGAGCAAAAATCTATTGATCTCAGCCGTGAATCTACTCAACGACTGAGCATCCAAAGCTCTCTGGAGCAGAGAAGCCCAAAGAATTCCAGACCATTCAGGTGAGAAGTTGGGAAACAGTTCTTCAAATACAGAATTGTAAAAGTGTGTTCCACCATTTGCCGCTCCACCCCATCAAAAACAGTAGATTTTTGTTGGTTTAAAAATTTAAATTTGAGATGGGTAAACTTTTCCTTGCCAAAGATATTGCGGGAAACGGGGCAAAAGCAGGTTGACAGAATTAGGATACCAGACAGCCATTGAATGGCAGAGGGGCTGAATGGCCTCTTCCAGTTCCTGTGCAGCAGACTGGAGGGCTTAATGGCCTCCTGCTGTTTTCATTCCCCTCTGCTGTTGCTACGCCAATTGGCTTACAATGGAGAGCTGATGGCGCAGAGACCAACTCTGTCCACACTCTCCCCTGCCCCCACCCCTAGCTACGGTGGCTATGCAGACTGCAAAATGCGTCCACAACACATTAACAGGCTATTCACTCCAACTAGTCTATGCTCCACATGAACCCCTGCCCACTCCAGCTCATTTCACTCAATCATTATATCCTCCTATTCCTTTCTCCCTCATGTGTTTATCCAGCTTCCCCTTAAATACATCTGACCTCAGTATCACTCAGGGAGTTACTGTGCAGAGTTCTGGTCTCCGTATCACTGGGAGTTACTGTGCACAGTTCTGGTCTCTGTGTCACTGGGAGTTACTGTGCAGAGTTCTGGTCTCTGTATCACTGGGAGTTACTGTGCACTGTTCTGGTCTCTGTATCACTGCAAGTTACTGTGCACAGTTCTAGTCTCAGTATCACTGGGAGTTACTGTGCAGAGTTCTGGTCTCTGTATCACTGGGAGTTACTGTGCAGAGTTCTAGTCTCAGTATCACTGGGAGTTACTGTGCAGAGTTCTCGTCTCTGTATCACTGCGAGTTACTGTGCACAGTTCTAGTCTCAGTATCACTGGGAGTTACTGTGCAGATTCTGGTCTCTGTATCACTGGGAGTTACTGTGCACAGTGACTCCTGGTGTGATACAGAGACCAGAGCTGTGCACAGTCTGTAACTCCCAAGTATAATCTTGCCTCTAACTGTACCCATGTTCCCTTCTCACAGTCCCTCGATGACAGCCCAAGCGAGGAAGATGAAGAAGCCCTCCGAGAAGAAGACCACGATATTGACCAGTTCAATGAAGACACGTTTGGAACCGGAGCAGTCGGTAAGTCTTGGTCCTTGCGGTTTGTTTGGGTGCTAGTTGAATACTAATGTGTAGATGTTCCACCCCTCTCATTCTTTCAATCGAAGAACATAAGGATGTTGCCTGGGATGAAACATTTAAATTTAAGAAGAAAGATTGGATAGACACGTGTTGTTTTCGTTGGAGCACAGAAGACTGAGGGGCGACCTGATCGAGGTGTACAAGATTATGAGGGGCATGGACAGGGTGGATAGGGAGCAGCTGTTCCCCTTAGTTGAAGGGTCAGTCACAAGGGAACATAAGTTCAAGGTGAGGGACAGGAGGTTTAGGGGGGGATGTGAGGAAAAACTTTTTAATCCAGAGGGTGGTGACGGTCTGGAGTGCCCTGCCTGGGAGGGTGGTGGAGGCGGGTTGCCTCACATCCTTTAAAAAGGTACCTGGATGAGCACTTGGCATGTCATAACATTTAAGGCTATGGACTGAGTGCTGGTAAGTGGGATTAGGTAGGTAGGTCAGGTGTTTTTCACATGTCAGTGCAGAGTCGATGGGCCGAAGGGCCTCTTCTGAACTCTGCGATTCTGTAAGAGTTGGATAGGCCACTCAGCTCTTGGAGCCTGCTCTGCCATTCGATGTCATAGCTGATCCACTTCAACACCATCTTACTATCGCCGCACCCCTTGCTGTTTTTAATACCTTTAAATCTATTTATCTGAGTCTTGAACACACTCAACGACTGAGCCTCCACAGCCCTTTGGGGCAGAGAATTCGAAAGATTCACCGCCCTCTTGAGTGAAGAAATTCATCCTCATCTCAGTCCTAAATGGCCTGCCCCCTATTTCCGACCTGGTCGTAGCCCCCTCCAGCCAGGGGAAACATCAACCCTGTTGGGCCCTGTAGGAATTTTGTATCATCAAACTAGATCACTTCTCATTTTTCTAAACCTCAGAGAATAAAGGCCCAGTCTCTTTAATCTTTCCTCCTAGGACAATCCCTCCATCCCAGGAATTTGTTTGCTGACCCTTTGTTGCACTTGCTCTCAGACAAATGTTATCTCTCCTGAACTAAGGTGACCAAAACTGTACACAGTACTGCAGGTACAGTCTCACCAAGGCTGCATATAATGGCAGCAAGACATCTGTACTGCTGTACTCAGTTCTTCTTGTAGTAAAGGCCAACATACCATTTGCTGCCTTAGTTGCTTGCTGTACCTGCATGTTATCATGTCTGATAGTCCTGGCTCTCACTTGGGTCTGGCCAATACTCATGTCACGTTAGTTTTGCAATAGTGAGTAAGGGATTTGTGGCTTCCAGGCCAATCGCTGTCTGGGCACTTGCTTGATGGTACAGGTGAGTGTCCTTCAGCAAGTGGTTGGCAAGGAGTTGGGAGGTGCGATTATACATCTGTTTGATTCTCCACCTAACGCGGCAGGTAGCTAGCTAAGAAAGTCAATGGCCCATCTGACCCTTCTGAACTTTGGTCTGGCAGAGGACTGGGAGGAGCAGCATGAGGGTCTGGACGATCAAACCGGGGACCCAGACGACTTGCTGAAGGAGAACAACCTGGCGGAGAGCATCAGCAAGCTGGTCATTGACAGCGACCTGGAGGATCCTGCCATCATGAGGGCTGTGCCTTCCAACGCCCCGCTGCAGGTGAGCCAAACTTGGCCTCTTCCAAATGCCCCACAGCACCGGCTCTGACCAGATTGTACTCTTGTCCTGCTTTGGATTTCTTGGGGAGAATGCTGACACTGCAAGGGACAGGCTGCTTTTTGTCAACTGTACGGTCCCCACCTGTTTTAAACCTCACCCACTGATCCTGCATCTCTCTCACAGGCACCTCCTCGACTGAACCCCAGTATGTGGGAAGGGCCCATGGTGTTTGGAGGAATTGGAAATCCCTTCCTCTCCCACTTAGAGGTATGTTCATTCACCTGTTCTTGAGTTCGCTTTCATTTCTTTCAACTGAACTTGGCTGCCCCCTCTACATGAGTAAAGTTGCAGAATGGGTGTGTAATTTGCAAAGAAGTTTCATTTTAGTTGGTTGTGTGAGGTGGTGCCTTTTGGCATCAAGAATGAGGAGAAAATTAATAAAGAAGGTTCCATACTGCCTGGAAGTGAGCAGTGTGTTGGGGCGGGGGTAGCGAGGGAATCGATGAGGGAGCAGAGAGAAGAGCTGCGGTGGAGGGGAGAGGGAGTGAGGAGAGCAGCGGCGGGGGAGAGCGGGGACGAGGAATGTGGCGGGGAGAGCGGCGGCGGCCGGGCGGAATGGGGGAGAGCGGCAGCGAGGGGGAGCAGGGAGAGCGGCGGCAAGAGGGAGTGGGGAGAGCAGCGAGAGGGAGCGGGTAGAGCGGTGGCAAGGGGGAGCGGGGGGGAGCAGCGGTGAGGGGGAGCGGGGAGAGCGACGGTGAGGAGGAGCGGGGAGAGCGGCGGTGAGGGGGAGCGGGGAGAGCGGCGGTGAGGAGGAGCGGGGAGAGCGGCGGTGAGGGGGAGCATGGAGAGCAGCGGCGAGGGAGAGCATGGAGAGCGGCAGTGGCGAGGGGGAGCGGGGAGAGCGGCGGTGAGGGAGAGCATGGAGAGCAGCAGTGGCGACGGGGAGCGGGGAGAGCGGCGGCGGCGATGGGGAGCTTGGAGAGCAGCAGCGAGGGGGAGTGGGGAGAGCGGCGATGGGGAGTGGGGAGAGCAGCAGTGCTGAGGGGGAGTGGGGAGAGGAGCGGCAAGGGGGAGCGAGGAAAGCAGTGGCGAGGGGGAGCGGGTAGGACGGCAGCGGCGAGTGGGAGTGGTGGGAGCAGAGAGCAGCAGCGAGCGGGAGCGGGTAGAGCGGCAGTGGCGAGGGGGAGCAGTGGGAGCGGAGAGAGCAGCGGCGAGGGGGAGCAGGTAGAATGGCAGCGGCGAGGGGGAGCGGAGACAGCAGCGGCGAGGGGGAGCGAGGAAAGCAGCGGCGAGGGGGAGCGGGTGGGGCGGTAGTGGCGAGGGGAGTGCGGAGAGAGCGGTGGAGGCTGGGCTGAGCGCGGGGGAGGGGGGTGCAGTAGCGAGGGTAGTGACACCGGGCAGGATCGGTAGTGGGGGAGAACTGGGAGGGCGACGGCAAGGGGAAGCGAGGAGAATGGCTGCAGGGAGGAGGCGGGGGAGGAGCACCGGCCGCGCTGAGCAAGAGCTGGGGTAGTGGTGGGGTGGGGGTTAGCAGGAGTGGGGGGGGTGGTGTGGCCGCGGGAGCTGGGGCAGCGGCAGAGGGTAGCATGAGTGGGAGCGGGGAGTGGCGGCAGCAAGCAGGAGCACGGAGAAAGGTAGTGTTGTGGGGGAGAGTGCCGGCAGTGGGGAGCGGGAACAAGGAGAGGGGCGGCGGGAGGTGGTCAGCAGGAGTGTGGCGAGGCGGCGGTCAGAGCAGCGGTGGGTGCAAATAAAGCGGTGGAGCAGGGAAGTCAGGTGGGATCCGGCACTGAGTTTTCAGATGACAAAGCGGTTGATAAAACTGCCAATGTGCCAGAGTAGGAGTTGACTTCCTGATTTCCATTCCGTTTGCGCCTGCAGGATTTGCAGCGTTCATCTATTACGCGTGTTGAACTTGGTGAAATGTCCCAAGGTGTTTCAAAGCAATAACCGCAAAAAAAAAGAATTATTTTGACACAAAGTTACAGGAAGAGAAATCAGGAAAGATGACCGAAAGCTTGATCAAAGAGTTCTATTATGAGGCACATCTTCAGAGAGAGAGAGAGAAGCAGACAGGGTTAGGGAGGGAATTTCAATACTTTGGGCACTGGCAGCTGAAAGCCCAGCTCCCGGTGGTGGATCAGTTGAACCAGGGATTCATTGGAGGCCAGAATTGGGGTAGTGCAGAGATCTCCAAAGGCTATGAGGCTAGAGGAGATTAGAAATAGGAAGCAGCAAAGCCATACAGAGATTTGGAAACAAGTGTGCAGATTTAAAATGGAGACATGTATAGGCTGGGAACCAGTGAAAGTCAGCAAGGGTGATGAATGATTTGGCTCTGGCCCTTTGTTTTTGAAAATATGATTTTTCAACTGACTGGAAATTTTGCAATTTGAACTGAGACGGAGCAAACTGCTTAAAAAATGCAAGGCCGCATTGCAACGTGAAGGTGAGAAACAAACAAGTCACCTTCAGGGGAGTGTGAAGAGAGAGGCATTTCCTAAATTCCAGACACCCATCAAAACCCGTATCGAAGGAAGAGACATTAAAAATGCAAAGTTCTGGATACTGAAACAATGGCTGCCGCAGACATGCACACCCAAAACATATTGGAAATACACAATGGATGAAATGTTTTAAGGCAGGACTGCCCGGCCGCTAGAAAGAGATTGCAAGTGACACAGGTGGTGTGTAAAGGAAGTCCTCAGCAGAGGAAACAGGCTGAAGGCTGCTCTCTTCCCCCCCCCCCCTCTCTCTCTCTTTTGGAATATGAGTGTCGCCTCATTTGAGAAGCCAACTCTACCAGAAACCTACCAGCAAATTGAGATCTCGTGATAATCGCAGCAACATCTACATCTGGCCGCACCCAAGAAACCAGCTAACCCAAATGGGCCTCGCCATTTAAAATATATACCTCAAGGACAATCAACGGATGCTCAATCGTATATTTGTTTACCTTTTTTTTTAACTGGACGCTAACTCCTTTATTTTTGTGTGTGTGTGTGTGTGTCCGAATGCTTGCATGAGGGCCAAATGTTTGACGTCGCATTGATAAATTTTCTCTCTCCTTTTCTCAAGAAAGTCTTGTTTGTTTGGCCCCTTATTGCTCACAGCTTAATTAGTTAAATACATTCTGATTTGGAAAAGGCATGTCCTCATGAAAAATAAACTTAAACCTTTGTTGTGACCAATCGAGAGGGCTGCCAGTTTCGGATGGACACACGTTTAGGGAGGGTGGAAGATGAGAGACCGATTAGGAGAACGTTAGTTTGGTTGAGCCCAGAGATAACCAAGGCATGGATGTGGGTTTCAGGGGCTGAGCTAGTCTTAAGTCGAGCGGCTTACAGTAGCGGAAGTAGATAGTCTTTAGTTTTGGTGTTGATATGTGGTCGGAAACTCAACTTGGAGTAAAACGCAATACTAAGGTTGCGAACAGTGTTCCTCAGCTGTAGACAGTTACACGGAATGGACAGGGCAGGGTACAAGCATTTTAACAATTGTAAATATTGGCTTCCTCCCAGGACACCTTCCTCCCTCCCTGTAGCACCCCCTCCTCTGACGCTGTCACATAAATATTGGCAACTCTAGAGAGTGCTCTGTCCCCTGTCATAAACATTGGCACATTCCCAGGACAAGCCCCCACTCCTCCATTCCCCTCCTTACATTTTGACAGCCGGAGGAATGCCCTGCAGCCCCCTTTGTTGAATGTTCAGACACACCCAGGGACCTACTGTCTGTACTGAGACGTACACATGATACCCTAACATATTCCTGGGGATCTCAGGCTCAAAGGACTGAATGGCATTCTCCCTGATGACTTGAATGTAATAGTATTAGAAACACAATGTTAGCATGCGAGCACAATGAGCAGTTATGAAGGCAAGTGACATGTTGGTCTTTATTACAATGGGATTGGTTTCCAAGAGTAAGGAAGTCTTGCTACCGCTGTGTAGGGCCTTGGTGAGACCATACATGGATTATTGTGTACAGTTTTAGTCTTCATATTTAAGGATTGTTATACTCGTGATCGGTCCCTGAGATGGGACCTCTGTCCCACAGTGAGAAGTTGAGTAAGTTAGGCTGATCGTCCCTGGAATTTTAAAGGTTGAGAAGTGATCTCTTGAAACCCACAAGATTGTGAAGGAGCTTGACGGGGTTAGACACTGAGAGATTGTTTCCTTCAGCTGGGGGATTTTCGATCACGGGCACCATCTCAGGATAAGGGGCCAATGTTTTCAGACTGAGATGAGGAGAGATTTCTACACTGAGAAGGTTGTGTATCTTTGGAATTATCTACCAGAGGGTTGAGGATGCTCCATTTGTTGAGTATATTTAAATCTGATATAGACAGGGTTTTGGTCTCCAAAGGGATCAAAGGATATGGGGTAGGGGCAGGTTCGTACAGTTGAACAGAAGATCAGCCATGATCATATTGAATAGTGGAGCAGGCTTGATTGGTGCTATCATCTTTTCCTGTTTCTCACGTCCTTATGCCCTTGTATCCTGTTCCTATGTAACAGATTCATGGGACTGAATGGTCTAGTTTATTCCTAATATGACAAGCTCAAGGGCTTGAGTGATCTGCTTTTTCTCTTAATGTAACAGGCTACAGGGAGCTGAATGGCCTCTCCCTGTTCCTGTGTGACAGGCTTGAGGGCCTGAACGATCACTTCCTGTACCTGTGAAACAGACTCAACGAAGCTGAGTGGCTTCCTCCTGTTCCTATGTAACAGGTGCAAGGGGGCTGAATGGCCTCCTCTTGTTCCCGTGTAACTGCAGCTCTGAATGTGTGATGCTCTCTGGCTAAGCTGTTTCGTGTTCCCTCCCTCCTACAGGACAATCGGATGCTGTCTGGATCCAAGGACTCCATCCTGCCCAAGAGGCCAGCCATGGGCCATGATGAAGAACGAGACCTGTCAGACCGAGCGCCCCCTCCCAGGTCTTCCTCCCCCGTGATTGGGAGCCCTCCCGTGCGGACTGCCCCCATCGGGACACCCCCCAAACACATGGGCCACATCACCAACCAGCAGGTACGTTGCTTCTCCGCCTTCTGCTCCCCCGCCACTGAAACTCTTGTGCCTGCTTCTGTTTTTGGCTCCTGTAACGCCAAACTTCAGTACTGCAATATTTCCTTAGTTGACCTCTCACATTGAATGCTACATAAGCCTGAGTTCATCCCAAAACATTGCTTCCTTGGGCCCGAATTTCAGTGTATCTGGGTTGGGGGGGCGGGGGGCTGTGGGGGTGGTCGTCCACCATAAAGATGCACTGGGGAATCCACCCACCTCCCTCCCCGGCCAGATATTAACAGGTGAGGATTGCGCACAATTGGCCGGGAAGTTCAAACTTCCCCTGGGCAATTGCTGTGCTCTGAGAACCATCTGAAAATGTGAGTTAACTCGTAAACATTGGGCTGTGATACAGCAACAATTACCCAGGAAAAGTTAGAAGAATTAAAACCATTCTTAGCTGCTGGGTTACTACTGTACTGGCCTCACCCAACAGCCCACCGCCAACCCACCACCACTCCACTCCGGCCAGCCCAGCCACCACAGGACTCCACCGTAAGCCCCCCCATCCCCACTACCCCAGGCCTGAGCCAGCCCGGCTCGCACCGTAAAAAGGGGTGCATGGCTTACTTGCCTCCGACTGAGCTGCCCTCAACTGTCGCCTACGGAATCTGCTGCAACACAGAGATCACCCGGCCTGAGTTGGGCGAGAGAGGAGCAGCTGCATTTCAAGCTACGTAGTTACAAGCGGAGTGGCAATCTGACTCAATTGGCCCAGCTCACAGCAAATCCTGCTCACCTATCACATGCTTACTGACAAATCATCAGTTTTCCAAGTTGTTACCCTTGTGTCCAAATGCTCCTGTAACTTCCCTCCCTCTGTAACCTCCCCCTCCCTCTGTAACCTCCCCCCTCCCTCTGTAACCTCCTCCAGCCCCCAACGACCCTCCCTATCTCTGTAACCTCCTCCAGCCCCAACAACCCTCCCTATCTCTGTAACCTCCTCCAGCCCCTACAACCCTCCCTATCTCTAACCTCCTCCAGCCCCTACAACCCTCCCTATCTCTGTAACCTCCTCCAGCCCCAACAACCCTCCCTACCTCTGTAACCTCCTCCAGCCCCTACAACCCTCCTTATCTCTGTAACCTCCTCCAGCACCTACAACCCTCCCTATCTCTGTAACCTCCTCCAGCCCCTACAACCCTCCCTACCTTTGTAACCTCCACTAGCCCCCTACAACCCTCCCTATCTCTGTAACTTCCACCAGCCCCAACAACCCCCCCTCCCTCTGTAACCTCCCCCCTCCCTCTGTAACCTCCACTAGCCCCCTACAAACTCCCTACCTCTGTAGCCTCCACCAGCCGCTACAATCCTCCCTATCTCTATAACCTCCTCCAGCCCCAACAACCTTCCCTACCTCTGTAACCTCCACTAGCCCCCTACAACCCTCCTTATCTCTGTAACCTCCTCCAGCCCCTACAACCCTCCTTATCTCTGTAACCTCCTCCAGCCCCTACAACCTTCCCTATCTCTGTAACCTCCTCCAGCCCCAACAACCCTCCCTACCTCTGTAACCTCCACTAGCCCCCTACAACCTCCCTACCTCTGTAGCCTCCTCCAGCCCCTACAACCCTCCCTATCTCTGTAACCTCCTCCAGCCCCGACAACCCTCCCTTATCTCTGTAACCCCGTCCTGCGCTCCTCGAGCTCTAGCCACTGCCGCGGCTATGATTTTAATGGCTTCCCCAGTGGCAGCCGTGCCTTCAGCTGCTATGGGCCCTGAGCTCTGGAGCCCCCTCCCTCATCCTCTCCCTCCCCCTTCAAGACGCTCCTTGAAACCTTGCCCTCTGGCCTAACAGTTCCTGACATTTCCTTATGTGGCTCAGCGCCAATGTCATTTGTTAATCACTCCTCTGAATTACCCTGGTTGTCTTATGGCATTGCAGACACCATGTAAATTCATGTTGTTACGAAGTTGCATGGCCTGTCTAATTTGGATTGATCCTTGCATTTAGGCCCTTGTGACATTATACAGACCCTGCAGCCCATTGTACCTTTGCCAGCTTTTAAAAACGATACCCAATTCATCCCACTTCCTCAGCTTTGCCCACATTTCCAAGTTTGCCAATGGTGTAAGGATTTGGCAGCGCAGTGAGCAGTGCAAACAAGAGCATAAAACAGCAAAATTGATAAACACACGGGCAAAACTGTGACAAATGGATTTCGGTGTAGCTAATTGAAAAATCATCCATTTTGGACCAATAAAGCGCAGGTCAGCAGGGTTAAACTACTGAGAAGCTAGGAACCTGGGCAACCTAAAGAGATCCACTGTGTCATGCACACAGAGATCACTGAAGTATAATGGCTTTACACCCTTGCAATGTTAAATGCAGGCTGCTGTATCCATTCCCCTCTGGACTGGATTTGAATGTAACTGTGCTCTTTCCACTTTTTCAGCCGTCCATTCTGTGCCCCACCCCCGTTCACGTGCGAGCTCCCATTCACCAGCGATTCTCAGCCCCCTTCAACGAGAGGATGTCGCCAACCCAGCTGTTGAATGTTGCGGTGAGGAGGGGGAGTGGGGCAGGGCTCCGGAGCACACTGAGGGGGAGGGGTGGTGTCATGGAGGAGGAGGGAATGATAGGGTGGGACATCGAGGCTGGGGGACATGTGGGGAGCGCGAGAAGGAGAGGGGGATAAGGAGGGAGGGGGAGAAAAAGATGGAGAGGGGGGAAATGGAGTGGGGGAAATTGAGGGAGGGGGGCCGAGTAGCAGAGGGGGCACGCATGGAGGGAGGGGGTTGAGAAGGAGAGGGCGGACGCATGGCTGGAGGGGGTCGAGAAGGAAGGGGGGGGTCGGGAAGGAGAGGGGGGACACACGGGGAGGGGGCTGAGAGGGAGGCAGGATGAGGAGGAGAGGGGGACACAGCGGGAGGCGGGACGAGGAGGAGAGGGGGACAGGGAGGGAGGCGGGACGAGGAGGAGAGCAGGACATGGGGGGAGGTGGGACGATGAGGAGAGGGGGACACGGAGGGAGGTGGGAAGAGGAGGAGAGAGGGACACAGAGGGAGGCGAAACGAGGAGGAGAGGGGGACACGGAGGGAACGGGACGAGGAGGAGAGCGGGACATGGAGGGAGGTGGGACGATGAGGAGAGGGGGACACGGAGGGAGGTGGGACGAGGAGGAGAGGGGGACACAGAGGGAGGCGGGACGATGAGAGGGGGACATGGAGGGTGGTGGATCGACGAGGAGAGGGACACGGAGGGAGGCGGGACAAGAAGGAGAGGGGGACAAGGAGGGAGGTGGGACGAGAGGAGAGGGGGACACGGAGGGAGGTGGTATGAGAGGAGGGGGGTCACAGCGGGAGGCGGGATGAGGAGGAGAGGGGGACACGGAGGGAGGTGGGACGAGGAGGAGAGGGGCTGTCACACGGAGGGAGGTGGGTTGGGAAGGAGAAGGGGAAGACACGGAGGGAGGGGGAGAGAGAAAGTGTGTGGCACGGGTGTGGAAGTGAGACAGTTGAGAAAGAGGGAGCGATTGTGGTCGGAGTCGAGGGTGGTGAGGTGGCAGCACTGGGTTTGTGGCGAGTGTGCAGCTTTGGGTCAGGAAGTGGTGGGTTATGATCATGACAGGGTGGCGCAGGGTTCGTCTGAGCAACTGCGGGCGCTGTCTGGATGGACCTATCATGGGCCTGACCTTCGCTCTTGCCACCCCGAACTCTCCGGGAACTGATTCCTCTGGATGAACTGTTGTGGGAATGTCTTTGGACCGTGTCATTTACTTGGCTGTTTATTTTCTCCACTACCCCATTCCCATTCCTCCAGAATTCTTCGCTGCGTGCCCACCATTTCCAAGGCGGCGTCACACAAGTGCTGAACCCACTTCTACTTGGAACGGCACAGGTACAATATGTTGGGAATGAAAGGATGATTGGAATGGGCAACATGATTTAGTATTTCCCTTAACTCCTGACTGCTATCGCTCATTTTCAGCTTGTGTCTCCCATCTCTCGCACGGTGCAGTGCTAATAATACAGAGCAGGTGTTAGCCACTGGGGGCACTCTCCTGTCCTCTTGGGTCACCAGGTCATGCGTTCAAGCCCCGCTTGGGATACTTGAACCCCAAATTGGAGGTTGACACCCCCCCTGTGCCAGAGGGTCAGTAATGAGGGAGCTCCAGTTGTTGAAGGGGTAGGACTGAGGGAGTGCTGCACTGTCGGAGGGGCAGTACTGAGGGAGTGCTGTGCTGTCAGAGGGGCACTACTGAGGGAGCGCAAGTGTTGGAGGGTCAGTAATGAAGGAGCTCTAGTTGTTGGTAGATCAGCACTGAGAGGATGCTCCACTGTCAGTCAGTGATGAGAGCATTTTAGTTGTTGGAGAGCAGTATTGATTGTGCTCTAGTTGGAGGGTCAGTACAAAGGGATCACTGCACTGTCAGAGGATCAGTAATGACAGAGCTCTAATTGGAGGGTCAGTACAGATGGAGCAGTGCACAATCGGAGGGGCAGTCATGAGGGAGCTGTAGTTTGTAGTGGGGCAGTACTGAAGGAGTACCGCACTGTCAGAGGTCCTGTCTTTGGTTGATATGTTAAACAGAGGTCCCGTCTGCCCTTTTAAGGTAGACATAAAACTTCCCTCAGTCCTGACTGGAAGAAGAGCAGAGAGGTTATCCCAGTGTCAATGCTAAGGTCAATATTTATCCCTCAATCACCATCACTGAGCCAGATTCCCTGAGCATTAAAGCCTTGTGCGCTAGTAGACTGCTATGTTTCCCGTGAGACAACAGAGACTCTACTTGAAAATAAAACAAGTACTTCATTGGCTGCCATGTGCTTTGGATGTTTTGAACTCGTACAGTGCACTTCATGAACACTGGATTGTTCTGGTTGAGAAAGCCTGGCACCTTTTGCACTCAGACTAGAGTTATACTGCCACCCGGTTGTACTGTTTCTTCCTGGCCTGAAATGGTGAGAGGATCAGATTGCTGGTGCAGTGTGTGCAAATGAAACTTAGATGAACACTTCACCACAGGGCTCTGTAATATGCCCGAGTTCCAGCAGAGCAGGGTTATACTGTCACCTGCGTGCCACCAGAGAGTTGTAAGGCTCTCCAATTCATGGCCCCTGCTTTCAGATGCCACAGAGCCCATCTGGAGTTATACTGTCACCTGCAACCTGAGCGGTGGTCGTCATCAAACACGAGACCGGTGAGCAATTCACTGCTCCCACCACCCCAATCCACCCTCAAGGTTTGAAGTATGTAGGAGTTACACGGTTGCCTGCATGCTGCGATGGGGGCTTTGCCACCAAGCACCATGGTGTTGAGGGAGCTTTACTCCACATAATCTGTGCTGTACCTGTCCTGGGAGTGTTTGGGGAAAGTGTAGAAAGAACTTTACTCTGTATCTAACCCCGTGCTGTACCTGCCCTGGGAATGTTTGATTGGGACAGTGTAAGGGGAGCTTTACTCTATATCTAACCCCGTGCTGTACCTGTCCTGGAAGTGTTTGGGAAAAGTGTAGAAAGAACTTTACTCTGTATCTAACCCCGTGCTGTACCTGTCCTGGAAGTGTTTGGGAAAAGTGTAGAAAGAACTTTACTCTGTATCTAACCCCATGCTGTACCTGTCCTGGGAGTGTTTGATGGGGACAGTGTAGAGGGAGCTTTACTCTGTCTCTAACCCCGTGCTGTACCTGTCCTGGGAGTGTTTGATGAGGACAGTGTAGAGGGAGCTTTACTCTGTATCTAACCCCGTGCTGTACCTGCCCTGGGAATGTTTGATGGGGACGGTGTAAGGGGAGCTTTACTCTACATCTAACCTCGTGCTATACCTGTCCTGGGAGTGTTTGATCGGGACATTGCAGTGGGAACTTGACTCAACTTGCTGACCCAATGGATCATTTGTCAGTTGGGCCTGATTTGGTGGGATCACCAAACCTGCGCGGCCTCCTCTGCTGAAGCGGCTAAACCCTCATGTATTTGGCACACGTTACTGATTCCTCGCAGTGTGTGTTTGTGTGTTTTTGGACCTTGCTGACCCCGAGCAGATGAGGCCCTCAGTCTGTTTTCGACCTTGCTTCTTGTTGACCTCTCGCAGACGGGACTATCGGGGGCTGGGGTGGGTGGACGTGGTGTGTGCCTGTGTGTGTAAAACCTTGTGCCTTGTCAATTCATTGCAGATGTAATCCTTGGGGTGTGTGTTTGACCTTGCCTGTTGACGCCGAGCAGACAAGACCCGCCCCCCCCACCCAAAGGTGTCTGTGTGTTTGACTTTGTGCCTTGTTACCCCCCACAACAGCAAACAGGGAGGATGTCCCCCAGTCACTTTGCCCGAGTCCCAGGTCTGGTAGGGAGCCAGCTGACGGCCATGAACGCTAACCTGCTGCAAAGCAGGATGGGACAGATAATACCGCCCGTCACCGGTTTCCGGCCGTACTTCAGCCCGACTGCAGCAGGACACCTGCAGAATATCAGGTACCTTGGGGTTGGAGAAGGCGGGGTCTGTGACAGTCTGCTGAGGGCACTGTGATAAAATCTTATTTTTGTGGATATTTTAGATCTGCCTTTTTGTAAATTTGCACCTGTGGGAGAGTGAGCTTCGGTTGACTGGCGATTGTAACATTTAGAATACAGAATATACCAAGGGTTGACCAATTGACTCTGCCTTAGGGCAGGTGGGGGTTGAACCCCTGCTGGGAGATGTCACAGATCAGCGAGCAGCAGTTAGCGAACAGTTAGTCAAGAGCAGACGAAGGGGAAGGTCGGCTCCACGTAACTAGGGCTGCGGTTAGCTCCGTGATGCTGTAGGGGCTGAGGCTCAGACAAACCCTGGGAGCTGTTCGGTAGTTCCCTGCTGCTAAGCCTTGGTGCTCAGAAAAGCCCAGAAGCAGTTGCTGGCAGTGGCATGGCTGAGAAGCTGAGACCATAGCCCTGTTCAGATGCTGAAGTGTAGCTTAGCCAACAGAGGAACACAATCTCAGTAGCAGGTCAGCTTAGCACGAGAACGAAAAGGCTGGCCCTGTAACCAGATTTGAGAGAAATCTAGATTAGTTCACCTTTTGAGTTAAGATTGTACCCATGAAATGGTAGACCTGCTGTTGGCTGTGGCTCAGACGCAGCTCTTTGAAAGAGAGGAGTTGAAATCCCTCATGAGGAAGACAGCCTTTGAGAATTTTTGTGGCATGCAGCGATGACTGATGTCTGGTTGGGTTGCTGAGAAATGTATGGGACCTGTCTTAGTTGACTCTGCTGTTTCATGTGCAGTTTGTGGTATGTCCGACCACAGTTTGTCTGGCTAATTCATGTTTACCTCATGTTTAAGTCTGCATGTTATAGAGCGTAAGATAAATATTATTGACTGTTTGCTTTGTCAATTCATGTACAGTAAGATTTCTTCTGTTGGCTTAAAACCATGGAATCTCGTGGCTTTATTCTCTTAGTGAGTAACTGAGATTTCAAATTTCATCTAATTCAACAAAAAAAAAGATTACTGGCACCGAACCAGATCGAACCTAGATTTGGGGGTCTCGCCCAGGATTGTACTGACATTCGGCGGGGCGGCGGTCTGGTCTGGAATTGTAACGACATTAGTTTGTGTGCAATTTATTCTGAGCCCCATTGGTCAGAGGAATATTTAATGACTGCTCGTCATGCCTTAGACGGATCCAGCCTGGACTACTCCCACGCTCTCCCTTCCAGCCTCCCACCTCTGCCCTTCATGACCTCATTCAAACTCTACTGCACTAAATTGCACCAAGGCTCTGTTGATCGATCAGCGCCTCACTTTTAATCTTCTCATTCTTGTTTCAATTCTCTGCCTGGCCTCATCACTCCCTACCCCTCTAACTTTATTCAGCCTTGCTCCTCTGACCTTGACCCCAGTGCACACCACTGTTTTCAATCACTCCACCCTTGGTAGCCATGCCTTCCGCAATCTCAGCCTTCATCTCTGGAATTCCCTCCCTAAACTGGACCTCATTCTCTCCCACCAAACTCTCTCTGGTCTGCCCCCCCCCCCCCCCCCCCCCCCACCCACCCAGTTTCTGGGCCGCTGCAGTTTCTGCCCCTCCCCCGCCCGCTCCTCTGCCCCCACCCCCCTGCCCAACTCTCTGGCCTGCCGCAGCCCCCCCTCTCTGGCCCGCCACCCACCCTCTCCCTCCGGCCCACAGTCACTCCTGTGAAATGCCTCGGTTCTACTGGGTTGAATGATGCAGAATCAATGCTCGCTGTTTTGAGACATTTGCTCAACTTCTCACCTTTTTCAGGTCTTCCCAGCCCATGTTCCGAGCCGACACGACCCACCTCCACCCCCAGCATCGACGCCTCCTCAACCAGCGGCTCCAGCTGCAGAATTCCAGGAAGTAAGTGGCTCCTTCCCTTGGCGTCCTATTGCAAGCCCCAGACTTTAGCAAGGCAGCCAAGGATCGTGGAGAAGGTGCAGAAGGGGATTTACGGGAAATAGCACTGGGGATGAGGGACTTCAGCTTAGAGGGGTGTGTGCGCAATCCTGGGCACCACACTTTCGGGAGGTTGCCATGGGTCCTTGGAGCGGGTGCAGAGGAGCTTGATCAGAGCGGTCCCAGGGATTGAGGGAATTCGGTTAACATGTTGAGACTGGAGAAGCTGGAAATGTTCTCCCTAGGGCAGAGAAAGTTAAAGGGGAGATTTAACAGAGATGCTCAAAGTTATGAGAGATTTGGATAGGTTAAATGGGGAGAAACTGTTTTCAGTAGGAGAAGAGTCCGCTAACAGAGGACACAGATTTAAGATGATTAGCAAAAAGAATCAGAGAGGGAAGATGCGAATTCTTTTTAAATGCAGCCAGTCGTCACGATCAGGAATGCACTGTCTGAAAGGATAGTGGAAACTGATTCAATACTAACTTCTGAAAGACCCTTGGATAAATGCATGAAATGTGGAAATTTGTAGGAATGAGCGATGGTCGGGGGTTGCTAGTGGGTCAGAAACTGCCTCCTCGCCTCCCTGGGGACTTTCGATCAAACCAGTCTCAGGCAGAGGAGCCGAAAGTGCTTGTGCTGGTGAGAGAACAGCAGTGTTATGTTGATTGATTTTGGGGTGGTTCTTAGATTCACGTTGAGGCACGTTGACGGGGGATTGCAGAACAAGCATTACCCTGTGTCTAACTGTGTGTTGTACCTCTCCTGGGAGTGCTTGATGGGGACAGTGTAGGGAGAACTTTACTCTCTGTCTAACCCTGTGCTGTATGTCCTGGGCATGTTTAATGGGGACAGTGTAGAGGGAGCTTTACTCTGTATCTAACCCCATGCTGTACCTGTCCTGGGAGTGTTTGATGGGGACAGTGTAGAGGGAGCTTTACTCTGTATCTAACCCTGTGCTGTACCTGACCTGGGTGTGTTTGATGGGGATGGTGTAGAGGGGGCTTTACTCTGTATCTAACCCCATGCTGTACCTGTCTTGGGAGTGTTTGATAGGGACAATGTACAGGGAGCTTTACTCTGTATCTAGCCCCGTGCTGTACCTATCTTGGGAGTGTTTGAAGGGGGCAGTGTAGGGAGAGCTTTACTCTCTAACCCTGTGCTGTCTCTGCCCTGGGAGTGTTTGAAGGAATAGAGGGAGCCTTACTCCATATCGAAACCGTGCTGAACCAGCCCGGGGAACGTTTGACACAATAGTGTTTTTTTCTCCTTCGTTCATTCATAAGACGTTGGCGTCGCTGGCAAAGCCAGCGTTTGTTGCCCATCCCTCATTGCCCTTGAAATGAGCACTTCAGAGGGCCATTAAGAGTCAACCACATCACGGTGGGCCTGTACTCGGATGTAGGCCAGACCGGGTGAGGGTGGCAGATTTATTTCCCTAAAAGGCGTTAATGAACAAGATGGGTTTTTATGACAATCAGTGATAGTTGTCATGGTCACCATTACTAAGACGAGGTTTCAATTCCAGCTTTATTAACTGAAGTTAAATTCTGCTCGCAGCCATGGTGGGATTTGAACCCATGTCCCCAGAGCAATTCCCTGGGCCTTTGCATCATGAGTCCAGTGACATTACAAATACACCACCCTGTACCTGCGCCTGGCCCTGAGCATTGCAGAACGTGAGAGCAGTGGCACAGGGGCACAGATAAATAGCAGAACATACAGTCTATCTCAATACTACAGATACGGTGTGGAATCATACCTCAATCACAAGACCGAGAGAGCAATGATTGGTCTCTGTGTCTCTCACTGCCTGTCTCACACGCTTTCCCTCACTCTTTGCACTTATTTTTTTTTTCTCCCTGACCCTCTCCTCCTGTCTCGCGCTTTCGCCCTCTCTCTCGTGCCTTCTCTCCCTCTCTCTCGCGCCTTCTCTCCCTCTCTCGCGCCTTCTCTCCCTCTCTCTCGCGCCTTCTCTCCCTCTCTCGCGCCTTCTCTCCCTCTCTCGCGCCTTCTCTCCCTCTCTCTCTCGGCCTTCTCTCCCTCCCTCTCTCTCTCGCACCTTCTCTCTCGCGCCTTCTCTCCCTCCCTCTCTCTCTCGCGCCTTCTCTCCCTCCCTCTCTCGCGCCTTCTCTCCCTCCCTCTCTCGCGCCTTCTCTCCCTCCCTCTCTCGCGCCTTCTCTCCCTCCCTCTCTCTTGCACCTTCTCTCCCTCCCTCTCTCTCTCCCGCTTTCTCTCCCTCCCTCTCTCGCGCCTTCTCTCCCTCCCTCCCTCTCGCGCCTTCTCTCCCTCCCTCCCTCTCGCGCCTTCTCTCCCTCCCTCTCTCTTGCGCTTTCTCTCCCTCCTTCTCTCTTGCACCTTCTCTCCCTCCCTCTCTCTCTCACACTTTCTCTCCCTCCCTCTCTCGCACTTTCTCTCTCTCTCTCACGCTTTCTCTCCCTTCCTCTCTCACACCTTCTCTCCCTCTCTCTTTTGCGCCCTCTCTCCCCCTCTCTCTCACGCCTTCTCTCCCTCTCTCTCGCGCGCCTTCTCTCCCCTTCTCTCTCGCGCCTTCCCTCCCTCTTTCTCGTGCCTTCTCTCTCTCTCGCGCCTTCTCTCCCGCTCTCTCTCATGCCTTCTCTCCCTCCCTCCCTCTCTCTCGCGCCTTCTCTCCCTCTCTCTCGCGCCTTCTCTCCCTCTCTCTCGCGCCTTCTCTCCCTCTCTCGCGCCTTCTATCCCTCCCTCTCTTGCGCCTTCTCTCCCTCTCTCTCTCGCGTCTTCTCTCCCTCTCTCTCTCGCGCCTCCCCGTGCTCGCTCTCTCTCTTTCTCTCTCGCTCAGCCAACACCGAGGGCAGAATGGATCTGGAGGAGACAGGCACAGCAGGGGCAGCTATCATGAGCAGATGAAGAAGGACCCCTACAGCAACCTGATGACCCAGCGGGAGAAGGAGTGGGTCAGCAAGATCCAAATGATGCAGCTACAGAGCGCAGACCCCTACCTGGATGATTACTACTATCAGGTAGGTAGGGCTGGGGGCGGTTGTCGCTGGCGGTTCAGGCCGCATCAACAAACAGGACCCAGGCTCAAGCCCTGGCCTGGTGCTACACTAGCCTGATGCACCAGGCGTGGTACTGAGTGTCTCTCTCTCTCTCACCCGCGCGCGCACGACTCCTGTGATAGTTAATCTCATCCAGTATGGTAATGAGCCCCAAGCGCACAATTCAAAACGTGAGAAGTCACGTTAAATTTGTGCAGAATCTTGCTTGGGCCGCAGTTGGAGTACTTTGCACACTACTGGCCTCCACTTTGTCAAAGAGATAAAAAGGAATTGGTGAAGATGCAAAGAGGCTTAGAGGTAGGATGTCAGAACTGAGCAGTTAGACCCATCAGGGAAGATGGAACACTGGGGCTCTTTTTTGCCTGATGGGGACATTTCGGATTATGAAAGAGTTTGAGACGGTAGATGTAGAGGTGCTGTTCACAGTCATGGGTGAGACCAGGGCATGGGTCCATAAGTGTTCGATAACCACTAATAAATCCAGTTGGGAATTCAGGAGAAACTGCTTTACCCAGAGAGCCGTGAGAATTTGGAACTCACTCCCACAGGGAGTAATTGAGGTGAATAGTGTTGAAGGAAAAGCTAAATAAGCACATGAAAGAGAAAGGAAGTGAAGGATCGGTTGATGGGTGAGATGAAGTGGAGTGGGAGGGAGGAGGCTGGTGTGGAGCAAAAATGCTGGCATGGACCGGTTGGGCTGAATGGCCTATTCCTGTGTGGTAAAATTCAGTGTAATTCCGTTTCAATGTGACTTGGACTGAGAGCTCACAAGAAAGGCAACTGCTTCCATGGACTGGTGGGTAGAATGGCCTGTTCCCGTGTTGTGTACACTCACGCACAAGGGGGCAGGCGTCAACAGTCTGGATCTTTACCGGAACGCCCTCTCGTTTCCCAGTCCAGCAGGTGGGGCAATGAGACCCAGAGGCCTGCAGAGAACGTGATGGGAGGAAACCCCCGATTCCGCCCGGCTCAATCGATCAATTTGACTATCCTGGCTGGAAACTGAAGCCTGGAAATGCAAGAGGCTTCTCCCCATCTCTGGCAGTGTTCCAGCCGCAAACAAACAAAATAAGAGCAGAGATAAAAACAAAAAAACTGCGGATGCTGGAAATCCAAAACAAAAACAGAATTACCTGGAAAAACTCAGCAGGTCTGGCAGCATCGGCGGAGAAGAAAAGAGTTGACGTTTCGAGTCCTCGTGACCCTTCAACAGAAGTTCTGTTGAAGGGTCACGAGGACTGGAAACGTCAACTCTTTTCTTCTCCGCCGATGCTGCCAGACCTGCTAAAATAAGAGCAGAAGTAGACCATTCGGCCCCTCGAGCTAGCTCCGACGTTCAATAAGATCATGGCTGATCTGTTTGTGTTTCAATTTCCACACTCCCATCTACTCCTGATAACCTTTGATTCCCTTACCTAACAAGAATCTATCTACGATAAAAGCAAAAAAAAATCTATCTACCACCACCTTAAAAAGATTCGTGACCGCCCTCCCCTACTGTGTCTACCGCCTTTGGCAGCAGAGAGTTCCAAAGTCACACAACCCTCAGAGAGAAAATAATTCTCCTCGTCTCTGCCCTATAAGAGTGACCCGTAATTTTAAAACAGTGCTCCCTGGTCCTGGACTCACCTACAAAAGGAAACATCCTTTCCACATCCACCTCGTCAAGACCATTCAGGATCTTATATTCTTCAATCAAGTCACCCCTCACACTTCTAAACTCCAGTGGAAACAAACCAGCCTGTCCAACCTTTCCTTATAAGACCACCCGCTCATTCCAGGTATCAATCTAGTAAACCTCCTCTGAGCCACCTGCAATGCATTTACACCTTTAAGTAAGAAGACCAAAACTGCGCACAGTAGTCGAGGTGCAGTCTCACCAATGCCGTGTATAACTGAAGCGTAACATTCTTACTTTTATGTTCAATTTCTCACATAGCAAAAGCTAACATTCCATTAGCCTTCTTGATTACATGTTGTACCTGCATACTAACTTTTTGTAACTCATGCACGAGAACATCTAGATCCCTCTGCACCTCAGAATTCTGCAGTCGTTCCCCGTTTAAGTAATTCTCTGCTTTTTTTATCCTTCCTGCTAAAGTGAACAACTTCACGTTTTCCCACATTATACCCATCTGCCAGGTTTTTGCCACACACTCAAGTTATCGATATCTGTCTGCAAACTCCATATGTTGTCTTCACAGCATAGTTTCCTACCTATTTTTGTGTTGTCTGCAAACTTAGCGACCAAGCCTTCGCTCCCCTCATCTAAGTCATTGATGTAAACTGTAAAAAGTTGAGGCCCCAGCACAGACCCCTGTGGGACTCCTAGTCGCATCCTTATAATTGGACAAAGGCCCATATATGCGTACTCTCCGTTTTCTGCCAGCCAATCTCCTCTCCAGGCTAGTAGCCACAGCCATGGAAACTGCATAGAAACCTACAGCACAGAAGGAGGCCAATCAGCCCTGGTTGCCTGTGCCAGATCTTTGAAAGAGCAGTCATAATTCGTCCCACATCTGCCCTAACCCTGTAGGTTCCTGATCCTCAAGTCCCCACCCAAATTCCTTTTAGGATTATTAAATGGATCATTTTTTTTTTAAGGTCAAGTGTTCCAGACCCTGACTTTTGTGTGTGAAACAAAATGTCTCATCTCCCCTCTAGCTCCTTTGCCGATGATTTTTAAACCTCTGATCTCTGGCTATTGACCTACTTCCCTGAGGGAATAGTTTTTCCATCTCTGCTTCATTAAAAACCTCTTTATTAACTGTGAAACCTCTTTCAGGTCACCTCTCAATCCTCTCTGTTACCAGGAAGGCGCGGTCCTAATGTACCCGACCTCTGCTCATAACTGAAGTTCCTCATCCCTGGTAAACCCCCCCTCTGTATCCCCATTTGTGACTCATGGTTTCTTTTTTGCTCAGTAAGTTGTTGTTTTTTTTTTCCATACCTCAGAGGTTTTTTTTTAAATTCATGTTTAATGTCGTGCCAATGTTTACCAGTCTGAAATTTGATCAGCAGCCCTTTGGGTGAGAAAGATTTTGACATGTGGCATTCCACCCCCCCGTGAAAAAGTTGGACAAGCCTGCTTTACATCTTCCTGAAAGTGTGGTGCCCAGAATTGTCCACAATACTCCAGCCGAAGCCTAATCAGTGATTTATGAAATCAAGTACTAGTCTCTTTGCTTTTATATTCTATGCCGCCAATTATTAAAAACCAAATAACCCATGTGCTTTTTTAATAACCTTTTTGACTTACCCTGCCCCCATGTGCTTAAGGACACCGGTCTCTCTGCTCACCTGTTGTCGCCATTGTTTTCTCCCAACTTAGAACTACTTTGAGAGGTTGGAGAAGAAGCAAGCGGCTCTGGACTTGAACAATGAGGGCCCCAAGAAGGAGCGGACAAAGCTGATCACGCCGCAGGTGGCGAAGCTGGAGCACACCTACCGGCCAGGTAATTCCATATGGCTGCCTCCACGCAAAGTGCGGGCTCAGGTCAAGGGTCAGCATTGGAGCGGGCCGACGCTTAGCCCTCATGGACCTCTGCTTTCTCAGCCATGACCTGTGGGGAGCGCCCACAGCTCCCTGCCCCCTGCCGCCTTCTAAACCCTCGACCTCCAACACCTAGAAGGACGTAGAAACTAGGAGCAGGAGTAGGCCATTCAGCCCTTTGAGCCTGCTCCGCCATTCAATATGATCATGGCTGATCTTCTAAGTCAACGCCATATTCCCGCTTTCTCTCCATACCCCCTTGATGCCCCTAATATCTAAAAATGTATCAATTTCTTTCTTGAATATACTCAGTGACCCGGCCTCAAAGCCTTCTATGGTAGAAAGTTCCACAGATTGACCACGCTTTGAGTGAAGTAATTTTTCCTGATCTCAGTCCTAAATGGACTGCCCCGTACCCTGAGACTGTGGCCCCTGGTTCTAGACTCGCCAGCCAGGGGAAACATCATCCCTGCATCCAGTCTGTGTAGCCCTGTTAGAATTTTATATGTTTTAATTAGATTCCCCTCTCATTATTTTAAACTCTAGTGAATACAGGCCTAGTCAAACCAATCTCATGCAACAGTCCTGCCATCCCCAATATCAGCCTAGTGAACCTTTGCTGCACTCCCTCTATGGCAAGTATATCCTTTCTTAGGTAGGGAAACCAAAACTACACGTAATACTCCACGTGTTGTCTCACCAAGGCCCAGTATAACTGCAGTGAGGTATCCCTACTTCTGAACTCGAGTCCTCTTGCAATGAAGACCAACTTAGCATTTGCCTACCTAATTGCTTGCTGCACCTGCCTATTTGCTTTCATTGACTGGGACACCCAGATTCTTTTGTGCATCCACATTTCCCAATACACCACCATTTAAACAATACTTTGGCTTATGTTTTTCACACCAAAGCGTATAAGCGTTTATCCACGTTATACTGCATCTTTCCATGTGTTTCCCCACACACACAATTTGTCTAAATCGCCCTGAAGCCTCCTTGCATTCTGCTCTCAAATCTTAACCCTGCCCAGATTTGTGTCGTCAGCAAACTTGGAAACATTGCATTTGGTTCCCTCATCCAAGAGCAGCCGATGCATGGGAACAGCACCACCTGCAAGTTCCCCTCCAAGCCTCTCACCATGCTGACTTGAAATATATCACTCTTCCTTTGCTATGTCTGGTGCAAAATCCTGGAATTCCCTTCCTAACAGCACTGTAGGTCTACCTACAGCAGATGGACTGCAGTCGTTTAAGAAAACAGCTCACCGTCACCTCGAGGGCAGCGAGGGATGGCAATAAATATTGGGCTTAGGAGCGACACTTGCGTGCCAAAAAAACCTGCTGGTGCTGACGGCTCCTTTGTTGGTTTACAGTGCAGTTCGAGGGGTCCTTGGGTAAACTCACCGTATCCAGTGTGAACAACCCTCGGAAGATGATCGACGCCGTGGTGACAACACGCACAGATGATGACGTAAGCACTAAAATTTGTCTATTGTCTTATTTATTTTTCTTTGTTCCTTTTGAACCTTCATTGCACCATGGTCCCTGGGCACTGACTATTCTCTGTACCAAAGAGCTCGCTTTCCCTCTGCAGTTCCACGCTACTTCATCCGTGGCTCAGCTGATGGCATTGTTCCATTGCTCTGACTCAGAGGCCCTTGTCTATGGGAAGCCCCAGTCCAGGGATTCAAGCCCTCAGAACCCAGGGGGACATTCCCCTGTTGCCAGCATTGAGAGAGTGCTGCACTGTTCAAGGGGGTGTGTGTGCGGGTGCATCAGGCTAATTTAAAGTCATCATTGGGTAAAATAGAGGCCAAGCTCAACAGGTTTCCTTCACTGACACTAAGGGAGGGGAGGGTATTTCTGGAGCTCTCCCTTCGCCCTGAAACCCCTTCCACAAACATTCACTCCCTCCACCGCCGACACACAGTAGCAGCAGTATGTACGATCTACAAGATGCACTGCAGCAACTCACCAGGGCTCCTTCGACAGCACATCCCAAACCTACAACCACTGCCATCTAGTAGGACAAGGACAGCAGATACATGGGAACACCACCACTTGGAAGTTCCCCTCCAAGTCACTCACCATCCTCACTTGGGAATATATCACTGTTCCTTCACTGTTGCTGGGTCAAAGTCCAGGAGCTCCCTTCCTAACAGCACGATGGGTGCACCAATACCACATGGAGTGCAGCAGTTCAAGAAGGCTGCTCACCACCACCTTCTCGAGAACTGTTGGGGTGGGCAATAAATGCTGGCCCAGCCAGTGACATCCAAATCCTGTTAAAATTTAAAAATGAGGGTTACAGGTGTCTCTGGAGATTCCCCTCGCACTGACACTGGGAGATGGGGGTTACAGTTGTACCTGGAGATCTTGTCTCGGAGTGATACTGAGAGATGGACTGATGGTTGCAGTGTTTCTGGAGATCCCTGTCGCACTAACAATGGGGAAGCGGCCATGGGTTACAGCTGTACCTGTAGACGTACCTTGTACTGACGCTGAGTGACAAGGATTACAGGTGTATATGGAGACCAGCCCCCTCATACTGACGCTGAGAGACAAGGGTTACAGGTGTATATGGAGACCAGCCCCCTCATACTGACGCTGAGAGACCAGGGTTACAGGTGTATATGGAGACCACTCCCCTCACACTGACGCAGAGAGGCCAGGGTTACAGGTGTATATGGAGATCACTCCCCTCACACTGACGGAGAGAGACCAGGGTTACAGGTGTATATGGAGACCACTCCCCTCACACAGATGCTGGGTGACCAGGGTTACAGGTATATATGGAGACCACTCCCCTCACACTGATGCAGAGAGACAAGGGTTACAGGTATATATGGAGACCACTCTCCTCACACTGACACAGAGCGACAAGGATTACAGGTGTATATGGAGACCACTCCCCTCACACTAACGCAGAGAGACAAGGGTTACAGGTGTATATAGAGACCACTCTCCTCACATTGACGCTGGGAGACCAGGGTTACAGGTGTATATGGAGACCACACCCCTCACACTGACACGGAGAGACAAGGGTTACAGGTGTATATAGAGACCACTCCCCTCACACTGACGCAGAGAGACGGGGGCTACAGGTGTATATGGAGACCACACCCCTCGCACTGACGCAGAGAGACCGGCGTTACAGGTGTACATGGAGACCACTCCCCTCATACTGACGCAGACAGCCCAGGGTTACAGGTGTATATGGAGACCATTCCCCTCACACTGATGCAGAGCGCTGAGAGACCAGGGTTACAGGTGTATATAGAGACCACTCCCCTCGCACTGACGCAGAGAGACAAGGGTTACAGATCTATCTGGAGACCACTCCTCACGCTGACGCTAAGCAACAAGGGCTTCTGTGTACCTGGAGACTACTGTCCCCTGTGTCATAGCCCCAGCTGCTGTTTTCTTGTAAGAAGTTGGTTGTGACTAAGCGTGGTTGTATCGTGGAAGGTTGAGGCTGATCTTCCTGGGTATATTTGGAAGTCCGTGGTGAGTTTCGTTACAGGCTCTGATCCTCTGCCCTTTCTCCCCATAGGAAACGAAAGAGAAGCAAGTGCGGGACAAGAGGCGGCAGACACTTTTTGCCATTGAACAAGTAAGAGACCTGCATCCCGACATCCCAGAGGCCTGCGTCCCAACACCCCGGTGACCTGCGTCCCGACACCCCGGTGACCTGCGTCCCGACGCCCCGGAGACCTGCGTCCTGACATCCCGGTGACCTGCGTCCCGACGGCCCAGTGACCTGCGCCCGACAGCCCGGAGACCTGCGCCCGACACCCCGGAGACCTGCGTCCCGACGCCCCAGAGACCTGCGTCCCGACATCCCGGTGACCTGCGTCCCGACACCCCAGAGACCTGCGTCTCGACACCCCGGTGACCTGCGTCCCGAATTCCCGGTGACTTGTGTCCCGACATCCCGGTGACCTGCGTCCCGACACCCCGGTGACCTGCGTCCCGACATCCCGGTGACCTGCGTCCCGACGCCCCGGAGACTTGTGTCCCGACGCCCCGGTGACCTGCGCCCCGACACCCCGGTGACCTTGCGCCCCGACCCCCCGGTGACCTGCGCCCCGACGCCCCGTTGACCTGCATCCCGACGGCCCAGTGACCTGCGTCCCGACACCCCGGAGACCTGCGCCCGACACCCCCGGAGACCTGCGTCCCGACTTCCGGGTGACCTGCATCCCGAATTCCCGGTGACTTGCGTCCCGACACCCCGGTGACCTGCGTCCGACGCCCCGTGGATGGGATGCTCGCCTCTTTTGTGAAAATTTTTGGAATTTTGATCAGATGGTACAAATGCTGAAATTAAATTTAGTCCTCAAGTCTTACCCCATCCTGCGTTATTGACTGTATCTCAACTGATGTTAATCCAGCTCCCTCACACTGTCACTCAGTAACCCCTCTCCCCCTGCACCCTGTGTTGCTGACTGTATCTCTGCTGATGTGAATCCAGTTCCCTCACACTGACACTCAGTAACCCCTCTCTCCCAGCACCCTGTGTTACTGACTGTATCTCTACTGATGTGAATCCAGCTCCCTCACACTGTCACGCAGTAAGCCCTCAACCCAGCTCCCTGTGTTACTGACTGTATCTCTACTGATGTTAATCCAGCTCCCTCACACTGTCACTCAGTAACCCCCTCTCCCCCTGCACTCTGTGTTACTGAGCATATCCCTACTGATATCAGTCCAGCTGCTGATCACTGTCATCTCACCCAGTCTGAGGTGAGTGATGACTCAAATTGGATGCAGTGCCTCTTCCTCCATGTAGCCAGATGTGTTAAGAAATGACAATGTTAAAGTCTTGGATGCATTTAAGGGGAAGCTAAATAAACACACTAGAATGAAAAGGGGCAGAAGAGTCAGTCTCGGGGGAGCCTTGTGTGTGGCACAGACACCATCTGCTGGGGTCGCGCAACCCCTTTCTGTGCCTTAAAGTGTCTCAGTGTTGGTTAGAAACCTCCACTCGGCTGCAGCGCGAATTGTCTTCTCTGGGCTGTGGAAGCATCGGAAAGAGAGAGTCCACGATATTCAGTCAGTAACTCGCGGGTCAGATTTGAATTTGCCACGCAGGGTGCATGGTCAGTCTCTGATGCCATTGCCTTCGCACCCACGCACGGATCTGGATACAACGCCCAGGCCGTGAGAGGCCGGGGGGTGCGGAGGGTGAAAGGTCAGTGGTACAGTCCCAAGTCATGATGGTGCTGGGGCTCGGAGGGGAACTTGCAGGTGGGGGCGTTCCCATGCATCTGTTGACCTTGTCCTTCTAGGCAGTCGAGGTTGAGGGTTTGGTAGGTTCTGTCGAATGAGCCTTGGCAAGTTGCTCCAGTGCATCTTGGACATGGTGCACACCGCTGCCACTGTGCAGCGGTGGCAGAGATTCCTGGTTTGGGTTCTGTGGGTCGATAAAGCCTGACCCACGGCTCCAGTTTTTACAACATTGTCCCCCCTCCAGTACTGGGTTAGAGTGCGGTTAGGGGCTGTGTAAAATTGTTCGTGCTCCGAAAGATGCAGCCCGGTGTGGCTCTTGCTTGTAACCTGTACTGATTCCTCCTCTCTGTCTGTCTGCCTGCCTCCCCCTGTCTCGTTCTCTTTACCCACCCCTCTCTTCAGACGTACAGTTTGGTGCTGGAAGTGCAGGACTTGGAGAAGAAGTTCCTGCAAGTGAGTGAGGAGGAGCGGCCGGCCGTGTTGGAGCACAGGAAGGCCAAGATCATTCAGATGTACGAGAATTTGCGAGGGAAGCAGGCTCACGGCACCGAGAGGTAGGTGTGTGTGAGTGAGTTTTGGGAGTGAGGGTGTGAGTGTGGGGCCTGGAGGGGGTGCGAGCGTGGAAAGGCGCGCGTGTGTGTGAGGGGGGAGCTTCCATACATGTGTGTGTGGGGCAGGGATTGGGGCGTGGAATAGAGGAGGTGATAGTGGTTAGGGTTGGATGTGTTCCGGAGAGGGAATCTGGGCACTGGCCATATGGGGTTTAAGCTGAGTAACTAAGGGCGTTGGGAAACCTTGAGGATGGGTGGGAGTTGTTCTTTTTTCAGGGAGCCATGGCAGGTGTAGTAACCGCCTCCCTCTGTTCACAGAGTCACCGACGACCACTTTGTACAGATCATGTGCATACGTAAGGGCAAGCGACTGGCTGCTAAGGTCTTGCTCCTCCTCAGCACAGAGCAGGCTGCCAATGTGGTGCTGGCGACTGCCCGGAACCTCCCCTACCTGGTCAAGAAGGACAGTCAGGATGAGGTGAGTGGCTGCCCACTGGATGGAGCGGGCAGCATTCGGGTGTGAACCATGGGGCATCCGTGGCTCAATCGTTTGGGGGGGTGTGGGGGGGGGAGCGACCCAGTGCTTTCAGGTCAGGGGTCAAGGGTCGTCCTGTGGGGTGACTATGCAAATGAAACTCCAAAGGGCATTCCTCTCGGTGAGATATTAAATTCCAAGCCTTCATTTCCTGTTCTCATGGATTGAGGTTGTGCAGAACCCACAGTGCAGGAGGAGACCACCCCGCACATCATGCCCAGACTGGTCCTTTTGAAAGAGCTCTTCAATTTATTTCCCTCCCCTCCTCATGACGTAATAACTGGGAGTAGGAGTGAGTCAGATGTCACCTCAAGTCTGCTCTGCCAGTCAGTAAAATCGTAGCTAATCTTCTATCCCAGTGCCACTTTCCCATCCTATCTCTTGATATTTTTCTTTCAAGTATTCTTCCAATTCCCCTTTCGAAAGTTAATGTTGAATGTGCTCCCTTCACCCTTTCATGCAGCACTTTCCAGATCAAAACAGTTCATTGCGGAAAACATGTTTCTCGTCATCTCCTTAGTTCTTTTGCCAATCTCCTTAAATCTATCCCCTCTGGCTCCTGTCACGATTGAACCTGTTTCCACTATCCGTCAGACCCTGTATCACTATTGAATGAAGAACATTGCATTCTCCAAGTGTGTCAGGCAATATTCCCCTCCTCAGAAAACATCAAAAGATTTGGAAATATTTCTTCAAGGATGTAGCTCCAGGAGGAGGCCATTCAACCCTTCGAGCCAGCTACGTAGGAAGAGGAGGCCATTTAACCCCTCCAGCCTGTTACACAGGAACGAGAGGTGGCCATTCAGCCCCTTTGAGCCTGTCCTGCCATTCAAATAAATCATGGTTGCATGCTATCTTAATTCTGTCCATCCTCTTGCTCCCATAATCCTTAATGACCACATCCAACAAAAGTCAGTCAGTCACAGTGTTAAAATTATGAATTCACCCCCAGCCTCTACAGGTTTTTGGGGGAGAGAGTTTCCACTTCCCAGTACCTTTTGTGTGAAGAAGTGCTTCCTGGAATTGGCCCTGAAATTTTACGGTTGCATCCCGTTCTGGACAAATGGCCTTTCACTATCGACTTCATTAATCTCTTTAAACACCTGGGTTCGTCCACCTCTTAATCTTGGAGCATACAAGCCTGGTCTGTGCAACCTGGAGTCCTCATTTCACCCTTTATCATCTCAATTCCATCACTTGTGCCTGTTTCCCTAAATTCGCCACAAGTTTGAGGGGTAATGACTGTATGCGAGTTGTCAAAGCCTGTTGCATGATTTTGACGTCTGGCGACACAGCCAACAGGCCTCTCACTGAACTGCCTGATTGTGAGTGGATGCTGCCCCAGACAAAATAAATTTACCACATTCTGGGAAGGGAGTTAATCACAGCCAGAGCCCCTGTTGACCTCAGCTTGTCTCTACTGTACCTAACCCCGTGCTGTACCTGTCCTGGGAGTTTGATGTTATCATAAGATAACATCATTACAAAAGTAAAGAAACATTAAAAGGAGCATCACTACACCTGCTGCAAAAGGCAATAACCTTACTGCCACGTTGAGTCTATGAAATGCTTGAAATTTAGAGGCCACCACCATGAGAAACTTACAACATACAAGCAAGACTGGGACTGTTTGATAAGGACAAGGTAGAGGGAGCTTTACTTTGTATCTAACCCCGTGTTGCACCTGCCTTGGGAGTGTTTGATGGGGACAGTGTAGAGGGAGCTTTACTCTGTATTTAACCCCATGCTGTATCCGTCCTGGGAGAATTTGATGGAGACAGTGTAAAGGGAGCTTTGCTCTATATTTAACCCCATGCTGTATGTGTCCTGGGAGTGTTTGATGGGGACAGTGTAGAGGGAGCTTTGCTCTGTACCTAACCCTGTGCTCTACCTGTCCTGGGAGTGTTTGATGGAGACAGTGTAGAGGGAGCTTTGCTCTGTACCTAACCCAGTGCTGTACCTGTCCTGGGAGTGTTTGATGGAGACAGTGTAGAGCAAGCTTTGTTCTGTACCTAACCCCGTGCTGTACCTGTCCTGGGAGTGTTTGATGGGGACAGTGTAGAGGGAGCTTTGCTCTGTATCTAACCCTGTGTTGTACCTGTCCTAGGAGTGTTTGATTGGGACAGTGTAGAGGGAGCTTTGCTCTGTACCTAACCCCGTGCTGTACCTGTCCTGGGAGTTTGATGGAGACAGTGTAGAGGGAGCTTTGCTCTGTACCTAACCCGGTGCTGTACCAGTCCTGGGAGTGTTTGATGGAGACAGTGTAGAGCAAGCTTTGTTCTGTACCTAACCCCGTGCTGTACCTGTCCTGGGAGTGTTTGATGGGGACAGTGTAGAGGGAGCTTTGCTCTGGACCTAACCCCGTGCTGTACCTGTCCTGGGAGTGTTTGATGGGGACAGTGTAGAGGGAGCTTTGCTCTGTATCTAACCCCGTGTTGTACCTGTCCTAGGAGCGTTTGATTGGGACAGTGTAGAGGGTGCTTTACTCTGTACCTAACCCCGTGCTGAATCTGCCCTGGGAGTGTTTGATGGGGACAGTGTAGAGGGAGATTTACTCTGTATCTAACCCGGTGCTGTACCTGTCCTGGGAGTGTTTGATGGGGACAGTGTAGAGGGAGATTTACTCTGTATCTAACCCGGTGCTGTACCTGTCCTAGGAGTGTTTGATGAGAACAGTATAGAGTTGGTTTGCCTGTATCTAACCCTGAGACTGTGTGAGGAGCGAATACGGTGCTGCGGGAGACTTTGCTCTCTGATGCCTGTGCAGTGACCCCTGCAGGGGACGGGAGGAGTGCAACTGACCAACGGCTGAGAGCTGTACAGCTGGAAACCTGGGCGGTGGGGGAAATGTGGCTGGGTGAGGCAGCCGGGTGGCAATGAGATACGTTGGGACGAGATCCTGGCATGTTGGCTGCTTTACCCGGCGACTCGATGCAGAGTTGCCTTCATCGTCTCCTCAGTGCAGGGATTGAAGTTGTGAGAGAGAGCAGGGGGCTTGGGGGCAGGGGGGGGGCGGGGGGTGGTCATGTATCTGAGCATGTGTTTATACCATTTGGTGCTGTGCCGTCAAGCTGCTGTCCTGTCTTGTTGCAGGTGCTGCCCTGCCTGACCGAGCCCTGCTCCCTGCTGGTCAATCGGCTCCCGTCCAGCGCGCTGACCGAGCTCCTTCAGCAGCTGACCGGCTCGGCTCACTGCGGCCAACCCGGGAGCCACTTCCCGTCCATCCTGCAGAACAAGGTAACAAGAATTGGCGGAAGGAAATGGGTGGGAATTGCTGGAGGCGGTGGTGGAGGGGTTGATGTTTCGGGGGAGGGGGGGGTCCACGGATGGGAATGGTTTGCGGGGGGGTGGCGGTGGGAGTGATGAGTGGGGGGTTGGGTGTGAAATGGGGGAATAAGTGGGTATTGGAAGCAAAGGCGAATGGGGGAGAGAGGGTAGGGTGAGCTGGCAGTATAATGGGGAAGGATAGGATGTGTAGTAAAAAGTAACAGATGGGGAGAGGGTTGTGTAGGGCGAGAGGAAGTTACAGAAATAGGGAGTGGTGCAGCGGCTAGAGGAACTCAGAGGGTTGTCGGGGCTGGAGGAGGTTACAGAGAAAGGGAGGGTTGTTGGGGCCGGAGTTGGGGCCGGAGGAGGTCACAGAGATGGGGAAGATTCTAGGGGCTGGAGGAGGTTACAGAGATAGGGAGGGTTGTTGGGGCCGGAGGAGGTCACAGAGATGGGGAGGATTCTAGGGGCTGGAGGAGGTTACAGAGATAGGGAGTGTTGTAGGGGCTGGAGGGGGTTATAGCGATAGGAAGGGTTGTAATGGCTGGAGTGGGTTACAGAGATCAGGAGGGTTGTAGGTGTTGGAATCAGTCACAGAGATAGAGAGGGTTGTAGGGGCTGGAATCAGTCACAGAGGTAGAGAGGGTTGTAGGGGCTGGAATCAGTCACAGAGATAGAGAGGGTTGTAGGGGCTGGAATCAGTCACAGAGATAGAGAGGGTTGTAGGAGCTGGAATCAGTCACAGAGATAGAGAGGGCTGTAGGAGCTGGAATCAGTCACAGTGATAGAGAGGGTTGTAGGTGCTGGAATCAGTCACAGAGATAGAGAGGGTTGTAGGTGCTGGAATCAGTCACAGATAGAGAGGGTTGTAGGGGCTGGAATCAGTCACAGAGATAGAGAGGGTTGTAGGAGCTGGAATCAGTCACAGAGATAGAGAGGGTTGTAGGGACTGGAATCAGTCACAGAGATAGAGAGGGTTGTAGGAGCTGGAATAAGTCGCAGAGATAGAGAGGGTCGTAGGAGCTGGAATCAGTCACAGAGATAGAGAGGGTTGTAGGGGCTGGAATCAGTCACAGAGATAGGGAGGTTTGAGGCCATGCAGGGATGTAGACGCAGGAATGGAGAATTTTGGAATCGAGGTATCGCAGCCCGGTTTGGCCCACAGTTTGAGGGTGCAAGTTGAGCTATGGGGCAGTGATGTTTTGGTGATACTTGTATTGTGTTCTAATGTGGAAAGGACGTGCCACCCCCACCAAAGCACTTAACAGACGTGGAAGGGACAAATAGTCACCCATGTAAAGGGACACCAGGAGGAGTGCGACTGAAGGAGTTTTGAATCAATGATACTCCAGTGCCCTGGCCAATATTTATCCTCCAATCAATATCAAATTTAAATACAACAGATTATCCAGTCATTTTCGCATTGGTGTTTGTGGAACTTTGCTGTGTGCTAATTCTTCCATTGCGACAGTGACTCATTTCAGTAAAGTACTCCATTGGCTGCAAAGTGCTTTGGGATGTCCTGTGGGCCTGAAAGTTGCCGTGTTGACAGAAGTACTCGGTCTTTTCATTTTAGTGTGTTTCTCGAATTGTTTTTGCCAGTTCGGACTGACATTGTTCTACATGATCCTGAGCCAAGGGGAGAGATTACAGAGCTCAGAGGCAGCCAGCGAACTTATGCAGGACAACAGGTGGTGAGTCTCAGCCAGAAATTTTACCGACTCCATCCCTTTCCACTGCCTGATACTGGATCAGACTATTCACAACCTCAGGTTTTTTTCTTATTCATTCATGGGATGTGGGCATCACTGGCTAGGCCAGCATTTATTGCCCATCCCTAATTTCCCTTGAGAAGGTGGTGGTGAGCTGCCTTCTTGAACTGCTGCAGTCCATGGGGTGTGGGTACACCAACAGTGCTGTTGGGAGTGGGGGTGTGCAAGGGGGTGTAATTCCAGGATTTTGATCTAGCAAGAGTGAAGGAATGGCAATATATTTCCAAGTCGGGATGGTGAGTGGTTTTAAGCAGAACATCCAGGTGATGAGCTGTTAACCACTGCATTAGCAGGAGTCCCAACTTCCACCTCCATATCATCCCATTCCTCGCTGTTTACTACATTTCGAAGTTTTATGTCTGCCTCATGAGTGCACAAAAAGCTGGAACCTAATCAAGAGGTTGAGGTGGTTAATCTGCACAACCTTTCTACATAACCTTTCACCCCCTTGTTAATCCTTGATTAACAAGTGGTTGTAGGATTATTGGGGGTAGGCAGGAATGTAGGGTTGAGGCTACATTAAGATCAGCCGTGATCTTATTGAATGGCGGAGCAAGCTCGAAGAGCCAAGTGACCTACTCCTAATTCGTATTCGTGCGTTCATACAAAAGATACATAGCAGTGACTTAAAAACTGCAACAGTGTAAAGGGAGCTTTACTTCACATCTAACTCCAGCTGTATCTGCTCTGGGAGTGTTTGATGGGACATGATAGAGGGAGTTTAACTCTGTATCTAACCCTGTGCTTTGCCTGTCCTGGGAGTGTTTGATGGGAGTGTAGAGGAGGCTTTACTCTGTATCTAAGTAACCATGCGATTTCTGCCCTGGGAGTGTTGAATGGGCCAGTGTCGAGGGAGCTTTGTTCTGTATCTAACATGGTGTGTCTGAAATAAAATCAGAAAAAAAAAACAAGAGGGCACAGATTCAAAATATTTGGTAAAAGGAGTAAATGTGATGTGAGGAAAAGTTTTTCACCCCAAGGATGGTTGGAGTCTGGAACAAACTTCCTGAAGGGGTGATGGAGACAGGTTCAAATGAAGCATTCAAAGGGGAATTGGATTGCTATCTGAAGGGAGAGAATGTGCAAGGTTATGGGGATAAGGCAGGAAGTGGGACAAGGTGAAATGATCTTTCAGATAGCCAGTGCAGACTTGATAGGCCGAATGGCCTCCTACACTGTAAACATACTATGGTAGAAAGTGCTGGAAAAAGCAAACCTGGCAGCATCTGTGGAGAGTAGTTAAAGTTTTAACTTAAATATTACTCTTTTTCAGAACTGCTGTATCTGTCTGTATTTGGTGGGACAGTGTAGAGGGAATCTTACTCCATCTAACCTGTGCTATATCTGTCCTGGGAGAGTTTGATGGAACAGTGCAGAAGGAGATTTAGTCTGTATCTAACCTCATGCTGTACCTGTACTGGAAGTGTTTGATGGGGATAGTGTAGAGGGAGCTTTACTCTGTGTCTAACCCCATGTTGTATCTGCCCTGGGAGTGTGTGATGGGGGACAGTGCAGAGGGAGGCGATGGCACAGTGGTATTGTCACTGGATTAGTAATGCCCTGGGGACCTGGGTCCAAATCCCGCCACGACAGATGAAATAAAAATCTGGAATTCACTAATGTCCTTGAGGGAAGGAAATCAGCTGTCCTTACCTGTGATCCAGACCCACAGCAATGTTGACTCTTAAATTCCTCTGAAATGGTCTAGCCGCTCAATTGTATCAAATGAAACCGGACAGACCACCCAGCATCGAAAATCACTGACGAATTAGTGCTCCTCCATGTTAAACACCACTTGGAGGAAGCACTGAGGATGACAAGGGCGCAGAATGTACACTGGGTGGGGGACTTCAATGCCCATCACCAAGAGTGGCTCGGTAGTACCACTACTGATCGAGCTGGCCGAGTCCTAAATGACATAGCTGCTAGACTGGGTCTGCGGCAGGTGATGCAGGAACCAACAGGAGGGAAGAATATAGCTCATCCTGCTGCAGTTGCATCTGTCCATGACAGGATCGGTAGGAGTGACCACCACACAGTCGTTATGGAGACGAAGTCCCGCCTATTGTGTTGTGCGGCACTACCACCGTGCTAAATGGGATAGATTTCGAAGAGATTTGACAGCTCAAGTCTGGAAAACCATGAGGCGCTGTGGGCCATCAGCAATAGCAGAATTGTACTCGAACACAATCTGTAACCTCAAGGCCTGGCATATCCCCCACCCTACCATTACTGTCAAGCCAGGGGATCAACCCTGGTTCAATGAAGAGTGCAGGTGGGCATACCAGGAGCAGCACCAGGCATACCTAAAAATGAGATGTCCACCCGTTGAAGCTATAATGCAGGACGACTTGCACCCCAAACAGCATAAGCAGCAAGTGATAGAGCTAAGCGACCACACAACCAGATCAGACCAAAGCTCTGCAGTCCTGCCACATCCAGTCGTGAATGGTGGTGGACAATTAAACAACTCACCAGAGGAGGAGGTTCCACAAATATCCCCATTCTCAACTGTGGGGGAGCCCAGCACATCAGTGCGAAAGGTAGAGCTGAAACATTTGCTACAATCTTCAACCAGAAGTGCTGAGTGGACGATCCAACTTAGCCTCCTCCGGAGGTCCCCAGCATCACAGATGCCAGTCTTCAGACAATTTGATTCGCTCTGTGTGATATCAAGAAACGGCTGAAGGCACTGGATAGAGCAAAGGCTATGGGCCCTGACAATATTCCGCAATAGTACTGAAGACTTGTGCTCCAGAACTTGCCACGCCCCTAGCCAAGCTGTTGTAGTATAGCTACAACATTAGCATCTACCCAGCTATGTGGAAAATTGCCCAGGTATGTCCTGTACACAAAGCAGGACAAATCCATCCGGCTATTTACCACCCAATCAGTCTACTCTCGATCATGAGTAAAGTAATGGAAGGGGTCATCAGCAGTGCTACCAAGCGGCTTAGCAATAACCTGCTCACTGATGCCCAATTTGGGTCCCACCAAGGTCACTGAGCTCCCGACCTCATTACAGCCTTGGTTCAAACATGGACAAGAGCTAAACCCACGAGGTGAGGTGAGAGTAACTGCCCTTGACATCAAGGTTGCATTTGACTGTGACATCAAGGAGCCCTGGCAAAACTGGAGTCAGTGGGTATCAGGGAAAAACTCTCCACTGGTCGGAGTCATACCTAGCACAAAGGAAGATGTCTGTGGTTGTTGGAATTCACCAAGGCTTCTTAGACAGCACCTTCCAAAACCCATGACCAGTACCATCTAGAAGGACAAGAGCAGCAGATAGATGGGAACAGCACCACCTGGAAGTTCCCTTCTATCCTGACGTGGAAATACATCACCGTTCCTTCACTGTCACTGGATGAAAATCCAGGAACTGCCTTCCTAACAGCACTGTGGGTGTACCTACACTTCATGGACTGCAGCAGCTCATGAAGGTAGTTCACCACCACTCAAGGGCAAGTAGCGACGTGCAATAAATGCTGGCCTAGCCAGCAAAGCCCACATCCCATGAATGAATAAAAAAAACACTTCCCCCACGTGCTGTACCTGTGCTAGGAGTATTTGATGGGGCAATGTACAGGGAGCTTTACTGTATATCGAACCCAGTGCTGTATCTGTCCTGGGAGTGTTTGATGGGGACAGTGTAGAGGGAGCTTTACTCCATATCTAACCCCGTGCTGTACCTGTCCTGCAAGTGTTTGATGGGGACAGTGCAGAGTAAGATCTACTCTGTACCTAATCTCATGCTGTACCTGCCCTGTGTTTCATGGGAACAATGTAGAGCGAGCTTTACTCTGTATCTCACATTGTGCTGTATCTGCCTGAGAGCGTTTGATGAGACAGTGTAGGGGGAGCCTTACTCTGTATCTCAATCTGTGCTGTACCTGCCCTGGGAGTGTTTGGTGGGACAACGTAATGGGAGCTTTACTCTGTATCTAACCCCGTGCTGTACCTGGCCTGAGATATTTGATGGGGACAGTGTAGAGGGAGCTTTACTCTGTATCTAACCCATGTGGTACCTGTCCTAGGGAGCCTTTCAGAGGGCTGCGTTCTTGGCGGCTGGTGAATGTATGATCTTTTCGAGTTTAGCCTCAGTGGACTTGTTCTTCTGATCGCTCTCTTCTCCCACTGTTCAGGACTGAATTGGTGTTTGCCGTGACCCGGGAGCTGCTGAAGGTTCCACAGGCATCGCTGGCCAAACCTTCGTTCATGCCCACGAATCTCCTGGCGCTGTTCTCCCATTATGTCGACAGGCAGACGCTGAATGTGCTGGAGTCCAAATTACAGTAAGTATCAGGCAAGGACAAGAGAGCACCAGAATTGCTGGCGATGCAAACTGGCTGCGGACAGAAAGGAGGGGACTGTCTTTTCAAACTGCGCCCCTTGCAGCCTTGGGTCGTCCCAAAGCATTTCCCAGCTGCAAATACTTCAAGGAACCAGAGCAGGAGTAGATTATTTGTCCCTTCAAGCCTGTGCCATCATTCGTTAAGATCGTGGCTGACCTGCATCAGCTCCACTTTCTCGCCCTATCCCCATGTCTCATGATTCCCTTAAATCTATCACTCACTCTTTGAATACACCCAGCCGCTGAGTATATTCACAGTCCGCTAGGTTGGAAATTCCAAAAATGCGCACAACCCTGAGTGGCCACTTGGGTTGAAGCATCCATTCATCACGTGAGTGTGAAAGGTAAAGAATGAGGAAGGTTTTGGGCCATTTGGGGATTTTGCTCGATGGGAATGAACCAACCACCCTGAGGTTGAAAGACCAGACCGGCCGCAGCCCTGGTGTCCTGTTTGCGCTCAAGATGAGCTTCCAATCCCATCCCTGCGCCATCACAGAATCTCTCAGCACAGCAGAGGCCCTTCGGCCCATCGAGTCTGCGCCGACATGTGAGAAACACCTGACCTAATCATGTTATTAAATGGCAGCTGTTTGGCACAGTTGCTCAGCCTCATCACCTCATTCTCATCTTGGTTACCTCTTGGCTACTCTATTGCTCTCTTGGCCTCCCATCTTCCACTCTTGTCAAAAAAATCTTTTTGCCTCATGTTCTAACTCGCACCAAGTCTTGTTCGCCCTTCAGCACCACCTTAACCCTAACTCACCACCCCAAGTCTCCATGCTTAGTGGCCAACATTGGCCGCCAGCCCAGCAGCACCTCAGTTTTAAAGTTCTGTGCTTATTTTCAAATTCCTCAATGGCGTCACCCCCCCCATCCTATCTCTGTGATCCCTTCAAGGCGCCTGCAACCCTCTGAGATCTCTGCACTCCCCCAATTACTCATCCCCTGATTTTAATCGCTCCGCTGTTGGCGGCCGTACCTTCAGCTGCCTGGGTCCTAAGCTCTGGAATTCCCCCCCTAAACCTCTCCTCTTCAATCTCTTTCCCCCTTTAAGATGCTCCTTAAAACCTGTTTGCCTCTTTGACCAAGCTTTATGTCCCACCGCCGCCTTTTGTACTGAAGAGTAGTTGCATTGGAGACAAAGCATGAACTCTTGTTTCTCTCTCCACAGATGCTGCCAAACCTGCTGAGTTTTTCCAGCACTTTCTTTTTTTATTTCAGGTCTCCAGCATCTGGAGTATTTTGCTTTTGTCTCTTTATTTAGTTTGGTCTTTGTTTTGCTTGACATTTTCTTCCTGGGATGTTTTCCTCAGTTAAAGCTGCTGTATAGATAGACACTTGTTGATGTTGTTGGCTGACCCACTGCTCGACCCTATTCCTAACGTGCCTCCGCCCTGGCCCCACCCCCCAAACCCCCCTCCCACCATCAGAAAAAGAAGCCCTTCATCCCCTCTGTCCGAGTTGACCCTCCAGGCCCCAGGGGGTGAAAGGTCAGAGAGCAAGTGGGCCCTCGTTTTCCCCCCCTCCTCGCGCATTGTAAAATGGCAGCTGTTTGGCTCAGCTTATTGATCGCCTGACTCAGTCGAATGCCTCTGACGCTCATTCTCTTTTCTCTTTCTCCCCCACCCGGCAGGCTCTCTGGAAAGCCACGGTAGAAGAGGGCACAGAACGGGTGTCCCTCCAGTCGATGTGGGGCACCCCCCGCCCCTCCCTCCCACCAGCCGCCATGGCACCCCGGGCGCATGGGCTTCAACGGCGACCAAGAACAGGCAACAAGCGCCGAGCGGCTTCCAATTAAACCGAACTTTCCTACTTTATTTTTCTAAGATCCCGGGTGGGTGGGTGGGCGGGCGGGCGGGGGTGGGGAGAGGGTGCTGTCGGCGAATGGAGGGAGGAGGCTTGTTCCCTCTCCCCTCCCCCTCTCCCCAGTGCTGACATGGTGTGGAAGAGGAGTTTGGTGGGGGTGTGGGGCGTGGTGATGCATTGTGGGTTTGGCGGGTCGTGGGTAAGCGACCGGCAGCGTATTTCGCGTGTTGCGGTGAGGCCTGGCTTCAGAAGGGAGTTGGCAGCTCGCGGAACGGGGACGCTGCCCCCTTTAAGGCGAGATGTATGGGGCGAGATGGCTTTTGGGAGCCGAGGGAGGGACGTGCGAATCCGGGTTGTTGGGTGCGGCAGTGAGAGGCAAAGAGCAGGTGGCCAAGCCGATAGCCGCAGGCCATGAGCTAAGGCACCACGAAAAGCGCCCACCCCCCACACCATGTTCACTCGTGCCAGTGCGCGAGCTCCGAATTTGCGCCTGGCTGGCATGGAATTCCGGTTGCCAATGAATTCACGCCCCTTTCACGTTGAATTCGCAGCCGAATCCGCAAATGAACTTCAGTTCGCATTGGATTCATATCCAATCCGCAAGGAATTTCAACCTGCATATCATATCCGTTCACGTCGGCTTTGCGTCCGGTTCACCATGAGTTTCCAAGGGGGGTGGGAATGAACTGTCGCCCCCACCCCAGCAAACACACGTCACCGTCGGTAACAGTTCACGGCACGTTGGCGCCCGGCTCGCCCTTCGTTTCGGCTCCCGTTGAATCACGACCGGCAGCAGGCTGGTGCGGTGAAACCCCGGCGGCCTTCACACTGTCAGCCTCTCCCGGAGCACCAGCCCGAATGTCATGCTCCCTGACTTGGCCTGCCAAAAATCTTGGGCGGGGTATAATCTGTCGCAGGTGCTTTGTGGGCGGAGGAGCAAGGGGCATTGGAGGAGGAGGAGACGTGTGTAACTTCCCTGTCCTCTCGGCCTTTTTCCCTCCCAGTTTCCTTGCCTTTTTGGTTCCCGCCCCACCCTGCGTTCGTCATTTTTAAACAGAGCAGCGGCGGGGAGGGGGGTGGGGTTTAATCCGCTCTGGAGGCAGAGAGAGAGAGAGAAATGGGATTTTTCTGTCCCCCCCCCCCCCACCCCACCCCCCTGCCCCCTCCATCTAATCCCTCAACCCCCCCCCCCCCCAACCAACCTCCTGGGTGGATTTCTGCCGATGCCAAGGGTGGATGCCAGTCTAGGTGCAGTCACAAGAGGGCTCTGTCAGTCAGGGTGTGTGTGTGTGTGTGTGTATTTGCCTGATTGGCAAACGCTCACAGTGCCAACGGATTCACCCGCGGACAAAAGCTGTGCTGTCCCGGCCGGCTCCAGACGCAGTGAAAAACGCGGTGCTTGGCCTCCTTTGCGTTCATTCCCTCAGTCGGGCTGGGGGGGGCCTTTTCAGTCACTTGGTACTCAGCCAGTTCTAAGCTGTTTGTCTTTTCAATTAAAAGCGGGGGGGTGGGGTGGGGTGGGGGTAGGGGCGGGGTGGGGGGGCGGTGTTGTAAATAATGAAATTCGCACTCGAGGCGAAGAGGGTGGGGTGCGGCCGGGGCACAGCTCGGTTAGGCGCTGGATTATGCAGCGGGGAACCTGAAGCCGGGCACGTGGGAGATTGTCGCTCGAGACATTGCAAGACGGGCGTGTCAGCTTGATCAGAGGTCTTTGGATTGGAACACGTAACCACCCCGCCACCCTCCCCACCCCACCCCCTCCGACCCTGTGCTGTTTTGGGTAGTCATGTGTCTTCAGGATATGAAGCGGTGATGATACTCGAGCTGCTTTTTATATATATTTATATATATGAAGCGATTTTTCTTTTTTTAAGCGGACACCCATTAACCCGCTGCATTCCTGCAGGTATAATCCGCACAGCATCTTTAACTCGCTGCACATGGCAGCCTCTGCACCCACAAATGTTCAGATATGTCCGATTGGGGACGGGGGGGCAGCTCCCTTTTCGAAAGCTGCTCTCGCCTCAGTTGAATCGGGTGAGGCTGAAGGGTCCTCTGAAACTCGTCTACCCATCGTTCCCCTGTTCCCCAACCACCACCCCCGCCCCCCCGCTCCACTGCCTTCCCACTGCCATACATAGTAGGTGCCAGTCTCAGCTTGGTAGTGAAGTAGTGGGACTCGGGTAGTCTCAAGTACCCAGGGGGGGCATGGTCGTTGCAGTGGTGGACTGCTGCAATTTGTCCCGGCGTCTTTGGGGTTTGATTGTAGGAAGCATTCTGGCTTCATGATTGCTGAGTAACAAACACGCCCCCCGCCCCCTACAAAACCAACATTTAGTACCCCCCATCCTTCCCATTGTGCGGGTGCCATGATCCCAGTGATCCAACGCACTGCCATTGTGTAGAGCCTAGGTGCAGAAATCTGGGGATGCTTGATCTCGCCGCAGACATGTGGTACTGCAGAGGTCAGCGGGAGCTGGAGTCAGGGTTGGGGGGAGGGTGGTGGTGGTGGGCGTTGAAGATTGAAATGGGGAGGTTGTTGGGGTAGGATGGGTGGGCAACCACTTCAGCACCATGAGAGTCTTGTACCCACCTCCCCGGACTGGGCAGAGTGGCCAGTGAGCCTGAGGGCGCCCACTGGGTTCAGCTTCGTAACGTCTCCCCGAATCGACCGAGTTCCATGGGGGCTGCGGGGGCGGGGGGGGGGGGGGGGGGGGGCGGGAGTCAAACCAATGGGGAGACCTGCGGGGGGTGTTATTGGTGGGGTGGGGGCAGTTGGGGTGGTGAACAGGGCGGTGCAGGTTTCCAGATTGTTGCTCTGGGGTAAAGCATTTTGCGATTCGGTCGGCAGGTGGATTTGTTACTTAGGCTGCTATGTTACATTGGGCTTGTTCAAGGTCAGAGTTGTATAACTGGCTCCGATTGATAAGGCGTTGTATTATTGGGATTATATGTCACTGGGCTGCTTGTATGAATACACAAATCTATTATATATCTCCTTTTGGACTTTACTCAGTGTGACATTGTGTCACTTGCTGAAGAAATTGCATCCTCTGACCCGGGAATGTCTGAAATCTGCTATCGAGTTTGTACTTGGACTTCTCAGTGGCCAGGAATCCTAAGTGTTACCAACTCCGCTGATAAATGTCACTCCCTCCCCTGCCCCCTCACCCACCCACCTCAAAAACTGGCCTGTCCAGCCTTTGTTTCCACCATCTCAGAATCAGGCCAAGACCCAAGAAAGGCCCAGGCTCCAATCCGGGCCTGTGTTGAATATCAGCAGGCCTCAAGGAATAATGCTCTCTCTAGTTTTGCTTCGCTGAGTGCAGCCTGTTCCTTGCGCTGCACAAATTTTAAAGGGACTGCTGCTTAAGCACAGCCTGTTTGTCTCCTGCATAGCACATTCCCAATAACCCCGAACAATCCTCAGCCCCTCGGAGCCAGTTCAGGGAGGGGCGTGGGGGATGCACCGATCTAGTTTCTGGCTTGGGCTCGGTCTGAAGGAGCTGAATTAACCAAAGCAGAGGTACAGTTAGTAATATAGGGTGCTGGCGTTACTGAGTGACAGTGTGAGGGAGCTGGATTAACATCAGTAGAAATACAGCCAGTAACAGGGTGCTGGGGAGAGGGGATACTGAGTGACAGTATGAGGGAGCTGGATTAACATCAGTAGAGATAGTCAGTAACAGGTGGCTGGGGAGAGGGGTCACTCAGTGACAGTGAGGGGGAGCTGGATTAACATCAGTAGAGTTTCAGTCATTAACAGTGGTGCCTTCTTGACAGCCTGTGCTGCAGCCACTCCCAGATGGGGGGGTTGCTCACTTTGATAGGGGGCAGGTGCCCCCCCCCCTCACGCCCCACTGTAGCATTGCCCAGCACTCGATGCATTGTTGGGTGGGGGGCATGGAAGGCTGCAGAGCTGCCGAGAATGGTAACATCTCACTTTGCCATTGCTGCGATGTGATCGTCCCACTGCCTGGATGGGTGGGGGAGTGTGAGCTAGGTCAGTTACGGATGCTTTACCCGGTTGCCATCATCTGACGCCCTAGGTAACCCCAGGCAAGCAAGTCGTGCAACTGAAGCTGGCAGCAGCCCATCCCACTCCCTCCCGCGCTAACTCGAACAGTGACCTTCCATTCCCATAACCCCCTGTCTGTCTGTCAGTGCCCTTCCAGTAGCAGCTGGCCTTGCACCCTGCCTATTTGTGGCATACCATGTTCGGACATACACACATTCCCGCCATCCCTCCCCGTCCCAACCTGGCAGGTGTTCTGTCCCTCTGCACCCGCCGTCACTATGTCCCCATACCAACTCTCTCTCTCTCTCTCTCTCTCTCTCAAACCCCAACTGGGGTGGCTGTTACCCACTTTTCCAGGGTCCTCCCACCTCAAAGTGGCCTGACTCAGATGTGGAGACGATTTGCTCAAGCAACCTCTGAGGGGGAAGGGGATAAGAAAAGACGAGACTCTAATCTCTTGGCTCCTTCCCCAAACCACAATCGCCCCTCCAGGTTAGTCCACTCCTAGTGACTGTACACTTGATTCTTTATCGGGAATGTGAACTCTCACTTTATAAGAGAAAAGATCATTAAAATATATTTTAACAAGTTGCCTTTTTAAGTACCTTATGGACGGGTTAGAAAGATGTAGGGTTTAGCTGGTAATGAATCCTTAACCTCTTACCTGTGTGTGTGAAGGTGACATTGGTTAAACCTAGGGCGATATTTGTTATGCCCTCAAACACACACAGCCTGTGCTGGGATCTCATTTTCTTTTTCTTTAGTTTCCTTTACCCTCCCTCACCTCTTCTCCTGTCACTCTCTGGGTGCACTCTTGCAAGTGTGATTGCTCATAACATGGAAAAGCGTTTTTGCTTTTACAAAATATATTCTAGTTCTGTTTTTAAACCAAAATTAAACATTATGTTTTTTGCTTTCATTAAAAAAAAATACAACTTGGGAACTTGGTGCCGCGTGTCTTATTTCTGAAAGGGGGAACTGAAAAGGGTCTGAGGTTGGCGAGAGGTGCTTGCAATAAATGATCGTCCAGAGATCTCTTCCACCCCCACCCCCAGGACCTGGGCTGCCCATTAAGCCCCAGTTTTGTGGCGGTGGTTGGTGGGGGGGGGTGGGGAATGAATGGCCCGTTTCCCTAATAGGGACACTGGGGTGGCTTCAGTGCGACCAAGTGGGAACACAGCAACAGGCAGCGGAGGCCATTTAGCCCCTCCAGTCTTTTCATGCTATTCAATGAGATCATGGCTGATCTGTGACCCAACTGTGTACACCTGCCGTTTTCCACCCAATACCTTTCATTAACAGAAACCCCTACTAATTTTGGAGTTAGAATTAACCAGCATCAGCTGCTGTTGGCAGAAGACAGTTCAAATTTCCTGTCATCCTCCGCGCAAAGAAGTGTTTCTTCATCCCGAAATGTCTGGCCCTTAACTTTTCTTCCATGTCCGCTGGTCCGAGACTCCCAGCCAGCAGAAATTTCTTTGACATGCTGCTGCTCCTCTGTCCCAATGAGAGGTGATTATATTGAAACTAAAAAGATCCCGAGGGAACGTGACTGGGTGAATGCGGAGAGGATGTTTCCCTTAATGGGGGAGTCTAGAAAGAGGTAACACAGTTTAAAAGGTAGGGTCCCCAGACCGAGACGAAGGGAATGTTTTTTCTCTCTCTCTTTCGGGTCGTCAGTGTTTGGCATTCGCTTGCCCAGGCGGCAGTGAAAAAATGACGTGAGGAGAAATCTTTTCACCCAGAGGATGGTTGGAGCCTGGAACGAACTCCTTGAGAGGGTGGTGGAGGCAGGTTCGATTTGAGGTATTCAGAGGAGGATTGGATTGCCACCTGAAAATGTGCAGGGTTATGGGGACAAGGCGGGGGAGTGGGACTAAGTGGAATGCTCTTTCGGAGAGCCAGTGAAGACTCAACCGAATGGCCACCTCCTGCACTGTAAAGACTAATTCAGTGGAGACTGGGTCATGGAATCTAAGGCTGAGTTAGATTTTTGATGGCGAAGGAACTCGAGGGCTTTTGGGGCAGAGAGGAAAATCGAGTTAAGGCCACGATCAGATGAGCCGTGGTCTCATCGAATGGTGAAGCAGGCTCAAGCGGCCAGCACCTTACTCTTGTGTCCTTGTGCCATAGAGTCATTATGGCAAAGGAAGAGGCCATTCAGCCTGTCGGGCCCATGAAGAGTAATCGAGGTAGTCCCCCTGAGGAAGGATGGACGGATAAAAAGCAATCACATGATTTACAGAGTGCCATCCCACAGACTGCAATGGGGGCATTTGAACTCCTGACCCCAGGGACTGCTGCTGTTGTGATCTGTTGCTACTGGATGGTGATCTGGAGCAGGACGCCTGGCTAATTCCTCCCCTCCCATCAAGGAAACACTTTGTATTTATGCAGGGCTTCGCACCACCTCAGGACGTCCCAAAGCGCTTCACCGTAAACAAAATACTTTTTGAAGCGTAGTCACTGTTGTAAGAAAAGAGGCAGCCAATTTGTGCACAGCATATGTAACAGTCGTAACCACACACAGAAGGAGGCAAGTCAGCCCATTGAGTCCATGCTGCCTCTTCTGTCAAGTTATCTTGATTTGTCCCATTCCCTTGCTGTACCCTTGCAAGTTTATTTCACTAAAGTGCCCAACCAACTTCCTTACGAAATCATTGATCATCTCTGCCTCGGCCACCCTGGTAAGCATTGAGTTCCAGGTTGCTACCCCTCAATGCCCTTCCCCTAACCCCACAAAATCTCTTGCCCAAAACTTTACATTGGTGTCTTCCATCAGCTGATGGGGAGACCTTTTCTTTGTCTACCCTATCTAAACTTGTCATGATCGTGTTTAAATCTTCCCTCAACCTCCTTTGCTCCAAGGAGGACAACCCCTGTTGCTCTCTACCAACGCTATCGGTTTCTCTAAATACCTTAAACTTTGGTCGATTCACCTCAGCGTGACAACTGATACTACGCAGGCTCCAAATTTTTGAAGTTGCAGGCTTTGCAGAGGTTAGTTGACATCAATGACAAGCAGGCACACAAGCTTAAAGTGAGACATTCTGGGGGCCTGGACAATACGCATCCTTGGATTCTGAAGGAACTCATTGACATTCCTCCAGAATTCATTGAATACTGAGGGGGAAAAAAAAAACCTTGCATTCTGACAGGGTCTTCCACAACCTCATGACACTAGTTTGAAGCCACTTTTTGATGTGTTGTCCCTATGGTAATGAAGCCGAATCGGAGGAGTACAGGTGAATCACGAGCAAACCCAATAGGAAACTCAGGAGAAATGCCTTTACTCAGAGAACGAGAAAATGGATTTCTGTACCACTTAGGAGTGGTTGAGCTGAATAGCATACGGGGCATTGAAGGAGAAAGCTGGATCCACAAATGTGGAAGAATGGAACAGAATAGGCTGATGGGGTGAGATGGAGAGAGTTTCATGGATGGTCATGTGGAGCATAAACACTGTAGCATAGACCAGGTGAACTGAAGGGCCTGTTTCCACGTTCAGTTGTAGACTCAAATGTAATTGTAAACTCAAGTGTCCTTATTTTTATGCAATACCTGCATTTGATATTGATATAATCAATTGGGAAAACTTAAAAATCACAATTCCTATATTTGTGGATGATACCGAATGTGGGACAGTCAATACCTAGGAGGACTGGAACAAATTAGGAATTGTTGGGGAGTTGGTGACATTGTGGTAACGTCAGTGGATGATTAATCCAGAGGCAAAAACAAAGATAGCTGGAAAAACTCAGCAGGTCTGACTGCATCTGCGGAGAGGAACACAGTTAACGTTTCGAGTCCGTATGACTCTTCATCAGAACTAAGGAAGTATAGAAATGAGGTGAAATATAAGCTGGTTGAGGGGGGTGGGACAGGTAGAGCTGGATAGAGGGCCAGCGATAGGTGGAGGCAAAGGACAGATTGCCAAAGATGTCATAGACAACCTTTCAGCCTATTTCGATCCCTTCCCTTCACCCCACCCCACCCCCACTAGGGCTTTCATGTCACTTGCTCGTCCTGCTTTCTACCCTTAATGTCACCATTAGCACATTCCTTAACTAATATCACCACCGTCAACCCCCCTTTGTCCTTTTACCTATGACATCTTGGATGGTGATCGTGAAACCATCATCAATTGCTGTTTTTAAAAAAAACTTGTCTGATTCACTAATGCCCTTTCGGGAAGGAAATCTGCCATCCTTACCTGGCCTGACCTACATGTGACTCCAGACCCATAGCAACTTGGTTGACTCTTAAGTGCCCTCTGAATGGTCGAGCGAGCCACTCAGTTCAAGGGCAGTTATGGTTGGGCAACAAATGCTGGCAATGCCCACATCCCATGAAAGAATAGATAAAATACATTGGGGCAGTATGAGCAAATAATTGGCAAATGCCAAATATGTTTTGGTAGGAAGAATAGGGAGGTCACATTTTGGGGATGCAAGTGACAGGGATCTCAGAGTACAAATACATCAATCACTAAAGGTTGTGCCACAAGTTAGCAAGGCCATAAAAAAAAAACACAAGCACTGCGTTTCAGAATTGAAAAGTAGAGAAGTTATGTTAAATCTGTGTCGAACGTTGGTTTGAACGTATTTGGAGTCCTCCTTGCCATTCTGGTCACTGTTGTATGATAAGTATTATAGAGGCATTGGAGAGGGTGCACAGCAGATTTACAAAGATGAAACCAGGAAAAGATTTTTATTTCTTTTATAGGACATGGGTGTTGCTGGCAAGGCCAGCATTTATTGCCCATCCCTAATTGCCCTTGAACTGAATGGCTTGCTTGGCTATTTCAGAGTGAGGTTAAGAGTCAACTACCTAGAGTCACATGTAGGTCAGACTAGGTAAGGATGGCAGGTTTCCTCCCTGAAAGGTTGGCACTTAGTGAACCAGAGGAGTTTTTACAACAATTATAGTTTCATGACCACCATTACTGAGACTAGCTTTTCAATTTCATTAACTGAATTTAAATTCTGCCTGTGGTGGGATTTGAACCCATGTTCACCAGAAGAACTCAGCTTGGCCTTTTCAGTACTAGTCCAGCGGCTTTACCACTACACCACCATTTCCCCCTGACAGGCTGGGTGTCTTTCTTGAAAAAAGGCTGAAGGGATGACCTCATAGAGCTCTTTACAATTCTGAAAGGTTTTGATAGACTGGTTACAGAGAGAACGTTTCCTCTTGTCAGAAAGAGTATAACTCAGTTGGCAACCTTCTGTCTTGTGAGACAATCTTATGTGCTATGGTACAGGGGAAGACAGTGGGCTGAGAAGGCACAATTCGCTGGCCTCTTGTTTCCTCTGGACCTCCTCGGCCAGCTGAGCTTTCTGTTCCTGCTCACCTCTTCCAATGCCCTTTCAAACCGTCAGCCTCCAGACGTCACGGACATCAGTGACAACTGCCTCCCAGCTGTCAGTGTCAGCGTCTGCCATTTTCAAATTTCGCTTGCAGTTGTCCTTGCAACAGAGGTACGGACACATAGGAGGTCGTGGCCAGTCCGGTCAATGGCCAGTCAATTTGGTCATGGCCAGTTCACAGCACAGGAGTTTCTTGGGTGTACGGACATCATCCATCTGATGAAGGTGGCTGAGTTGGCGCAGGTGTCTTTGGCTTACCACTGAGTGTGCGCTGATAGAATTCGCACACTTCAGGACCCCCGAGTTGGGGGTTCTGCCAAGAGACGCTGAGGATACGTCTGAGACAAAGAAGCTGGAAACTGTTCAGCCTTTTCTCCTGCCTAGGATTTCTTGTCCAGGTCTCACCACCGTCGAGGACACAGGCTGCTAGACTCGCAGTTTGGTGTTGTCAGTCAGGTTCCACACGCTCTTACTCTTTTTTTTTATTCATTCATGGGTGTGGGCTTCGCTGACTGGGCCAGCATTTATTGCCCATCCCGTTACCCTTGAGAAGGTGGTGGGTGAGCTGCCGCCTTGAACCGCTGCAGTCCCTGTGGTGTAGGTCCACCCACAGTGCTGTTAGGGAGGGAGTTCCAGGATTTTGACCCAGTGACAGCGAAGGAACAGCAATATATTTCCAAGTCTGGATGGTGAGTGACTTGGAGGGGTGGTGTTCCCATGTGTCTGCTGCCCTTGTCCTTCTAGATGATAGTGGTCGTGGGTTTGGAAGGTGCTGTCCAAGAAGCCTTTGTGAGTTGCTGCAGCGTATCTTGTAGATGGTACACTGCTACTGTGGAGGGAGTGAATGTTTGCAGATGTGGTGCCAATCAAGTGGGCTGCTTTGTCCTGGATGGTGTTGAGCATCTTGAGTGTTGTGTGTGCTGCACTCATCAATGCAACTGGGGAGTATTCCATCATCACAGCTTGGACATAACAGCTGCAACGTGTGTGACAATTTCAGCATCAAGTGGCAGATTGCTGGTGATTGTGGAGTCTAGATACGTGAAGCTATCAACAACCTCCAGCGTCACATTGTCAGTGCTGATCGATCGGGACTAGACAGGGTAGATGCAGTTAAGTTTCTCAACCCCATTCTCCTGCCTTCTCCCCGTAACCTTTGATCCCCTTACCAATCAAGAACTTACCAATCTATGTCAGTCTTAAATACACTCAATGACCTGGCCTCCACAGCCTTCAGTGACAATGATTTCACCACTCTCTGGCTAAAGAAGTTTTTCCTCATCTCTGTTCTAAAAGATTTTCCCTTTACTCTAAGGCTGTGCTCTCGGGTCCTAGTCTCTCCTACTAATGGAAACATCTTCCCCACATCCACTCTATCCAGGCCTTTCAGTATTCTGTAAGTTTCAATCAGATCCCCCCTCCTCCTTCTAAACTCCATCAAGTATAGACCCAGAGTCCTCAAATGTTCCCCATATGTTAAGCCTTTCATTGTGCAATAACCTTTTATGTGGCGCCTTATCAAATGCCTTCTGGAAATCCAAATACGCTACACCTACTTGGTTCCACTTTATCAACTCTGCTTGTTATACACTCAAAAAACTCTAGCAAATTTGTCAAACATGATTTACCTTTCACAAAATCATGTTGACTCTGATTGTGCTAAGCTTTTCTAAATGTCCTGCCAATTTTTCATTAATAATGGACTCTAGCATTTTCCCAAGGACAGATGTTAGGCTGACTGGCCTATAGTTCCCTGCTTTTTGTCTCCCTCCATTCTTGAACAGGGGCGTCACATTAGCAGTTTTCCAATCTGCTAGGACCCTCCTAGAATCCAGTGAGTTCTGGACTATTTCGACCAATGCCTCCACTATATCTGCAGCCACCTTCTTTACAACGTCTTCTCTAAAAGATCTATTGTGGCCTGTTGCCTGATATGATCCCTTGAGGTGTACCAAACAAACTGAACGTTGCACTCGTTGTGGCCACCACCATGGATGCACTTGCGGTGGCCTTTTTTTTTTGCAAAAATATACTTTATTCATAAATCTTCAAAAACATTTCGAACCATTTCAAATCACCATTACAAAAATACAGTCAGATTCAACTTTTACAACATGAATCACAAGGCGTATCAGAACAAACAATGAATATTTCAATCATTGGCAGACATTCATTTTAATCTGGACAGCCTGAGGGGCTCTTTACAGTTCCCAGCCCCCCAGTGCACTGTGGCAGAAAGGTCTTAGGCAGCGACCCTTCCCCATTGCGCCTTTGCGGCAGCTGCCCCAAGCTTAACTGTGTCCCTCAGCACGTAGTCCTGGACCTTGGAATGTGCCACTCTGCAACACTCAGTCGGGGACAACTCTTTGCGCTGGAAAACCAACAAGTTTCGGGCAGACCAAAGAGCATCTGTCACCGAGTTAATGATCCTCCAGCTGCAGTTGATGTTTGTCTCGGTGTGTGTCCCTGGGAACAGCCCGTAGAACACAGAGTCCTCTGTCACAGAGCTGCTCGGGATGAACCTCGACAGAAACCACGGCATCTCTCTCCAGACCTTCTTCGCAAAGACACAATCTACAAGGTGGTGAACAACGGTCTCTTCCCCACCACAGCCACCTCGAGGGCAACGTGCAGAGGGGCTGAGACTCCTGGCGTGTAGGAAGGATCTTACAGGGAGGGCCTTTCTCACCACCAGCCAAGCTACGTCTTGGTGCTTGTTGGAAAATTCTGGTGATGAGGCATTCTGCCAAATGACTTTGTCAGTCTGCTCAGGGAACCATCCCACAGGATCCACCCTCTCCTTTTCCCTCAGGGCCTTTAAGACATTACGTGCCGACCACTGCCTGATGGACTTGTGGTCGAAGGTGTTTCTCTGCATAAATTTTCCCACGAGGGACAGGTGGTACGGCATGGTCCAACTACTTGGAGCGTTCTGCGGCATCGTGTCCAGACCCATCCTTCGCAACACCAGGGACAGGTAGAACCTCAGCATGTAGTGACACTTGATGTTTGCATACTGAGGGTCTACGCACCGCTTGATGCAGCCACACACAAAGGTGGCTATCAGTATGAGGGCGATGTTGGGCACGTTTTTTCCCCCTTTATCTAGAGGCTTGTACATTGTGTCCCTGCGGACACGATCCATTTTCGACCTCCAGATAAAGCGGAAGATGGCTCGGGTGATCGCCACCACACAGGAGTGTGGAATGGGCCATACCTGCGCCACGTACAGCAACAGCGAGAGTGCCTCACACCTGATGACCAGGTTCTTACCCGCAATGGAGAGGGAGCGTCGCTCCCACATGCCCAGTTTCCTTTTCACCATAGACACTCGCTCCTTCCAGTTTCTAACGCGTGCCCTGGTCCCTCTGAACCATATCCCCAGCACCTTCAGGCCATCAGCCCTGACAGTGAAGGGGACAAAGGATCGGTCAGCCCAGTTCCCAAAGATCATGGCCTCGCTCTTCCCACGATTTACCTTGGCTCCCGAGGCCAGTTCGAACTGGTCGCAGATGTGGATAAGTCTGTGCACTGACAGCAGATCTGAGCAGAAGACGGCGACATCGTCCATGTACAGAGAGACTTTGATCTGAGTGCCTCCACTACCTGGGATGGTTACTCCTCTTTTGCCCGGATCCTTCCTGATGGACTCAGTAAAGGGTTCTATGCAACACAAGCACTTGCAGTGACCTTCACCCAAACCTTGCCTGTGGCTCCTCAGGAGGTCTTCAAACCATGCTGTGTTTCCACACCCACTTTACACAAACTCACCAACCTCACACCAGCACTGGTAATCTATACCTAGGTTTGGTTTGTTTGAAGCTGCATTGCAGGGTGGCTCAGCAGACAGACCTGCTTTATGGATTCAGCAACCATCACTGGCAGAGACAGCACGGCTGAAATTCCTGCTGGTCACATGCTGCTCTAGATCCTTGTTACTTTCTCATTTGCATATTCCCTTAACGTGATATCACACTACCACTTACCTTCCCCCCAGCCCCGACCCCTTCAGCTGATGAATCGATAAACATCCATGTTGAACAGCACTTTGAAGAAGCACTGAGGGTGGCAAGGGCAAAGACATGCTGTGGGTGGGGAATGTCAACATGCATCACCACGCATGGCTCAGTTAACATCTGTACTGAGTGAGCTGGCCCTAAGTCCTAAAGGATGTGGCTGCTATCTATGTCTGCAGCAGGTGGTGAGGGAGCCAACAGAGAGGAAAACCTACTTCACCTCATCCTCAAGTCACAAACGTGTGATTATGATAAAACAGCTCTTAAGGACAACTGTTTTAAGGGTACATTTCTGCCTTCTAAACTTTAACTTGAGTTTAAAAGCCTTTTTCAAAATGGAAATATGGACAGACACCTTTCTTCATCTGTTCAAATCTTGTCAGACTCTTATCTCCAGAGCTGGCTTCGAAGAGTCACTGAAATGTAAAGACTCCTCCGGGGACGTCCGCTGAACCTTCTAGAAGGTGTGAAAATGCTTTGGCTTCCACGGAAACAGGAGACAGGAAGGGACAAGAAAGCACCTCAACATAATTAACTTCCTCGCTCGTTTGAAACAATGACCGATTGAAAATTAACATAGCAGCCATTTTTGTGTTGCGAACTATATAAAGGAGGCTGTAAGAAACCATATTGTGTGGCGGTGTGCAGAGAAACCAGAAGACTTCAGAAAGTCAGTTTCAGCCCACAAATCTCAGTTGAATGAACTGTGAACAACATGTTGCTCCCCAAACCAAGCTCTCTTTACAGCTACGACACTGACGTCTACCCAACAATGTGGAAGATTGCTCAGTTATGCCCTGTCTACAAAAAAGCAGGACAGACTCAACCCAATCAACTACCGTCCCTTCGGTCTACTCTCAATCTTCATTAAAGTGATGGAAGAAGTCATTGTCAGTGCTATCAAGCAGCACTTGCTTAGCAATAACCAGTTCACTGACACTCAGTTTGGGTTCAACCAGGATCACTCAGCTTTTGACCTCATTACAGCCTTGGTTCAAACATGGACAAAAGAGCTGAGCTCCCGAGGTGAGGTGAGAGTGACTGCCCTTGACATCAAAGCAGCATTTGACCGAGTGTGGCAACAAGGAGCCCTAGCAAACCTGGAGTCAATGGGAATCAGGGAGAAAACTCTCTCCTGGTTGGAGTCATACCTAGCACAAAGGAAGATGGTTGGGGATCAATCATCTCAGCTCCAGGAGATCACTGCAGGAGTTCCTCAGGGTAGTGTCCTAGGCCCAACCATCTTCAGCTGCTTCATCAATGACCTTCCTTCAATCATAAGGTCAGAAGTGGGGATGTTCACTGATGATTGCACAGCGATGATTGCACTATTCACGGCTCCTCAGATACTGAAGCAGACCATGTCCAAATGCAGCAAGACCTGGACAATATCCAGGCTTGGGCTGACAAGTGGCAAGTAACATTCATGCCACACAAGTGCCAGGCAATGACCATCTCCAACAAGATAGATTCTAAACATCACCCCTTGACATTCAATGGCATTACCATCACTGAATCCCCCCACTATCAACATCCTGGGGTGGGGGACTACCATTGACCAGAAACTGAACTGGACTAGCCACATAAACACTGTGGCTACAGGAGCAGGTCAGAGGCTGGGAATTCTGCAGTGAATAACTCATCTCCTGACTCCCCAAAGCCTGTCCACCAACTACAAGGCACAGGTCAGGATTGTGATGGAATACTCCCCACTTGCCTGGTGAGTGCAGGTCCAACAACACTCAAGAAGCTGGACACCATCCAGGACAAAACAGCCCACTTGATTGGCACTACTTCTGCAAACATTCACTCCCTCCACCACCGACGCAGTGGCAGCTGTGTGTGCCATCTACAAGGTGCACTACAGCAACTCACCAGCACTTGACAGGACCTTCCAACCCGTAACCTTTACCAACTTGAAGGACAAGGGCAGCAGATACATGGGAACACCACCACCTGGAAGTTCCCCTCCAAGCCACTCACCATCCTGACTTGGAACTCTATCGGCCATTCCTTCACTGTTGCTGGGTCAAACTCCTGGAACTCCCTCCCTAACAGCACTGTGGGTGTACCCAAACCACAGGGACTGCAGCGGTTCAAGAAGGCAGCTCACCACCACCTGAACCACCTGCACTTAGGAATGGGCAACAAATGCTGGTCCAGCCAGCGAAGCTCACATCCCACGAATGCGTAAAAAAAAATAAACTAACTTTTATCTTCTCCAAGACAAAAGCTTATCTGTTGGGTTATTTTTAAAATTGAACTATTCAGAAATTTAAAGGTGGCTACATGGACACACACACACACACACACACACACACACACACACACACACATTCTCAGCTCACAGACCACTAAGGAAACACTGGGATTTAATCCATTGTGAAAGGAGCCAAATCTTGAATTGCAAAGGAATTGGAAGCAGAAAGGGCTCACTGTTACTTTCCCTTCAAATTCTATATGTCAACAGAGTCTAAATTTTTTGAAACCAAACAAGAATCTACAGCAGCAAGCTTTGCTTTACATGAGAAAAGAGTACCAACAATAAAGTACGATGGCAACTTTTGACGCACCAGATCTTATTGATCAGGAGGCTTGAATAGACATGGAGCAACTAAAAGCCATTGCTAAGCAGGTAGGACTTAAGATCCCCAGAGACAAACGTACGAATTAGGAGCAGGAGTAAGGCCACTCAGCCCCTCAAGCCTGTTCCGCCCTTAAATAAGATCATGGCTGGTCTGATTGCAATGTCAACCTCACATTGCTGGCTACCCCCTGATAACCTTTCACCCCCTTGTTCATCAAGAATCTACCTAGCTCTGCCTTAAGAATATTCAAAGACTCTGCTTCCACCACCTTTTGAGGAAGAGAATTCCAAAGACTCACTGACTCACCCACTGACAGAAAAAAATTCTCCTCAGCTGTGTCCTAAATGGGCGACCCCTGATTTTTAAACAGTGACCCCGAGTTCTCCATTCTCCCACACAAGAGGAAACGTCCTCTCCACATCCACCCTGTCAAGACCCCTCAGGGTCTTAAAGGTCTCAACCAAGTGAGACAAAGACAGGGATTCCGGAAAATGCTGGCTGAACATTTTAAGTTTGGCCCAGGATCAGAACAGGTAGCAGGAGCTAAGTGGGAACCGGAGCAGGTTACTTAGGTGGAATAGAGCTGGCAAAGCTGGAGTTTGATGCCCAGAAAGAAAGAGAAGAACAACAAGCCTCAGAAAGGAAGGGAACGGGCAGAGCGTGACAGAGAGGGGGAGAGAGAAGAATGGAATTTCCAGCTACAGAAGCTGCAAGCGAAGAGAGATAGCAACCTACGGCAGCTTGAAGCTTCTAGGGAAGTCCCAGACTGCCTGATGACAGCCTAGATCCTCATAACCCTAAGCCTTAAAATTCTGCGCATTACTTCCCAAATTCAAAGAGGGAGATGTAGAATTCTTCATACATTGCTTTCAAAAACATAGCAGATCAGCTACACTTACCCGGGAAGTGTGGACCCTGATAATGCAGTGTCAGTTAACAGGAAAAGCCTGGGAGACCTTCTCCACTCTGTTGGTTGCAAACAGACTAAGCCCCGAGTGCTTATGAGCTCGTGGCAGAGGCACATCATCGGAAATTCCAAAATTGCTATAAAAAGCCCTGAAAAAAAAAAACCCTTGTGCAAATGCGAAGCAAGTCACAGAAACCTATCAGGATTACATGTGCAGAGAGGGAATGGCCCCTCGTGGTTCCAAAGAACTGGGAAAGGAGGTGAACATTCTCTGGGATACTGGCTGTTTACAGACACTGCGAGCAGGGGGGAATTGAGGATTTCCCCTGCAGAAGCAGGACAAAATCCAGAGTGATGGTCAAAGGGCTAACTGAAGAAGGGGGTCGAGGTACCGTAGGTGAAAAGTCACCTGAAGAGCGAACTTCTTCACCGGGTTGGAGACGTTGGGTGCAATCTCAAGATTGCCCCTGCGGGGGTGGGGTGGGGGGGGGATGGTGGTGTGGGAGGGGGGGGGGGGTGGAGCTGGACCTTTCGCTCTGAAATGACCTCACAGGCTGGAAGGTGTTGCCCCGTGAAACTCAAAAAACAGTCCACAGTGGCTGAGCAAACAGGACGGTTTCAGCACCAAGGGGATCTGTAATGCTGCAGACAGCTGAAAAGAGTACATTAAGCTTGATGGGGGTGGGGTGGTGGCATGGGTGATTGATACAATCCACGAAGGTTGAAATGGCTCAGCAAAAGCCCACAGCATTAATCAGGGACCGAGGAAGTTCACAAGCGAGCCAAGAGGCGGTGAGGGAGATGCCCCACTTAACTGAAGAGCCTGAGGGAAGTCCCCTGGAATGTTAAAAAGGCTGAAGCCAAGCCAAGTGAGATAAAAGGGGGCAGGGAAAAGAATCCACAGAATTCACAAATCAAAAGGAGGGATTGAAACCTCGGAATGACCCGAAAGGCTTAGTGGCAAGATAACACTGAAACATTGCATGGACCCCTGACCGCACCTCTATCAGTTTGGAATCTCAGGGTCCAGACACGAACACAGAGGTCGCGAGGTCAACATTTTGAGTCCATGTGACTCTTCTCCAGAGCTGTAGTTCTGTAAAAAAAACCCGAAAATATACATTTCTGTTATTTTCCCAGTAAGGCTGTCACGAATGTGTAATTGTGCTACTGCAGATTTTAAAGTTGAAAGGTACATTTCTGTTTTCAAACCTTCAATCTGAGTTTCAAAGCCTTTTTCAAAGCGGAGCTATGGACAGGCAACATGGCACCTTTCTCTGTTTCAAAAACAGAATTACCTGGAAAAACTCAGCAGGTCTGGCAGCATCGGCGGAGAAGAAAAGAGTTGACGTTTCGAGTCTTCATGACCCTTTGTCAGACTCTTATCTCCAAAGCTGGCTTTGAAGGGCCATTAAAGCGTAAAGACACCCCCAGGGATGTCCATTGAATCTCCTAGAAGGCGTGAAAACCCTTTGGTTCCTGAGGGAACAACAAAGCGCCTCAACGCAATTAACTTCCGAGCTTGTTTGAAACAATGACTTATTTAAAATTAACGTAGCAGCCATTAGAACGTAAGAACATAAGAACTAGGAGCAGGAGTAGGGAATTCAGCCCCTCGAGCCTGCCCCGCCATTCATTACGATCAGGGCTGATCTCATTTTGGCCTCAACTCCAATTTCCCGCCCTCTTCCCATAACCTTTCAGCCCATTACCAATTAAAAATCTGTCCACCTCCTCCTTAATTTTATTCAACGTCCTGGCATCCACTGCACTCTGAGGTAGTGAATTCCACAGATTCACAACCCTTTGAGAAAAGTAATTCCTCCTCATCTCTGATTTAAATCTACCACCCCTTAGCCTTTGGCCTCTCATTCTAGAATGCCCCAGAAGAGGAAACATCCGCTCCACGTTGACTTTGTCTATCCCCTTTAGCACTTTTGTGTTTCGAACTGTATAAAGGAAGCTGTAAGAAGCCACCTTGTGTGGCAGTGCTCAAGAGAACCAAGAAGACTTCAGGAAGCCAGTTCCAGCTCTCAGCTCTCAGCTGAACTAACTTGTGAACAGCATATGTGAGAGCTGCATTCTCTCCCTGCCAGCAGGAGATACAGAACAAGGTACCCAGAAAAATGATCCCTTGCCTGCTGAGAAGAAAACAGGCTAACATCGGTACCTGCAGTTTCCAGTAAGGGAAGGAGCCTTTACTCTCTCCCCACATTTTCTCTTCCTATCAAGTCCATCTGCAAAGGAATACACTTCAACTTCACAAGCCATCGCATCTGCTAAACTGAACCTCAAGTTTCAACTGCTTTACTTCGGTAAAGAAGGAATTCAAGCGACGGGCCTACGATATCTCGTAGAGACTGATTTGAAATCTCACCTTTAATATCTTACTCCTTTATCTGCATTTAAACCTTTCCATCTGTATTTCAGTTTATAACTTTATCACTTTTACTTCAGTAACTTTCAGCAGTGCTTTTGTAAAAACTAACCTTGACCTTGTTTAAGGTTAAAGCTTGTCTGCTGGGTTATTTTTAAGTTGAGCCAGTCACAAATTAAAAGGGGGCCCAGACACACAAACACACACACACACACACACACACACACACACACACACACACACACACATTCTTAGCTCAGGGACCACTTTGAGATGTAGTTGTGACACTCACCAATCTACCTGTTGCATATGCATCTGTCTGTGACAGTGTTAGTAGTAATGACCTCCTTTGGAGACGAAGACCCGTCTTCATATTCAGGATATCCTCCATTGTTTTGTGTGGAACTACCGCTGTGCTAAATGAGATAGATTTCAAATAGGTCTACCAACTCAAAACTGGGCATCCGTGAGGCACTGTGGGCCATCAGCAGCAGCAGAATTGTATATAACCACAATCTGCAATCTCATGGCCCGGCATATCCCCACTCTACGATTAACCTCAAACCAGGGGGTCAACCCTGGTTCAATGTAGAGTGCAGGAGGGCATGCCAGGAGTAGCGCCAGGCATTTTTAATAATGAGGTGTCAACCTAGTGAAGCTACAACACAGGACTTGCGTGCCAAACAGCATAAGCAGCAAGTGATAGAGCTAAGCGATCCCACAACCAACGGATCAGATTAAAGCTCTGCAGTCCTGTTACATCCAATTGTGAACAGTGGTGGACAATTAAACAACTCACTGAAGGAGGCTCCGCAAATATCCCCATCCTCAATGATGGAGGAACCCAGCACATCAAGATAAGGGTGAAGCCATTGAAACAATCTTCAGCCAGAAGTGCCGAGTGGATGATCCATCTCGGCCTCCTCCTGATGTCCCCAGCATCACTGATGCCAGTCTCCAGCCAATTCGATTCACTCCACTTGATATGAAGAAATGGCTGAAGGCACTGGATATTGCATAGGCTATGGGCCCTGACAATATTCCGGCAATAGTACTGAAGGCTTGTGCTCCAGAACTTGCCGCGCCCTAGCCAGGTTGTTCCAGCACAGCTACAACACTGGCATCTACCCGGCTATGTGGAAAATTGCCCAGGAATGTCCTGTCCATGAAAAGCAGGGCAAATCCAACACCCAGATGGTACTTGCGTGCCAAACAGCATAATCAGCAAGTGATAGACAGAGCTAAGCGATCCCACAACCAACGCATCAGATTAAAGCTCTATAGTCCTGTTACATCCAATTGTGGCATGGACCAATTACCACCCCATCAGTCTACTCTCCATCATCAGCAAAGTGTTGGAAGAGGTCGTCGAGAGTGCTATCAAGTGGTACTTACTCAGCAATAACCTGCTTACTAAAGCTCAGTTTGCGTTCCACTGGGGCCAGTCAACCCCTGACCTCATTACAGATTTTGTCCAAACATGGACAAAAGAGCTGAACTCAAGAGGTAAGGGTGACTGCCCTTGACATCAAGGAAGCATTTGATCCAATGTGGGATCAAGGAGCCTTAGCAAGGCTGGGGCCAATGAATCAGGGGAAACTTCTCCACAGATTGGAGTCATACGTAGCACAAAGGAAGAGGGATGTGGTTGTTGGGGGTCAATCATCTCAGTCCCAGGAGTTCCTCAGGGTTGTGTCCTAGACCCAACCATCTTCAGATGCTTCATCAATGACCTGCCATGTATCATATGGTCATAAGCAGGGATATTTGCTCATGATTAGACAATAACCAGCACCATTCACGACTCCTCAGATACTGAAGCAGCCTGCATCCATATGCAGCAAGATCTGGACAACATTCAGGTTTGGGCTGACAAGTGGCAAGTTACGTTTGTGTTACAGAAGTGACAAACAATGACCATCTCCCATAAGAAAGAATCTAACCATCTTTCCTCAACATTCGATGGCATTACCATCACCGAATTCCCATTATCATCATCCTGGGGATTACTATTGACCAGAAACTGAACTGGAACAGCCATATAAATACTGTAGCTACAAGAGCAGGTCAGAGGCTGGGAATTCTGCGGTGAGTAGCTCACCTCCTGATTCTCCCAAAGCCTGTCCACCATCTACAAGGTACAAGTCAGGAGTGCGATGGATACTCCCCACTTGCCTGGATGAGTGCAGCTCCCACAACACTCAAGAAACTTGACACCACTCAGAACAAAGCAGCCCGCTTGATCGGCATCCCTCCCACTACCTTAAATACTCACTCCCTCCAGACACAGAGTGGCAGCAGTGTGTACCATCCACAAGGTGCGCGGCAGCAACTCACCAAGGCTCTTTTGATAGCATTTTTCAAAGCTGTGGACTCTAACACCTAGAAGGACAAGGGCAGCAGACACATGGGAACACCATCACCTGCAAGTTCCCCTCCAAGCCACACACCATCCTGACTTGGAAATATACTGGCCGTTCCTTCACTGTCGCTGGGTCAAAATCCTGGAACACCCTCCCTAACAGCACTGTGGGTGGACCTACACCACCTGGACTGCAGAGGTTCAAGGGGGCGGCTCACCACCACCTTCTCAGGGGGCAATTAGGGATGGGAAATAAGTGCTGGCCTTGCCAGTGACACCCACATCCTAGGACTTATTTATGTCATTTAAGTTCAAAAGCCACTGTAGTGGGAATTTAATGCTCATCACCAGCCTACTAGTCTAGACCCAGTAACATAACCACTATGCCACAGCAGCTGATGGCTGGAGCACTGAGACTAAACACCTCTTCCTCTCTGCCCACAAAGCCTTGTATTCTCTTTGAAGGGGCTAAAACACAGAAAGAAGAACCCTGGGTCCATGAGGAGCACCGATACCCTAGAAACTTCGGCCTAACTTTAGGTTCCCCCCCCAACCCCCCAGTGAGTTTGTAGGCGGGGGTAGGGGGTGCAGAGCGACCATAAAGCTTTTTGGAGGGCCTTCCCATTGGCTGCCGCCCACTTCTCCAGCCCTTTCCCCAGATGAGGCCCTGGAGTGGCCAATTATTGACCACTTAAGGGCTGTTTCCCACCCAGACTCAATTTTCAGGCAGGCGGAAGGAGTTCAGGGGCAGGCCCGAAAATTAGCCCTGTTCAGACCTCGGGCGGGAAGGTGAGGAGGGGGAGCCGGGTGGGGGTTGTGGGGCGGCGGTGGCGGGGGGGGGGTGCCTCCAGCCTCCGTTTGATATCGACCTAGCCCCTACAGGTCCACCCTCTCCCCTTCCCCGGCTTCTCTACTACTAACACCCCCACCCTCCCAACTCCCCTCCCCACCCCCACTCCACTCTGCCCAATCTCCTGGTGTTCACCTCCCCACCTCCCAACCACCCCCACCCCCCCTCCCCCGCCTCCCCCCCCCCCCCCCCCCCCCCCAAATCCCTGCCCAGAGACTCTCACACTCACATGATCCTGGGCTCCTGGGACTTAGGCTCTGCGGAACGTTTGCAGCCCCTCTCCCGTCCACTGCAGCTTCTGATGCTGCGAATAAGAGAGAGCTGCCAGCCAACCTGCTGGCCAGTCTGATTGGCCGGCAGCCCTCTGAGGCGAGACTGAGGGGCGGAAGGCCCGTCTCCAGCTAACTAATGCTTGTTGGAGCACGGAATGGCCGCCGGGCAGGCAGTGACGGCGGGGATGTGTTCTCCGCCAACTCTTTGGCTGGCGGGAAGGGAAAACCCCCCGTCATCCTAAAAATCCCGGCTTTCCTCCGGGACACGCTCAGGCTATCCAAAGCAGGCCGGGAGTTCACAGGGACCAAGTCTTGTCCCGAAGCAGTTTTGACCCTCTGTACTGTAGCCCAGCCAAGAAGCGGCCCAGCTCCCTCCCGAAGGTATTTGTAAGGCTCAGAACGTGCCTCAGTGTAGCAGAGGGAGCACTGCACACACGGAGGTGTCGTTTCCCTCAAGGTATGTTATGCCATCTCAGGGGAACATGAAAAGACCCACAGCACTATTTTGAAGTGGACAGGAATGTTCCCCTCCTCTGTGCCCTTACCAATGCTTGTCCCTCAGTCAAACACCTCTGAAAAAAAGAACATGTTACCTGATCATTTGTCACATTGCTCTCTGCGGGAGTTTGCTGCACCATTTTAACTGAAGCCATCATGTCGTACACTAATAAAACCACGAGGTTGCGTTGGACGCCATTTTGTGGTGGACTGACAGCCTTGGCGGAAACTGCTGCACAGCCCTGATCCATCAGAGGCAAAGACAGAAACTGAGAGACAGGTAGACAGAGGGAGAGAGAGAGAGAGAGAGAGAGAGAGGAACAATGACAGCGGGAGACTGAGAGAGAAAGGGGAACCGAGACAGTGAGAGTGAGAGGAAGAGACGGAGCAAGGGAGAGAGAGAGAGAGAGAGCGAAAGAGAGCAAAGTTGCGACAGGCCAAGCGGTCAATGAAGAAAGAACATACGAGCCAAGTTTCGTGCTTGGTTTCAATTCTTCTCACGAAGCCACCTGGTAAACAACCTCCCGGGGCAGGTTCTCCAATTTCATTCTCTCCTCAGCTCACTGATCAGGGACAGGTTGGATTACGCTTTTCTAGTGGTGACCTCATTTCCACAGGTACAAACATACTGTTTCAACCTCCTGTCCTTCCGTGTGTGGAGCATGTTCTCCATATATTGGTGTGACGGACAGACCTAATGCTGAAAAAAAGACATTTTTCGTCGAAGCTTTTCATCTTGCACTCATCAGGATAATGCGCAAGAATACCAAATGTAAAGGGAACAACAATTTATACTGTAAAAGCGGAGAGTGTCAATTAGTTGGCAAGTGGACTCTGATGGGTACAGGCATTGCCATGGAGAATTCACCAGTTGATAGTGACTGACAGTTAACTGCCAAGCCTTGTTTGAAACTTAAACCAGGCAGCTTGACTGTGATTTATCATCAGAAGGCCAGAACGAAGTAAGTGGGCTATTTCAGCATTCTCCAGTTCCACCGCTTTGTTCTTGCCCAGGCCCAGATTGGATCAGGACAGGAATCACTTTCAAACGGAGACTGGGTAAGGGCTTCCATCACAATGCAAAGTGGCACCGAACAGGATCTCACACAAAATAAAACCAAACCTGAAAATTAGCAGCTGTCGGACCATTGTGAAAGCCCGGCAGGTTCATGGGTGTCCTCTATGGGGATGGAAAAGTGCGCAAGCCCCCGGGGCCTGCACTGGGATGCAAGTCCTTACCCAGCCTATGTTCAAAAGTGATTCCAGTCCTGACCTAATCTGGGCCTGGGCAAGAACAAAGCGGTGGAACTGAAGGATACTCACCTAGTCCACGTTCTTCCTCACCTTTCCCCCACAGCCCAGCAAATTTCATTCTCTTCAGATAGTTACCTAAACCCTTCTGAAAGACGTGATCGACCCTGCCTCTGGCACACTCTCAGGCAGTGCACTCAAAATCCTGGCCGCTCACTGCGTGAAGAAAGCTTTCCTAATGTCGCCTGTGGATCGTTTGCCAATCACCTTAAATCCGTGCCCTCTGATTCCCGACCCTGGCACCAACGGAAATGGTTGCTCCTTATCTTCTCTATCCCCGACCCCTCATGATTTTGAATATCCCGAAAAGCCCTCCTCTCAACGTTCTCTCCTCTAAGGAGAACAGTCCCCGAATTCTTTAGCCCCTCATCCCTGGAACCATTCTTATAAATATTTTCGGCACCCCCTCTAACGCCTTCACAAGCGTCCAACAATGCAGTGCCCAGCATTACCCGAACACCTCTACTAAAACCTCCTGAACCTCCTCTGCTCTAACGAGAGCAACCCAACCTTCTCCAGTCTCTCCATATTAACTGAAGCCCCTCACCCCTTGGATCAATCTGGTAAATCTCCCATTCATCTGACTAGCTATGATGAGAACAACCTGATTCATCCCCAACCCCTTTCTGATCCCCCTTTTTCCAATAAGTTATAATTTAAAAAAATATATATATTTTTTTCCCACCTATTTCTAATTTTATTTTGATCAATTGATCTATTGTTTTATCTCCACCTTGTAGCCCATTTCGATCCCTTCCCCCCCACCCCAACCCCTCTAGGGTCATCTGCCACTAGCTTGTCCTGCTTTCTACCCTTAATGTCCACATTAGCACATTCCTTAGATAATATCACCACCGTCAACACCTCTTTGACATTTTGTCTATGACATCTTTGGCAGTCTCTTCTTGGCCTCCACCTATCACTGGCCCCCTATCGAGCTCTCCTGTCCCACCCCCTCCTACCAGCTTGTATTTCATCTCATTTCTATATGTCTTAGTTCTGATGAGGACTCGAAACGTCAACTGTATCCCTCACCGCAGATGCTGTCAGACTTGCTGAGTTTTTCCAGGTATTTTTGTTTTTGTTCTAGATTTCCAGCATCTGCAGTATTTTGCTTTTATCGTACCATGTACATTACTGGTCTTCTTATTTAAAGAAAGATGTAAATGTGTTAGAAGCAGTTCAGAGAAGGCTTACTAGACTAATACCAGGAATGGGCAGGTTTTCTTCTGAGGAAAGATTGGATAGGCTAGGTTTAAACTGTTGGCTTATAGAAGAATAAGAGGTAACTTGATTGAAACATGTAAGGTCCTGAGAGGTCTTGTCAGGGTGAATGTGGAGAGGATGTTTCCTCTTGTGGGGAGAATCTAGAATGAGGGGGCACTGTTTAAAAATAAGGGGTTGCTCACTTAAAACAAAGATGAGGAATTTTTTTTCACTCAGAGGATTGTGAATCTTTGGAATTCTCTTCCTCAAAAGGTGGTGGAATATTTTTAAGTCTTTGAATATTTTTAAGGCAGAGGTAGATAGAATGTTGATACACAAGGGGGTGAAATGTTATCAGGGGTAGGAGGAATGTGGGGCTGAGTTTATAATCAAGTCAGCCTTGACCTTATTGAATGGTGGAGCAGACTCGAGGGGCCAAATGGCTCCTCCTGCTCCTAATTTGTTTGTTCGCATGTATGTTCATATTCCAAAACCTGGTCTTTGTGATTTTCATCATGAATCCATAGTGACTCCCCAGCTGGCATTCTGCTAAGATGTGAACTCTTGTGGTGTTGATTATAGTTTCTGGATCGGTTTGTGTGGTTCTCATCCTCCTTCTCCTATACTCTCTCAGTATATGCTGCCTTGAGGCATGGCATAGGCGTGTGTGGAAGAAGGGGAAGTTGAATCCATAGTTGTCTTCCCATCAGAGATTCGGACGGAGCCAAACCATTCTGGAATGGTGTGGAATGGTAACTCAACAGTGCCAAGTCGATATCATCATTTTTCTTCAACAAAGCCTTTACCACACTTGCTCCTCTGTCAGACTCTCCATCAACTCATGGGTATCTGGGTGAGCTAGTCCTGTGGACAAATCTGTAGGCTTCTGTGAACTGCTTAAAACAATCAAACTCCATTTGCCAGATCTTTGCCCACTCACTTAACCTATCTTTATCGCTTTGTAGCCTCATGTCCTCTTCACAACTTACTTGCCTACTTATCTTTGTGCTATCAGTAAATTTAGCAACCATTCCTTCAGTCCCTTCATCCAAGGCATTTACATAAATTGTAAAAGGTTGAGGCCCCAGCACTGATCCCTGGCAACCAGAAAAAGACCCATTTATGCCAACTCTTTGCTTCCTGTTAGCCAGCCAATCTTCTATCCATGCCAATGTTACCTCCTATACCATGAGCTTTTATTTTCTGCAATAACCTTTGATGTGGCACCATATCAAATGCCTTCTGGAAATCTAAGGACAGTACATTCACCAGTTTCCCTTTATCCAGATCACACATGATGCCTTTAAAGAACTCCTGTACATTTATTGAAGGTGATTTCCCTTTCACAAAACCAGGATGACTCTGCCTGAATGCCTTGACTTTTTCGAAGTGTCCTGATGTAACATTTTTCATAATAGCTGCTAACATTTTCCCTGTGACAGATGTTAGGCTAACTGGTGCTTTTCCAGTTGTCCTTTCCGCTGTCATTCACCATCTGTTATCAACATTGTGGGTTTTGGATGAGGATCATTAAGGGTTGAAAGAGACTGCTGGAGGCAAGGCTGTTGGCAAACTCTACCTTATATTGAACAAAGCATTAACTCTGTACAATATTAAGGCTTAGCACCAGACTTCACATAGAACCAGGGCTCAGCATGTCCTGTTGTTACATGATCTTAAATCACTGATGATGTAGACTGTCTGTCTATCTATAGATTTGACATTCATCCTATGCACTACAGTGCCTTGTGTCAATATCCCGCAACCAACATCACAAAGCACATTATCTGGGATCTTGCTGTGCACGACTTCCCCACAGCCTTTCCAATATTACAACTACGTCTTCACTTCAGAAAGTACTTCGTTAGCTATGAAACGCTTTACTGCATCATGACGCGATAAAAAGCCGTTAAATAAATACAAGCATATTTTACCTTTATATTTTGAAATCTCTCCTTTTACCTCAGGTTCAGCAGCAGCTGCGGCATTTTAGCTTTGGTCCCCACATTAGCCCCGCCCCTTGTTTTCCTGATGATTGACAACCGCCGTCATCCACTGAGGCGGGATGGCCAATCGGCTGACGGCATCCTGTTGGGGTAGTGGGCGGGCCTGGACCTGCCACGTCAAAGACGCAACCGTCGGTCAAAGTCTTTCAACCGACCAATGGGGCGTGGAGAGGCGCGCGCCGGCGACGCAAGGCACACTACGTCAACATCCGACGATGACTGACAGCGCGGCCGCTCCAATGGACAGCGGGAGCCGGGCCGGCGGGTAGGCCAATGGGAGGCGGTGACGTCCGGGGCGGGGATTCCAGCTCCTGTTCGGTCACCCGGTCAGCTGGAACGTTTGCGGAAAGACGTCAACTCTCCCCACCCCTTGCCGAGTGATGGCCAATGGGGGATAAAGGGCGGGCGGTGCCTGGTGAGGGACGGCCGTCTTGTCCAATGGGCGGGTGGACACGGCAGCCAGGGGGGGGGTGGGTTAGGGGCCATCCCACCGACCAATGGCTGAGCGGGGCGGGGATTGCGCTCGCTCGGTCGGCGGCGGCGGTAGAGACGGTGGCGAAGGGAGGCCGCAGGCGGCGGCGGCAGCAGCAGCAGCAACAACAACAACAACAACAACAACAGCAGCAGCGGAAACAGCGGCAGCAAGGACCCGCAGTAGCCAGTCAGGGCCCTCGGGGTGACGCCCCGCAGCTCCAGCAGGCCCAGGCCTCGGGCCGCTCCCTCCTGGCTCCCGGCCCCGGAGCCGCCATGTCGGAGCTCAAGTCGGCGTCGGACACCTACAAGGGCTGGCTCTTCAAATGGACCAACTACATCAAGGGATACCAGCGGCGCTGGTTCGTCCTGAGCAACGGACTGCTCAGTTACTACAGGTAGGAGGGGAAGGGGAGGGAGGGAGAGAGTGTGGGGAAGGGGAGGGAGGGAGAGAGTGTGGGGAAGGGGAGGGAGGGAGAGAGTGTGGGGAAGGGGAGGGAGGGAGAGAGTGTGGGGAAGGGGAGGGAGGGAGAGAGTGTGGGGAAGGGGAGGGAGGGAGAGAGTGTGGGGAAGGGGAGGGAGGGAGAGAGAGAGTGTGGGGAAGGGGAGGGAGGGAGAGAGAGAGTGTGGGGAAGGGGAGGGAGGGAGAGAGAGAGTGTGGGGAAGGGGAGGGAGGGAGAGAGTGTGGGGAAGGGGAGGGAGGAAGAGAGAGAGTGTGGGGAAGGGGAGGGAGGGAGAGAGAGTGTGGGGAAGGGGAGGGAGGGAGAGAGAGTGTGGGGAAGGGGAGGGAGGGAGAGAGAGAGTGTGGGGAAGGAGGGAGAGAGAGTGTGGGGAAGGGGAGGGAGAGAGAGTGTGGGGAAGGGGAGGGAGAGAGAGTGTGGGGAAGGGGAGGGAGAGAGAGTGTGGGGAAGGGGAGGGAGAGAGAGTGTGGGGAAGGGGAGGGAGAGAGAGTGTGGGGAAGGGGAGGGAGAGAGAGTGTGGGGAAGGGGAGGGAGAGAGAGTGTGGGGAAGGGGAGGGAGGGAGAGAGTGTGGGGGAGGGAGGGAGGGAGAGAGTGTGGGGAAGGGGAGGGAGGGAGAGAGAGAGTGTGGGGAAGGGGAGGGAGGGAGAGAGAGTGTGTGGGGAAGGGGAGGGAGGGAGAGAGAGTGTGTGGGGAAGGGGAGGGAGGGAGAGAGAGTGTGTGGGGAAGGGGAGGGAGGGAGAGAGTGTGTGTGGGGAAGGGGAGGGAGGGAGAGAGTGTGTGTGGGGAAGGGGAGGGAGGGAGAGAGTGTGTGTGGGGAAGGGGAGGGAGGGAGAGAGTGTGTGTGGGGAAGGGGAGGGAGGGAGAGAGTGTGTGTGGGGAAGGGGAGGGAGGGAGAGAGTGTGTGTGGGGAAGGGGAGGGAGGGAGAGAGTGTGTGTGGGGAAGGGGAGGGAGGGAGAGAGTGTGTGTGGGGAAGGGGAGGGAGGGAGAGAGTGTGGGGAAGGGGAGGGAGGGAGAGAGTGTGGGGAAGGGGAGGGAGGGAGAGAGTGTGGGGAAGGGGAGGGAGGGAGAGAGTGTGGGGAAGGGGAGGGAGGGAGGGAGAGAGTGTGGGGAAGGGGAGGGAGAGAGAGTGTGGGGAAGGGGAGGGAGGGAGAGAGAGAGTGTGGGGAAGGGGAGGGAGGGAGAGAGAGAGTGTGGGGAAGGGGAGGGAGGGAGAGAGAGTGTGTGGGGAAGGGGAGGGAGGGAGAGAGAGTGTGTGGGGAAGGGGAGGGAGGGAGAGTGAGTGTGTGGGGAAGGGGAGGGAGGGAGAGAGAGTGTGTGGGGAAGGGGAGGGAGGGAGAGAGAGTGTGTGGGGAAGGGGAGGGAGGGAGAGAGAGTGTGTGGGGAAGGGGAGGGAGGGAGAGAGAGTGTGTGGGGAAGGGGAGGGAGGGAGAGAGAGAGTGTGGGGAAGCGGAGGGAGGGAGAGAGAGAGTGTGGGGAAGCGGAGGGAGGGAGACAGAGTGTGGGGAAGGGGAGGGAGAGAGAGAGTGTGGAGAAGGGGAGGGAGAGAGAGTGTGTGGGGAAGGGGAAGGAGGGAGAGAGAGTGTGTGGGGAAGGGGAAGGAGGGTGAGAGAGAGTGTGGGGAAGGGGAAGGAGGGTGAGAGCGTGTGGGGGAGGGAGGGAGAGAGAGTGTGGGGAAAGGGAGGGAGGGAGAGAGTGGGGGAGGGGAGGGAGGGAGAGAGAGAGTGGGGAAGGAGAGGGAGCGAGAGAGTGGGGGAGGGAGGGAGAGAGAGAGTGTGGGGGAGGGAGGGAGAGAGAGAGTGTGGGGGAGGGAGGGAGAGAGAGAGTGTGGGGGAGGGAGGGAGAGAGAGAGTGTGGGGAAGGGGAGGGAGAGAGAGAGTGTGGGGTAGGGGAGGGAGAGAGAGAGTGGGGAAGGGGAGGGAGGGAGAGACTGAGTGTGGGGAAGGGGAGGGAGGGAGAGACTGAGTGTGGGGAAGGGGAGGGAGGGAGAGACTGAGTGTGGGGAAGGGGAGGGAGGGAGAGACTGAGTGTGGGGAAGGGGAGGGAGGGAGAGACTGAGTGTGGGGAAGGGGAGGGAGGGAGAGACTGAGTGTGGGGAAGGGGAGGGAGGGAGAGACTGAGTGTGGGGAAGGGGAGGGAGGGAGAGACTGAGTGTGGGGAAGGGGAGGGAGGGAGAGACTGAGTGTGGGGAAGGGGAGGGAGGGAGAGACTGAGTGTGGGGAAGGGGAGGGAGGGAGAGAGTGTGGGGAAGGGGAGGGAGGGAGAGAGTGTGGGGAAGGGGAGGGAGGGAGAGAGTGTGGGGAAGGGGAGGGAGGGAGAGAGTGTGGGGAAGGGGAGGGAGAGAGAGAGAGTGTGGGGGAAGGGGAGGGAGAGAGAGAGAGTGTGGGGGAAGGGGAGGGAGAGAGAGAGAGTGTGGGGGAAGGGGAGGGAGGGAGTGTGCGGGAAGGGGAGGGAGGGAGTGTGCGGGAAGGGGAGGGGAGGGAGTGTGCGGGAAGGGGAGGGAGGGAGTGTGCGGGAAGGGGAGGGGAGGGAGTGTGGGCAAGGGGAGGGAGGGAGTGTGGGCAAGGGGAGGGAGGGAGTGTGGGCAAGGGGAGGGAGGGAGTGTGGGCAAGGGGAGGGAGGGAGTGTGGGCAAGGGGAGGGAGGGAGTGTGGGCAAGGGGAGGGAGGGAGTGTGGGCAAGGGGAGGGAGGGAGTGTGGGCAAGGGGAGGGAGGGAGTGTGGGCAAGGGGAGGGAGGGAGTGTGGGCAAGGGGAGGGAGGGAGTGTGGGCAAGGGGAGGGAGGGGGAGAGAGTGAGCGAGTGCGGGCGAGGGAGAGAGGGAGAGAATAAGGGGAGGGGGAGAATGCAGGGAAGGGGGAGAATGCAGGGAAGGGGAGGGAGAGAAGGAGCAAGTGCGGGGGAGGGAGCGAGGGAGGGGAAGGGGAGGTAGTGAGTGCGGGGAAGGAGTGAGTGCGGGCGAGGGAGAGAATAAGGGGAGGGGGAGAATGAAGGGGAGGGGGGAGGGAGGGGAAGGGGAGGGAGAGTGGGAGTGAGTGCGGGGAAGGGGAGGTAGTGAGTGTGGGCAACGGGAGGGAGAGAGGGAACGAGTGCGGGCGAGGGAGAGAGGGAGAGAATGCGGGGAGGGGGAGAATGCAGGGAAGGGGAGGGAGAGAATGTGGGGAAGGGGAGGGAGAGAGGGAGCAAGTGCGGGGGAGGGAGCGAGGGAGGGGGAGAACGAATGTTGGGGAGGGAGGGGGAGAGCAAGTGCGGGGGACGGGGAGGAAGGGGGAGAGCAAGTGCAGGGGAAGGGAGGGGGAGAGCGAGTGCGGGGGAGGGAGGGGGAGAGTGTGCGGGGGGCGGGAGAGAGCAAGTGCGGGGAATTGGCGGGGTGGGGGGAGGGGCGAAGAGGGGGGAGGGGCGAAGAGGGGGGAGGGGCGAAGAGGGGGGAGGGGCGAAGAGGGGGGAGGGGCGAAGAGGGGGGAGGGGCGAAGAGGGGGAGGGGGAGGGGCGAAGCAAGGGAGGGGGAGGGGCGAGGGGGAGGGGCGAAGCAAGGGGAGGGAGGGGAAGGGGGAGGGGCGAAGCAAGGGGAGGGAGGGGGTTCGAAGCAAGGGGAGGGAGGGGAAAGGGGAGGGGCGAAGCACGGGGAGGGAGGGGGGTCGAAGCAAGGGGAGGGAGGGGGGTCGAAGGAAGGGGGCAAAAGAAGGTGAGGAACGTGGCTGGATGGAGGAGAGGAAGGGGGCGGGAAGGTAGTGGCGAAGGAGAGGGAGGGGTCGATGGGAGGGGAGGGAGGGCGGCAAATGAAGGGGAGGGAGGGGGCAAAGCAAAGGGGAGGGGGGGTGGCGAGGGGAGGGGGAGGTGGGGGGCGAAGCGAGGCGGGGGCAGCGTGTGAAGCGAGGGGAGGTGGGGGACAAAGTGAGGGGAGGGAGGGGGCGGGGTGTGAAGCGTGGGGAGGAGGGGCAAAGCGAGGCGAGGGGGAGGTGGGGGGGCGAGGGGCGGGGGAGGTGGGGGGGTGAGGGGAGGTGGGGGGTGCGGGGAAGGGGAGGGGGGGGGGGGGGGGGGGAGGTGGGAGTGTGTGGACCAAGGGTACAGCTGGCCTGGAAAGGAGGGAGAGTGGGCGATGGGAGTGAATGCAGCCTATCAAGAGGGAGAAAGCTGAGTTGCTGCATGCAGGCAGAGTGGTGGTGGTCAGGCAGGGGGAGGACATGGAGACCAAGTGAGGGAAAGTTTGCGGGGAGAGACCATGGGGGAATCTAGCGAGTGTAAGGAGTCAGAGGGGTTCTAGGGTGGAGGAAAGAACGAGTGAGAGTCAGGTCACAGGAGAACGGAGGCAGATAATGGGACTCGGGAGAAGGGTTCGTGGGAGACAGAGTTGTGTCTGGGTGCAGGGAAAGATACTCAGGAGGAAGATAGAGGCGCCGGGGTGGTGAAATGAGGGACGAAGGGAGAATGAGTGATAGGTGCCTTAGAAGGGGCGGAGGTTTAGACTGTGTCCGGGTGAGATTGAGATGGGGTGTGGGAGGATGAGAGAGTTCGGGAAGTAGAGACCAAGTGAGCCAAGGTGGAGCCAGAAAGAGAGACTTGCATTATTATAGCACCTTTCGCAACCTCAGGGTGTCCCAAAGCATTCAACTCTATGAAACATCGTAAGGTGTTGTGATGTAGGAAACGCAGCAGCCAATTTGTGCACAGCAAGAGCCCAGCAGCAGCAGCGACGCGATAAATGAGCAGGCAGTCTTTATGTTGTGTGCTCGGCTGAGGGAGAAACGTTGGCCGCAGGGCACTCGGGAGTAAATGTTTGCTCTCGTTTGAGATGGTGACCATCTTTGACGTCCGCCTGACCAAGCAGAGCTGTCCGCTTCAGGCAAAAGACAGCACCTCCGACAGCTCAGTGTTTCCTCGGTGGGAGTGTCGTCTCCGCAGGACACTGGGAGTCACTGTGCACGGTTCCGGTCTCCGTATCACACTGGGAGTGACTGTGCACAGTTCCAGTCTCCGTATCACACTGGGAGTGACTGTGCACAGTTCCGGTCTCCGTATCACACTGGGAGTGACAGCACTGTTCCGGTCTCCGTATCATGCTGGGAGTGACTGTGCAGAGTTCTGGTCTGCATATCACACTGGGAGTCACTGTCCACAGTCCTGCTTTCCATATTGTGAAAAAAGGAAGCACTGGAGAGGTGCAAAAATGATTCATAAGGATGATAGAGCTGAGAGGTTACAGCTATCAGAAGAGGGTGGACAGGCTGGGGCTCTTGTTGAAAGGAGAAGGCTGAGGAGTGACATGAATGATGCCTTTCTGAATATGCATAGGGTGGATGTAGGGAAACTGTTCCCAATTGCAGACGAGACCAGGAATAGGGCGTCGCTAATAAATACGGTCGAGATTTCAGGAGAAATTGTCTTCACTCGGAGAGCGATGATGAGATGGAGCTCGTTACTGCAGGGAACGATTATGGGGAACAGCGTAGATGCATTTCAGGTGAGGCTCAAACACACGAGAGACAGAGGAATTGAGCGGTATGGTGATAGGCCAAGATGCAGAGGGGTGGGAAGAGGTTCATGTGGAGTATAAACACCGGCATGGCCCCGTTTGACCGACTGGCCTGATTTGTGCTGCGACTACTTGTCAATACTTTGTTCTGGGTAACTGGGCTGGTTCGATAATGGAGGGCGAGCAATGTTGAGAGGCCCGGTGCAGAGTTAAAAGATGCTGCTCTCAATTCAATGCCCAGGACCCGAGTTTTGTCCTGCGAAGCTTCTCTATCTAATCCAGCGGTCCCCTGGAGAATGCACATCATGCTGCTGCCAGATGACACACTCTAAAAAGAGCACCTACAGTTGCTCCAGTGGGTTTCAGTGAAGTGTCACAGTATCTGCGTGAAATCTGAATGCCTGCAGTGGCACATAGCCAGCAGCTCACACATGAGCATAGCCAAGGGCATATCGAAAAGAAAGATATGTGCCTTTCATGACCTCTGGTCACTGTCGGAATGTGGGACACGGGGCAGCCAATTTGCGCACAGCAAGCTCCCACAGACACCTGTGCGTTAACAGCTAGCTAATTTGTTATAGTCTTGTTGGCTGGAGGATATGCATTAACCACAGGGCACCAGGGAGAACTCCTGTGCTGCTCTTCGAAATATGGCCACGAGATCTTCCGCGTCCAACCGAGAGAGTAGACAGGACCTCAGTTTAGCCTTTCGCCTGAGAGACTGGCCCTCCCATAGTGAGGAAGTGAAATCGAGAAGCGCTGCACATCATAAGAGTAGGCCTGCCCCTAAGATTCAGCCCTGCCCCTCTGGTGGTGTATGACTGTCCCTTTTCCCCCTGGGCAGTCGCGTGTGTTGTTAACCCTTAAAGTCGCAATTGCCGCATGCATGACCGTCCCTTCAATAATCCCCGACGGCATGGGTATGAATTCTCGGACCGTTATGCCTTTAACACTTAGGGGGCCTTCCAGTGATTTGTTTTTGCTCTGTTTTAACATATTGAGCCTTCCCTATGTTGTGAAGCCTATTGTTTGACTGTCACTGGGCCGATAGTGAAACCCTCCCTTTAGCCGCGCGAGTGGAGGGGCTAGCAGTTGCTCTCAAAAACTGGCCGGTGTCTGTTTCACAGATCAAGTTCCACATTCCTGCATAATTTACATTCTAGCCCTTCAGTCCAGAGCTCCTCTGGAGCTGGGAGAGAAAGGGAAAGTGCTGTGAATGGGGTGGGCAAGCGCGATTAAATATTGTCTGTAAGCCTGAATTATTCCGAGCGTTGACTGATTGCCAGTGGAAATAGACCTTCCTGAATTGGAAGCACAGTAACAGGCTGTCCATCCTTTGTTCTCTGACTCTAAGTGTTTATCTCTTGCCTTCCCCCTTGTGTGTTACCTAGGCTCCCCTTAAATGCCCCTAGGCTATTCCCCTCACCCACTCCCTGTGCTAGTGAGCTTCACGTCCCCTCCACTCTCTGAGTGAAGAGATTCCTCCTGTGTTTCCTATTGGACCTGTTAGTGGTCCTTATATTGATAGCCTCAAACTCTCTCCGCAAGGGGATACGCATCCTGTGCCTGCTCTCCTGAGCCGTTCACTTGGGGAAAGACCTTTCTTTGGTCGTTCCCTTGGGCTTGGCTCTTCTCAAAGAGACCTGGCATGTCCCTTCTATCCTGAGGTGTCTAACTGCATAGTTCTGACCATTTGACCAGCATGTGCTGCAAGCTTTGTTTACTGTCTTCCATCCTCCTCACCACTCCCACCACCCAGACTCCTTGACATTTGCACATTTCCTTGGGGGAGGTGGTGGAGAAAGGCGTGGATGGCTCTCAACAGCAGGCACCCTGGCCGGCATTGCCTTCCAAGAGACCAGCTATGAAAGGAAGGGCTTTGACTTCCCTCTCATCCTTCTTGTCCTCGGGGTACCCCAATGCGCTTTCACTGCCGCGGAAGTGGTTTGTGGAGATGGGCTGCTGTGGGGAAACGCTCACAAGTCTACCCAGAACTGCTCATTCTGCACGCGCCTGGACTGCTGGAGGTGGTGAGGCATTGCGCGCACATCACTGCCCCCCCTCCACAACTTGGACATCTGCACCCCCACGACTGCCGTCTCAAATTTGAGTTAATGCAAACCTCTGCTGCCATACCCCAACTCACTTCATTTCCTGTTTAGCCATCAGCACCCCCCCCCTCCCCTCAACACCGTGCACACTGACCTATATTGGCTCCCAGACCAGCAATTTCTCACAAAATTTTCCATCTTTACTTTCAGATCCCCCCGTTGCCTCTCCCAGCTCCCGCTCACCTCCGTAATT